>OZ022417.1:11750461-12950461 GCA_963989365.1 Rhimphoctona megacephalus
TAGTGAAATATGAGTGAAAATACGTATAAAGTACGCAGTGACATTGCTAAAAATGTGAGCCAATTTCTAACGTGCAAAAACAAGGATAGCGTTAAAAATGTTGTAAAAACTGCCGAAGATAACATAACCTCGTGAACGTCATGACTACGAAAAATCGTCTGCTGATCACATTCTTTCAAGTTCTATCGTGAATATTTTTTTCAAACGTCCGGTGACTCTCCGTTTTTATCGTTGCTACGGAATCTTTAGAATTTGATTTAACCATAGGACAGTTTATATCAAACATCTATCATTATTTGATATATGAATTATTAAATGGAAATGTGAGCAGCAAGTCATCTCCATAAAGTGACGTATAAATTAGACGATTTTCAAAATTATAATTCTTTTCTAAAGGTTCGGTAACTTGGCTCGATGTTTTTCCAGTGGAATGGAATGTATTTTAACGTTTTTGTACAAAAAAATTTGTTAATTATAAAATATTTGAGTTCGTGAAAGAAATACCTTAAACTTTATAGCCTGCGAAAATTATATCTACTTTTATTGCAGCCATTAATTGCTGCTGCGATTATCTGTCTTCATTATTTTTATTCGCGATGATTTTTTTTATTCTCTATAATATTATAGGAATATGAGTAAAAGAAGTTGAAAGAATTTTTTGAAAACTGTATAATATATATTTTAATCAGAACGATGATAAAGGTAAATACAGAAAAAAGTGCACAAAGTTATTGAGATACACGACGTTATCAATCGATATAATATCAACGCGTGAAATTGATTATTACCGGGATTATGAATTAATAATTTCATTGATGTTATTAATTTATCACCATGATTGTCATTTTTAAAATTTTGACATAATTTGTTTTTTCATTATCGGGAATGATTAATGTTAAACAAGAAAAAAGAAATATAATATTAACGTTTCAAAATGAATCATATTTAAAATGCAAACTAGAATACTTGAATGCGATTACATTTTCCGGTATCCTCAACCTATGTTTTTCTTTTAATGAGTATGCAAGTGAATGACATGTGAGAGCGAGTAAACAAAGTAAATTTCTCACGCAAGTTGCACTTACTATTTTAGATTATTATTTTCTTGTTCGTACGGTAATGAGTTGCACTCATTACCGTACGAAGAAGAAAACCCGAGAGTCGTTAAATGCAAAAATTAACCCTCAACCGGTGTTAAATTATTTTTCATCGTTGTATCGCACAATATATTATATATGGCAAACAAAAGGATTCTTCATTACCTTTCAAGATATTTGCGAAATTCCAGGACACCTTTATTCTTCTTTTAGTATTCCTTGTGCAAGTTGTGCGCATAGTATGAAACGCGAATAGTCATGACAACGATTGATTTATCGTTTCCTCGACTTTTTTTTATCCTCGAGTTTTCTGAAATATAAATAAAAAGAAACAAAGTTATCCACTCGGTCAAATTTTCACGTAATTTGTTACGAGTTTTATATATATTATTAAATTCTGATCACTTATTTTCAATTTTGAGACGATCGTCACTATTTTTGTACAAAATACATTCATATAAATTTTATTCATGTGCTGTAATTATGTAGACATATTTTCGGATTTTTTATTTATTTTTCATGCTCTCTGTATACAAATTATGAAAGTTTATATTTATATAAGATATTATTGTTTATATTTAGTAAATATTATTATTAATGTTATATATTAAAATATATGTTTACAAACATTATTATTATTTTATATGTTCTAATATAAAATAATAATGTTTGTAAACATATATTTATATAATAGATCGTACATATAAATATAAGATACGATTGTTGATCAATCCGTCGACTTGGTTGAGGAACGGCCTTGTAACAAGAAAAACGAAAGTCGTTGGCTCCTCTTGCTCGAGGCACCCGCAAGAGCTTCTCTCTCGAAGACCTACCCGGAATTTCTTTACGATTATATAAGGCATCAACCTGAATTAACCGAAAAATACAGGACGAAAGGGCGAATTCACGTGTTCTTGATCAACCGTTGTGATCGATGTTTTGATTTCATTTGTTAGGTAGCCCAGATCCGATAGCTCAAAGTAAATAGAACAATGTTGTAGGCTCCAAATATTTGAGTCTAACACGATCGAAGAAGACGATTAAATAAAAAAAAATTGGTTTACCAACATGAATCGAAATCTTTTTGTTACAAACGAATTCGGCATCAAAATCAACGTTTCGAATGATTCTTTTTTTTTGTTTCAGTAAAATCCTAGGGTCTCGAGATACACACAAAAAATGACCGTTTTAAACACTCCTCGTCCAATTTATAATGAATTAATCAGAAATTGAGTTCGTCACACTTTCACTACTACGTGAAATTTGACGTCGAAATTTTAGTGCTCGATCCGCTCCGACGTGTAATTAAACCAAAATCTCGAGACACACGACACCCGAGATATTTTACTTTTCGTTGATCAAAAAAAATTACAATAATTTCTAAATTGATAAAGAAATGAAATAAAATAAATAAAAAAAATTGGTATCAAAACCATGAAGCAAATAAATATTGCACTGTACTTGAAGAACGTGTACGACTGTCTGGCACAAAAGTTTCAGGATCACAAAAACTCCACGATCGAACTGTGAGCATTCACTTTTCCTTTCGCACATACATACTGGTTTACGTTTGCACCAACGAAACGCCGGGTTTTTGTAACAAAGATACACGTGGAGATGAAGCAAAAGGGAGGCAGGAAATAAAAAAGAGGAAACGGAAGGAAAAAAAGAAAACAAGAAAAATCAGGAAAACTGGAAAATTCTTCGAACCGAACGTGGAAATAACGTTGATCGAATGTCAACTGGGCAAAGTGAGTTATGTGACTGTTTTCGGTTGGCTTGCCTGGTCGGTCGGTCGTCGTCGTCGTCTCGACGCGTTGCTTCACTCGAGAGTTGTGACTCCGTCGAGGTTCTTGGTTCGGTCTACTATGTCCCTACCTTCTCAATCTTTGTAGGCTTCATGATCGCTCCTGAGGTTACGTCTATACACATACTACCCACGAAGGCTTTCAAATACATTTATATAGCCCATCTTATTTAAAAAAATATCATTAGACCAGCATATACATATAAATACATCGATGTAAATCACTAACGTTACAAATCGTTCATATTTTCAAAAAACTACGTTTTCAAAATTATACGTATGGCATCTTATTACGTATGGCAGTTTATTCTGGAAAGGCTAAATTAGTTCGTCCGAAAATCAGAATTGGCTAATAATACATACGTGTACATAAAATATAAAACATATTGTCAATTACCTGAAAAAAACACCATTAGACATAATTACAGGTACGTAAAAACGACTGAAATATATATGTATTTTTTCAAATTGTGATCATGCCAAATTGTAAGTTCAGTCATTCCGGTCATCACAAGCGTCCTCGATTTTTTGCACACAGTAATCATACGGTTAGGATTGTGTAAAAATAAGATAAAAATTGTAGAAAATCATCAACTTCGGATTTCGTTTCGCTCATTCCACCCGTTGACTAAAATTATTCTCCAAATGAAATCCTTGCGCGTTCGACTTTTGTCTCAGAAATAAATAAATAACATTTGTTTTTCGAATTCTGTACAGAAGCCAACCGCTTCTGTACAGAATTCATTTATTTGTCGCTTGCCCTATTTTCTCAGGGCATTTTCCACACAAATGCACAAATTTTGGCATATCCTTTTCAATCATTTTTAAATCACTCACTTTTTAATCATAACTAATATTATGTGAATAGTCGTAAAAATTATAATGATAATCATGTAAATAACTCGCAAACGCATGTCTAAAAATGAAAAGACCAAACAGATTGAGAAATTTAACGAAGATTCGAAATAAGAATCACTGAAGAAAATTTTTTTTTTTTATTATTACAAAGTGACTAACAATTCGATAAATAATAATAATAATTATTATTATTATTATGTTTTTAGTTGTGCAGATCATTTTTTGACTAAAGTATCATAAAATCTTTTTCCCCAATGAGTATTTATGCATTATATGATTAATGGAAAAAATGGGTGGTGTTAGTATAAAAAAATTGGTCAGGTTGTAGGACAACAAAGGAGGGGACCTTGTGAATTGTCGTTGCAACGAAAAATTTCTTATTCGTCGGGGCTGACAAACGAATAAACCGCGTTCGCGAACCTCATCGTGCTCGGTCTTTGGCAGTGAAAGTGTTCTCTTCCTGTATTTAAGAGCGCACACCGCTCCTTCCTGACGATGTGGTAACTGTACACAGACCCCGACGGAGAACTCAGCTTAGAGGAAGAAAAAAAATGAATTCACGTTACACTCGACAAGGCCAGATATACTTTTTGTGGAATATTCAATCGTTTATTCCCGTAAACTATATCGCAAAATCTTTCGCACAGACTCGTGAAACTCGTACACTTGAGAGTTTATTCTAGGCCTGTAAATTTAGTAAATTGTGACGATTGAACTACTTCTCTATATCGATAAAGTGTACCTTTCCATCTGGTGTCTACTATGAATGTTTTTTTTTTTCAATTCAAATACTTAGATATAAAGAGAAACATTTGTTGGTTTTTATCACTTGTTCGTACAAATAATACCATTTTTTGTCTCAATTTCCGAGGAGAAAAATAACGCGACTGAAATTTACTTGAAAAGAAGCGGTATAGTTGTGTCAACATTTTCTGAATAAAATATAAAATAAAAAAATAAAATCATATCTAATTAAAAAAAAAAACTTTAATTGGAAAAATGAATAAATTCGAATTTGAAATTTCTTTCGATACCGATTATAAATAGTAAAAAAAAAATTTCAATCAACAATTTTGGAGTGGAATTCTCAATTCGTCCTCAATTGACATCGTCAAAAATGTAAAAACATATGCAAACAAATAATTTAGGTGATACAATATATTTTTTGGAAGAATTCATTAACAATAGCTTTCAAATTCCATTCAAATTGTGTTTTTAATCAGACTGTACTTTTTGTAAATTGTCCAGACATTGCGATATCGTAATTTCGTTACCAAAAAATTCTCACGTTCCCTTTTTATTTCTATCTTTCATGAATTCACTCGTTTGAACACCAAAGTGGATTTCTCTAATAAAAAAAGAACAAATCGCTACGTGCCAACACGCACGTCACGACCAAATTGTCCACGAGCATCATCCACGAACTTAGAAATATCTTAATAAGAGGTAAGGAGAGAGAGAGAGGGGGGCGGACTACTGAAGAAAGTTGGTCATATTCGTACTCGAGGTTTGCTAAATTGAATAAAGGGAAGCCTCAAGATGACCTGCCATATGATATCATTATTAATTTCATTATCCACGATTACCAAACCGTTTTTATTCCTTATTTGCTTGTATGGAGCACTTTCATAAAAACATTCCAAATCTCTGATCTTTTGCTAATCTATTACAAACTCATTATTCGTGTAGAACAAAATATGGAATAGAAAGCAACCAAAAGTTGAATTCAAAACATTTTTTGTTTTTTTTTGGTTTCGTCAGGTTTCTGGGGTCGCTGAATTCAAATTTCGTATCGAAATTATGAAATCAAAGATGACGGCACCAATATGGCTGCCAGAATTTAAAAAATGTCCGATTAGAATGAAATTTGATTTTCCTGGGTTTTTGGAGTTACTGGATATAAATTTTATTATAAAATTATGAATTTGAAGCTAGTGGCTTCGAAATGGTTGCCAATAATCTTAGAAATTGTCAGGATAGGATTACAGGTCGGCATTAGCTAGCGAACTTATAAAAAAATATAATTCACAGTTCCGGAGTGAACCACGAGAAGGTTGCTTGACGAAACACTCCATGTTTTCGAATTTTGTCTATCTTTTATTTTATTTTTTTAGATTTTTTTATTTCTTATATTTTTGGATTTTTTTTGCTTAATTTGTTTCAGTGTCAGAATTTATTTAAATGAAATAACATTTTGCTTTTGGTCCGCCATACTGGATCCGCCATTTTGAATTTCCGAAATTTGAAATCAAATTTGGATTTACCGACTCCAAAAACATTAATACCAAATTTTTTTGTCTATTTTTGAAATAATTTTTTTCCAACGCATTTGTGGCACAAAAACTTTTCATCGTCTCAAAGTAAAGGGTTTAACCCTAGCTACACACTACGGAGTCCAATGAACCTACAGCAATACTACATTTTCACCTTTTTTTCACCGCACGCCTTTTCATAAACTTTATCACTTTTTATAAAATGACTTTTTGGATTTACTGATTGCTTCTCCGGATTGGTTGGAGTCTGACGTTTCGATTTCACTACAATTAAACCACAATAGACGCGTTTGTTACAATGTTATAGAGCAATAAAAGTCGTCGGTCCAATAGACAGATAGTGTGTAAGTAAGGTACTAAAAGTTATAGTGTGTAGCTAGGATTAAGTATGTACTGCGAACGAATTAAATGTATTCACCTATATGTTCTTTATTAATTAATTCATGAAATGGAGAATCATTTTATTTGAAGAAAAGAACCCCCATAATAATGATTGTTATTATTAATAAATAATATTAAATTTATAAAAATTGGGACAATAAAGATTTTTCATGGCACTTAAATTCAATTATCAAACATAAAATAAAACAATCAATAAAATAATAGTTATTTATTCCTATTTTAGGGCAGTACAACAACTCTATTCATAATTTCTCTATTCTTAAATAACTCTATGGTAAATATCTTTATTCCGAAACATCTCTATTCACAAATATCTCTATGTTTAAATAACTCTATGGGTAATAAACTGTATTCTTCAATAACTTTATTCTCAAATACACTGCAACCTCGATGTATCGAATCTTGATTCATGTAATATTCCCCACTATGCGACCCGTATCGATCGCTCTGCGTTTGGTAGGGGAAGCGCCCGGTCCAATCCGGCCGTTAGTCTGGTGCGCAGAAACGGAAACACGAAGTGTGCGCAACGTTCTGTATTTACAAGTGCGATGCGGAGTCGAT
Organism: Rhimphoctona megacephalus; assembly: GCA_963989365.1. Classification (NCBI taxonomy): domain Eukaryota; kingdom Metazoa; phylum Arthropoda; class Insecta; order Hymenoptera; family Ichneumonidae; genus Rhimphoctona; species Rhimphoctona megacephalus. Next base: position 11,757,460 of record OZ022417.1, read on the forward strand.
TCCGCCGCTGTTCGAACAATCAAAGTTGCAATGCATCTCTATTTAAAAAACATGTGTATTCCGAAAGATCACTATGTTGAAATATCTTTATTCTAAAACGTCTCTATTCATAAATGTGGTCAAAAAATTTCTCTTAAAAAATAACTATTCATTGATATCTGCAATCTGAAATAACTCTATTCATAAATATCTCTATGTAAAGATATCTCTTCATGCGGAACAATTGACAATTGAAGCGCTCGATCGTGTGATTAAGTATCTGCAGTCAATATAGTAGAGCGAATAAGATCAGGAGTCGTTTTCCGTACGCGTATCGAGTTCGTATTCGTCTAGTTCCAAAAATAATCTACCATCTGTCGCCTTTCTTCTTTCGTGTATCATCAATGGCATAGACAGAGGATTTTGGCGCGCTTTCTATACACCATTTGCTACTTATGAATCAAGTCGTTTAGATTAAAACAAATAACCAAATTGAATCAAATATTAATAATATTTATTATTATTGGTGTCAAAGCCTTGGATATTTAGTGCTGTAAGTATATACACATCTTATCCTCGATCTTAGAGATAAAAAGGATAAGTGCGATCTCTTAATAATCGGCGTCGATCGTTATGGAAAAATTATTCATTCATTGTTGTCTCCTTCGATAAGGATCACACTTGTTGCAATATATGTAATGGAAGCATTTTTCAAAATATCGTTAGCCTTACACAAAACACATTACGCGAAATAAAATTTTCATCGATGTAGAGGTTATAATTATATATTTCTTGTTACACAAAATATTTCACACGCGTTCAGCACGCTTAAAAACCACCATAGCTTTGAACAAAGCAAATGCTAAGAAAAATGCAATTTTTATCGATGCAGAGACTATAATTAGATATTTTATGTTACACAAAATCAAAATATTTCACGCGCGTTCTTTTCGAACAGCACGACAGCAGTATAACTACCGCCATCTTGATACGAAACTACCTATATTTTTTACCTGTAACTATGGAATACAGTAGAGTGGAAAAACAAAGAAGTCAATCATGAACTCGAAATGTCGTACGGAATACGGCTTCTGGTGACGATTTCGAGGTTAAATTGATCCATATTCATTCATTCATTCATTCGGGGTTCATTAACATAAATGCTTAACATTTCGGAGTTAGTACATAAATCGTCACCTGATCTTATTCGTTCTATTATATCGAATGCAGAATACTTAATCACACGATCGAGCGCTTCAATTGTCAATTATTCCGCATGAAGAGAGATGACTTTACATAGAGATATTTATTTCAGATTGCAGATGTCAATGAATATAGTTACTTTTTAGGAGAGATTTTTTGACCACATTTATGAATAGAGATATTTTAAAATAAAGATATTTCAACGTAGTGATCTTTCTGAATACACATATTTTTTGAATAGAGATATTTGAGAATAAAGTTATTGAAGAATACAGTTTATTACCCATAGAGTTATTTAAACATAGAGATGTTTTGGAATAAAGATATTTACTATAGAGTTATTTAAGAATAAAGAAATTATATACACATATTTTTTGAATAGAGATATTTGAGAATAAAGTTATTGAAGAATACAGTTTATTACCCATAGAGTTATTTAAGAATAAAGAAATTATGAATAGAGTTGTTGTACTGCCTATTTTAGTAACTGTGAAATTTGTTGAGAAAGAAAGTGGATTATTGTTCGATAAAATTGGCTGAAATACTTATTGAAATTAACGCAAGCAAGTTGATGTTTTTTTGGAAATACGTTGTCGAAATCATTATTTTATGTTACTCACCTCGTGTCACATTTTTTGTTGACAATCAATTAATATTCAGTCACAAGTAATAATAAAAATTAAAGAGAAATTTGAATTCGACTCAAATAGATGGCAGTAATTAACTCGAAAATCATAAATATCTCATACACTTATATGTGTGGACTAATATGTGTCGGGATAGACATCGAGGGAAATAGACGGAAGGAAAGAGGCAAATACATAGATCGTTTCAACATCACGAGCCCAGATTTCGTACCGCTGTAAAGAGAAGGAAAGAAAGAAAGTTAGTCGTTTAATTGAGTTAGGGGAAGCCGGAGAATCACATTTGGTCTGGAGAAAGAAAACTCGAGACGAAGACGAATAAATTATTATACTTAGTTCGATTTAATTAAAATTTTTAATGATTTAAGATATAGCTCAGACGAATGATGCCCGTCCACTGTATTTGCAAATTTAAAATTATCTTATAATAGATTTGCATTTTTATTACGACTCTTCAGATTTACGGGAATTATAAACATTTTTCAAATGACTAGAAATTTATATTCCAATTAGAATATGAGTTTTACGCTTTGATTTGAAGTGACAATAAACGGTTAATTCGTAATCTTCGTAAAAATAATTAAAAAGTTTCATTTTTTTAATTTTTTATTGTTCCTGCGTATACCCTCGCGGGTTCGTAAAAGTATTTTTTTTTTTAATTTTTATTGTTCCTGCGTACACCTTTGCGGGTTTTTACGAGCCCATCCTATCACTTTAACCCTAGCTACACACTATAAATTTTAGTACCTTACTTACACACTATCGGTCTCTTGGACCGACGACTTTTATTGCTCTATAACATTGTAACAAATGCGTCTATTGAGGTTTAATTGTAGTGAAATCGAAAGGCCAGACTCCGACTAATCCGGACCAATCGGTAAAGCCAAAAAGTCATTTGATAAAAAGTTTTAACGTTTATGAAAAGGCGTGTGGTGAAAAAAATTGGACTCCGTAGTGTGCAGCTAGGGTTAGGTCCACTTCACTAATATCCAATCTCCTAATTTCCATGTTCCTGAGAAACCCCCAAGAGTGTTGTCCACAGCCACTCTTTCCTAATGCACTACTGTATCGCATTTGCACGAGGGCCAAGGGAAACTGTGGAAAACCCGGCCGATACAGGCGGTTATATTTTTACTGAGTTTCAATTGATTAGCACCATCAAAAACTCAGAAAAACTGCCACCCACTCAGCGATTAGTGCGCGAGCCGGTGCATGGTTAAGCGGTCGCCCAACCAAGTATTGGCCTCGCCCGAGGCTGTTTAACTTTGGAGATCGCCGGAGTCACACACCGACCGCGCACCTATCGCTGTCGGTGGGTTTGTAAAAGTAATTATTTATTCATGTAAATTACCTGAATATTTAATTGATATATTTCTGAATTTTTATTTTCCTTATCACGCACGTTTTTTCCTTCTTGACGTCGATTTTTTTTCGGCATCTGTCGATGTCCATTGACGTGATCGAAAAATCAGAAAAACCGTTGTTCCGTCTTGCTTAGTTTCCTATCGACGAGAAAAAGCAGAGAAAAAACCCATAAACTTCTAACCATCGAATTGGGATGATTTACAGAGTGAATTAGCGGAATTTGTTTCGGAAGAGAGGAAAATAGCCCGAGGCGAGAATTTCGTCCGCACCAAACTGGAACGATGATACAAAACTGCCGAACGCTACTTTCACTGCATTACATTTTTCTGGTTCGGAAATACCTCACCGATCTAACCATCTTTATTGATAATCGAATAAAATTTTCATGATAAAATAAAAAAAATTTTTAAAACATAGTGATCTAATAAAATCGACGAAATTTTTTTCAAAATCGTTTTATTATATTCGAGAAAGTTTTTTTATGAAATACTCACTTTATGAACGTTAGATAAAATCACATTACCACAAATCTCTCGTCGCGATAATCTCCTCTAAAAAAATAAACAAAAATACGTATACTCCTATGTATGGGATCTTTTTTGGCAACTCAGCTTTTTTCACCTTTTGAAAAACTCCTGGAGCGTTACACAAATAACAATAAAAAATCCATAAAAGGGCGGCTTGCCCGGGCCATAGCCGACACTACTCAACTAACAATAAAAAGTGTGAGCCTCGTTTTCATTATTATTATTTTTTAATTGCGCAGTATCATATATATTTAATCAGAACGAATTTTCGAGCACAATCATATTGAATTGATTTTGAGGAAATTTCGAGTAAGTGTTAATGAATTTTTTATGTCCACTTTTTTGTGGTTAATTCATTTTTCATGGCTATGATACTTTTTTCTTCATTAGACCACCATTTAAAAAAATAATTATCAACTGAATTTCATTGCCTAAATTTGAAATAATTCCGCTTTATTCATTTTTTGATCAGAGAATGAGCCTCAAAAATTCCAGTTAATTATAGTGTTGAAATTCACATCGTTTGATCGTAACGACAGATCTTTTTTCGCATAATTAAATTTTTCCAATTATCCAAATTGGAATAATTTTAAAGTTTGGCAAATGTTCATATTATAAATAAATCGACTAAGAATGAAAATAAGTTTTGGATGAACAAAAAACAGAATTTATGTGATATTTCAAAGAGACAGATTTCAGTACAATAGTTAATTCTTAAATGGATCGTAGACTTTGAACCACTTTCGATTTTTTCGAGTTAAATTTGTTGACTGAGTTTGCGAGGAACAGACCATGCATGTATATTTACATATATATTCAAGTAAATGGTTACTCGGAGAAAGTTTGGAGCTGGGATGGAATGACGGGTCCATCGGACAGACGCGACAAGCTTTGCGATGAAAAAAAAAAACCATGAAATAACTCTTGGCACTATAATGAAGAGATGTTACGGACATAAAAACGGAAAATTACAAAATTGTCATTTTAACACGTGCGAGATACTTAAATATTTTCTTTCCAATTGGCAAGTTCAAGCTCTCATGTTGAATTTGCATTTTATGCCTTCCTGTGACCATGTCTGTTAGTTAATGCAATTGAGAAATATCGTAGGATTAAGAAAACAATTTTTTTGGCAAAATTAACCTGTTATAGCGTCGATATAAGTGGAGAAATACTAAAAATAATTATTTTTCGCCCAAAGACAATTCCAAAAGCCAATCCAACAAGTTTTTTATTCCGTTCACATTTTACGAAGCTAAGTTTTCAACTTCAAGCATTCCTCAATTTTTGATAAAAAATGAATTGATCATTCTTGAAAGTCAATTGATATTAAATTTTACGAGTTTGAAATAGATAATTCGAAAATAAAAAAACAATATAAAAAATTCATATTGTTGAGATCTAAAATGATTCATTTTTCATTCGAATTTGAATACTATTTCGAAAGAATAGGAAAATATTTGCTTGAAACAAATTTACAAAGATTCAAGAAAAAAAATATGTAAAACTGAAAAAAATTAATACTTTTATCTATTACGTTTTTGTCTATAGACTTTTTTTCAAGCACTAATTTGATCTTTTTTATGTAACCGTTTCTAAGGCTCAAATTAGTTTTAACCAGTACAAATTTATTTAGTCGAGTGCAAGTAAAATAAGAGAGGGAGCGGAAAGGAGAAAGAGGGAGACGTGGAGAGTTTTTCGAACGACAAGTGAGATCTTTCCTATTGGCTAAAACATCACGAAGAAAAGACCAAGGATTTGACTTTTAGTGTTCATTCAACGTGCTATTTGTACAAGTGTCACTAACGAAATTGGACAAGAATTTATGCAAAATATTTGGAGATAACAACAATGTCACATCAAATTTACGATATATCGAGTTTCACTTTGCAAAAGAAATCATCAATCACGTAGTCCCATTTGAACAATATATTTAAACACTTTATAAAAAAATTAGCTTATGGATAATTGTGAAAGGAATTTGTGAATTTTCATTAATGCGTATAAATTAAGCCACCGCTTAATCAGTAATTAATTCATTAACCATCTATCTAAACCTGAACTAAAAAATAATGAAACCAGTCAATATCATAAAATGATTTTTTTTTTTACTATCCTCGAGATTTTGTTCTATCGAAAAAAAGGAATGATTGCACCATAGTTTAAAAATCATTTTTGGAAATTTTGCACCTAAAATCACACGGAAAATCATCGGACTACTCGAGTAAGAAAATTGTCGAATCAATTAATGATTCGCAATCTTGGCACGTACGAATGAGACAATTCTTTCGCAACATCTTACTCTGTACTTGTTATATTTTGTTGTTGTATCAGATGCTATACGGGAATAATTTTAGTAGCACGAGAGTGTTACGCTCGAATCACTCAACTGTGTGTCGTGCATAAAAATAAATGAAGGAAAAGACTCGTAATGTGTCCTAATACTTGTCTCACTGATATGCATGCTTAACGTGTTTTTCTGTCCCTCTCGATATTTCTAAGCGTACTCGCGTATACAGTCGTCGTACTACTTGGCTTCGAGCATAATAACTATTCGAGTATAATCGACGTATGACAGAAAGACACAGACAGTCATAACGGAGACCTAAACCTGATTATTTCATTGAGTTTTCACCATTGCATCGTCCACGGTATAAAAATGATTTTAGCATTTGAATCGTTGCAATGTTATGGAAATTTTGATTCTAAGATTCCAATTCTTCAATTGTTCTTTTTATGGAAAATTTGATCAGTAGGTCTTAAACAAAATTTAAAAAAGCCTTGACATTTCAATTAATTTTTATATTTTTTTCCGCGAATAATGAGAAGGTTTTTTTCTAATTAAACAAAATTAATCAGTTTCGTAAACTTTGTTTTTATTCAGACAATTTTTTCGTAGAAATTACATGTTATTGATTAAGTTATTTATAAAAACATCGTCTTTGATTGAACGCTCTTCCCACGTGATATAATAATTCATTTAAAAAAATGAACTTCCCTGGATTTAAATATCGTTTCACATACAGAACAAATAATTTGCTGTCAACAGAGATGGATGTTACTTGTTATTTTCTAAAGAGCATTCTTCACGTTCATAAAATCAGTTAATAAGTTTTTCTTCATTTAACAATAGACTCGTTGAACCCAGAAAATAAATACTAGTGATTTCTCGTGTAGAACAATAGTAAATAATTGGTTCATTCATTTTTTTTATCCCTGAAAATTTGCCCTATTTTGATCTCGTGATAAATCAAAATTGATGAAATACAGAAGACACTTGCTTACTAACAAATTCTATTAACAAATTCGAAAGGGTGCTACTGTAAAAATAACGAGTTGTGTCCATTTTCATTTCCCATTCATTCCATATAAATAACAACAACATTAAATAAAAATCAATATTATAATTATTGCAAGTCATTCACGCTCTACTTCAACAACAATTTGCGTGAGCAAGAAAATAATCTCTGCATAACTGAAGAAATCACACTTGGACCTGAGCTTCGGGAGGTCAAATGAACAAAATATGACAAAATATATGCTTCGATTTGTTTGCCATTTAAATTAGAGGAATATTCATATTCCATGTTGTGTATGGCTGAAAAGAAATTGTGTAATTTGAATGGCAAAGAAATAATAGCGCCTAATAAGTATCTTCGTTCTCTGCTTATGCCATCTCCATTCTCTCTATAATTCTCTAATGTATTCTCTATTTTCTCTAAAATAAATTCTCTAATATAAATAATTGCATAAAAGTTCTACCATAAATAAATTATAAAACGAGTATGAGTTATTCATCCTTTAAGAAAAATTTTATCATCTCCCGGTCGATCGTTTCCTTCTTAGCCAATCTTCCTTGATCATATCACTGGCTTTTTCACCGATCATGATAACGGGAGCATTTGGATTGCCGCTGACGATAGATGGCATGATCGATGCATCAGCGACCCTGAGTCCTTTGACACCGTGTACTTTGAGTCTCGGATCCACCACAGCGGTAGGATCTCTTTTGGGTCCCATTTTGCAAGTTCCAGTGGGATGATAAATCGTAAATGTGAAGTGTCTTATCGCGCAGTTCCAATAATCGTAGGTTCCAAACGGATGGCGTTGACAGCCAGGCATTGGGATGGTCAGGGGTCTCGATCCAAATCGTTGAAACGCCGTCGTGTTGGAAATTTCCATTGCTATTCTAATGCCTTCGACGATGACGTCAATGTCCTCTTTGTGAGTGAAGTAATTGGGATTTATGTCTGGATAAATCAAAGGATCTTTGCTTCTTAATCTTATCCAGCCTGAACTCTTTGGTCTCAAAAGTAAAGGCAAAATCGTCCAAGTATCGGAATTAACAAGTGGTTTGTACATCGTGTTATAAACGCTGTCTCTAAGTGCAAGAATTTTGCGGATGTGATCACCCCCATCAGAATTAATGGAACTTGGCGCAAAGTGAAATTGTATGTCTGGCCAATCGAGGCTTTTATCAGCGTAACGCGTGTTCACGAAAGCCAATCCTTCTACACCCGCAGTCGTCATTGGACCTCTCTCGTTCATTACATATTCCAGCGCAACTGGAAACGTTTCGAAACGTTTTTTCGTCAGGGTTATAGGTTCGTTTATGATGAACGTTAATCCACCCAGCCCAACGTGATCCTGGAGATTGTCACCTACTCGTAAATCCGAAAGAACCGGGATTCCATGCTCCTGAAGATGTTCCGCAGGTCCTACCCCCGAAACCATAAGCAACTGCGCCGATCCTATCGAACCTCCTGATAATATAACCTCTCTTCGTACTCTCACGATTTGTCGCTTTCCATTCCGTAAATATTCGACGCCTGTGGCTCTCTTATCCTCGTTAAAAATTACGCGCAAGACTTGCGCGTGCATGGCTATGTGAAGATTCTTTCGGTTCTTTACAGGTCGCAAAAATGCTTTAGCGGTTGAACATCTGCTTCCTCTTCTTACTGTCGCTTGGGTCAGCATAAATCCTGTTTGATTTGCGCCGTTTATGTCATGATTCTCGTAACCCAACTCCCGTCCGGCTTGTATAAATGCTATCGATAAAGGAGTTCTCCAGGGGTATTCTTGGACTGTCAGTAAACCTCCAGTTCCGTGGTAAGGTGTTCTGGCTAAGTAGGGGTTCCTATTGTCCTCTGATTTCTTAAAGTAGGGCAATACTTCCTCGTAACTCCAACCCGTGTTCCCCAAACTCGCCCAGTTGTCGTAATCCAGTCTGGAAAATCATATGCAAATGGGTTAGGATATTTCTCGTTGGGGTTTCTCATCTGGGCTTAAGGAAGTTGTATCGTTTCTCATGTAAAAATTATTTTCCAACTTTACACAATAAAATTTTGTAAATAGAAAGCTTAAGACAGTATTAAACTTCTGACGGAATATGCCGATGATTCATCGTCTCAAAATTGAGATATTTATTTTTGAAGTTCGCAATTTTTTGAAAGCTTCCGTAAGAGCCCATGTTAAACTTGTCATTTTCAACAATGAATATCTCGATTACCAGGCGGTGAAACCTCTCCAAATTTTTCACACATAATTAAATGTTGTTCAAGAAGATTCACGCCAAATTTCAATACATTAACTTGGAATAATCAAATATAATCTATTTTTCGTATAATGTCACATAAATATCCATACAACCTCCTTAAGGAGCCTCAGTCGCGTAGGTCCGGGTTCCGTGGGCGCATGAGCGAGGCCCCCCCCTTTTTTTCAAAATACACATATTTGTGATAATACAATTGATAATAAATGTATTATCGGTAATTTAATACAAAAATTATCAGTCGCATATCGATAAATCAATACCGTGAAATTGATACAGCTTTACGGTACGGTACTGCACACAGAAATGTGGCAACGTCGCAATTCTCCATCTTACTTTGTCCTCGGATTTCCTTGTCGTACTCATAATAACGAGCGCACGCATATTCGTTTGTCATAACAAATTTCAGGTTAGGCAACTGACGCTTCAAATGTCGCGCATGCGCTTCGGCGCTGTACTAAACATCTGATTTCGGCGATGCTGCCGAATTGTCACACCGTCGCGAAACTTCCCGGTACTTCGAGTATTTCGACATTTTAACACTTAATATCTTTTTAGATAAGTCGATAACCTTAAACTTTTTAAATATATTCTGAATCCTCATGACCGAAAGAACGTTATTCTAGTTTTTGTTTAACATCTGTTGCGCGAGTGTAAAAATATTACTTGAGACACGCGTTTTGAGGGTAACTCTTCCATAAAGCCCGTATTAAAAATCCTAACTTTAACCATTTTTATCTTTCTTATGTAGTCGATGACCTTGTCTAAAATTTTGCACACGTAAATATAGGTACTTTATCTGTAATATACTAAAAAAGTATTTTTTTTTGTCGGAAGGCGTTCATGACCGAGGCTCCTTAAGTATCGAAGTTGAGGTCTTAGCCATCCATAGCGTATGAATTAAAATTTTTTGCTTTTAAGGGGACCGTATGGTCTAGAAATTTGAAAAAATCGATTTTTTTTTTTTCGATATGTCGAAAGTATAGTATCTCAAGAATATACTGTGAAATTTTCATGCGGAAATTCTCAATATTACAGCTTCTACAGCCCATAACGCAGGTAGAGAGCGGTCCGCGACACGAAAACGTTCAAAGCCTTATTGGACACAAAGCCTTACGGGGATGATTTTTTAGTTTGCAAAAAAGAATGTGTTTTGCATGTTAAAAAACGTTTGTACAAACGTGCTGTTGATGCGAAAAAAAAACATGCACAAATAAAGAAAGCAACAAAGAAATTGACAGAAAAAGAAGAGGGAAAAAAGACACAGCGGAAATCGATAAATAAAACACCGAAGCGTCAACAATTGACGAATAAATTATTGCAAGAGCTGTCAACTTATTACGGTCTAGCAATTAGACGTAATTCAGATTCGACTGAAGGGATGAGAAGTGAAATATGGGCAGCATATTATCACAAAATTTCAACAGATGAAAATCCGCAACACTCGTACTGTCCTCCAGGTTCCGAATCGTGGTGCAAGTGGCGTCAAAGTGAGGCTGCAGGTACTTTAGACACCTACGAGCACCCACCTGCTCTGTGCGATGAAGCACAAGAGATATTAAAACCAATTTATGAAGAATTGACAGCAGAGACTTTATTGGAAAGGTGTATTGGCAGTAATACGCAGAACAATAACGAAAGTTTCAATGCTTGCGTGTGGCACCTTGCGCCGAAACATCTGTTTGCCGGAAAAAAAATCATTGATATTGCCACTCACATTTCCGCTTGCATATTCAATGAAGGATTTGCATCCCTATTGAAAATAATGGAGACCATGGGCATAACAATCGGGCCACAAGCGGAGCAACTAGCGCAAAACCGAGACGAGCTGCGAGTATCGAGCGCCAACCGTAGGAGCACGGACAACTCCAAAGAGGCTCGGACAGCTCGAAGAAATGAAAGGAGTGAGGAAATCTTGAATTATGAACGTTCCGAAGGAATCCTATATGGTGCCGGAATCGCGGATTAACTGTAAGTATTCAAAATTTGCTCAATTTTTGAAAATATCTGTACCTCAAACTTTAAACTCATTTATCTCGAAACGACTTTTTTCGGCACTGCGCAGGTGAAAACAAAAAAACTATTCAACCGAATCACTTGAAATTTGGATATGTTGTTCACAACATGTATGGCTATCGTCGGAACTACAATCATAATTTTATTTAAATAATTTCTTATTGTTTATACTAAAAAACTAGTGAAAAAAAACCCGATTTTACGAATTTTTTTTCAAAAGCGCGCCATTTTGTCAATTTTTAATTTTTTCGATTTGTTCTAGTCCCGACCATAACTGCACTCTTTCTGATTAAGAATCTTCTTGAATTTTGTGTTTCAGATGAGTAGAAGTTTCGGATCGATCTTCACCGTCCGGGTCGGATTTTTCGAGAGGGTCGTCTTCAATGCCAATTATATGATAATAAACACTGTTTTTAAAATTAAAAAAAAATTTTTTTGTATACTTAATAAAGGTAGTAATAAACCCGAAAAGTTAAAACATCGATTTTTAAATTTTTTAAGGCAAAAAAAAAATCGTGAAAATAGGTGAAATTTTCGTGCTCTAGACCATACGGTCCCCTTAAGTTGCCGGTACATGATTGGTAATAATTCGAAAAAAAGATCAAGGATCTACTTCAAATTTAACCTTTGAAAGGTTACACTCGTTTTCCCGAACCCTCGAAAGGGGCAGGCAAGCACATTCTAAGGATGATTGTCGTGCTTCTAATTATCAAAGGAGTAAATCATTCTTTTGCAAGTTCTAGCTCTGATTCTCAAGTTCTCAAAACATTGATTTAGTTTTGAAGTATTTCATTTTCTGCCGGATATATTCAGGTTTCGAAATGGGACATTGAATTTGTTTCCGCGAGTTTCGGTCGTTCTAATTTGGGTCAGTGTATCTTTCAAAATTAAAAAAATAAAAAAATAATTTACCTGTTACCGCGGGCATAGACCATGGCATTTAAGACGCTGCTACCCCCGAGTACTTTACCACGTGGCCAATTGCATCTATCGCCAACCATAGCTAAACAATAAGCCGATGCACTGGGCGGTGTTGTCTGATATTTCCAATCAAACTCTGACAGTTGAGTGTAGCCGGCAAGTGCCGGGACATCCGATATTTCATTCTCATCTCCTCCCGCTTCGAGAAGCAATACCGTCCAATTTGATATCTCGGATAGCCTTGAGGCTACCACTGCACCTGCACTTCCACCGCCGACTACAATGAAATCGTACATTCGTAACAGCTGGAAAATGAATACTTCATTAGTGAAAGTCTTCCTTCGATTGTTTTTCCAGTGTTAGCCAATCATTTTTATAATGCATTATAATTTATTAATTTATTATGCTGTGTCCGTAATAACGGGATAGTAAAAGTATTTATTGGTAAAAAGACTATTGATTTTTCTTCGGCATCGGGAAACAATTTATATAAACGTTTATAAAAAATGATTCAGTGAAATAAACTTTCAATAATATGTTGCTTACTTTTTATCATTCGTTTTTGTTTTGCAATAGTAAATCTTTTTGTTTAGTTCTCTATCATAGAACAATATGATACTATTCTTCAATATTAATTAATTGTTTTTAATCTGCGTAATTCGATGATGGTCTATGAATAAATATCAATTATCGTTTGATGTCGATTGTCAGAACTAACTAATTAAAATCAATTTTTATTGTTCAATTACTGTCAAAGATTATAATTACCTCTCTTGCATTAGGTGGATGACTTTCTGGATCGAGGTTGTTGTAACGATACACTGTGAGGCCAATGGCCAACAGTGGTATAAAACTAAAAGTTAATAGCGACGTGGTGCCGGCTAAACTGACCAAATCCATAAAAAAACCAACAACAATTCACTTCCACAATTTGAGCATAGTCTTCGTTCCTCATTCGTATTTCACTCAGGATTTTGCCATTCAATGAATAACTTTCGATTCGTGTCCTCCGAAAATCACACTTTCAATTAAACTCTGAATAACGAGGTGCACCTGGAAGAAAAACAAAAAATAGACCATTGTAATAAAGTTGAATAATGTAGCTTCGTGCCACGATTATTGCAACATCGAATGAAAAGATGAATTCAGTTCTCACGACAATTTTTTCACATTTAATTTCATGGGATTTCTTCGACTCACTTTGTTGGTTTATTCTCATATGCTAGACACGCACATATCTCGTGTTTAAATAAATAGCAACACAAAAAAAATAATATTAACAAAGACAAGGAGTCTCGGGAGTGACAATAGTAATAATATTAATGAAAAGTTATAGCAATAATAAACATAATAGCTATAAGGTGAGAAGAACGATGACAGAATTGCTTCAAGTTCCATTATTTTTAATTATCACGTTATTAAGTTCACAAATTTGGGTGCAAACAATCATGAAAATGGTTGCAATTACAGCATATCGTCGGTGATACTGCAATACCGCGTAACTAAATAGGAAATATCGTGTAACAGCCGCGGTTTTGCACCAGCAACGACGATATTGCATATTTTTTAGAAGGCCTTGATCGCGGATCAAACACTCACTATTTCACCATATACATATGTAACATGTGCAATTAATTCAACATTTATTAATTGATATTAGTTCTTAAAAAAAAACTTTAGAAATAAAATTCTTTGTAATTACATTGTCTGTCTTTTATTTTCTCATAAATCTCAATAATAATAAATTTCTCTAAAGTCTCAATGATGTGGCTTATACTTACAGTTATTCGAGTAATTTAATGTTCCTATTTCTTGTATCGAACGAGCCACTTTTTCAACTTTTTCCTCAGCCACGAGACAAAAACATTGACTGTACATTAATAAGAGAAAAAAAGGAAAATACTCTCATGGAAGTTTTGAACAATTGTTGAAATCTGGAGGAACGGTACGAGCGTTCACAACTCGTTGGAGTGCGAACGATAATCCGAGCCGGAGTGTGGTGAATGCCGAGAGTGAAAACACGTCGAGTTCCCCACTAAAACTCCTCACGTTTCATCGCCAACTTCACGTGATTCCAGTCTCCTCGTTTGACCGAGAATTGTTTGAAACTCTTTTTTTATTTTACCGTTGACCGTTGAAAAATCACACGACACTTAACAGTTTTTTAATTGAATAATAAAAAATGACACAAGTTTATCGATCATATTAGAAGTTTAATGAATAATAATAACAATAAATCATGTATGTTACTGAATTAATATGATTTAATCTTGGGTCATCTAATAAATTTGCAATTCCAATTTATTTGTCAGAAAAATCAGTAACACGTGATTAATTTATGATTTATGAATTTTTTTGTTTTTATTATTCAATCACACATTCAGCTAATTCTTTTTTGATAGGATATTTATCGTCATTTTTATTACTATGATTATTAATGTTGCTATCACTATATCATATTTCCATAAATAATCAAAAATAGTTATGCACATAATATTTACTAATTTTCAAATGTTTCATTATAAGTCGTGTACTGCAGATTATTTAAATATATTTCCCACAAGAATGAAAGTTTCATCTTCTCAGTATCAGCGAAACTTCCGGTGATGAAATTTCTGCACGAAGATAATTTCTTCTTTTTTTATTTTAAGTTCCCACACACGGCATTTTTCGGAATTACTTTTTTCGACGTTTGTTATTTTTTTTGGTTTTTGGTTTTTTGAGAAATAAATAAAAAGTATTGCAGTATAAGACTAAGGCTAATTAAGATGTATCGTATACACTCTTCCACTTCCAACTTTGACTTTACGAGTCGATAATCGAGAGCTGACAATGTTTCTCGGACCGGACGGTGGTCTTTCTCTTAAAACTTTCATGGGCACCTTGAGGCCTTGCGCGCCCATGCTGTACTCTCTTTTACTACTTTCTCTCTTCTCTGGCCTACGTGCGTCGTCTCGGGCCTTGCCATGTCGAATCGCACGTAATTTCTACCGAACCAGTGGAAACGTTAAATACTAAAATAATAAAAAGAGGAAGAGTATTTTTGGTGAAAAAACAACAGTTTGCGATTTTGTTGAGCATCGAAAAAAACACTGTCTACGCTTTCCGTTTCTTACGCCCTTTCTCCCTCTTTTTCTCCTCTAACCTTGACCTACATAATGCCTCTTTCTAGCTCGGGATTGTTGACATTGACACTGATATGATTCAAAAGCAGTTTGGAAAAAGCTTTCAAATTAAAAACTTGAATATACATTTTATTTCACTTCGTCCTCTGACCTGATGACCATTTGTAGCGGTTTTTATTGATTTTTTTACGTCTAATTTGAGGTGAGAAAAAATATAATTGTTGATTTTTTATAGATCGCTGAAGCAACAATTAAAAAAATGAAAAACCAAATTAAATGAAAATCATTGATAAAAAAATAAATAAGTAAAAGATATTTTTAGAAATCCTAAAATCGACCCTCCTAAATGACGATTAATAATAAGCCACGAAATCGAATGCGAAAAATGCTTGAAAACAACGCGATTCTACCAACCGCCCAGAAAAAAAAGGATAAAAAAATAATCGATAATTTTTCTCCACGCACGCACAATGCAAACTTAAAAAGTTTCTCCTGATTATCCAATCGAAGCCGGCGTTCTTGTTTTACTAATGAGCTTGAACTTTCCTGTGTGATCACATAGAAGTGGAACTCTCGGACTCGTTAAAAAATCAAACATGTATAAATTGCATCAATTCTTGAATGAGTCTTTTGCCATTTTCTTCTGTTAATAAAATCATAATTATAATATACATGATCATAACAATGTGAATATTCCGTAGTTTCCGGCGTTTTCCAATTATAATAGTCCGACGGATCTTCACAAAGAGTTCTAAGAGTTTTGAACATCCGGTTTCGAAACTGTTACGCGATATTTTCACCTTCTTCTTACCTGTTCGCTCCCCTACTCTTTTCGTTACATCGCTAACAAAAAAAGCACTTAAGTTATTTGATGTTTGCATTCAAAACATACGTCATACATAAATGTAAAGCAGGCTTGACACTTTTATTTGTTAACAGTCTATATATATTTTAAATAGTTACGTGTTGATTCTACCTCAGCTAGCGCACGTAGGCTTATAGAAAGCATTGGAAAAAGACAAAGAGAGGAAAATGATTTACATAAACAAACACTTCGACACTACATTTTCGCCGTTTCATAACAAAATTTTATAAGTTAGACAGGCAAAAAGATATGGAATTTGTTGACAATAGCTTATTTATAATTAAAAACATTTTGGTGCCACTAAAATTCAGTATAAACTTGGCTGATAGTGAGAAATACTAATAATCGTGAACGAAATAACTAGAGATTCATGACCTACTCTAATTCGAAAATTATTTTTATTTTCAACATCCTAATTCGTTCAATTGTATCGTTCAAGATTCCCTCCATGGGTTTTGTACGTTGTCTTAAATCCTCCAGGTTGCGCACTCATCCGGGTGTCTTAAGTTTACCGACTGTAGGTTCCGAAACATTTTACCTCGAAGCGATAACAATGTATTCAACATTTTTTCTGTTGGTACATAAAAACATGTAAATTCCGAAATTTGTTAATTTATTTGTTCATTCATTATTTACTATGTATGAAAAATTTGAAATTTCGAAAAATGTATTGTACATTTTCGGATTTCCGCGTGTGTATATATATTTTCTGGTATTTACATTGTGCAAGTTGATGACATTCCAAAAAAATACAAATTCTATGTTTATATAAGAAGACATAAGTGTGAAAAATACTTGAGACGTAACTCACGACGTGTGGTATCGTAAATGCAGGATTTTTCATATTGATGAGTTACGCAAACTTGTTCGTGCTTCGATTGTGCTTTCTTCGTTGCATCCGTTGGAAGGCGACGATAAGTTTGTCAAAGTCTTATTCTCGGATAATTAGTTTTATAGATATTAGAAAAACAATAACAAAACGAAAAAAAGAATAAATAATTTTATTAAAATTTAAAATAATAAAAATTGATTATGAACCTGAGCGTGTTTCAACAGAGCAAGGACAGCTGTATCCAAATAACGTTTTTATTAGTATTCGGAAAAGAAGTGACAATTAATTCAAATTAAGGTCTATCAAAGACGCTATTTTGAAAAAATATTCATTTTCAAAATTGAAAATTATCAACAGTCTTAATTGTTATAAATTCATTCACATTATTTAGGATTTTCGTAAAAAATTTTCAAAATTTATTTATTTCATTTTATTGACGTAAATTGATCGAATAATTAGAAGAAAAAAACCACTTTTATTTTCCCTTTTTATAAAACAAGGTTGTGACGCGTGAATTAGTTTTTCATTGTCATCGCTTTTCCGCGCGATTTTGTTTGGTTCGCGAAACGCGACCGTTGCTGGGCTAAATTCATTCAGTCTGTCAAAATGACAGTTCCAAGTTCGAACCATCTCTGACTTAGCAACGTATGAAATTGCAGTTTTGTCGCCGCTTTTCCGCTATTCTGATTGTTTCGCAATGACGTTACACGTAGCTCGCGTCTCGTGTTAGAGAATTTGAGTCAAATTATGACTCTGAAGTTATTCTGTCTCTCCTAAAATGTCACAATGACAGCTGCTCCTTCAAAATATCTACAACAACTCAAATTCATTTTTGACAAGTCGCGGACAGAAAAGAACAATAGCAAACTATAACTATTCTTAATAAAAATCTGTAAAAGAGTCTTGTAGCGATCTCGTCTTTTACAGGTATATCTATATATAAATGTACTTGTCTCGAGTCGCTGCCGCGACTCTTAGTAAATAATAATCTTTCATGCATAAATCATATTTTTTTAAATTCAGTCTGACGGTTTCGTTAATATTCAGATTTATTTTATTATTAAAAATAACGTTAGACAAGAAATTGACGCACGTGAAGCGCGCGTTTAAATCGTTTGATATTAATATATGATACAGGATGGCGTTATAAATATTGGCGAAGTTTAACTTAAACGTGTGACACGAGTGACTGGTATGACCGTTGAAATTAGTTCCAGCAGCAAATGTTATTTGTTAATATATCTATATATAGAATTCTTTATTGAGCAACTTTACTCCGGTAAACCGACGTACATTATTTTCGTTTCATTCGCGTTTTTTTCCAATTAACACACCTGCATTGCAAAGAAAGATATGTACACAGTTTTTTTCATCTAGTTACACGAATGCAATGCGTATTTCCCAATTAACATACTTTCTCACTCGAGCAACAAATTCGTTCTGACCTCCAGTATGAGGTGTTCCATTCACCACATTTATGACATCCGTATTTACGACATGTTTGTTTTCACTAAATTTTAACATACAATAGTAACAAATCGTACCATTTTGATTCGCTGACGAAATTATTTCGTATTATTTATACTAAAAACTATTCAACATGTTGCTCTGACCCGACCAATTATTTACATTATGCTGTGCCTATCAAAAATATTATTATTCTTCGGTTTTTTTGGAACTTTGAATTAATTATCAATTCAACGTCATCGCTGCTACTTTTCACTCTATATTACGCGTTAATAGATTTGTTCAAAAGGTAGGGAATTTCGTAAAATGCAGAATTAGCATTCTGTGTTTAATTAAAATTTTGTTTGTTAATCAAATTCCCTTTCCATGACTACACATTGTACAAAAATAAAAAAAATAAAAATGTTTATAAACGGAATTAAAAACGTCATTGTTTTCTCTGTATCCATTTGATTACATATGGCACTTTCTTAGTGTACCGGGTGATTCTCATGGATCGCAATTCCTTGAACTCGTTGACGTGACAACTGTCAAAAGATAAAGTCTTCACTAAATTCCTCTTCGTGAAAAAAATTACAACAAACGGGGGGAGGGGAGAGAGAGAGAGAGAGAGAGAGGGAGAGAGATAGAGAGAGTCTCTCTCCCTCAAAAAGTCTTGATTTTTGGCTCATTATTTACGCGACCGTAGAGGTCAAATTGTCGGCCCTTCTCTTGGCAAACGCCCATTGTTGTTTTATGAGATCGGAGCCTTTTTCACCGATCATGATGACTGGTGCATTGATATTGCCATTGGTGATGGTAGGCATGATGGAAGCGTCGATAACTCGAAGTCCCTGAATCCCATAAACCCTTAATTCAGGATCAACGACGGCCATGGGATCGCTCGGCGGGCCCATTTTGGCCGTGCAACTCATATGATAAATAGTCATGGTATATTGTCTGATAACGCAGTTCCAATAATCATCGGTGAAGAGTTCGAAGTGTTTGCAGTTAGGCCATTTTTTGTTATGAAAACGTGCACCGAAACGCCTCATAGTGGCGGTCTCGCCGAAGGCAATCGCGGCTTTTACACCTTCCCTCAGTACGTTAACGTCCTGCGGATGAGTCAAATAATTATGATACATTAGAGGATAATCGAGAGGATTTTTGCTCCGCAATTTAATAAAACCGCGAGATTTTGGCCTTAGCATCATAGGGAAAACCCCGAAGAGATCGTGACTATTTATCTCGCCGAAAACCTCGTTGTAAAATTCATCCGTAAGCCCATGAGCGTTTTTGACTTGTGTACCGCCGTCAGAACTGGTTGACGAAGACGTCAGCATAAATTCAATGTCCGGCCAATCGTCCGATTTATTTGCGTATTTCGTGTTTATAAATGCCACCGATTCAAGGCCAACACTCGAGGTCAATGGCCCATCTTCCGTCAATGCGTAACGGAGAGCCGTGTTCGCGTTCACCAAACGATTCATCACTATACTTACCTCATGATCAATTAAAAACGCTAAACCTCCTACGGCAATGTGATCCTGGAGGTTTTGACCAACCCCTGACAAATTCTGGATCACCTTAATTCCAAGGTCACTCAAATGTTTCGCTGGTCCCACTCCCGATAACATCAACAATTGCGGACTGTTTATCGCTCCTGCTGCCAGTATAACTTCTTTTTTCGCGTACACCACCTCCATCTTGCCAGCTCTTATAAATTCAACTCCGTACGCACGCTTCGTTTCCGGATCTATTAACACTTTCGTCACGTGGCTCCATAGCGACAAATGAAAATTTGGACGCCAACTTATCGGCCGAATAAAAGCTTTCGCCGAACTGCAACGCGTCCCTCGACGCATCGTAAACTGATAAAACGCGAATCCCGTCTGTTGCGCACCGTTCACGTCCACTATGTCGTAACCCATTTCTTCACCGGCCTGCAAAAATGCCACCCCCAATGGTGTATTGTACGGCGCGTCCTGAATTGTCAGATAGCCTCCTGCAATTTTAATACACTTTCGGTTAACCCTTTGAGGCATACATTTTTCCTTACGTACAATTCGTTTAAAAGTCTTCGTGCATAAGTCTTTGGGATCGCTGATTATGAATCTGAACTAAAAATTTGAAAATAAGCCGAAGTTTTCAGTCAATACTTTTATGTTAATTTGGATCTAGTAGAGAATCGATTGTATCTATTTTTTGTTTTTGACACAAACCATAAACCGGAAAATTGAAAAAAATTCTGAACAATTCTTTAGAGTGTATTGAGGTTGTAAAAAAATTGCCATCGCGATTTCCATAGTAGATTAGTAGAAAATACATTTTTTCATGAAAAAGGACGAATTTTGATTATTTGTTTATACATGGTATTGATGCAATTAACAAATAATGAATGCACATATTTTTTGTACATTCGTGAATAACTTACGGACAAGAGTACTTAAATAATCAAAAAACTGCCAAAAAAAAGGTAGCACAACGTAAGTTCTACCATAGTTCAAAGAGTTACACGTTTCGTACAGAGAAAAATCTATTTGCGAAGGATATCGATTACAATAGAGAAATGATTTATTTTTTATTATATTCAATACAAACAAATCGATCCAATTTACAAAAGGACAGAAAAATAATGTAAACGAGATTTTAAATTGAAAATATACACAACATATACAGTAACATCTCCCCCAAAATGAATTTTAGATCAGTTAGAACTCGTTTTTAACGTCCTCAAATTAGAAATATGAAGTACACTGCAACCTCGGTTGTTCGAATACCGACGGGACCGACTCTGCATCACACTTGTAAATATAGAACGTTGCGCACGCTTCGTCTTTCCATTTCTGCGCATCAGACGAATGGCCGGATTGGACCGGGCGTTTCCCCTACCAAGCGCAGACCGATCGACCGATACCGGTCGCGTAGTGGGGAATATTGCATGAATCGAAATTCGATAAACCGAGGTTGCAGTGTAGAATATTTTACGATTTTTTTTTTTCAACAACTTGCAGCACGAAAAAATCGAGGTCAACCGTCATTCCCATTCGTGCATCCTTGAAATATTTCGAAAAATTTTCGATTACGTAATTTAAAGTTGAATAGTAAGTTGCGTGATTTAACATGCTTTTTTGACGACTTTAAAAATGTCAAGGCAAATATTTTTTTATGTATCTTTCGTGCAGATGCAAAAAAATGGTTAAAGATTGTGTTTGCAATAAATTTTTGCTACTAAAAAAGGAATTGTAGTTTCTTATAACTGTTTGTATTTTCTCACCTTTGTGCTAATTTTTTACATACTGTACTTATTCACCATTGTCGTGAGCTTTTTTTCCATTTTTGTTTCATGTATAAAAAGAAGTTCTCTGGTGATTTCAAAATTGCGGGTTATTTGAGGTTAAAATTGCGGCAACTTGACATAAATTATTTTTTGCAAACCTACGTGTCTGGATGCACGTGTCTACATATTTACATCCATTTATTATTTCATTAGATGTCAGATGTATCTCACTCGGTTCAACTTCTTGCAATCGCATCGGCATCTCCGTATAATTATAACTACAAACTAGCGCTAACGATCCACACGAGGAAAAAAAAT
Source organism: Rhimphoctona megacephalus (assembly GCA_963989365.1). Taxonomy (NCBI): domain Eukaryota; kingdom Metazoa; phylum Arthropoda; class Insecta; order Hymenoptera; family Ichneumonidae; genus Rhimphoctona; species Rhimphoctona megacephalus. The sequence continues at coordinate 11,779,532 of OZ022417.1, forward strand.
TATCGTGTGTGTGAACGGCCTTTCATGAACTCTTAGAGATTGCCCATGGATAATTCATTGATGATTATTATCGTTATCGCAATAGCAAACCGTCGAGAATAAATAATTCAGCCAATTATAAATTCAAAATCATTATTTTGCATATGACATTTTTATAATATTTCTGCACAAAAATACTTTATTTGGGAAGTTGGATGGCGTTGAAAATGTTTATTTTTCTTATCTTGAAGTAAGAACATGTGAAATTATTGATTTTCAAATCCATTTACTTGTATTTTTGGTAAAATTTGTCAACTCATTTATTTTAAGCGTGTTTATATCTCAACCGGAAGTGCCCTCGGGCGCATACAAAATACAATGATTTGGCACCTTTCCCAATGCACTTTCTTGCAAAAATCAATGTTCACTGATAAAAGGGCTTAAATTCATGGAACCAAAGTTTCTTTATAAGTCTTCTTGTTTTTAAGCAACTTTTGTATTTTGTCACGTATTTCCCGAGTCTCCTTTTCATACGCTTCCGTTTTCCAACTCGTTAATATTCTTTTTCGAGAAAAATATCGTTCAACACGTACCTGTACTGTGATATCTTTGATTTCGTGCCAAATATGGGTTTCTCTGATCTATGGATTTTCGGAAATATGGTAATACGTCCTCGTAACCCCAGCCAGGATTTCCAAAACTTTCCCACTGATCAAAGTCACGACGATTGCCACGAATGTAGAGCATCGTGTTTAAAACACTGGATCCACCGAGAACCTGTAATTTTTATTCAGCATTTATATAAATTTTTTACCATTTTTCTAAAAATGAAACGTTCACGAGAATAGATAAAAAATGTAAAGATGTTTATCACTTCTGGCTTTTGCGGGATCCATAATTATGAAAAATCCAAACAAAATGGTTAAACCAAACCGAATAAATAAATAAATAAAACATTGCTCAAATTAAAAGTTCGATAAACAATGAAAAATTAAACTGAATCAAAAATGAAAGGTCACAAGACTCAAAACTGGTGCAAAGAAATATTTTTCTAACAACAATCAATATAATTAATAAAAATTGTCTTAAAAATAATTTCAAAAGAATCATAACATGATTGGTCATCGTCAAAGATTTTATTGGCCCGATTTTCTTAATGGATTTATTGATCGTAAGCTTGTTTGAAATTTCATCATCGACAACTTGAGCAATAATTCACGAAGATATGTGAAATGGATCATTATAAAATCAGCTCAAAAGTTTACATTTTTCAATCCAAAAAACAAATTCCAACTATAAATTCATTCTTTCTTGCGCATTATCATTTGTTTCCCCGCGTCAAGGAATATCATACTTCTGCAGTCGAGAAAATCAAACAATTTTCATCATGGAATGATTTCTTTGCCGTCCGTGCGTGTGCGACGAAGGTCGTCGTACGACTTTCGATTTTTTTGCTCGATAGTTAACGTAATAAGGTATTGACGGTTTTATCAAACTCGACACCAAGGCAAGAATAATTGTCAGCTTTTTTTACAAACAGTTATGTAATTTGTAAAAAAAAGATTTATGGACACGCGATTTTCTTTTGTCTTATTGCTAGCTATTTTTTTATGGGTTGTTTTGAGAAATATCGGGACAAAAAATATCTCAAAATAGCTTAATATCCATTTGCCGGTTCTTATGATCGTGCATATCGAAATTGCTTTCACTCTCGCGCTGGACGAGCCTGCAGCTCTTGATGCTCTTCGATCCCATGTTAATTCACTTCGTATTGAGTGATAAATAAATAGAAAAAATACACCCCATTGTAAGTCTGTTTTTATCTATTTTGATTCCATAATCCTCAAACATAAAACAATTTACCTTGAAAAAAAAAATATATTATTGTGTATTTATCTACGAGAAGAATTTCTTCACTCTCGGTAAAATTAATGAATGAATTTGATTCATTCAATTGAAAAATCGATTACGAATTACCGGGTGAAATTTACCTTTCCTCTCGTCCAACAACAACGTTTATCAACCATTGCCTGACAAGCCGAGTCCTGTGGTTGGGAACGATACTTCCAATCCATTTTACTCTTGTGAAGATACAACGACAATATTGGCACATCAGTTATTTCCGTTTCGTGGCCACCTGCCTCGAGCAGAAGAACGTTCCATGCTGGATTTTCCGTGAGTCTATTAGCAATGACACTTCCGGCACTTCCTCCCCCAACAATCACAAAATCGTACTCTTTTCGCAAATTTTTCGTAACTTTTGGATGATTTTCTGGATCCATTAGATCGTAATTAAAATATGCTAATGAGGCTAGTAAAATAGGGAGTATTGCAAGTTTTCCAATGCCCAGAAGCACAGTTGCTGCTTTAAAAGCTCCTAGTATACTGCCAAGGATTACCGCCATCTTTTTTTCGGCCTTTTTCCTAATTTATCGTCACCTTTCGATCAATTTTCTTCTCGTTTCCATTAATCGCATTTGAATTCGATTGAATCTCGATTTCCAAGACTTTCATGAAATCCAATAGCCATGTCTCTTTTATTTTTCTGTAGTGAATAAAGTTTGTTGCTATTAATTTATTCCCTTTTTTGGCTTCAGGACGTTGCCTAATATTTTGTATAATTTTATCGGTTACGTGACAAAACATACGAACTGGCCGGCGTAGGTTTGCCGGAGAAATTGAAATTTTTATCGTTTCCAAACAGGAAAATCCTCAATTTTCTTTATCCACCGTATGACGTAAATATTCGTTTCACAATTTGCCTCCAATTTATTTGTCACTGAATTTCTACATCTTTATTTTTTTCTTCTGTCGAAAAAATTGGCATATCCGTTCGAACCCTTTAGACAATAAAAGCGATGTTTTTCAAAATTATAAATAAAAAGAAATGATACATAAATATATTTATAAGAAATAATTTTAAAAAACCTAACAAAAGATTTATTAAAATGTGCGTATCGTATCAAAAATTTATGAGCTATCTTTTTAGTTGTTATGCGGATTATAAAATTGCTCAAGTTCATAAAATTTTCGTGGTTTAAGTGGGCGTAAAAAATGTGTGAGAAAAAAATGATCCTTGAATAGAATTCAAAGCAAGTTCAACAGCTATTCCCACATTCATCGTCGTCTCGTCATCCACGTACGAGCACTGACAAACGTGCCTCACGAAATTTACATAATTCGAGAACAAATTAGCGTAACGCGTACACGTTTACGTGCTAATTTCTCTATTCAAGCTAGACAGATCGTTAAATTTTTTACCTGTTATCTTTTACTAGCATATCCAATATTTTTGAGAAACAATCAATAAAACAACAAACGTATATGTTTAAATTTGCACTTTTCCCTCTAATTTCAAATCTGCGCAGTTCAAACTTTTCATGCCGATTTTTCTTGATTAATTTTCAATAAAACTCCACAATCATAAATTGATAATGAACAATTCATATTTCCAAATAAAATAAAAACAAAACATCGATTTCTCTCCGCTTGTCAGATTATGCTTTAATCGTTTCTCAAATTGTTGTTAATAAAGCGTTATCAAACCATCTAATTTCGCATTTGGAAAAAACATGTTTAGCTTCAACGAAACCAAACATTTTTCAAAATACCGGCATTTTAAAAAATTTTAGATTAATGTGAAGTAACACTGTCCAAAAAAAAAATACATCGAAACCACTTCCGGTAAGTATTTTTCGAAATCATTTGTTTTTTCAAAACATTCGTTTTCTGTTTAAATTTTGTAACAAAAATTGTCTGTTAATGAAACGTGAACAAACCTCGAGTTTAAATCCGCGTGAGCACGTGGCGGAGAGCTCGTATACGAGCTCGTAAGATCGTGCAACTTGGCGAGAGCAGAGAAAGCGAAAGACTGGAAGTTTAAACATTCAAGTAAGCGTACAAACCATGCGAGTCTTTTGTACCGTGGATCGTGTTCACCTGTAAAACGATATTCGCTTCTCCTACCACGTCACAATTCATCTCTCGATGTGACTGAAAACAAGGTACGAAAGAGAAAAAGAGAAAAAAAATGATAGGTAGAAAAAGGAGCGACAATTTAAGCTGGACGAGTTTAATATTTAGCGAAAGGTAAAGAGAGAGAGAGAGAGAGAGAGAGAGAGAGAGAGAGAGAGAGAGAGACGGAGATTAAGGTCTTTGCAAAAACGACTCGAGGTTGCACATTCTTTTAACTGACGTGTTATTAATCAAATCCTCACAATCTAGCTCCCTTTTTATTTAATGTTAAAAACGCTTGAACATCGAGTTGGGCATTACTTAAGAATATTTTTAATTATGATTTCAGTTCGCAAAATTTGCAAATAATTCTTATCAAAAGGATGTTAAAAAAATGATTGAAAAATCATTTCTCAAATTGATCATTCCCAAAATCGTTGATTATGTAGAAAACTAAATTTTTATTTAAATACATTTCAACTATCGATGTTTTTCCTTATGTAGTTACTTATCTGTCAATTATTGGCAAAATTATTTTATTTTAACTGGTAAAATTTATAGTTATTAAATTGAATCTCTTCAATTAAGAAACTAATTTAGTAATGAATGAAGTTGGAATAAAAATGGTTGAGAATTAATAATATTGAAAAAGACAATCTCGAGTTATGTCATTTTTTATGTCTACATCCGTTTGAGAGAAACCTCTGATATGCCGTTAAATATAAAAATGGGCCCTAGGCATAGATTAGAGAGAGGAAGAGGATTCTTGAGAAGGAAGTGAATTGTGGAGAATGTGGTTGATCAAAGATTTACAACACGGTCAAAAAGTGCCTTGTTTTACCATTTCTATATAGGATATTTGTGGTTACATCACACTCGAGTCGCGAGAGATAGACAGAGACAGAGAGTAAATGTATTCGATAAATTCGTAAGCATCGAATTATGCCAAACACACTTAAGCTTAACGTCTATTATCTTTTCTCGTTCTTAAAAAAAACCAAGATCATTAAACATGAATCAATCCATACATCGATTGTCAATTCGTTCAATATATCGATCACGATTTTTTTCACAATTTATTTACGATTGCTTTTGTACAAAAGTCACGAGTCTAATGGCCTATAAAATTTTATTCTACGACTTTAATAATTTACTCGAACAAATGATTGTTTTGTCGGCGGTTTAAGTCGCTTTTAACTCTAAAATCGAAATTATTCTCCAATCATAATCATTGTTAATTATAGACAACAGAAAAAAGTATCAGACGTTTCTAATAAAATAAGGTTTGTAAACCAGCAGAGTTCCAGAGTCAAGGCCACGTGATCGATGTCATTGAGATCGAAAACCAAAATGTTCCTTTTCTAATTAAAACTTTTCTCCTCGTTAATGTCGGATATTGCGTGATATTATGTGAGTATTTCCCTCGAAACAAAATCAAAATTGGTCAGAGTGAAAGTGAGAGCTCCGGACATTCGCGATGACGAGTTTTGTGTGGCTTCGTAGCCGTGACGAAGGTTCATTACGCTTTGCTCCACTGTAATCCAGACGTTCTTTAAAATTTTTTTTTCATGATATAACAGTTGTGTTGACAGTGATCATCATATTATAATAGCTCAACGATATATTTTATTAGAATCAGAAAAACAACGAGAAAAAAAAATTATATGTTACTTCGTGACAGTAATGATACAACGTTACTCAGTATTTGTTTAATCAGCATTATGCGACTATAAAATTTCTATTTTGCATCGACGATCTGGCTTTAATGAACGGTATTCCAAACCACGAGGTGTGAGATCGATAAAAAGGTCGTCGGTAAATTATCTACTGAGAACCGTTGTATTTTATATAAACAAAAGGAGATTTTTCACCCCCAGCTGGTGAAAATCAGTTTTTGAAGATTTTTATTTTCTATCGTTTGAAATAGAAGATAAAAATAATTAATTGAATATTAAGAACATGAAGTAAACAATAACTATTACACAAATTCACGATATTCTGGGCATTGCAATTATCCTGGTACCTTCATTCGTTAATAATGCTGTCATCATTATTCTTCATTTTCTTTTCTTAAATTCTATACATATTTTATGGTCTCCTTAGCTTTTCTGTATTTTCTCTTTTGTCATTTTATAGCGAACGAGGTTATTACAATAATAACGATATTTCATTCGTTTTTTAACGTGAGAAGCTTTTGTTTTTGTGGTTACGAATTTCTCATCGATGATTCTTACAATAGAACTATTATAAAATGGTACTATTATTATAAATGACTGACGAATGTAATTTACAAGCAGTTTAGTATGGTTCTTGGTTGGAATTGAGTCGAATAAATTTTGTTCAAATTATAATTTCGTTGGGGTTTCCATTAGTTATAACGTTAGCAGTTTCAATTTTTTGTATAAAATATCTTGTGAAATTTTAATTTTAATGAAGAAAATCTGAATATTTATCAATGTTTTTATCGTCAAAAAAATTTTTAAATCATTTCGTTAATCGTGCGTGCAATAACGTTAGTCAAAGCAACAATTAAAGAAATCATCGAAAACGTTGTTCAAAAATGAATTGCTCTTAATTTATCCAATTAATACTTAAATAACTAAACTTTTTCTATGATTGATTATGCATAGAGCTCGTTAACGATTCCCAACATATAATTCGTAACTTTTTTGATCTTTGATGATATGAAAAATGGCTGCCAAATAAATAAATACGAGCATTTTCATCAACGTTAAACTATAAGTATCAAATTCTGCATTATTTAATATGATCATTATTGACAATTACAACAAATAATTTCAATATTAGTGCCCAAAAATAGTCATCAATTTCCTAGCCATTGATACTTAATCAAGTCACTGGCTTTTTCGGCAATCATAATAGTCGGTGCATTAGTATTTCCTCTTACGATAGTTGGCATGATTGATGCGTCAACGACCCTCAAGCCAACAATCCCATAAACCCTTAATTGCGGATCCACGACAGCGTGGCGATCATTTTTTGGGCCCATTTTACAAGTACCAACGGGATGAAAAATTGTAGCCGTGTATTCCATAACAACGCAAGCCCAATAAGCCCTTGAAGCAAATTCATGACTCTGGCAAGCAGGCAATTTGTCGTTGATCAATCGAAAGCCATGGTAACGAAAAGAGTTTGTCCGGAAGAGTCGAAGAGCGATTTCGATGCCATCAATCATGGCGAGAAGATCGGGATAGGCGGTCCAATAATTCGGGTGGATAAGAGGCGGTCCCCAGACAGGATCGGTATCGTTAAGTTTAACAAACCCTCGACTTTTAGGTCTCAAAAGAATAGGTCTTATGGTAATCCCATTGTAATAAGCAGTCGGATACATATTCGTTTCGACCGATTCCCCAGGATCGGCATAGAAATCGTCAGTATTTAAGGGATCGAAATGGTACTGCATGTCCGGTCTACCCGCTGAATTCTCGTAGAAAGTTTTAGCGAAAGCTGAACAAGTTAGGGTTCCTGTGGCCGATAACGGGCCCATTTTTGTCAATTTATACTTGTAAACGTCCTCAACAATCTCCTCGTAATCGGCACTCGTAGCACTATCGTTTTTCAAGCCAATAACTATACCATCTGTGGTCACATGGTCCTGAAGATTATGTCCTACCGCGGAATCATATAGAAGAGGAATTCCAAGCTTCAACAAATCTTCAGCAGGCCCGATACCCGATAACATCAATATCTTCGGTGAATTAATCGCCCCTGCCGATAATATCACTTCCTTGCTAACACTCGCTGTTATCACTAGTCCTGTTTTACCAACCGTGTATTCCACTCCCGTCGTTTTCCTCGTATCGGGATCGATGATTAGCCTCGTCACGTGAGCTTCCGTAATGATCTCCAAATTTTTTCGCTTGTGCCTTATCGGCCTTATAAATGCTCCGTTTGTACTCTGACGCATTCCGTGTATCGATGTCGTCTGCAAATCCATTGCACCGAGTTGACGAGCTGCATTCACGTCAATCTCCTGGAAACCGATCTCTCGCCATGCATTCATCAATACTTCTATGTTCTTGTCTTTGTAAGGAAATCTTTCCACGTTCTGATAACCTTTCGTACCGTGATAAAGTGGATTTGCTTTGATAATCTGCAATTTTCGTAAATGGTTTAAAAAAATATAAAAATACATCAAATATTACTTCATCAACAATATTAATAGCATTAAGTGATGAATAACCATAATCATAATATCAAATGAAATTTTCTGGCTGGATTGAATATGTTTCTGGAAGCTTCGCAGAAGATGAAATAAAAATGAAAGGAATATCGACGACCAATCTGGATTGCAGTCAAATCCACCCCAAAAATAACCCACCAAACGAGCAGAAGCTTTATGAATGTTTATTCAGCCATCCATCAGGGGAGAATTATTTACTGTTTCATGACGATTTACCAAATAGACGACATCTCGATTTCTTTTCACCCTTACCTCCGGATCTTCATTCTTCTCTGCTTTACGAAAATAGGGGAGCACGCTCCGGTAGTCCCAGCCCTCGTTTCCCAAACGTGCCCACTCGTCATAATCTTGAGAGTTGCCACGTACATACAGCAAATAATTTATCGTGCTTGAACCACCCATAACCTAAAATATCGACAAATTTTTACGTAATTATTGCGATACTCAAATAAATGTATATTGCGCAAAAAAAAATCAATTAATTTTGAACATTCACAAGATTTATATTTGGATAATGCAACTTTCGTTTTATAATCCATTCTCATACAAATATGCATGTTTTTAAATATATTTTTACATATTTCTATATATTTAAAAAACTTTTGAAATTGTTAAATATAAAATGAATTTTGAAGTGATAATAAATTATGTAATATTGGGATAAATATTGATTTATTAGGTGAGCAAATGTGAAATGTTGTATTTTTCAACAACAACAATAACTTTATTCTTGTATTCTATTTTTCACATTGTATGATGGTATGATCAACGTCATAATTTTGTAATCAATTTATAAAAACTTCGAGATACTTTTCCACGAGTCCAGGCACAACTTCGGCCTCTTCTTGAACGACATGAATGCGGCTCCGGTTGTGTTCTGTACAGCCAATCAATATTGCTACCTCGCAACATTGGTGCAAAAGCTGGGACATCAGCTGCCAAGGGTTCTTCCATTCCAGCCTCTAAAAGAAGAACCTGTGGGAATACTTCATTATTTTGAAAGATTTCAAAATCTAAAAACATATTATTTAAAAAGAAAAAGCGATTTAACCCTAAAAGCCATAGTCCGAGAGCCAGTGAATATTTTTGGAACTTATTTTCGCACGCAGTAATCAAGGTTTTTTCCATTCGATTGGTCATGTTTTTCAAAAAATCGACAGTCTGGCTATTGAGTTCCGATGGATTGAGTTAGGGTGGGCGTTTGAAGGACTGAAAAAAAAATAAATGCATTGAACTTATTTTCGCTGGGATGCTACTTATTGTACCACCAAAGATGGTTATAAAACTTAGTTAAAGGGCAGTCTGGCTGATTTGTGGAGATGGGAAGTAAGTTTGGCACGCGAAAATTCGAAAAAAAGAAAAAACTTAAACAACTTATTTGCGCATTTTTGAAAATTTGACAGATGATCAAATGCTTTATACAATTATTGAAAATAGCAGTCTGGCTATCATTCGAGATTACTTAAGCCTCGCCAGACTAATCGGAAGATGCGTGATTTGGTAATTTATAGGCGATCGTTGTACTAACGTTTGCGCTTGTACACTGATTACAGTTTTAATTTTGCATAACTAAAATTTTTTCAGATGTTAGATTACACTCTATAGTGAATAAAAAAATTGTCTGGCTACTATTCAGAATGACTAAATCCTCGCCAGATTCGAAAAATGCGAGTTGTTGAGTGTTATCAACGTCATCTTCGACGATATAAGGACGACTCCCGTTCTATTTGCTGTTTTGTTTTTACTACTAATATAGAATGGTATGATTTATTCCAATGATCATTAATTTTTGTTTTAATAATATCTTACAAATGAGTATGTAAAAACCTTAAAGCATAAAATAAAGAAATTAAAGAATTTTCTTTTGTGGTCGGTTATTCCGTGTCTGCTTCTTCTTCTTCTACTTTATCCTGAGAATTATCGTCATCGTAACTCTCGTCAGAATAATTTCCTTTTCGTCTAACATCATCTTCATTATTATTTGCATTAAAATAGTATTATATAAAAGAAAAATTTTTAAATTATTTCACATTTTTCTAGAGTAGCTATCGAAAACCGAGTTAAAGGCAGAACACTTTTGCAAAAAATACAAAATATAGACGGTGAAGCCATTACGCAGGAATAACATTTTTCCATGTCAGCAATAACAGGGAATTTGTTGCTTTAGCAATGAAACAAAGGAGTACGTGTAAACGTGCCGAGGCTGGAAACAATAGAGATATATTTGAAATACGACGTAGAATGCCAGAATATTCATACATTTTGAAAGTCTGGCAAAGCTTTGGTAATTCGAAATAGTAGCCAGATTAATTTTTTCATCTACTTTAGAGTATAATCTGTCATCTGAAAAAAAATTAGTTGTGCAAAATTAAGACTATAATCATTGTATAAGCGCAAACGTTAGTATAACGATCGTCTATAAATTGTCAAGCTATGCATCTTCCGGTTAATCTGGCAAGGCTTCAGTGATCTCAAATGATAGCCAGACTATTTTTCTCGATAATTGTATAACGCATATTACCATCTAGTAAATTTTGAATAATACGAAAATTAGTTCCATGAGTTTTTTTTTTACGATTTTCTAATGTCGGCCAGACTGATTTCCCAATTCCGGAGAACAGCCAGTCTGTTTTTTTACTGAGTTTTTTTATGATGTTAACTAATACAACGAGTTTCGCTTATGCAAAAATAAGTTTCGGGAATCCACAAAAAAACCGGATTTTTTGAAATAAAAAAAAACCATGCCAGTCTGACTTTCCAACTCCAAAAACCAGCCAGACCGTTATTTTACTGAGTTTTACGGTATTAGTAATTAGTACAACAAGTTTCGTCCTTGCGAAAATAAATAACATGAGTTTGTAATTTTAACTCATGAATTCCATCGGAAAATCATAGCCAGACTGCCTGTTTGTTAAAAAACATTATAAAAGGAACCGAAATTACCATAAATGGGGCGTTCGAAAATAAGTTCCAAAAAATATTCACTGGCTCCCGGACTACCATGTCCGGGGTCGATTTCGACCCTGGACGAATGTCGAAAAAATTGGGGCTTTTTCGATTATTTCAATTCGTCAGTCTTTAAATGACTTTTTGGTCGATTTAAGTTTCATAAAAATAAATTTTTCGCGTACCATTTTACCCGTTATTGAAAAACGAAGATATTCGTGCTGGCTAGTCACTTTATCTTTTTAAAAATTACTTTGTGACCAATAAATTATGGGCTCGATTTCGACCTCGGTCATGCGTTTGAAGATAAAACAAATCGGCCATGAATTGTAGGGTTAAGCGATCAATTGTGCCGAGTTTTTATCTATCATAACAAAGTAACGATTATAATGATAACTACCATTTTTCAACACCGCAGTAACGATGTAAATGTATTTACAACGAACAATGAAAATAAACAGTATGCAAACTACGTAATAATGTTAATTCGATCGAGATTCTGATGGAGACGTTAACATCATGAATCATACAATAAAATATAAAGAACTTTTATGAACGACCTTGCTATTTCAAATTCCGGTAACAATTTCCACGTCCTCCAAAATAATTCGCGAGTTCTGTTACTTTTGCAATATTGTACCAACAATTTACATCAGTTGTGCGAAAATAAACGGTTGCAAAGTATTTCCGTGGAAATCCAAAGTTTTATTGTCCAACTTGCCCGATATTAGTCACATTCCAGACTGTTGTTTTTTCCATGATGTTTTTTTGCTACTTTATTTCTTTGTGTTTTGGATCTCTTCACTTTTTACGTTCGTAATATTTTCTGCAGAAATTCACAAAATTTCGTATTTCTTAAAGGTCAAAACCCGAGTAATTAAACCGAAAATAAAGTAGTTGTTTCAAAGTAGCTCAAATAATGAATAAATTAGTTCTAGTTTTTGACGTTAAGAAAACTAGCATTTTGGAGTCTCACCCGCCATTGTTTAATTTCACTCAATCGATTAGCGACAACACATCCAGCCGATCCGGCACCAACTACGATAAAATCATATTGGTCTGGCAAAAAGCCAGTTGTCTCAGGAACATGATAATTTGCCTCCTGTTTTGTATCTTTCGTATTCTTATTGAACGTTCCCCCGAAGTTTTCTATCCCAGCATCATTGCCATACGAATTTCTCTCCTTCCACTCGTCGTAAAGATTAACCGTTGCTTCGTGAACTTTGCGAACGTTTGGGAATTCTTGTACGGTGACGCTTTCTGGTGGAATTCCTTTCATCGTGTCTTCGTTAATTCTATAAAAATCCTCGCCAAACGGCGAGACGGTATTAGTGACCTCAGGAACAAGCTTTAAAAATCCAGATCTTGTTGTTCGAACGTTCCTTTCACTCGGATCGACGAGAGGCGGATAAAGTGGTATAACTTTTGCCTCATTCCCGAGCTCGAACGTCCCTATTTCGCCAAACACTTCCGGTTTTACATATCCACCATTTTCACTACCGATGTAATTTACTGAATCGGAAAATCCTCCGTGGTTTCTCTGTGAAAGGGTGATAGGAAGTTGTTTCGTCCTAATTCTCTCGCCATATTGCAATTCTTTGTGAACTTCCGGTTTCTCGTAATTTCTTCGCTCGAAAGAAATTTTAATATTTCCACTATCGGCATCTCCGGGAAGGCTGTAATTGCCCAATAGAACACTCTCGAAACCTTGAAAAGATGGAATAGAAGTAAACCAGAAGGGATGATTGTGAGGCTTGAAAAATTGTAAATTCGTTCCTGCGTGATGCAAATTTCGTGGAGAATTCTCTGTTGGATCGCTCGAAAAAGCCAAAGGTCTGACGAGCCTCGGGGAAGCGTTCAATACAGGTGTCCTGGTAAGTCCTGATATTCGCCTACCAGAAGTGTATGATTTAGAAATCGGCCTTTGAAGACCGTATTCTTCGAAACTCGAATATCCCGAAGGTGCAGAGGCCGAAAATGGCAATTTTGGTGTTTTAAGATCGAGGGAATAATAATTCTGAGGATAAGCGTGGATTTTTAATGGCGGATAATTGTCCAAAGAGTAGCCGAAGAGTTGGGTGACCAGAGCGAGGAATATGTAAGCTTGAGGCTGACATGTTGATACAGTTGCGTGTGGCGAACACAGTTGAGCCAAATCCGGTGGCATCCACGACATTTTTCTTTTTGTATTTGTAAACTGCAACGAAACACAGAAAAATCGGCGAGAAAAACTAGAATATTTTTTTTTCAAACTTAATTCAGATATTAAACTGCCGAATTAACTTGCAACTTTCCAAAATGAGTTACACCTTATTTCTAATGCAAGGAGACAGAAGAATATTGAGAGAAAAGAGTTGAAAAAATGCTGTACAATTTTCATTTGATTCGGGTTATTACGAAAATTCAATTTACAATGTATTTAAATTACTTAACGATTTAAATTTTGGACACCACAAAGTTTTATGTCATAAATTTAACCCTCTAGCAGGTGCGCGTTTTTTTTATCATGAGCGGGTGCGTGGTGTACTTTGTACACAAGGGTTTGTTATGCCGAGATTTCTATAAAGTTGGTTTACATCGACTAAATAAAAATTATACTGCATTAAATAATTATTAGCATATGGAAAAATATTTTAATTTTAAATGAAACAAAGTATATTAGGTTAGTTGACCGACAGACGAACGAGACTTGTTTTCAGCTATTTCTAAACAAAAAAAGCAAGTTGTTTTTACACGTCGTTTTTTACGTACAAAACGATTGCATTTTATACACTCCAGTTTTGTGGAAGAATTTGCATAATTTTTGCCCTCTTTTCATTTCGAACCCGGCGCTCACGGACGTTTCAAGAATGCATTCCAAATCGAAAACGATGCAACGCGTAGGTCGGCTGTCAAAGATAACAAGGATTTTATCTCGAAAACCGACCCCCGTATACAAATTGCACGTGCGCACCCGCTGAAGAGTTAAGAAGGGACGCCACTGTGACGGGTCAAAAAATTCTACTTTTATTTTTTGTCTTTTCTTGCAGTATACATGTTGAAAAATATGTAAACTAAATTTTCAAGTCGAAAGTAAGTAAATTTCAGTTAACACTTTATTTTATATAAAAAAAAAGCAGCGAAAAATTTAAACGCGTTTTCTTTGAAACGACTTTTTTGTCCTTATCCCGACGATTACTCAAAAACCAATAAACCGATTAAATTTTTTTTTTCAAATATTCGTTATCGCAGTGACTAAGTCTGTACACGGCTAATTTAAAAATTTTTGATAATTCCTATTTTTTAAGGAGTTTCGGTACAAGTGGCAAAATGTAACCATTTACTTCAAATTTACACAGTATATTCCTTGACATATACTGGATGTGTTGTCCAAATTTTAAATCGATCGTCTACACCGTTTTTGCGAAATTAAATGTCAAAAAAACATTTTTTAACATGCTGAGATGCCTACGGTCATTGGTGAACGACAGTTTTACGAATGGAATACTGAGAAAAAATGTTAAAAACTCATTGAAAAACTGCTAAACCACTAAGTATACTATTGCAATTCCGGTATCCAAAAATTAAATAATTCGTCTACATGGTTTATTAATTATTCATTTATTCATCAACGAAAACGGTGAGTTTTCCCCCCATCGACCGAACGAACAGGCTTTTTTTATTTGTTTTCGACGAAATATTGCTATGTGAAGTTGGCGCTTTGCTTGAAAACAATAGAATTGTACCGAAACCCCTTAAGACCGCTTAAACAAAAAAAGGTTTAAAAATCGGCAAAAAGAAGAAAAAAAATTCAAATCGCCGCCATTTCGTGAAAAAAATTTAAAAAATAATGGCCACGAACAACGATAGCTATATTCATATAGATATTGAGATTTTTTTATTTCTTATTGTCAGATAACCCGTCACCAAGATTTGATTGGAACGATGAAGAAAAATTTTTTTTTGTCGTCACGTGAAATCTTATAACGTTGTACATTTTTTATATTTTGCAATGAAAATTGGTATTGAAATAGTTGAATATATACTCAATAAAGTATCCTTGACCCGATCCTTAAATAATTAGTTATACCTGTGAAAAAAAATCCCAAAAATTGGCAATTTTTTGGTCGGTCACAGTGGCGTTCCCCCTGAATAACTTAATAGCACACCAGAAAAATAGATGTTTTCACTGTTTTTTGGAGTAATAGAAACAGTTCGTAATTTTATTTTTTGCACATTTTATCGAATAATAGCAGTATCGTTAACTTTTCGTTAACTGCTTCGAACGTAGTAAACTCGATAGAAACTTTACGAAACAATTCTCTTACTGAATTTATCGTGACTGCATGCTAAACAGATAGTTTCGGTTTCTTACTATATTAGAATTCTTGTGTCTCCACCCATTTATACAGTTTGTGTACTCATGACACTATTAAAAAAAAATAAAATAAAATAAAATGGCCCTATGACACTATACACTTTTGTTTTCCTTACGTATTTCACAAGGAACTGTTTCACTGTAGAATTTATGGTATTCCTGTACAGTGACAGAGATATATCGAGTCACGTTTACTAATAATAGTACCGTATTTAAATACCCCGAGCTAATTAAGTACCATTGCTATCATCTAATAAGATTTGTTGATCGTCTGAAGACAGTAAATACTAACCTCAATATTTTTATGCTACTCTAATTTAATCGGAAACTGTCCAATACTCGCAAGAATAATAATTTGATGATAATTTATGTTGGTAGATTTAGAGAAACAAAAAATAATTGTTATGAGTGAGGAAAAAATGTAATTGTGGTTACGAGATTTTTTCGTCTCTTAAAAGTCGTATAAACTACGTTTCTTCAAAATTTGAAAAAAAAATACATTAGCATTATTATTATTTTATGTCATTCAAAGTGTCAAAAACAAACAACTGTATTTTTTTCTACATACGTGAAATCTTTTCGCATAAATCTCGATAAAATATTGTTTCACTGTATATCGACTTCATAAATCTGTGTTCTCCAGTATTCACGGCTCACTAGTTCGAATCACATCGATCCATATCCACTCGTGCATAAAATATACATCCTCTGATAGATGATTATTGTCCCAAATGATTTGAAATACATTTATTCACTATTTTTTAAAGTTTATCAAGTAAACTAATCCGAACAGTGTAGTAAGGAATATTTAAATAAAAAATTTAAATAATATCAAACAATCGATGACATTAATTATTATTTGACATGCCGATGATAATTTTACTCTGGAATTTTAAAGGCCGAAAAAACGGACGTCCAAGCTCCGTTTATGTCTAAAGTCAACTGCAGTAAATGCGATCAGTCGAAGGATCGAACTGAAGCTGGAAAAGCGTGTCGAGAAAATGTAACAGACCGTCAAGTCTATCCGCTTGTTTGGAAACTCCCCCAAGAAAAAAAAACGAACTATTTAACTCTGACGATTTTACTTTAACAGTTCAACCGCTGTATGGTTAATTTTTTCCTGCCTTTGGGTGTTTGTAAAGTCTCAAAAATGCAAGAGTTACGATCGTCGTAAGAAACGTCGTATGGTTTTTTCGGCCACAAGTACGGTTAAGAATGTCCTCGGTTGATGCTGGTAGCAGCTATAATCGTGGAATAGTGGTGGAATTCACTAGACACGCGATGAGTACAATAATACCGTGAATAATTGATTCGTCATTATTTTAAAGGTACTTTGTTCGAAGTACGAGCGAAAAAGTAGTTTTTTGTTGTTGCTCGTTTCGTATTGCAGAACCATTTATCTCCCTAACGTGTCAAAAAAATTCACTTATACACATGTGCGAGAGTAGCGCGAAATAAACTTTTGTCCACGATTTCATGAGCCACTTTAATAGTAAAGCCAAAATATGTCAATATCTTCTCGCGACTAAGAATTCGACCCTTCCAGTATTTTTTTTAACTAATTATTTTGTACAGTTGTTGCGGATATTTGGTGATTTCTTTTTTTCAAATAATTATTGTTGTATAGAAAGGCTTTTTTTCAGTTAATACAATAAAACATGTAATTAAGTAATCAACTTTCTTTATTCAATTAGCATTTACAATTCAATTAGCATTAGCATTTTATTCAATTAGCATTTTTTTGTTGCGTGTGGATTAGTATATTTGTAGTCTAGAAACTTTCCGTTATTATTCCTCATGTTTTCCAATCGAAATAATTTGATGACTGCATTTTAATTATTTTTATTGTTACAAGTTCGTACTGCAATTAATCTTATGTAGATTTATTTTTAAACTAGTAAATTTTGAAGTCTCAAATAAATCTCAGTTCGAACTCGTTATTTCAATTTGTTTACAATTCCGGTCGACCACAACTGTGAATAAATACATTGAATAAAAATTTCGTGAATAAACGACGTTAAGAAGCTCATTTCCCTCGGTCAATATTAAATCGTTTTTTATATTCGATACTTTTAGTTTCTCCACCGAGGTTCCATGAACCAATCTCGTAATGGAATAATTATTAGGAATTCTTCGTCATGGCACACTTAACTCGCTGTTCTCGTATTTTGTGGTTTCAATCAATGACTTCTTGCTGCTTCACTTTCCATTCGATGTTGCCCAAAGGAAAATTGTATTTCGGAGAATTAAATAACAGAAGGCAAATTAAATTCTACGCTCTTTTGATACCAAATGTCATGCATCCAATCTAGGTCAAAATAACAAGACTCGAATAAACGAAATAAGCATTAGGTGCAATAAAATATGGCCAAATGAAAATATGTACGGCAACGAACAAAAGTGCATCGTATTTTTCAAAGCTCGTCCTTCTTCGACCAATCTTCTTTTATCATATCCGAGCCTTTCTGAGCGAGCATAAGTGTAGGTGAATGAATATTGCCACTCGATACGTTTGGCATAATCGAAGCATCGATAACTCTGAGTGATTCAATGCCGTGAACTTTTAATCTCGAGTCGACAACTGCTGTAGGGTCATCGGCAGGTCCCATTTTCGCAGTTCCACAGGGATGATAATTAGTTCCGGCTACGTGTCTCAAGCTGCATTCCCAATATTCTCTGGTATCAAATTTATTCCCTGAACATCCTGGAATCTTGAAATGATGTAGTTTCGCTCCAAGTTTCTTCAGAGGCTCTGTGTTCAAAAGTTTTTTGGCATATTCGACACTCCTCAGTATTGTTTCCACGTCGTCGCGCTCGTCAAAGTAATTTGCATATATCTTCAACGGATCATTAGGATCGGAGCTTCGTAATCTCAGTTCTCCTACGCTTTTAGGTCTTAGTAAAGTCGAAAGCATCCAGATAATGTCGTTTTCGAGGGTTGCTTTCATCGCGGCTTCGGTCGTTTCAGCATCTATACGGAAAGATTGCATCAGAGTCTGAACCTTGAGGACCAGTCCGCGTTGGATGATCGTATGATGGAACTGGATATCAGGATACTTCGAATCTGGTTCTTTTAAATTAACAAAGCCAAGCAGATCAATGGAGCCCATCGATGTAAATTCACCAGTTCTATGGATTAAGTAGTTGTAAGTTTGGTCTAACAACCACGTTGGAGATAAATCCTTTACCGATGAATTTACGTATTCCAGTTGTATTCCTAGCCAAAGTGGGTGATCCTGGAGATTTTGACCAACCGGCAAATCGATAACAGCCTCAATCCCAAATTCCTTCAAATGGTTCTTCGGTCCTATTCCCGACAGCATCAACACCTGCGGAGTTCCTATGCTCCCAGCTGATAAAATAACTTCTTTTGATGCTTTAACCGTTATCGAATCGCCGTCAGGAAGTTTGACGATTACTCCTGTAGCACGATTCCCATCTAGAACGATTTTTTCAGCTTTTGATGATTTCAATACGTACAAATTCTTTCGATCTTTTGCCAGTGAAAGAAACGCTTTAGCAGCATTCACTCGTGCTCCGTCTTCAACTGTTGCATGCACTTTACCGTAACCGATGTTCGTGCCACAGTTGATAGCATCCAGAACTGGCAGACCCAACTCTTGAATAGCTTCCAACAACACTTCTTGCGCAATCGTGTCAGAGTAATTGAAAGTTTGTAGCGTCAATGGACCACCGGTCCCAAGATACTTGCTCCCAAGTTTAGCTATCAATTCGGGCGGGTAATTTTCTGATTTCTTAAAATAAGGTAAAACCTCTTCGAAACTCCATCCAGGATTACCGTTCGCTGCCCATTCATCGTAGTCACGATCGTTACCACGCACATACAACATTGCATTTATCACTGAACTTCCACCCAAAGCTTTTCCCCTCCCCCATTTGCAAATCTTGTCCTTCATTGCTTGACAATAGTTCGGGTTCGGTTCAACGTCGTTCGAATAATCTTCGTTCGAACCCTGAAGAGTAAGCACCAGCGCTGGTACGTGACTAACTATTGAAGGATTCTCACCAGCCTCAATCAATAATATCTTCCATTTTGGATTCTCCGAAAGTCTACTCGCTACCACAGATCCTGCGCTGCCTCCACCAACTACCACGAAATCGTAACTCTCATCCACATTCGCCAGGATCTCGCTCCTTCGATCTGGTGGATAATCCGTATCTTTACGCAATGCGCAGTTCGCCGCCAAAAGGGTCTGCAACAAATACACGAATATCGAACTCGACGTTCCACCCACAGCTGCAGCGCAAGTTTGCGTCAGGCAAGACTCCATCTTCAATCCTGTTTCCCAATTATTAATTTCGTCCTGAAAAAAAAGAAAATATTTTTAAACGCCAGAGTCGATTTTGTCCTTCATTTTATGGATCGGCGTTCTCGCATTTCTACTTCTTACTTTTATTATCACTCTCTGACGTCAATCGTTATGAGCTCTTGACGTTTTGTTTCTTTTCCATACAAAGTTATTTCACATTCTTAAAAATTTGAAAATTTTGACACATTCGCCCATTGAACGAATAAGAAATTAAAAAAAGCCATTATTTTGAAAATAAGAAAAACAATCACAAATAAACATTTAAATTATGATTTCTCATAGACCCTTTGCGTCACGGTGGGTCACCTAGATCTTATCAGATTTTCATTGTTGAAACGACTTTTTGACCATTTGGAGTCGGGTTTTTTTTTTACTTTTTTTGGGTTTAATATAACTTTACCTTTGTTCAAAACATACTTTTGAGTTCAAATATTAATTTATTCAATTGTTATAAATAAACAACAACCCAAAACATACTGGTTATCTGGGAAAAAAATCATTTCTACTTTGGAAACAACACCAAATTCTACAAAACTGCGAATACCGAGGTTTTTGGGGTCACTGATTACGAATCCAGTATCAAATTTTCAGAGTTCTAAATGGCGGATCCAATATGGCGGGCGTTAACGCTTCGAAGCATACATTTTTCCTTACGTGCAACCGAATTTAAATTTGGTACTCAGAGGTTTTCGGGGTCGC
This sequence comes from Rhimphoctona megacephalus, assembly GCA_963989365.1. Lineage (NCBI taxonomy): Eukaryota > Metazoa > Arthropoda > Insecta > Hymenoptera > Ichneumonidae > Rhimphoctona > Rhimphoctona megacephalus. The sequence goes on from OZ022417.1 coordinate 11,800,002, forward strand.
TGATTACAAATCTGCACTCAATATTTGGAAATTCAAAATGGCGGATTCAACATAGCGGACCAAAAATACAAAAAGTCGTTTGATGAAAGTAAAAGTTGCTACTCGGAAGTTTTTAGGGGCACTGATTACGAATCTCCACTTAAAATTTGAAAATTCAAGATAGCGCATCCAATACGGTGAATCAAAAATGCAAAAAGTCGTTTGATGAGAGTGAAAGTTGGTACCCGGGGGTTTTTGGAATCGCTGGTTACGAATCTGCACTCAAAATTGAAAAGTTCGAGATGGTTAACCTAATATGACGGACCAAAAAAGCAAAAAGCCGTTTAATGAAAATGAAAACTGATACTCAGTGATTTTTGGGGTCACTGATTACGAATCTGCACTCAAAATTTGGAAACTCTAGATAACGGTCTCAATATGGCGGACCATCCGTGGTCAAATTTCCGAAATACAAGATGGTGGATTCAATATGGTGACTTGCATACAAAAAACAATGTTCATTCAATGTAAAACCGGTACATGGATATTTCTGAGGTCACTGATGGAGAATTTCAACCGACACAATGAACGAAGACCTAAAAAATCGTTAATTTGAGAAATCTGGGGATTTCAGTTCCTGAGTCGTAGACAGTACGTTTGGATATCTTAGTCTTGTCTGAAAAACTTGTTTCGAGTCAACGATTTCTTAAGTCTTCGCCCATTGTGCCAGATGGAATTCGCAATCAGTGATTCCAGAAATATCCATGTATTGATTTCGCACTCGATCAACATAGTTTCTCGGATGCGAACCACCATATTCCATCTTTTCTATCTTTAGGCGCGGATTCGTAATCACTGACCCCAAAAACTCTCGGGTACTAATTTTCACTCTCACTAAACGACTTTTTACATTTTTGGTCCACCATATTGGATCCGCCATCGTGAATTTACACATTTTTAGTGCAGATTCATAATCAGCAGCCCCAAAAACCCTCAAGTACAGAGTTACGCGAAAATTGACGACATTTTTCGATTTGACGTCCGTCATATTGAATCCGCCATTCTGAATTTTGAAAATCTGATGTCAAATTCGTAATCAGCGAGCTCAAAAACCTTTGAGTACCAAGTTTTATAAAAATCGGTTAAAGGAATAATTCGTGGCTCAAAGGGTTAAATTTAACGAGAAAAAAAATTGTTTATGGCTTCCGAATAGATTTTATGAACTATTGTAATAATAATGGCCGTGAAAACCTCAAAACTAGAATCAAACGCCTCTACAGAGAGGCTGTACTAGGTTCAGTAAATTCATTTACCAAACTCAGGAAATCCTTGCACATCCAACTGTGCTCGTTAATATTTTTGAAGAGGTGCCGCGACCATCCAACGGTACCAAAATGCTTTCAATTAAAAAACTCCTTTCCATCTAAACAAGCTAAATCCATTCTTCATCAGGCCTCTTTGAGATTGATTAAAGAAAGAATCTCCGCCTTGAAATACCAAGTTTCCTAAATCTCCCAGAAACTATTGAAATTACATCTTTCTCTCGCTGGAACCTTGGAACCGCATTTATGGCAAATCCTTGACCCGGTTACATATGAACAAGCAACCCACTGTGCGGAACTCAGAACGAACAAACAGAAAGAGAAATTCGAGAAAATAAAATCTCAAAACAACCTCCCAATCCTTACCCACACTGTAAAAAACTTGGGCAGTCAAACCCTTTTTGCCGCACAAGTATCAGTTTTTGCTAAAGGACAAAATTTCGCCATCACCTCATCAAGAATACCAACCGACGAAGTAATCAGCAAAATTGAAATAGCCATTTACCGCTTTCCCACCGAAGCAAGCAACTACATCGGAAACAGGACAATAAACATCCTTCATAGAGCCAAACTACTACAACAAAACATCAGCAAGGAGGAACGCAGTTCACTACTGAGTCTACAACAGAATAAGAATATTCTTATTCTGCTGGCAGACAAATGCAACGCTACTGTCATAATGGACAAAGATGAATATTGTAATAAAATAAACGCCGGGCTTGCTGACAAGAATACCTACAAACAGCTATCCTGTAATCCTACGCCCAACATCGAGAAAAAGACAACTGCACAAATAAAAAACTCTAACCTACCACAAGAAGTAATTAAAATCCTAACTCTAAAAGAATTTTTAGCCCCCAGACTTTATGGTCTGCCCAAAATCCATAAAGACTCCGTCCCATTACGACTAATCGTCAGTAATATTGGCGGTCCCACTTACCACCTAGCTCGATTTCTAACCAAACCCCTCTAGACAATTACCGGTCTCAATAAATCCCACATCAAGAACTCCTTAGATTTTGTGAATAAAATCACGTCGATTAAAACCAAGCCAGACGATATCCTCGTAGGCTTCGACGTTGTATCATTATTTATAAACGTCTCTATTCACGATACCTTGGACATCATCAAAAGAATTCGGCAAAATCTCTCCAGACCTCTGGCCATTCATAGAACACTGCCTCACCTCCACATATTTCTAATTCCAAGACCAGTTTTATGAACAAACTTCCGGTGCAGCCATGGGCTCTCCCATCTCGGCAATCATCGCTAATATATTCATGGAAAATTTTGAGAACAAAATCCTGGAAATAGCTCCATTCAAACCTTCGACCTTGTTTCGCTACGTTGATGATTCTTTTGTCATCTGGAGCCATGGCAAAGAGACTCTTTCCCGATGCCTCAATTTCCTCAACTCCCAACACACCAACATAAATTTCACCATGGAGGTTGAACAAAATCAACCCCTTCCTAGATGTATTTGTCCAACGGAAAGACGATGATTCCCTAGGCCATCAAGTCTACCGAAAACCAACCCACACGGATAGATACCTACATGCTACCTCCCATCACCACTCATCCCAAAAATCATCGGTCATCAGCTCCTTAGTATACAGAGTCCTAATCATTTCCCAACCTGACGATTTGGACAACGAAGTAAACCACCTTAAGCAGACCCTATCAAATAATGGATACAATAGAGGAGAAATCAACCGGAACAGCTTAAAGAAGAAAATCGCAAGTGAATGCAGCAGAGGAGAAGAAACAACAGATAAAGAAGCCGTACGCACAACGGTCCTTCCATATCTTCAAGGCACAACGGATCGCATAAGCAGAGTTATCAGGAAATAGAACATCAAGATCATCTTCAAACCACAAAAGAAGATAGCACAAGTGCTCCCGAATCAAAAGGACCAAAGACCTCCTTTGAACACACCGGGAGTATACAGGGTGAGGCACATAAAGTGTTACAGAGCAATAGCACTCAAACTATTAATCATATTCAAAAATGTTTCAGACAAAAGTTTCAGTGTTCGAGAAGGCCGTCATACTGGACCACCCTATTTTTTTTTATCGGTGGAGGCACTGAAGCTACGTCAAGGTCAACTCCACTTTTTTAAATGGAACCATGTATTTTTTTTCGATGATATTATTACCGATTTTAAGACGAATCTAGTGACCTACAACACAAGGTCAAAGTATGAAAATCGTAGTCGAAAAATCGAAACATATCGGAATAATCACTTTCAAGGGATCCATTAACCTTGGTTTGGGTCTACCTGCAGAAGATGCTCAAAGTGATAACCCTCGACTTGTAAGCACTTGTTAATTCGCTGATGAAAAGACCGTCTAACTTGCGTGACTAACTGATATGTCAACAGAAAATACGTACTTGCTGCCGATAAGAAACATTGGTATCGTAAGAAATGAAGACGGAGGTTATCAGGTTCGCCCAATCTGGCACACCGTCCTCCCGGTTTTTTAATTGACCAGCTGATCAAAAATTCTGATTGGCTGGTGCAGTCATCCGGAATGATGACCATGCGTGTATAAGAACTACTTGAGACCAGGGAGCTTTAGTATCGGAGCTCTCAGCCCTGATGATGCAAACTGTAACGTTCGCGAAACGTCGGCAATACGCTGAAACTCTACACGGCATCCATCCAGAAGCTATAAACTATTATAATAATAATGGCCGTGAAAGCCTCAAAACTAGAGAAAAAAAATTCTCACATATGTTGAATTTATTCACTCCTATAATTTTAAAGTTTGTAGTTTAAAAATAACCGCATATCGCAGTTCGTTCAGCGCTAATGAATGTTCACTTCAACACATGAATAAAGCATATCTGGAATTTGAAATTCGTAACAGTGATTCAGAGCGATAATAATACTGGAAGCTTTCAACGTGATGGAAAGTGAACGAGAAAAGTTCCTTCCAAAATACAGTGCGACCCTGATCTTTTCCCACCTCAATTTTTTCCATTCCTCTTAATTCTTACGCTCACTCTATTTTGTCTCACCGAGGGAAATAGTGACAGTGGGCATTGCTATTCCTACCACACTCGTCCAACACGCTGACGCGCAGGCGGTGCGGTAACATAACGTCAAACTCTAAGGTTAAAAAATGGGTATGCGCATTCTCGCGCACCATTGCGTACCTGCCCACGACATATAAGTCACACCTTTCAGCTAAACCCCGATTTTTTACCAGTCCTCTCCCCAAGTGGAAGAAAATCGGGGTCGCACTATATATAGACATGAATATGGTCTGTCACACAAAAATTTAACTTAAGAAGATAACAATTCTTTTCTGCATATAAAATAACTACAAATATAGTGCTATTTGTAGTTTTAATTCCATTAAATTCATTATCTTTCATTAATTGATAGTTTTGAGTTGATTAAAATATTGGTAAATATAATATAAACGTACTGTATGTTTATGACGATTGCATGGAAGGAAGAACGATCCAACACTTAGACAAGCTCGAGTACAACTGGCGAAACTGAGGTCTCACCTCAACAAATATATTTAGAAAACTTTATCTTCCCCTTGAATATCCATCAATGTGTACATATGAAGAATATCAATTTCTACTTTGAATTACAACGAGCTTTTCAATGGCTTGCTCTGAATATAATGACTATTTTTATGTATATATATAGATATTCTATTTTTTTTGTGTAGTTTTTATATAAATATTTATGCAAGAAACCGCTCCATCGTAACAGCTGACATCAATCACGACCTTGCCCAACCAGGTCATATTCTGTGGTTTGACTAGACGTTCTCGTTTTACAGATCGATATACGAATCGAAATGAAATTTCGTATCAGTTACCGCATATGCGTAGCCTGTTCAGAAAAATCGCCGACTTAACGAAATTGTCGATGACATTGTAAAGAATGATATTCCAATAGAGATTCAAAACAAACAAAAATCTGTTTTTTCGATCCGAAGCATCGCGACAAACGAAAACGAAGACTCATCGTTTATTTTCAACGTTTATTAACGAGTTTGCTTAATATGAAACTTTTAGTTTGGAAATTTGCTTCAGAAAAGGATTTGGAATTATTGAAGGAAATCGATTTTATAATAATCATATATTTTATTGGTAGTGGCGAAATTACAGGGGAATTATCATCATAAATTTTGCCAAGTTTTGATTATCATGTCCGAAGCCTTCTCGGCTATCATAACAATAGCAGCGACAGGATTCGCGTTAGGAACAATCGGGAATATCGAAGCATCGGCTACTCGCACGTTTTTTAATCCGTGAACCTTTAATTCCGGATCTACGACAGCTGAATCATCATTTTCGGGTCCCATTTTGCAGGATCCTGATTGGTGGTTTTCCGGACCTGTCTGTTGTCGTATCAGGCACTCCCAGTAGGCGTCTGTCCCGAAATGATAACTGAAAATATTTGTTTTTTTTTTTTTTTTTTTTAGAAATTGAAAGATAATTGAACCAAATTATTTTCCTGTATCCCGACGAAATAATTATCGATCAAAATTTTTCTTTAAATATAGAAATGAGGAAGTAATTGAGGAAAAAGTCTTTACAAATGCGTAATAGTAAAATATTAATTTCATATCAATGTATGATTTTATCGAATAATTTTAAAAAAATGTTTTACACCGAAAATCAGAGACTTACCGTGAGCAAGCAGGAATAGGAGTTCCGTCCAGCTTGAGGTCCCATTTTTTCATCGTCGGAGTTTTTGTCAAATCAGCTATTTTTTTGACACCTTCAATGAGAATTTTCATATCTTCCCGTTCTTCGAAATAATTGGGATAAATGAATGGTGAATCGAGAGGATTCTTCGATCTCAATTTCAAGAAGCCTCTGGATTTAGCCATGACAGTGGTTGGTCTAGCGACAATTTCACGTCTTGCTGGACAATTACCGATCGTGCCACCTGGACACTCATTAGAATGACCTCCGATGGTGCACTTTGAGCTAAAACCATCGAAGAATACTTGTATATCAGGTACACTTGCAGTGGAATATGAACTCTGCAAGAAAGCTGTGACTTGGGTTAAACCAGTGCTCGCTAAAGGTCCCGTTCGATTGGCCAGATATTGAGCCATGGAGTTCTGGTTAATGGTCTCATAATGTCTGTCCTTGATGCTCATTTTCAATCCCACGGACACATGATTATGAAGATTTTTGCCAACCGGAAGATCGGCTATTACTTTTATTCCCAGTTTGATTAAATCTTCGGCTGGGCCAATTCCACTATTCAACAAAATTTGAGGTGATCCAATAGCTCCTGCTGTCAAAATGACTTCTTTATCAACCTTGATTACCCGGATATTACCATTTTTATCCACTACTTCGATCGATCTAACTCGCCTTTCCCATTGACCCGTCAAAACTCTCGTAACTCTCGTATTCGTCAAAACCTTGATGTTTGATTTGTGCAATATTGGCCTCAGATAAAATCGAGATGTCGTTCCCCGCTGACCATTCTCCGTTATCATCGGTGCCACCATAAATCCCGTCTGATTTTTTCCCGTCAAATTTGACGTTTGGTAACCCAACTCTTTCGCCGCTGACAATAACTCATTCGCGAATTCTGGCTTGTGGTCGAAATACTTTATCTTCAATGGACCACCCTCTTTTACTCGTGGAAATTTTCGATCTGACGTCATTCCAGACTTTTCAGGATTCTCCGCACGCTCGAAATAATGCTCGATCTCGTTGTACGACCAACCTCTGTTCCCACTCCGTGACCACTTGTTGTATATCTCCGGATGACCACGTACGTACATCATACCGTATAAACCTCCTGTTCCCGAGACCATTTTTCCACGAGGCCATTTGCAACGACCAGCGTTCTCTTCGATTGGAAAAATAAATAAATAGAAATTACTTTTTTTTCACAAAGTTTCGAAGTAATTTTACCAAGCTAAGTATATTACTTAAAAATATGATTAGCAACAAAAATGATCAATTTTTCGATGATTAGCGATGATTATTTTCATTTAGAAGTGAATATTGATTGATTTTATTGGGTTTTAAACTTAATTCCCGCTGTTTTTCAATAAAAAAAAAAAATTGTTTATAATTTACGGAACATTCTATTTTATTCGAAGTATTATTCTTCAGAAGCTACGACCTTTTCCCATCTTTCACGCAACAAATGGATTCCATGCCAATAGAAATCGTTACTTTTTGAGGCGATCCATTCATCGATCCATTTTTTGATATCTTCAAAAGACTTGAAATGCTGTGATGACAAATCATTCTGAATCGCTCGAAACAAATGATAATCAGACGGTGCTATGTCCGGTGCCATATCCTTTATATACTTTTTTACGGTTTCTGCTACATGTGGCTGAGCATTGTCATGGAGCAAAATTAGTTTGTTATGACGTTTGGCGTACTCAGGCCGCCTTTTTTTCAATTTCTGGTTTAGTTTCATTAATTGTTGTTTATAGCGAACAGCTGTGATCGTTTCACCCGGTTTCAGCAACTCGTGGTACACCATACCTTCTTGATCCTACCAAACACACAGCATCACCTTTTGAGCATGAATATTGCGTTTTGACGTCGATGGACCTGGTTCACCTGGCAGTACCCATGCTTTTTTCCGTTTAGGATTTTTATAATAAACCCATTTCTCATCGTCAGTCACGATTCGATGTAAAAACGACATCCTTTCGCATCGTTCAAGCAGCAATTCACAAATCGTTTTTCGCTTTTCGAGTTGCCTCTCGTTTAATTGATGTGGTAACCAATTTTCCGCTTTTTGAACCAGTCCAAGATTATGTAAACGTTTGCTAACAGCCATTTCAGTAACGTTTAATATATCAGACAATTCTTTAAGCGTCTGACATCGATCTTCATTGAGTAAGGCATCCAATTCTTCATCTTCAAATTTTTTCAGCTGTCCTGGACGTTCTTTGTCTTTAAGATGAAAATAGCCACTTTTGAATTGTCTAAACCAATCGCTGCACGTTGTCTCATATAGAGCATGTTCACCGTAAGCTTCTTGAAGCAAGCGATGACTTTCAGTAGCACTTTTTCTTAAATTAAAGCAAAAAAGCAAAGCTTCCTGCATATGCTGTTTCGTTTGTTCAAAACCTGACATTTTCGATATTATAAAAAAAGTAGTGTGTGAATTCACTCTCGAATACTGAATTTTGCAGATTATGTCCAATACTTCAATATAGTATAGTTTTAGTGTTACTTTTATGAAAATAATACTAGTCATACCATCTCCTATAAAACAGTGGGAACTAAGTTTAAAACCCAATATTTACCTAAACACGCAGTAGGATTAGGTTGTGTAGGCTCTGTCATATAATTCCAATCGAGATGTGTACCAACGGCGTTAAAAGCAAAACCGGGTAAAGAAGTCATGGTCGGCTCTTCCGGTCCAGCCTCAATCAACAAGATTTTCCACCAAGGTTCATGGTCAGCGAGCCTCCTAGCTAATACAGGACCTGCCACCCCTGCACCCACGATTATAAAATCAAACCTGAGACACGGAAAAAACATATCACCTAATCGGAAATTAAATCATAAAAAGTATATATTTTACAAATATATGCGTTTATTCATTCAAAGAAATTAAACTTTGACTGTATCCAATTTTTATTGCAAATTTTCTCATTGGAATGTTAACTAGTTTCTTCCAAATACAAAGTGAATTTCTATCATTGTACTATTCGACAGATTTTTAATTGCATCATATATAAATGATTATTTAACCAATTAATGTCATAATTATTGACTTAAATACGTAAAAATGATCCGTTCGTGAAATACTTAATATAAAACCGTTCTTAAATTCTTTTATAAACAATTTATATCTTTTATAGAAATTATTTTAACCTTTAGAGAACGTGAAATTTTCAGTGCAAATCGACCTCTTTGAAATCGTGTAATTCATATATAAATCGAATGTATAACTCAGGACGAGTCTCCGACCAAACAGCTGGTCCCTAAAGGGACCAGTCCCGTCCTCTAAAGGTTAAGACAATGTCGATTCAAACATACCATTCGCCTTCAACGATCTCATCTTTTCCGGCACGCCGACATGGATCAGCGATGTCACATCTCGTCATCATTGTAGTCTGTAACAGCATCATGAAGCTTGCCAGACTTCCACACGATTGTTCCATATAAGGTGTATCCTCGAAATTGCATCCATTTCCAGAGTTCATAAATTTGCACGCGTATTCAGCGCTGATTTGGGGCGGCTTTTCTCCAAAAAAAAAAAAAATTAAACCACATGAAATGGATAATTATATTTTTTTGAGTAACGATCATCTCAAATCAGTCCAAACTCAATTCCAATTCTCGAGAATGTGTCTGAAAAAAAATGTTTTCCTCAATACGAATCATTTTCAATACCGAATCATTCACGCTTGACAAATGCATTTTTAATGAGTTTTTCTTTTCCTCATTAAATGCTTTCTATTATTTATCAATTATAAAATTAATTATTATAACAATCTCGTTAAAATAAACGTTCATTTAGCACCAAATTTTACATGACGTTACTTCACTCGTGGTTCATTTTTAATTGCCCAAAAAACGATTTCAGTATAAAAATTTTGCCAACTTCACTAACCCTGAAAGTTACCTTGACCCAAATTGATAATAAACTCGCATCTTGCAAAATTTGACCTCACTTTGAAATCACTCCTTCCCTAAAAAAACATTTTCCCGCGTGATTGCGTGAACCTGAAAGTTAATTATTACGAAAGTCATTGTTTGCTCGATATTCTGCATCGAAATAATTTGCGTGATTTCGACAATGACTCGTGAGAAAGTGGATACAAGGTTGCCTTTAATCCGAAAGTGATCTGCAAATTAGGATTTCCTTGATTTCACGATAATTCGTTATCGAAATTAAATTCGTGATCAGAAGTAAGATAGCTTGATCGTTTGATGTAAATAACATTTGTTATGTCTTTCATTTCCTTACCTTTTCAATGGCACTTCCGATAACGTCATTGCAAATCAGAGCTGTGAACAAAATAGCGATGAACCAAAAGCTTTTCATAGCGATTCTTCACTTTGGAGCAGGGATGAAACCTCTGAGAAAAAAAAATAATAATTTAAATCAAATCTTGCAAACCGTCCTTAAAGACAGAATTCGAGAAAAAATATTGGAAATACTTGTCAATCAATTGAATTATTTCAATAATCATAAAGTTTAATTATTTATTCAAAAATTACCAATAGTCGATGAAATTTCAGAAGGTCCACCCTATATACATGAGCGCACGAGTGTCAACCACATGGCTGGATACGTTTAACTCAAACAGTCTTTCTTCTAAAGCTCAAACGTGACTCAACGAGGAATGATACACTCTCACATTTCGCCAGTGTATATTTATAATTCTTAGTTAATGCAATTGAGAAAGAAAATGATTTTGCATCAGTTTTTAATAAATCATCTCAATTCTATTTGTGAATTGTAAAAAATCTTGTGGCAAAGTTATGATTAAACGAATTCTGCATTTAATCGATAAACAATTAACTCGATCAATTAACGTGTTAATCGACAAATTAACGTGTTAATTAACTGAAACTAACAAATTTTGTAAGCAACAAAAATTACAAATCGTGATGGTACATAACAAAGAAAAACAGGGGGTTCGTTCACCCCCAATTTACTTGTTTATTGGCCAAGAAAAATTGTTTATCTCGGAGTGCTCCAGAGCTCTTAAAATAATGGGACACCCTTCGTCGAACACTAGCTGGTATGTACTGACGAGGCTGAAACTTAAAGAGAACTCTCTCGGGTTCTCGAACCTCGGACAGCAGAGTTGCTGATCTCTCTCGGTATGAGAAGAAACGTCAAGAGAGTAAAAAAAGAAAGAGGAAGAGAGAAAGAGATTCCTTTCCCCACTGGTTCTCGGATGGAAAGCGTAGAGAGCAACGAGACTGTCAATGACAAGAAACGAACTAATCGCTTTTTCCTCAGGGCTGCCTCGTTTTGTGCTACTGTATATAAATCGTATATAAATATGTTCGCATTATGTAAGCTATATATGGCTATTTCGTGCCAAGAAAGACCAACATTTATTGGTATTTTCAATATTTCGATTCTTTAAAGAAGTCTTACATCATTTTTCTTCCTCAAGGAGAATATCTTGATTTCCTGATCGAAGTCAATATATAATTTATATGTCACATTCCATATCGATTGAATAATTTCTGATCGAAGATTAAAAATGATTTGAACCTTCCAACCTTCCGAATTAAAATTACCTCCGGGGTTCGTTTTCCTTTCGTTTTAAAGAAGATGATTCGAACAAACATACTAAATGTACGAACAATTTTTCTTTTTTTTCAAGATGAAACGAAATTTAATTTCGTTTCATCCTGTACATAATAAATCATGAAGATAGCAACGAGAGCAACTAGAGCCTTCCTCTAAAGAAACACTGCTTTTAAATGATTTCTCGTGTCTGGTATATAAAGAGTTCGTAGACAGGAGTGTCCGTATACGAAGTTGCGTCATTACTAATTGAGCATCGTCGAGATCACATAATATTCAACATGAAGTGATTAATTTATTTTATACACTGAGAAAAGTACTTAAGATGATATGAAACAGATATATGTAAAAGAGAGTTAGTATTCGTGGCGCTTAAAACAGAGAAAGAGAAAGAGAGAAGAGGGAGAAATACAGACAGGATATGAATGTGTTTCACGTCACGTTAATTGAGTTTAATGAGTATTCAAGTGGTTTAAAAGCTCCTTCACTTAGTTGGTGCTTAACAAAATCCACAAGGCTTAAAAAGAACACCAAATTGCAACATTTTTTCACCATCAAAATTTGCACTCACATACGAAATAAAAATTGCATTATTTTTACTCTGGCCAAAAAATTCTACCCAAATGAATTGAGATCTTTTGAAATTCACTTTCGAAAGCATTATTTGCTGAATTACAATTTTTCCTTGTTCGACTACTTTCTTAATATTATTGTTTTTTTTTCTTATTGCTTCATCCAAGTGTTACGTCCCCGTGAGCTGATCGGAGTTAGGGAGGATGTAACACGGTATTTGACTTCTCGTTTGAGTTATGGCAATTAAGCCCTTTATTCTGGGACGGAAGCCTCGTCTTCGATATGGGAAGGAATGTGGTGATGGATGATCGTCAAGCCATAATGAGTCTTAGCATTCAGGTGTTAGTAGTAGGTTCGGTAATAGAAGATTACTCACTGTGGTTTTTTGAATGCTTAATTGGCCCTTTATGCGGATTTTTCCTTAATTTCCTTTACAATTCCTGGGACAAAACGTCGTCGTATGTGGATCGATGCTACAATTATTTGCGCGAAGATGAGGACCTAAGGCCCGCAATAAGCTTGATTATAAATGTTCTGAAGACACACAGCAACTAAGGGCGGGTTGTTCCAACTTCTAGGTAGCTTATCTGGTGGTTAAAAGCATTGACTTGCCGACTTTTAACTACCAGATAAGCTTACCTAGAGGTTGGAACAACCCGCCCTAAGAGGACTATGTAGTTCCTCTATTACTACTATACTTAGTGTTTGAGTAGACGAAGAGACAATCAAATACTGGATTTAGAGTTCGACAACCAAGTATCTAGTTTTACTGTTAATTGTTGATTTTAAATGAGACAGCAATTTCGCGTCGCGGACTTGGATTGAGACTTTTAGATTTATAAATATTCGTACTTGACTTCGGACGATTTTGTAAAGTATGCAGATCGATTCTTGATTTAATAAAGTTGAAACTTAGACTTTGGATTTGATATAATAGATTCAGTGATGAGTAGAGTCAGAGTATAATACTTTGTTGAGGACTCGTTCGGGCAGTCTCCGACTTGCCGAGACTTTTTTTTAACTTTATTCCCATAGTCCCGCCGAGACTCTTTCCGATATTTCTTGAAGTTCTTTCCGAGAGTCTTGCCAAGACTCTTTCCGGTACTTTCTGAAACCCTTCGCAAGAATCTTGTCGAGACTTTTTTTTAACGTTATTCCCATAGTCCCGCCGAGACTCTTTCAGATATGTTTCGAAACTCGTTCTGAGAGTCTCACCGACATTCTTTCCGATATTTTTCGAAACTGTTTAAGAGAGTCTTGCCGAGACTTTGTCCGATATTTTCTGAAATCCTTTGCAAGAGTCTTACCGAGACTTTTTTTTACTTTATGCCCATAGTCGTGCCGGGACTCTTTTCGATATTTTTCTGGCTGAACCGGCGATATTTTTTCAATCTAATTTTTTTTCAATTGAAAGTTTTTTTTGTATCCGATTTTTTTTCATTCTTATTTTTTATTCTTGTTCTTTTTGTGTAGAACAACCGCACTGTAGCACATCCGTACTTTTAATTAATTGGGCGATTTTTTATTAGAGGTTAATAGGCTTTAATGTACACTGCTTTCCATTAATGCCTGGACAAGCATACAAGTGGTGATATTACCGACTATGCATCGTCATTTGTTGAAGTTGGTTGAAGTTCTAACCAGTTTCAGACTGATGTGTCGCTCGTAATTTTTAACCCTCAAGTTGGAATAACCAATATGGGGGTTAATAATAACGAAGATATGACAGCGCGGAGGTAATGCTGCGGCGACACGAAGAAAAGTAGATTCAATGAGGGCACAGAATTTGATGATAAACGAAGGCTAAAAAAATTGTATATAGTAAAAAATATTAAGTACAAATTTGATCCGAGCACATATTGTGCATATGTGCTCGGCTTATTAATTGTTGTAATTAATTTGATTAAATTGTAATTAGCGCACTTGTCGACCTCCTCATGAGTGTCGAACGCGTGTTTTAATTTAATTTAATTTATACAGTTGTTGATCTCTCCATGCGTATCGACACGTATTTTCCCCTTTACTTTGAACGCTTACGCATCGTTGACCGCGTCTTCTCTAAATGAACGTTTATTGGGCTCCCAATTTCCTTTTCGTTTAATATAATGGGGAAACGTTATATTATCAATATCATGGCCACGTATGATAATTTTTTGTCCATTTTGTTAATCATTTTTTTGAAGTTAAAATTTTTCGATCGTTTGTATTAGGTATCTTTTTCGGCAAAATCAAGGCCCATTTGGGTTGGCAAAATTTCATTAATCGATTTACAGATTAAAGCGAACAGGATAATTTCAGCTAGCTAATACCTCCGTAAAAATTGAAATAATTAAATGTTTCCCATAATGTGATTAAAAGCGTCGGTGAATTAAAGTCACAATAAATCGAACGAATTCAAATGTTACCGAACAATAATTTTTGTTTTTAATATTAACCCTTTAACTGCCATTGTAGCAAATTTGCTACATTCACTTTGACCCCATCGGTGAACCCGTAAAGATGATATAGCGGACAGGCTAGTTTATAGTGCCATCAAAAAAAAATTATTAACAAATCACATATATTTTGAACATGTTCTTGTAAAAAGATTCAACATCATCACATACGAAATGTGGAACGCATCGAAAGAACAGTTTCTCGAATACCACTTCCAGAAAAATTAGAACAAAGGAATGCCGAGAAAAATGAGATATCTCAAAAGTATTCTAGATCAACAAGATCATTTCATATGACCAAAAAAATAGTTATATTAATTGAACTCATCTCGATATCTACAAAATCATAAACTCTATGTGTTTTTTTGAAATTGTCAAGAACGAAATATCGCGTTTTATGTTTGGATAATTTCTTTTACACATGGAAATGAATCGAACTACGAGTTATTCTGTTATAGAATTTAAAATAACTCAAAATTCGACAATCATAAAAAAATATTAGTAATTTATTTTAGAAGTAATTTTAATATAAAAAAGTTTTATTTTATTTATATTTAATATGGAATAAAAATGTATTTTTCGTCTCCTTTTGGTATATTTTTGGTATCGAAACTTAATATTTTATATTTACTTTTGGCATACAATAAAAATGTGTTTTCAATATAATGAAAACGTATTTTTACATGATTCTTAAGGTCGTTAGGGACAAATGGAACGTGAGGGAACGTTTGAGTCGATACAATCTTGTTCATTTTTTTTAAGCGCAGAATGGAGTTCAATACTTAAGACGCCTGCACTCAGGTTAAAAATGGAATAAATCCAATATTAAGCACAATGAATTATAAATTTTTACAGTGTTTTATATAACAGGGTAATCTTTTCTCTTATTTAGATTAATTGCGAAATGAACGAAAAAATTATCCAAACAGAGATTTACACGAGATGCGATATTTCGTTGTTAAGATCTCTGATGAATACGCATAAAACGAATAATTTTTCAGGCATTAAGATGTATCGAATGTTAAATACTATTTCTTTAAATAACTTTTCATCATAAATTACTGAAATCATGCCAATAATAGTTCCATTCATCTCTTGTAATTAATCCAAAAATTTTCATGTCCCTGAAAGCTCATAAGCGGGTTTAGAACCAATAATACTGCACTGGGCTATGAAAAGGAATAAAACCATTGCTGTGCGAAATTAATTCTTAATATTAAGCATTTTCAATAACAGAACCACGTGTGCTACTACTTGGATTCATTTCAATCTGAACGAAAAAATTATTCCGACATAAGATGCGATATTTGGTTCTTAATAACCCAGATAAATACGCATAAAATGAATAATTTTTTACGTATCGAGATGAAACCAATATGAGCGAATATTTATTCACATCAATTTTATGATTGATTACCAGAATTACATTTACGATAGTTGGTTTCATATCCTGTAATTAATTTAAAAAATCGTAGGCCTTTCAAAGCTCATAAATTGGTTTCAGGGCCAATACCACTGTACTGAGCTATGAAAAGGAACGAAATCAATGTTTCGCGTAACACATTCTCAAAGTAGAGCGTATTTCGTAGCAGAATCGATTGTATTCGTGCTTGGATTCATTTCAATCTGAACAGAAAAATTATGCAAACATAAGATGCGATATTTGGTTTTCGAAAACCTATATAAATACACATAAAATAAGTATTTTTTTAAGGATCACGATGAAAGCAATGTGGGCGACTATTTCTTCGCATCACGTTTTATGATCGATTCCCGGAATTACGTTTACGATAGTTGGTTTCATCTCCTATAATTAATTAAAAAAATTGTGGGCCTTTTAAAGCTCTTAACCAAGGATAGAATTAATACCGTCGTACTGGACTATGGAAAAGAATGAAACCAATATTGTGCTCAATTAATTTTTAATGTAAAGCATATTCGGCAACAGACTAATATGCACTACTACTTGGAAACTCTACAACGGAGTCAAAACCGATCCCTTTTTTCTTTTGCCATAAAATGCTCCTCGAATGCAATAATAAGGTTTATTAAGAAACCATTCTCTTCGTTTTTTTGATAACTAAGAGAATGGTGTATGATAAACTCGTATTCGGTGATTATTTAATATCTTTGTCGTGAGGTTATAAAGATCGCGGTCAGTTTCAACTTTTGGTTAAAGTGACTTTTATTATAAATAGAAGAGTGATGGTGAAAAAATAAAGTGTAATTCAATAAATAAACTTTTAAACAGTATCTAAGTAAATAATTTTTTTTACCCTAGTCCCAACAATCCATTTTCTCGAACGTACACTCTAAAACGGAGTCAAAAACGGTACCTCTTCTCTTTTACCATAAAATGTTCTTCGAATACCATAATAAGGTTTATTTAGAAACCATTCTCTGTGTTTTTTTTTATAACTAAGAGAATGGTGTATGATAAACTCGTATTCGGTGAATATTTATTAATATCTTTGAATAGTCGTGAGGCTATAAAGATTGCGGTCAGTTGCAGTTTTTGGTTAAAGTGACTTTTGTATATATAGATAAAAGAGTGATAGTGCAAAAATAAAGTGTAATTCAGTAAATTAACTTTTGAACAGTGCCTAAATAAATAATTTTTTTTATTAACTCTAGCCCCAACAATCCACTTTTCCGAACGTAAACTCTAGAACGGAGTCGAAAACAGATCTTCTCTTTTACCATAAAATGTCTAGGGTCGGAAACAGGTCTTCTCTTTTACCATAAAATGTCCTTTACATGCATGTACATTAAAGCCTATTAGCCTCTAATAAAAAATCGTCCAATTAATTAAAAGTACGGATGTGTTACAGTACAATTGTTCTACAGAAAAAGAACAAGAATAAAAAAAAGATAAGAATGAAAAAAAATTCGGATACGAAAAAAAATTTCAAATGAAAAAAAATTGGATTGAAAAAAAAATCGCCTGTTCAGCCAGAAAAATATGGAAAAGAATCTCGGTGGGGCTATGGGAATAAAGTAAAAAAAAGTCTCCGCAAGACTCTTGCAAAGGGTTTCAGAAAGTATCGGACAGAGTCTCGGCAAGACTCTCGTAAACAGTTTGGAAAAATATCGGAAAGAATCTCGGCGAGATTCTCAGAAAGAGTTTCGAAACATATCTGAAAGAGTCTCGACGGGGCTATGGGAATAACGTTAAAAAAAGTCTCGGCAAGACTCTTGCGAAGGGTTTCAGAAAGTACCGGAAAGAGTCTTGGCAAGACTTTCGGAAAGCATTTCAAGAAATATCGGAAAGAGTCTCGGTGGGACTATGGGAATAAAGTTAAAAAAAAGTCTCGGCAAGACTCTTGCAAAGGATTTCAGAAAGTATCGGAAAGAGTATCGATGAAATTCTTGTAAACAGCTTCGAAAAATGTCGGAAAGAGTCTTGGCGAGACTCTCAGAAAGAGTTTTGAAAAATATCGGAAAGAGTCTCGGCGGGACTATGGGAATAAAGTTAAAAAAAAGTCTCGGCAAGACTCTTGCAAAGGGTTTCAAAAAATATCGGAAAGAGTCTCGGCGAGACTGTGGGAATAAAGTTTTATAAAGTCCTGGAAACGTGACTATGCGAGACTTTCGCGAGACGTCCCGCCAAGACTAATTTTTCTGCGCGGGTGGGACGTAACACAAGTACGGTTTGAAGAATCTTATCCTCGCGACTCATCATTCGTAAAATATTGGGTTGGCAACTAAGTCTTGACTCACTTTTTTTTAAATCTCCCTTTTTTTATTCTAAAACATTCTAGTAAGTTTTCATAACTGGCAACTGCTAGAATGTTCTACAAGCTTTCGCACGGTGGGTATAAAAGCCCGGCTGCGGACGTCTGCGGGAGTCTAATTCTCGACATGGAGGAACGCGCTATTCGAGGTGTAATATATTACGAGTTTCGGCGTGGCAGCAGTACGAGGCAGGCAACTACCAATATCAACGTTGCTCTCGGAGAGACCACCGTAACACAATCGATAGCGAGCCGCTGGTTCCGTCGCTTCGCTTCCGGAGATACAAGCCTGGAAGATTAAGAACGCTCCGGTCGACCTATTAAATTGGAAGGCGACGCCATATCAAAAGAGTTGAAGAAGCACCCAAATGCCACCACTCAGGAATTAACGGAGGCACTCAGCTATAGTTATACAGCGATGGAGAACCGGCTGCATACACTCGGCTATTGGCGAGTGCTGGCGAGATGGATACCTCATCAGTTGAGCGATGTCAATCGGGCTGCCCGAGTGTCCATCTGTCAGTCGTTGCTCCTGCAGCCGAAACGCAAGGAATTTCTTGGCAGTTTAGTAACTGGAGTCGAGAGTTACATCCTCTACGAAAACAATGAACGGAAGGCCTATTTACTGCCGCGCGGAATAGAACCGCCAGCTCATCCCAAATCAGAAACCCACGGACGAAAGGTTTTGCTGTGTTGCTGGTGGGATGCATGCGGAATGATATATTACGAACTACTCCTTGGACAACAGACGGTGACCGCCAACGTATATGCTGAGCAGCTTTGCAAATTGGCTGCTGCAATGCGAGCAAAGAGAAGAAAGGTGACAAAGGTGCACTTATTGCACGACAACGCGTGGCCCCACGTTGCTTCAATGACCTGCCAGCTACTGGAAGAGTTTGGTTGGACCACGGTTTCATACCCGCCGTATTCCCCGGACTTGGCACCTTCGGATTATCACCTGTTCCGAGGCCTTAAAACTTTCCTGCGTGATCAACGCTTCAGAGACTTCGATCGTGTCGAAAACGCAATCTCGGAATTTTGCGAGCAGCAATCCGCTAAGTTTTGGGAGCGCGGCATTCGGTCCTTGCCCATTAGATGGACGCAAGTCATAGACACGGCTGGTGATTATATTGTAGATTGACATGTTTAAATAAAGAACAAAATTATCAATATATCTGTGTATCTGAAGTGAGTCAGAACTTAGTTGCCAACCCAATATTTTAGCACCCAGCAAGCGAACGGGACAAGGTATATAAGAATGATAAGAATGAATTGATAAGAATCAAAAGACTCGGTAGAGTCTCGGGACAAGTACATTGACAGCTCTGTCGTCTGCTGGCCCGAGGCTCGCCGAGTCTATATTTTCTCTGAATAAAACGATTCGCGGTGGTGGGGGTAAAATTGGCATGTCTTTTCGTTTAATTACGAAGCTCAGGAGTCGTTTGATATAACGAAAATTGGACTGGAGACTAATTGTCAAAAATGCTTTCGATTGAGCCCAAAATCAGCATGATCGGTGGCGTAATTGCTGAGAAAAAACTTTGCACGGGTCAAAATTATCAATTTTTCTATCATTGTGTGAAGGATTTCGACGTGTCTGTGTGCAACACCATCAAAGGCCTCTTGAAGCCTCTCGAGTTTCTGATTGGTCTGTGTCTGTATCTGTGATAACACCATCAAAGGCCTCTTGAAGCCTCTCGAGTTTCTGATTGGTTGGTGTCTGTATCTGTGATAATACCATCAAAGGCCTCTTGAAGCCTCTCGAATTTTTGATTGGTTGGTTTAAGACTACCAATAATAAATACCAGTGAATTCATTCATCGTCTGGTCTGTGTGATCTGTGTGAATCTGTGTGTAACGGAATTCAAAATATAAATGATGAAAACAGTGCAGGACGTGTGGAAGAGTTTGGTTATAAACAGTAATAACCGTTTTATAACCGTTTTAGCGCGCATTCGTCGTAAAATCGGGAATAAGTGACAAAATTCGGAAAAATCAATCGGAATAAGTGATAAGTGACAATAGTATTTATCAAAGTGTTTTTTGAGGTTTGAAAGTTTGATCGAAGTTTCGTAAAAACAGTGCGGGATGTGTGAGTTTGGTTAAACAATAACCATTTGACGGGCACTTGGACTAATACTTTTACCGCGGAAGAGTGTGAGACGTACGATCCAAACATGATTTCTTTAATATAAATTCAATGACAGCAATTTAGAGTTTCTTTCAAATTAACGTATTTTTTATTTTTTTCCCCCTTTCGATTGCGACTAATTAGAATCTCGTGGCATAAACAGTATTGAAAATATTAATGTTTTTTCACGAACAGTTGTGAGGTTATAAATATCGTGGTTAGGTTCGATCGACTCTTGGTTACAGTAATAATAAGAAAGTGATGGTGTGAAAATAGTGAAGTGCTTTTAATCAACTTTCGAACAGTGCTGAAATGAATATGTATTTTTTTATTATTGTTAACCCTGCAGTTTTTATTTTCCACACTTAACTCTATGACGGAAACGAAAGCGATCTCTTTTCTCTTTCGTGATTAAATGTTCCTCGTATAAGATTTCTTGAAAAATCATTCTTTTCGTTTCTTTGATAACTATGAAATAGTGTACATTGAACTGTTAATCATGATTGGTGTGAATCGATGTAAATTTGGAAAAGAAACTCTATAAAACTAATAATGAGTGTCAAAAAAATGTATATGGCAAAGTTTGTTATTATCATGCCGAGTTTTGAGCAGTGTCTAATAAATATTTTTTTTAACTCTACACCGTTGACAATTTATTTTATTGGTCCCTTTCCTCTTTATTATAAAATATTCCTCGCTTGCCATAATAAGATTTGTATATCATAAAATGTTTCTTGCATGATAATTGTTGGCCCATTTCAAAAGATTTTCGACGTCGTTTTTTTATCCAAAATATGGTGTAGAATCATCTCGCGTTTGATGAATTAATAGACAAATACACTGTCAACCTGCATCTGGATATATATGGATGCATCTGGATGATAACTGTAGTAAGTAACGATATATCTTTACGTCAAAATGGCTCGTATAATATATCTTTATGTCAAAAGACTATGGCGGTATATACTCCATATCCTGGTATTATCAAAATTTGTATCTTTGGATTGCAACGAATACCTATAGACTTTGGAAATTCTGTGAAGCGACAAATGTACCAAGTATTTCCACTTTTTGGCTCCGATTGTAGCATTAAGAATTGAACATTTTGTTATGAAAATTCTTCGGTTGCTTATACTAAAATATATGTGGCCAAGTACGGGAGGCTTTATCGTATGACATAAAATCTTCAAATAATGTTGAATGTTGATAGAGAAAAGAATCAAGTTCGAAAATGCAGTTGTTTTACCAACCAGAATGAAAATAAAAATTCTGTATCAATAAGAGTCCGAAGCAAAAAAAGATTGCAAACGAAAAAAAATTAGATGAAAAAGAATTTCGGCCGAAGTACTTGGCGAGGTTGTCACCATGACCGATACATTATGTAAATTAAGTGAAAAAACATTCGTCAAGTACTTCGGCCGATTTTTTTTTAATCTAATTTTTTTCTATGTTTTATAAAACAATTTGTAAGTCAAGGATGATGCATCATATTCTTCCGTCATTTCATCTTTGAAAGAATAATAATTCTAAGGCTCCTGACAGTAAACTTAAATATAATTATCTATTTATAGCTTAGATCGAAATTGCTAATATCCTCGCTCGCATTTCGCCCCTGAATGCCTTATTCTAATACACAACTTGAAAGCTAATGATAAAGTATTTAATTTTCTGAATTTTTGCCTTGGGGAAAAAGTAGTACTTGAGGTCTTTTCTATAACACCTTCCTGCCAAACTATAATCGAATAATAACCTATCAACGAATTACTAACATCTCGAAAATACTTCGAGTCTGTAGTTAACTCTTTTGAAAACATTATAACTTTTTTTCTTATCAGAGAAACGAAACGCTCCTATATTTAAACAACCTCAGTAACAATTAATTTATGGTAGAAAATCTGTCTCATTCTCTTTTATGTCGAATTAGTAGTGTGAGCAGTACTGATTCCTGACATTGCAATAAATCGATGATGTAATGATGCAAACACGTTGTAAGTTTTTTTGTTATATACAGACTCTATTGGAGTCTATATAAAGTGAAATATATGAAAATACTATAGAAAAAAGAAGTGATATCAAATAGCAAAAATCCCCTCCCGGGGGAAAAAAACCTGGACAAGTACATTGGTGGTCCCTCGTTTCCCTATGATATCACAAAAAATCCAAAACCCCACTTAAATTTTTTTTTTTTAATGTTTACTAATTTTATTCATATCCCGGAGGGAAGCCAACTTTATAGTTCACGAAATATCCCGCCAAAAAACCAGACTTCACAATAAATGTTACTTTGAATTTATTTCCACAGAACAAAACAAGAATCAAGACATTAAAAAATCAGCGTTATCAAGATGAGAAAAATACCTTTTATAATTGGTGTGTAAGAAGTATCAATAGTCTAGGAAAAAATGAAAAAAGGTCGACATCTAAATTACGTGCAGCAGTAAAATTTATGATATCAGTACTAGGACAAGTATTTCTTTGGTGACTGAGAAGATATCAATATGGATGTACCGGCAACGTAGGGCATGCAGTTGGTGCATTGCTTCTGGGATCTCCTAAGTCGAGTAGCTACTTTTGTTTTGGCTATGGCGCGACCAATATTGCCAAATAGTATTTACTTATATGACCTAATGAAACAACATTGCCTGCGCCGTGGCTAAAATAACGAAAAACAAGCAGGAACAGGAAGTTTCGTATAAGATCCCGTGCTTTTGTAATGTTAAAAAAAAAACTTTAATTTATGTCTATACATGATAGCACAGTTTTATTTGATTGGTAATAATTTGATGAACGTTCACCACCGTACGTTGAGCGTATATGCACAGAGTACTTGTCCGGCCCATAACTTTTTATTAAAATTGCTCATTCAAGTGAAAATCAAATTGGAGGTGCTTTTCGTTGCATGCGTTGCTTTTCGCTGTCAGAAATTTATAATAATATAATAAAATATTTATAATATATAATAAAAAGTTACTCTATGCGTATATGCTCAACGTACGGTGGTGAACGTTCATCAAATTATTACCAATCAAACAAAACTTTGCTATCATGTACAGACATAAATTAAGGCGTCTTCTCACTTTGGAAATTTAAAAAAATCGATTTTTTTTTTTTTTTAAATTTTGAAAGTACATATCTTCAAAAATGTCATCTCGAAATTTCATAAAGATCGGACGAGTCTAACTACATTTTTTGGCGACCGTTAGGTGACTACCTGAGAGTACCCGGCGATCCCTCCAAAACTTTAAACGCAGTTATCTCAAAACAAGGTTTTTCGGTGCTTTGTTGATGAAATTTCGGAAACTATCCGGCCGATTGTCATGAAATTTGAATGACATATGCTTCATAGTTATGGCTATAGCGCATATCATCAGATTTTTTAAATTTTGATTTTAAGAATTTTTTTTTTACAAAAAACTGCAAAAAAATCGTGGTTTTTTTTTACTTTTTCGAAAAACGTGCGCCATTTTGTTATTTTCGCGAATATCAAAAATCTGATGATATGCGCTATAGCCACTGACATACTGAATCTAAAACAGTTTTATTTTTTTGTTTCAGACGACCCGTCTCGGAGATACCATCAACAAGCCACGACCATAACATTTTTACACGGGTTTTTCAATGCTACTGATGTATTATAATAATTGTTTAAAAAAATAAAATAAAAATTTTTTCATGTACTTGAAAGATGTGTTTATTACATAGGATCCGTTTTATCCCATAATTTTAAGCAAAAATCCTCGAAAAAAAATCGCAAAAACAGCCTATTTTTGAGGCGCTTAAAGTGAGAAGATGCCTTAAAGTTTTTTTTTACATTACAAAAGCACGGGATCTTATGCGAAACTTCCTGTTCCTGCTTGCTTTTCGTTATTTTAGCCACGGCACAGGCAATGTTGTTTCATTAGGTTATATAAGTAAATACTATTTGGCAACATTGGTCGCGCCATAGCCAAAAGAAAAGTAGCTACTCGACTTAGGAGATCCCAGAAGCAATGCACCAACTGCATGCCCTACGTTGCCGGTACGTCCATATTGATATCTTCTCAGTCACCAAAGAAATACTTGTCCTAGTACTGATATCATAAATTTTACTGCTGCACGTAACTTAGATGTCGACCTTTTTAGGGTTCCGTACCCAAAGGATAAAACGGGATCCTATTACTAAGACTCCGCTGTCCGTCCGTCTGTCTGTCTGTCCGTCTGTCACCAGGCTGTATCTCATGAACCGTGATAGTTGGACAGTTGAAATTTTCACAGATGATGTATTTCTGTTGCCGCTATAACAACAAATACTAAAAAACAGAATAAAATAAATATTTAAGGGGGTTCCTATACAACAAACGTGATTTTTTGCCGTTTTTATAGATAATGGTACGGAACCTTTCGTGCGCGAGTCCGACTCGCACTTGTCCACTTTTTTCATTTTTTTCTAGACTATTGATACTTCTTACACACCAATTATAAAAGGTATTTTTCTCATCTTGATAATGCTGATTTTTTAATGTTTTGATTCTTGTTTTGTTCTGTGGAAATAAATTCAAAGTAACATTTATTGTGAAGTCTGGTTTTTTTGGCCGGATATTTCGTGATTTATAAAGTTGGCTTCCCTCCGGGATATGAATAAAATTAATAAACATTAAAAAAAAAAATTTAAGTGGGGTTTTGGATTTTTTGTGATATTATAGGGAAACGAGGGGCCACCAATGTACTTGTCCAGGTTGTTTTCCCCCGAGAGGGGATTTTTGCTATTTCTTTTTTCAACGACGTAATTCTCGCATTAATGAGCATCAGATTCAATGGCACTACGTGTCTGAACCTACTGGGATACTATGGTTCGAGTCTTCAAAATTAGCGTTCGATTTCTCAAGATTTTTGCGACATATAATTTTGATTCTTTCAGTTTTGTACAATTTATTTTAGATTTATTTAAATATCATTTTATTTATTAATCTATACTATTTTTCCATAATATTTCGTTTGTAACTATTCATGCTATTCTAGTAAATTTTATTTCAGCTTACAAAATAAAGCAAGAATACTTCAAATAATGTAATTAAATATCGTAACCGAACGAAATTGGCTTTGAATATCTCGAAAACAATGTTAAGATTTTTTCTTTTTAATAAAATTGAATAAATTGCACTATCTGGTTTTTTACTTACCGGAATCGAGGAACAGGTACGAAAAAGGGTGCAAAGTATGCGATCTCTTGACGTTACGGGTACTGTCACCTTTGACAAAAAAAAGTCGTATATATACGGCTCAAGCTCAAGAATTCATCACGCAAAACAATTCCATGCCTCGTTTTTTTCCAACCATGATAAATGGTTATACGTCATTTCAATATACACAAAAATCATTTACACAATACCGTCGCGCCCTCTCACACGGAAAAATACAACGATTTTTCAACAAGGATAAAAAATATATAATTAAAAAATGTGTCATTACATTCATAATTATTTAATATTGTCGATCATTGGTAAAATAAAAAAAAAAAATAATCATTGAATGTTAGCTCATTTTTAATGGTGTTTTTTTCAATTTCGATGTTACAAAAATTCATTGACTTTCCAAGGATATATTCGTCGATGAATTTTTTCTAATTTTTTAACGGGACAAAAAATATTTAGTTTCTCGTTTGGAAATTTTGTCCAATCTTCCTTAATCATGTCGGCTCCTTTTTCAGCGATCATAATTGTCGGTGCATTCGTATTACCGCTTACGATATTTGGCATAATCGAAGCATCGATGACCCTAAGTCCCGTTATGCCGTGAACTCGTAGTCGTGAATCAACAACGGCAGTTGAATCGTTCGGAGGGCCCATTTTACACGTGCTCGTTGGATGATAAATCGTCATTGTGTAAAATCGGGCGTGACAACGCCAAAAATCGTCCGATAGAAATTTATATTTTGTACATTCTGTTATAACGTTCGTGTTTGGACGAGCTTTTAATTTTTCCATTTTTCGGGTCTTACTCATATTGTAAATAAATTTCGCTCCCTCGATCTGAAAAATATACACGTTAGAGTTTTTCCTAATCGATATATTTCATTCATTAATGATTTATTTATTTATTTTCAAAGTATACCTGAAATTTAATCCATCAAACATCACGACTCATTCATTTTATGCGTTAACACAACTTTTGAAAATATGTTATCCTACCTTTCGATCGAACCATAATTCACGTAAGTCAAGAATTTACAGGTGTTTTTTTTTGTTAGAGCCTTTATCAGTCATACAAATTTATTAAACCGTTGAGCAAGAAGTCGCATTGAAATAAGTAAAATATGTATTCATATAATATATGAAATGATTGAGATTTCGCTTGTTTACGTTTATATTATCCGGGAAATTAATTGATACAAGCATGTACGAACTAATTAAATTAGCTTACGATCTTTATTTCCAATTGTTTTTTTCGTTAAAACCGTGATATTTACAAAAGTTTGAGCTCACTCGCTGCCATATTTATTCATGTCTTAATGATTTTTCCTATTTTTATAATGCATACAATAATTACCAGTATATCCAAATCATGAGGATCGTCGAAATAATTCGGATCAATAATAGGATGACTGTTGGGATTTTTGTCTCTTAGCTTGATAAATCCTCGACTTTTTGGCCTGAGTAGAACTGGCATTGCCGAATAAGTTTCATTGAAGAGGATATCCCCAAAAACACTCGAGAAAGTGTTGTCATTTAATCCATTTACTCTTTTACCGATTAAACCACCATCCGTATTGTCCGCTGCGGATGACAAAAATAATTGAACGTCCGGATAATCGATCGAAGTATTTGCATACCTGAGAATAAAACATTGTATTAAATTTCGTAAACAATAACTGTATATCATTAGTTTCATTCTAGATATTTTAGATATGAATATTTTGTTGGAAATTCACCGTAGTTCGAAATTTAATGAAGCGAACAATATGGTTTCATGTCATAATAACATAACGTCAGAATAACTTATCGAAATGGCTGAGGTCAAAATAACGATCGAAATAACAAAGAGAAAAGTAATTTTTTGCCAAAATATCATGTTTAAATGAAATTTGAAAAAATGATATACAACATATGTGACACGAAATGAAGCAAAACGAAGAAGCAATCACAATAGATCAATGTATTGTCGAAATCGAACGATTTCCAATATTCGTAAATCATTTTCGTAATCAAACAAACACATAGATTTAGTTTTTTTAGAAAAAAACCCAACCTCCGAACCCAAATAGCCAACAAACGTGAACAAACACATGATTTGTCTTTTTTGGAAAGAACTCAACCCCCAAACCCAAACAGTCAACAAACGTGAAGAAACACATCGTTTTTTTTTTAAAGAAAGAACCCAACTTTCAAACCGAAACAGCCAATAAACGTAAACAAACTCATGGTTTTTGTTTTTTAGAAAAAATACAACCCCCAAACCCAAACAGCCAACAAACGTGAACAGGCACATGGTTTTTAGCTATCCTTACAGCATGTATTTATGGATGGTTTTTGACTTTCCTGTGATATTATAGTGTAAAATAATGTTTAAATGTTTTAAATTTCACTTAAGGGGGGAAATACCTGTAGCTAGGTTAAGATAAGTCGATTTTTGCCATTTTTTAAAAAGCAAACGATTGATTTAATGTTTTTCACATTTTGAGAATGAGTGTTTATGAGTCTTGACTACTACGACATATTTTTTTTTTTACAATTTTTACATAATGGCGGAGTGTTGACGCTGTTCTCTCGAAACGTCTTGACGCGAGTTAAAAAATGTGGAAACTTCCAGCCTTTGTTCTATTAATCTGACAGAAATCAACTAATTATTTTATTGTTGTTAACTTTCATACATTATCAATGAACCTCAAAAAGTGAGAAAAGGATTAATAATCCTATAAATGGCACGCTTTGAAAAAAATGTTTGCTTTTCACAATTTTTTTTTTCGTTATTTAGCGATAAAAAAAAATTACTTGTTTACATTGATTTTTGCAAACTCATGGGTTTATTTGGGATGGGATATGGTTGTTCAGATGTGAGCAAAATTTGAATAAGATCGATCAAATATTTTTGGAGATATCGGTTACGGCAATTTTTAAAATACAGTTCGTTGCAAATTAAAATAAAGTGTGCACCAAGAGCACCCTTTTACAGACCTTATGACGTCAGAAGCATTCCAAATTTCACTTAAAAATTTGTAGGCATTAGATGTCTTTACATGTATTATTAATATTTTATGGAACACGAAAATTTTTGAATTTTTGAAGGTTCCAAAGGTATTTCCCCCCTTAATGGTAATTATAAGATTAAAGGATTTTGTCAGCAGATATTTTGTCAGGCAGTTATGATTTATCTTGGTGTTTTTCTCATTAGATATTTTTCATTAAGTTATTTTGTCGGGAGATATTTATTTAGATATTTTTGTTGAAAGTTATTTGGTCGTTGTGGTAATATGACGTGACACCGAACAGTTTAATTCTTAATTTATTTTCTTAATAAATAATTTTCTCGAAACTTACTTCGTATTTATAAAAGCCATAGCTTCGCACATAGGCACAACGTACAGTGGACCATTTTTGGTAGCAAAAAATTGTTTAACCGCGTTGAGATTTAAAAACCGTGGAACAACGAAAGTAAAGCCAACTTCATTGATATCTACGGGAGGATCTACGAGATAAGAAATGCCACCAATGGCAACATGATCCTGAAGATTCTGGCCAACGCCGGGAAGATCGTGAACGACCGGTATGCCAATTTCGCGTAAATGTTCACGAGGACCGATTCCCGAGAGCATTAGTAGTTGTGGTGATTGAACGGAGCCGGCGGACAATATAATCTCGCGATTTGCATAAACTAGATATTGAGAATTTATACCATGACGAAATTTGACGCCGTAGGCAATTTTAGAAGTTTCTCCAACGAGAATTTCCTCGACGCGGGCGTGAGTTCTGACATGAAGATTTTTTCTCTTCGATATCGGACGCAAGAAAGCTTTCGCTGTGCTACAACGTAACCCATCTCGGAGAGTACCATGAGCGTGCATAAAACCCGTTTGTCTCGGTCCATTGACGTCACTATATTCGTAGTCCATTTCCCGTCCAGCCTCGATGAAATAATCGGCCATTTGTGTATGATAACGAAATTTTTCAATCGTCAAATAACCTTCATTCCCGTGATAATAACTCTCTCGTAATTCGGGAATGCTCATGTTTTCTGATCTCTTAAAATACGGTAAAACACTCTCGTAATCCCAGCCAGGATTTCCAGCACTCTGCCAAGCATCGTAGTCGCGACGATTACCACGGACGTAAAGCATTGCATTAAGCACGCTACTCCCACCAAGTACTTTACCCCTAGGCCAATTGCAACGATGATCGTACATTCCTTGACAATAGGAATTCGACGTTTCCGTACGAAATTGCCAATCCATTGTCGTCATTTGCAACGTCGGAAATACAATAGGTACATCCGAAAGTACTGTCTCATCACCTCCAGCTTCCAACAACAATATCGTCCAATTCTCATTGTCCGATAATCTGTTTGCCAAAACGCAGCCTGCTGAGCCACCTCCTATTATCACAAAATCGTAACGAGTCAGCATCGACTTCGTTGACACCGCCGAAATTCGATTCTCGCCGTCTATTATATCCTGTCGTAGCAACACTATGAGGAAACGCAAAAGCAACAGAAGACCCATTTCCGGTCCACGAGATAATGCTTTTTGAGTCGCTGACATTGCCATTGTTGATTTTATTTTTTTATACTTTTGCAATCGTCATTATCAAGCTGAGAAACAGTGATTTCTTTCTATTGAGTTCCCAATAAAATCATATTTTTAATTAGGTAGCAAAATTTTAATTGGTTCGATCGAAATGTCCTCGCACGTACAAATCGTTTGATGAACTGGTGAAAATGCGTTCACTCGCAATTCTCTAACGAACAAACTGAACCGTCAGCAAAATGCAATCCCTCGAAATAACGCCATAAACTCATTTCAATGTCGTAATAATAAGTAAATAATAAAATCGATCAACCAATGGAATTTCTAATTTAGTCATTTATTATTACTAAATCGATTAAACAAGTGAGCACTATATCTAAAAATAATCGAAATACGACAATTGATGATCGGACATGTTATTTATTATGATACTATTATGGAAAAAAACATCAATTATTACATGTCTACGGTCGGAAGATTAAGTTTAACGTAAAACTTCATATACTATAATTATAGTTACAAACTTTTTCTTATACACAAATACTGTTTCGGTCATGCGTATCCCTTGAATCAGCTTTCCCACGAATACAAGGGTTGAGGCTGCTCAAAAGGTCACTAACTCTGAAAAAAACAATGTGGCTCGTTCATTTCAAATAAACACAACGAAATAACACAAAAAACTGGGGAGGCTCGTTCGGCAGGACGCTTATGAAGTAGTCGGCTGTGAAAGAATGAACGCTGATTAGGTTTTTGGATCAATTGATCCATGTCAGTCTTCCAATCCCTTCTACGCAACGAAAATTACGAATCTTCCAGCAATTTTTGTACATTACAACACTATTCGCAACGTTGCGTTAAATCAATTTTAATCACTGTGTCAATAATCTTCGACTCGATTCTTGTCCCTTTAAACAAGACAAACCAAAGTCTAGTCATCTTGGTGTCTGGCTCCTAATCACATGGATTCTTCATCACATTTGTAGGCAGAGTTACTTCATGTATTTTACCGTTGTATCCCCTGCTCATTAGAGGTAGGAAGGCGTTGTCGAGTTAACGAACTAACTTGATCGATGTCATCATTTGGCTCATTGATATGTACACATTTACATTCATTAACCGAATCGTTTAAAGAACTTTGACCCGTTTACAGTTCTACACGTAGGGAAAAATCGTTGGATCAACCACATATCTCATTATGGGGTGCCAATGATACTATATAATCATCACAATATTATAAAGTATTAAACCAATACGCTAGTTTTTGATGAAACCGTACATTCATTCTTACCGAGAACACTGCGGCTGAATCAACGAAATCTTCCAGTAATATCAAATGCTACTGAGGCGACGATTTTTTTTCTCTGTGTCGCTTGAATTTCTCCACTTCATTTGCCATTTACCAGAATCGAAAGTTTTCAATTCGATCTAACATATAGGCACAAAAACATACATTCGATGATAATTTCACTCTCATCCACAAAGTAATAAAACTATAAATGGCCCAGTGATGAGAGAAAGCAAAATTTATGTGTTCGGTGAATACTGAACGCTGGCGAAATTATTCCTAAGCAGTAAAATTATAGACGTGTCAAAGCCCTGAACATGAGTTTTCATTCGTATTTTCCAAGGGTTATTCCTTTGAGATCACTGTGATTCAGACATTAAATTTTGTAGCGATGTCCACCGAGCCAGAATTCTTTAATCATGTCAGAACCTTTTTCTCCGATCATAATGGTCGGTGCATTCGTATTTCCGCTAACGACATTGGGCATTATAGAGGCATCGATAACGCGAAGTCCTTTAATCCCGTAAACGCGAAGTGTACTATCGACGACAGCAGTTGGGTCTGTCGGGGGACCCATTTTGCAAGTTCCAGCTGGATGATAAACCGTGGCGGAATAATGTCTTATCATGCATTCCCAGTAGGCATCAGAAAACTGTTCAACATGTTCGCAGCCAGGAAAAACGTGTGGATTCAATTCGCTCCCATAGCGTTTAAAGGCCGCAGTTCTGCTAAGTGCGACGCTAATTTTAACGCCTTCGACAAGGCTTGCCATGTCAATCGGATCTTCGAAGTAATTCGGGTATATCAACGGGTGATCGAGGGGATTTCTGCTTCGTAATCTTATCATACCCTTGCTCTTTGGACGTAAAAGCATAGGTAAAAAGCTATAAGTGTCTTGATTGTTTATTGGACCGAAAACTTTATCGTAAAATTGCCGGGTTAATCCATGAGCCTTGTAGAGTTGTCTTCCGCCGTCAGAATTCGTTGAACCCGATAGAAAATGTAGTTCGATATCGGGAAAGTCGTGAGAAGCGTTTACGTATTTCGTGTTGACGAAGGCCAGGCCTTCGATACCACCGAGAACGGTGAGTGGACCGGTGCCCAAAACGGCATAGTTCATTACGGAGGTTGGAGTGTAGAGACGTGTCTCGACTATGGAAATCCTTTTATTGACCATGAATGTGAGCCCACCAAGAGCAATGTGATCTTGAAGGTTATTGCCCACACTCAAATCCTGGATGACCGGTATGCCGTGCTGCGTCAAATGATCTTTTGGTCCTATACCCGAAAGCATCAACAATTGAGGCGAATTGATCGATCCACCTGATGATATGACTTCTTTTTTTGCTCTCACTTTTAACAGTTGACCATCCCTCAAGAACTCAACTCCATAGGCTCTTTTTCCTACTGGATCAATGAGTATCTTTGTCACGTGACTGTTTATGACAATATGGAGATTTTCCCGTAATCTAGCTGGTCTTAAAAACGCTTTTGCAGTCGAGCACCGACTGCCGTCCCTTGTTGTACCCTGAGCTATCATAAAACCTGACTGATATTCCCCGTTTATATCTCTTGTCGCATAACCCATTTCACGGCCAGCATCAACAAACGCCGTTGCCAATGGTGTTCTCCATGGAGCTTCCGATACAGTCAAGTATCCTCCGGTCGAATGATACTTCGTGCTTGCCAAATAAGGATTCTTGTTGTCTTCCGACTTTTTGAAATAAGGCAGTACGTCCTTAAAACCCCAGCCTGGATTTCCTTGCGCCTCCCAGATATCATAGTCCTTCGCATTTCCTCGAAGATAGGCCATATAATTTAGAACACTGCTGCCACCTAAAACTTTTCCCCTTGGCCAATTGCAACGGTTGTTCTCCATAGCTGTTCGTAAATCAGAATAACAATTGTCACGTTATTGTTGCCATTAAGTCGTAAATACCGACTGTCGATTAGTTACCGATCGTCGATCAACGATCGTAACACGAAATAGATTAATCAAAAACCTTCAATGTCACTCCACTTGAATCTTGATAGTCGTAAAAAAACAGTATTCCAAATAAGGGATGAGAACTTCCACAATGAAATAAATCATTAGAAATTAATTGCCGAATTAATTACCCATGCAAACTCCAGACTGAGGTTCCGTTTTGTACTTCCAATCGATTCGAGACAACTGTAAATATCCAGCTAGAAGGGGAATGTCTGTAATTTCCATTTCGTCACCACCTGCTTCTAATAATAATACGTTCCAATGACGTACTTCCGACAGCCGACTCGCAACAACAGCCCCTGTTTGAATAATTTATTTCCGTGCAGTCAATTCTTTTTCCATTAATTAAGGCGTCTTCTCACTTTGGAAATTTAAAAAAATCGATTTTTTTTTTTTTTTAAATTTTGAAAGTACATATCTTCAAAAATGTCATCTCGAAATTTCATAAAGATCGGACGAGTCTAACTACATTTTTTGGCGACCGTTAGGTGACTACCTGAGAGTACCCGGCGATCCCTTTCACGCCGCTCGGACGGTCCCTGTATATCTGACTCTATACAATTGAATAGCCGTGTTCTTTTGTTAATGTAGTACCCCTTGCTTAGGTATATTCTGTTTTCGGGTCTATACTCATGTAATAAGACCTTAACACGTGCATTTTTCAAAAGAAAATCACTCGGCAACGATGCTAAACTGTTATTTCATCAGTCTAATTTGAAACTTCGTAACGGCAACATCTCTGCGCTCAGGATTGTTATAATGGATAAAAAGACTTCGCAACAAAGTGCCACGTGGCGACGTCCAAGTTCGAAATCTAAAAAAAGAAAATTTCGTGGAGTGCTTCCACACCAGTCTGAAGCAGATACGAGTCATGCTAGTGCGAGTGCAGCAAAATTAAAAAAATCGGACGATACAAGTTTCGATGTACACATCGATCCAACGGCTGGATATAGTATTATTCAGTTTTTTCTTGTTTTTTCTACATTACAACAATATGTGAAGTGTAAAGTTTGTAACAAAGATGTTTCTTTTACAAAGTACGGTCAGCGAGGACTCGGTTTCAAAATTTGTGTGACTTGTGATTGCGGAGAAAAATATATTAACTCATGCCCATTAATCTCAACTGGGTACGAAATCAATCGTCGTTTAGTGTACGTTATGCGTTTGATTGGTGTTGGATTGAGTGGTATCAATACGTTTTGTGGGCTCATGGAACTGGGACATGGAATCAATTCCACCGTTTATTATCAAATACTCAATTCGATCGCCATCGCAGTGCAAAGTGTGTTCGATATAGTGACGAGCAAGTCTGTCAAAGAAGAAAAACTGTTGAACGCTCAACACGGAGAACCCGAAGACGTTTTAACCGTTTCAGGTGACGGTTCCTGGCAGAAAAGAGGATTTTCTTCTCTTATTGGAATCGTGTCATTAATATATAAACACAGTAAAAAAATTGCAGACGTCGTTGTGAAGTCGAGTCACTGCAAAAGCTGTGAATCGAAAAAAGGTATGAAAGACACGATCGAATATGCACAGTGGTATGAAAAGCACAAACTAGTTTGTAGTGCTAATCATTCAGGTAGTTCTGGAAAAATGGAGGTTGACGGTATATGTGAGATGTTTTTGCGATCACTCGAAAAATTTGCTGTGCACTACGGTTTTTACATCGGTGATGGCGACACTAAAACTTTTAAAATATTGTTCGATACAGCACCGTATGGTGAAGACTTTGTGGTTAAGAAGTTGGAGTGCGTATTACACGTTGCGAAAAGAATTTTCAAGCGTGCTAAGGACGCTAAGAAAATTCTTACACAAAAGAGAAAAGCTGCAAAGAAAGACGCTGAAAAACCTTCACCAAAGAAAAAAGCAGCCAAGAAAGTTGTAGTAAAAAAAAAAAAAGTTGTTATAAAAAAAGTTCCTGTCGTAAAAACCCAAGATTTAACAATAAAATTGATGAAAGAATTATCAACAAATTACTCATTGGCAATTCGAAGAAACCTGAATTCTGTCGAAGATATGCGCAGGGAGATCTGGGCAGGATACTATCATAAAATTTCAACCGACAGCAACCCACAGCATACGTATTGTTCAGACTCATGGTGCAAGTACAAGAAAGCAGTGAAAAACAATCAGATAGAAACTTTTAAACATCCTCCTGCTCTAGCTGATGATGTTCAAGAGGTTTTGAAACCGATCTATGAAGAACTGACGAAGGACGAGTTACTGGAACGATGCCTCGGAGGAAATACCCAAAATAACAACGAGTGTTTCAACAGCTGTGTCTGGGCAATGGCGCCGAAACACGTTTTTACGGGAAGAAAAACCGTGGAAATTGCTTGCCAAACAGCGGCATGCATTTATAACGAAGGGCTACAACCTGTTTTAAAAATTTTGGAGGTGATGGGTGTCAAACTAGGCCCTATCGCCGTTCAATACGCCGAGAAACGCGACAGTGATCGCGTACGCGTAGGGAACCGCCGCAGCTCTAACGCTTCAAAAGAGACTAGGTCGAGACGAAGGGAAGCTACTTTGGACGAACACACCTTCTACGAAGAATCGGAAGGTCCATTGTATGGAGCAGGCATCGCTGATTAACCCGAGGTAAGGTTTTTTCATGATTTTTCTGCAACCAAAACTTTAAACGCAGTTATCTCAAAACAAGGTTTTTCGGTGCTTTGTTGATGAAATTTCGGAAACTATCCGGCCGATTGTCATGAAATTTGAATGACATATGCTTCATAGTTATGGCTATAGCGCATATCATCAGATTTTTTAAATTTTGATTTTAAGAATTTTTTTTTTACAAAAAACTGCAAAAAAATCGTGGTTTTTTTTTACTTTTTCGAAAAACGTGCGCCATTTTGTTATTTTCGCGAATATCAAAAATCTGATGATATGCGCTATAGCCACTGACATACTGAATCTAAAACAGTTTTATTTTTTTGTTTCAGACGACCCGTCTCGGAGATACCATCAACAAGCCACGACCATAACATTTTTACACGGGTTTTTCAATGCTACTGATGTATTATAATAATTGTTTAAAAAAATAAAATAAAAATTTTTTCATGTACTTGAAAGATGTGTTTATTACATAGGATCCGTTTTATCCCATAATTTTAAGCAAAAATCCTCGAAAAAAAATCGCAAAAACAGCCTATTTTTGAGGCGCTTAAAGTGAGAAGATGCCTTAATTTAATTATCATGAATAATGACTTTTAGTTTTCAGATGAGAATGTGTGTGCAATTAAAATAATTTACCATAAAATTAATAAATAGCTTTCAATTTTATTTACTAACCTGCCGACCCCCCTCCCACTACAATAAAATCATACATCGGTAGCATATCTTCCAGTTCCGTAGGTATTAGTTTCGATTCTTGATCCGTCGAGTCATATTGAAAATAAGCTAAAGTCGCTGCGAGCAGGGGTATAATCCAACCTCCACTAGCAGCGGTAGCCCCGCTTATAGCACCTCCCAAAAGCGAGTCGACATTCATGATTTCCTCGGTGACCTCGAACTTTTCAAATTTTTAACGTCAGTCTGCAAAAAAATAGGAAAAAGTTGATTATTTCAAATTGTGCACTATTTATTACACTTTCTCTATTCTTTTGTTATATCTTCAAAGTTACTCACTAATCGACATAAGTATTTATTGCTACATATCAATAATAGACAATAATTTTCCAATGAAATGGAAAATAATCATTCATTACTTATTTTTTAAATAAAATCTACATTGCATCGAGTCATCAGCCGACTGCATCAGCTGCGATGATAAAAAATGCATATTCTGTAAAAGTACAGCGATCTCTCAAGTTACAGAGCCTCGGACGAGGTCAGTACTTAGTTGGGTGACCGCTTAGCCATGCACCGGCTCGCGCATCGATCGTTGGACGGGAGATATTTTTTCTGAGTTTCTGATGGTGCTAACCAACTGAAACTCGGTCTAAATATAGCCGCCACTAAATCAATAATATTGATTTTTATAAAAAAACCATTATTATTTTGATGAATTTTAAGCCTAGAGTGATCGTGGGCAAATTCTATTTTTCTATTTTTATATTTTTCCGTTCTATTTTTCTTTACGATCGTCCTAGACTGAAAATTCATCAAATAAAAAATCGTTTTTTATAACAATTTATAAAGGAAATCGAAGGGGATTATGACTGAGAACATTCTTTTTCTTAAAACAAAAAAATCTTGAACTAATCATCTTTAAGTAATTTTTTACATATTTTTCTACGAAAGTACTGTTGAAACCAAAAATTTTGGGCGCATCATCCATTCGGTTTGCTTGATTTTTGAAAGCGTTATATATAATTGGGAAAAAAAAACCTCATTATAATTATAAAAAAATAGAACAAAAGATTTCCCCAGGATCGCTCTAGGCTTAAAATTCTTCAAATAAATGGTCACGTCTTACAAAAAATTATGAAAAAAATCGAAGAGGACTAACACCGTGAAAAAAATTCTTGCTCAAAACAGAAAAAATATATCAAACTGCACTTTTGATAATTTTTGACATTTTTTAAACGAAAGTATTGTCCGAAACAAACATTTGAAGCCCCTCATTCATTCGGTTTACTCGATTTTTCAGAGCGTTATAGATAACTGAGAAAAAAATCCACATTATATAATTATAAAAAATAGAACGGAACGATCATCAACGACTCGTATTTATTGCTAACTTGAATAACCTGTTTGGTTTTTAGATTTCGGATAGACCGTTTAAGCTGGCTGTCCACCATCAAATGTCGCGAAAAAAATTTCATCATCTGTCGGCGGCCATGTTTTTGTTGTTTTTCTGAATTTTTTGGTGATTTTTTTTAAAGGCTCTCAATATACACTACCGGCAAAAAGTTTCCGGCCAAAATTACGAAGATGTCTCGGAGCGATTCTTGATGCTATTTCACTGGCAGTGTACATAAAAAAATTTAGTGAATGGCATTTGAAAAGAGAGGGATTCAGTTTCATTTTGCTTTTTTTGGAAATTTTCTACGGCATTTTTTACATCCGGTACATTATTTTGAAAATGAACGTTTTTTTACCTTTTTATTGTACTTCTACAGTTAGACTGAGTTTTCAGAAGAAATTTTTTAAATGAGTTCCTTTAACCAAAATCTTTAAAACGGGCAGCTTAAGCTTCAATTCTGTTTTTTAAAAAGCTTTGTGCGATTTTTTTTCGCATAGTTATTCCGTTATTGGCAAAAAAAGACAGAATTTGGAAAATGCCGCGGAATACAAAAACTAGTGGGTTTGAAAGAAAATCTGAAGAGAGTAACTGTTTTCGTTAATTTCACCAGAATTTTTCCAGAATTCTTTTTCGAAATTTTTTTTTCAACCAATTTTGGCCAAAATTTGTTATACCTTGAGAACTATGAGGTTTGTGATAGAATACCAAGAGGGAAAAAAGCTGTATTTTTCAATTTTGAACACGGTGGAATTTTTTTAGATTTCTTTTTAGAAAAAATTTTTTTTGATCTTTCGATTTTGTCGGAAAAAAATTTTGAAAAAAATCTGACAAAATTCCACCGTGTTCAGAATTGAAAAATACAGCTTTTTCCCCTCTTCATATTTTATCACAAACCCCATAGTTCTCAAGGTATGACTATCAATTAGTCAGAGCTTTGACCAAAAATAGTTAAAAAAATGTCGAAAAAAAATTTTGGAAAAATTCTGGCGGAACTAACGAAAACGGATGCAACTTTTTACTCTCTTGAGATTTTCTTTTAAATCCACTAGTTCTCGTATTACGCGGTATTTTTTAAATTCGATCTTTTTTTTGCCAAAAACGGAATAACTATGCGAAAAAAATTGCACAAAACTTTTTAAACATCAAAATTGAAGCTTAAGCTGCTTTTTGAGAGTTTTGAGATTTTTTGAAAAAAATTTCTTTTGAAAACGCGGTCTAACTATAGAGGTAAAATAAAAAGGCGATAAAAAACAAAAAACTCCCGACTGCTATAATATAGTATAACTTAATGAAAATATATTTTTATAAAATATTTATAAAAAAGAATGAAAGTAATTTCCAAAAAATGATTTATTTTGAAACCCCCCCGCCAAAAGTAGATAGTAGTGAACTTGAAAAAGTGTGGAATAAAAATTGATTAAAAATAATAAATATAGATAAAAAATCATTCAATTGGTTAGTGTAACTCCCTCGACATTCAATTTCTATGGTTAATGTTAATTGACGGTAGGATAAGTCATTTACATGCGAAAATTAAAAATCAAAAAGTAATTATCAAAGTTGAATAATTGTACGAAAATTGTAGATGATGAAAAAAATGTACAACTTACACAAAATTGACAAATGTTATAATTATAATCGAATTTAATTGTGGTCGGGAGACGTCTCCATCTCTCATTTAATGACTTAGAGACTTCTCCTGACCACAATTAAATTCGATTATAATTATAACATTTGTCAATTTTATGTAAGTTGTATATTTTTTCATCACCTACAATTTTCGTACAATTATTTAACTTTGATAATTACTTTTTGATTTTTAATTTTCGCATGTAAATGACTTATCCTACCGTCAATTAACATTAACCATAGAAATTGAATGTCGAGGGAGTTACACTAACCAATTGAATGATTTTTTATCTATATTTATTATTTTTAATCAATTTTTATTCCACACTTGAAACTAACCAATTGAATGATTTTTTATCTATACGTATTATTTTTGATCAATTTTTATTCCACACTTTTTCAAGTTCACTACTATCTACTTTTGGCAGGGGGGGTTTCAAAATAAGTCATTTTTTGGAAATTTCTTTCATTCTTTTTTATAAATATTTTATAAAAATATATTTTCATGAAGTTATACTATATTATAGCAGTCGGGAGTTTTTTGTTTTTTAAAACAATTTTTATTTCACATTTTTTAAAGTTCACTACTATCTACTTTTGGTGGTGGGTTTTAAATTAATTCATTTTTTAAATACTTACTTCGTTCTTTTTTTGAAACATTTTTAAAAAATATATTTTCATGAAGTTATACTATTATAGCAGGCGGGAGTTTTTTTGTTTTTTAAAACAATTTTTTTTTTATTATAAATGTTCATTTTTACAAAATATAGTTTTTCTTGAATAAACGTTCGTCGAATTTATAAATCCAAAGTTTTGTTTTTCGTATTCTGCATTCTGTATTCTGTTTTTCGTATTTATTGGGCGCGTAAGCAGGGCCCTCCACATTTGTTCATAAATTAGGCTGCATTTTGTGTAAAAAACTTATAATCAATTATTAGTCCGAACTGTAAAGATAAATCGAAAATTTCAGCTTAATTGTGTAAATTATGAAACTTTTTGATATTTTTTGGAGAGCTACAAATGTCATAAACTGCACTGTCAAAGGGAGAAGCTGGACTTATTGTATTTGGTTTAAAAAAATAGTGAAATATGAGTGAAAATACGTATAAAGTACGCAATGACATTGGTAAAAATGTGAGTCAATTTGTAACAGACAAAAATAAGAATAGCGTTAAAAATGTTGTAAAAACTGCCGAAGATAACATAACCTCTTGAACGTCATGGCTACGAAAAATCGTCTGCTGATCACATTCTTTCAAATTCTATCGTGAATATTTTTTTCAAACGTCCGATGACTCTCTGTTATTATCGTTGCTACAGAATCTTTAGAATTTAATTTACCATAAGACAGTTTATATCAAACATCTATCATTATTTAATATATGAATTATTAAATAGAAATGTGAGCAACAGGTCATCTTCATAAAGTGTCATGTAAATTAGACGATTTTCAAAGTTATAATTCTTTTCTAAAGGTTCGGTAACCTGGCTCCATATTTTTCCAGTGGACTGGGATGTGTTTT
Organism: Rhimphoctona megacephalus; assembly: GCA_963989365.1. Lineage (NCBI taxonomy): Eukaryota > Metazoa > Arthropoda > Insecta > Hymenoptera > Ichneumonidae > Rhimphoctona > Rhimphoctona megacephalus. The sequence goes on from OZ022417.1 coordinate 11,841,261, forward strand.
TACTTTTATGTACAAAATAATCTGTTAATTGTCAAATATTCGAGTTCGTGAAAGGAATACCTTAATCGTGCGTACACATCGTTAATATAAGTTAGCATTGCTAACATCGCCCAATGCATAAGCATGGAAGCTTCGTCTCTTCCCCCCATCCTCCAAAAAGATTTAGCAACAACCTTAAGTAATTGCCAAATTTTTCAGAGATATATTTGATCTTCGAGTAATTGAAAATTTTACCGATTGAAGACCATTCTCTCAAATTGATATGCTTCGAATATTGCGTATGTCAGCAGGAAGATTTTTACGTAAATACGCATGCGAGAAAAACTGTCCTACAGCCGGGCACGTGATCAGTGAACCGTTATAATTAACGTGAGCGAAATAACAACATCTCTCTCTTGCTCATCGCATTGTTTTTCTTCCGTCAATTTTTTCAAATTTCCATCGACAAAATTGCAATAAAACTGTGTATTTACTGTGGAAATGTAATTTTTTCATAAATGCACAATCATTTTAACGGAGTATTACAATAATTATGTCATAATCGAAAATTAATATATCTAAAGACTCGTTCTCCGAATATCGCGCAGTTCTTCGGTGCGATATTCTAAAAGAATATCGCGCTGAAATAATGTTCAAAAAATTCTTTTTCGATTTTCAACAAACGAGTCATCAAACAATTTAGAATGTCGGTAGTTTTAGAATGTTTATGAGATTATAATGTTTTTACAATATTGAAAATAATTTTGTGGTCTAAGATCTAATTGAAGAATTATGATTCCATTTTAAAAAATGCCTATTTTACTATTCAGGAAAACAATCACAATTTTGCAGGATCTCTCGAGCGAATGTGCCCAGATTCCGGCACAAATAATGTCATCGTGTCATCGAAGACACGATTTCAATTTCACATCTATTATCATATAAATACGACATAATATCGGTGAAACGCGGATTTTGCGGTATATATTGAAATAATAATACGATGAAGAAGCATTATAAACATTTTCATTTTGTTCTTACATTTATGGTTATTAAAAAAACGTTATTTTTAAACTACGTTGAAATTAATCTTTGATATTTTACCAAAAAATGTTGAAGGCTATAATTTACAATTTTCATTACGTTAATGGAATACTCTTTGAGAGATTATTTCAAAAATAATCAAACTTTAACCAACCTTTGAATCTTTCGTTCGTCTCTCACGTATTGATCCTCAAATCAGTTTCATTCAAAAGAATAAAATGTCACTCAATGAAACACTCAATTTTTGCCATTTTTTCTTTCAAGCCGGATAAAATTTTTATCCAAAATAGTCGAAATGTTTTTTCCAAAAATCAATCAAACGTTGAGTTCTTAAATAATCGGTATACAGTTCAAAGAACTTGGACAGATCACTGACCATGACCTTGCTATACCGTTCACCAAGAAGATACTGGATCTTTCGAGATCGACGAGAAACTCAAGTACAACCTTCGAAGATGAACGTAAACGTACATATAACGGTCATCAACGTCTCCCACTCTTGCCTCGATGCTTCCTGTATTCACGTTATATATATATATATAACTCTCTTTCATCCTCATTTCCCGACTCCTTTCTTCTTCCTTGGGTATATTCATCAGTGGTTTTTTACCTCAGCCTACAGTTAAGTTCTCTGCTTCTACAATAGATTACGTTTTGAAGAGCGTGTATAGGATTTTCACGATCAAAACAACGACCCGACCTCGATTATCTTTAACCTTTAGAGGGCCGGGGTTTGAGGAGTCAAAAGTCCCTATAAGAATTGCCAAAAGTAGTAGGGTATATCACTTATCTATCATATACAAAGTACCAATCATGGGTCGCACTTATATTTAGGTTTTCCGGCCCTCTACAGATTAAATCACACATCTTTCTTAACCACAGGATATTCAAACAAGAATTCAACGCTTTAAATTACACTACCAACATTTTTGATTTTTTTATCGCATCCTTTTCGTTGAGCTCGAAATTTTTCGCATAATTCTTTTCGAAAATTGTAGAAAACAAACTTTTTTCATACAGCACAGTATTTAATATCGTCACCGACCTATTTTCTAAATTCGAATTATAATGATGGTTTTGTAAATACTTATAATTATTATTGTGCCAGTTAATAAAAAGTTTTAACGTCTCGTAAAAAAAAAAATCAGGTGACTTATGTAATCGGAATCATTTTATTTCCGCTAAATCGATGTAGTTCAATGAATAAATTTCCAAGACGGATCAATCATTACAATGTTTATTAGTTGAGTGAAAACGTCTCAATTACAATTTTGTTCAATTCGTTTCGATGTATACGTGATAATGTTCACGTGTATAACGTATTCTATGTCAGAAAGAGTGATACTCTGTCATCACGAGTGCCCAGGTCTTACGGTAAAGTGTGGCGCGGACGTAGCGTCAGGTGACCTACTTTTTCCTGTATACACTCTCACGTTGAAATAACGAATCGTTTCGATATCACGTATACCTCGTAATTTCTGTCGGTTCGGAAAAAAATGGTCTCGCATGAATCTGAATGTTACGCCGAGACATTCGTTCCACATTCTGTACCAACAATAAAAACACAAATTTCGAAATGAGAAAACAAATAAGGCTCATGTTCGCTAAAACAATAAACTGCGCGTCTCTTTATCAACAATGTAATCATTTACAATTTCCGTGCACAGATCAACATATTCTATTTGATATATATAAAAAAAAAAACATTTTTTTATCATTTTCGGATTATTTTCTCATATTTATTTATTCGTTCTTATAATTTTCGGAAAATTTTCTTTAATAATTAATAATTACGACAACGGAAGCTCTTGTGTATTGATATGTATTTTTGCATTTAAATTGCTGTGTTTCTGCAAGCCTCAAATCCTAATCCTTCGAGCAATCAATCTCCGGTTTAGAAAATGAAATTTTTATGTCTGGTTTAATCCGCGTTTACTTATCAGAATTCTTTGGCCTTGACAAGTATGACTTTTTTTTGTACGTGGCATACACATTTTTATTTAATTATCACTTTTAAAATTTATTTATTATCACTTTTAAAACATATAACGAAAAAATATGCACCTATGCAAAAATATGCAAATAAGTACCTGAATTTGCTTTTCAAAATTTGTGGGAATTAATTCGAATCTTTAGGGTCGCAATTTTTTTTTTTGATTTTTTTAAATCCTTAATAAGTATTTAATGAACTTCGAACGCGAATTTGAAATTATTTAACGAATAATTAAGAAAATCATCAATATGTGTTACAACAAAGTTATTGAAATTAATAAAATATAAATATATAAATAAGAAAACGTGGACATATTCCCTGAAGATCATTTAAAATATTAAATCATTGTTATTTTTTCGTGTTTTTCAGGAGGATGTTGCGGATCAATGAAAAAACGAACGATCGTCGGGGGTTATGCATTTTGCTGGTGGTTTGTAACGGACGTGCAACGTTTGTCCCTTGAGGTAATGACGTTGAATCCAGTTTGCGAGAACGTCGAAACTGCCCAGGGTGTACCGCTGACGGTAACCGGTGTAGCACAATGCAAAATCATGAAAGCCGACGAATTGTTGCACACTGCTAGTGAACAATTTCTTGGGAAAACTGTTTTCGAGATCAAGTCAACGATACTGTCCACTTTGGAAGGACATCTTCGAGCAATTCTCGGTTAGTACATATTTTTTCCATTTTTTTCTCATGTCTTGACCTACAGAAATAAAAAAAAAAATATTGGTGACAAAATATCTACGAAAATGCAATGAATCTGACCGTTTTTCTTAACTCAAGGATATCGTAGCGGTTCCGTGTAGTCAATTGACCGTGTATAAAAATTTTTCCTTGAAAAACTACAAATTGACACTATTATGGTGTATAAAATATTTTTTTTTTTTTTATACATTCGTAATAAAACGACAGCAATTCTGATCAATGAGATAATATTTTAAGAAATTACATATTTTTAATCACTCAATCGAGCTATTCGTCGTCAGCTGTTAATAGTCGATGAATTTTCCATGCGAAGTCTGGCAGCGCTGCGCACTCGCACTGTAAACATAAACCTTCTTAACTTCTTTTGATAGCGGAACAGTTTTCATTTATCAATAAGCTTGTGTTCGAGATAACTTAAAATGTTGTGACCTTGCTAAAAAAATTCATTTGTACGCCCAGGACCGCACATTTAGTGCCTTCGATAATATTTCTGTTTCAGCGTAGCCTAATATAGGTTATATTACCGCTGTCACGAATGTGTAACGTTGTCAGCTCACTGTAAGAATTTTTCAGCGCAAACTGATTGAACGACTAATCAAGTTCATTCAGGTTTTTCCAACTTTAACTCAAAATTTTGCAAGAACTAATTCGGTAACTCGTTTTTTTTATGTTACGATATGAATCTTTGATGATTGATTTATAACTGAGAATGAAAACCTTATGGCTATGTAATAATTAAATATATGTAATATACGATCGGATTAAAATCCGAAGAGTTACGTCATAAGACACCGGGTTAAAGTTACAAATTTTAGAATTTAATTTTTCACTTGAATTATCGGTAAAGTGTTAGCAATTTTTTTCTGAAGAAAATAGTGAGTTCAATCGACAACATGTTTCAAATCTGATATCTTGTCTAATACTCGACCTTTCGCTACGACCTCCTTAATTAACGTTTTTAATTTTCTTAATTTTGTTAGTTCCATTGATTCGTGTTGAAAATAATTATTGGTTCAAAATCAACCACGAAATTTTAAGGCGAGAAACCACTTTAGGGGACCGAAAATTAGATGATTTTTTTGGAATTTTTTTATTGTGAAAAAAATGGAAATTTCCGCAACTCTGACAATAATTTATTCATATTTTCGTAATTTCGGTAATTTTTTCAAGTTATTTCATGCATTAATTAAGGTGTAATCCGTTGTGTCCTTTGGCGTGTCCTCATCGTCGTTGTCGATTTGCGGGAATTGTGCAGCTCGCAATTCGCATCTGAAATAGTCCAACAAATTTTTATACATTCTTGAGATGTTTTCTAAGAACATGAACCTAAATTCTGAAAAAAAAATCGAGAATTGAATGTTGAAACGTGTTTGAAAAAAATGATCGATTTTTAGCATTTTTTTCCCGGCATTTTGCAATAATAAATATGTTTTAAACAATCGAATCTTTCCAACTTTAGGTACATGTTCTAATAAATTCTGTTATGTAAACGTGTTCCAAATTTGAAGATGATCCATCAATTAGTTTTTGAGTTGTGATTCCCACAAATTGAAAAAATGTCGTTTCGAGAAAAACACGTTTAAAGTTTGAGCGCGTTTGAGAGTCGAGCGGAGAGTCTTTATCATTTATATACATACCGTTAGAAGGAATCCGAATATCGTTTTGAAATTTTCAGGGTGTATTCTTAAGATATTTTGCTAACGATTTATGAAATAAAAAAAAAAATTGATTTTTTGAAGCATCTAAACTGGTTGCTCGCCTTAACGGGAAACGCCTCTGTGACGGGCTAAAAAATTGGCATTTTTTGGGAATTTTTTCACCCAGGTATAAATAATTATTCAAGAATCGGGTAGAGCATACTTTATGAAGTATATACTCAACTATTTAAGTACCAATTTTTATCGAAAAATTTAAAAAAATTACGATGTCATGAACTTCCATATGATGATAAAAAAAAAATCCTGTTCATTGTCCCAAGGAAATCTTGGTAACGGGTTACCTGACAATCAAAAATAAAAAAATTTCAATATCAATATGAATGTAGCTATCGTCGTACGTAGCCATTTTTTTTAACTTTTATTCAGGAAATGACAGCATTTTGAATTTTTTTTTCATCACTTTTTCGATTTTTCGACCTTTCTTTTATTTGTTTAAGCGATTTTAAAATATAGTAATTATCAAAATTTCAAAAATAGGCTACGTATAACCTTAGTTACTGCATTAACGAATATTTGAAAAAAAAAAAAATAAAATAAAATCGGTATTATCAGACATCGAGTATTCCCTGGGACAAGGTCGAAAATAGATATTTCGAGAAAAACGCGTTTAAATTTTTCTTGATATAAAATGAGGTGTTAACTTGAATATTAATACCTGCTTTGTACTTGAAAATTTGGTTTACATAATTTTAAGATGGATACTGCAAGAAAGCACAAAAAAAAAAGAATTTTTGACTCGCCACGGTGACATTCCCCCTTTATAAATTTGACTATTTTTGTTAATTTCATTTATTTTCTTAGTTCTCTTGACTATCAATCGAATTGAGATCTTCGTGTATCGATGAATAATAAAATAATTTAATTTCGCAGGTACTTTATCGGTCGAGGAAGTCTACAAGGATCGAGATCAATTTGCAGCTTTAGTACGTGAAGTTGCCGCACCGGATGTTGGACGGATGGGCATTGAAATTCTCTCATTCACGATCAAGGACGTTTACGACGATGTGCAATACTTGGCCTCACTCGGTAAAGCACAAACAGCGGCTGTAAAGAGAGACGCTGACGTCGGGGTTGCCGAAGCTAATCGTGACGCTGGTATCAGAGTGAGTTTTGAATTAATCATTAAAATCCACGTTTAATCCTTCCAAAAACTCAAAATTTCAATTTGCAAAAGCTCACTCTTTACTTCTTTTCTTTATCGTCGAACAACTTTTTTATTTGTCTGTGTTTTTTGTTGCGTTTCAGGAAGCCGAGTGCGAAAAGGCAGCTATGGATATAAAATACAACACGGACACGAAGATCGAAGATAACGCGAGACTTTATCAGTTGCAAAAAGCTAACTTCGATCAGGAAGTTAACACGGCGGTAAATCGTTTGAAAACATCAAAAAATATAGTAGAATTACCGTTTTTTGTAAATGTTTTTCTTCGTGGTCACGTATTTAAACACGAACGTGCTAAAATGAGCAACGATAATGTGTTTGTTTTTAAATGTATAAAACGTATGATGTCAGCATTTTTTTCGTGCGTTATCGAACGTGCGAAATCCAACAGCACTCAAGTTTAAAAAAACACATGATACAACTTGTGTCTCCGAAAATCTTGACTGTTATTCGTGGTGATTTTCATTTTTGTCCTTTCATCGTTTTGATGCAATCTAAATTGTGCGTTAAAAATAACAATAATTTTTTATAAATGTATTTTTCTTTAAACTTTTTCTCTATCATTCCAGAAAGCCGAAGCTCAGCTTGCCTATGAGCTGCAGGCAGCAAAGATTAAGCAGAGAATACGAAACGAAGAAATACAAATCGAAGTCGTCGAGAGGCGTAAGCAAATTGAAGTCGAAATCCAAGAAGTACGAAGGAAGGAGCACGAGTTACAGAGCACTGTCAGATTGCCCGCTGAGGCAGAAAGTTACAAAATGGGAAAAGTGGCCGAAGGAAAAAGGTGAAATAATAAAACAAGACGATTGAGAATTTTCCTTTTAACTTTAATTGTAAATCTTATTTCCAATTCACTTTTAATAAATTTAGGCTGTAAAAAAAATCGCTGTTTACATCACGGAAAAAAAGGTTCAATAAAACAAAAAATATCACACTGAAATTTCCTTCGTTTTTTAATCACGCAGGACACAAACAGTTTCTGCGGCGAAAGCCGAGGCTGACAAGATTCGATTGCTCGGTGAGGCCGAAGCTCAAGCTTTGGAGGTTGTTGGTGCATCGGAAGCTGAACGAATGCGTCTCAAAGCAGCCGTTTATAATAGGTACGGCGAGGCTGCCGTCCTTAACATCGTCCTGAACGCGATGCCCAAGGTGAGAATCACCTTTTTTTTATTTTATTCCGATTTAGTACTATAAAGTTCAATTTCATGATACAAATTTATAATTGAATATGAATTTGATCAAACGTCTTATTTCCTATAATTCATTTTGTGCTGAGCTCCGTATTAAATACTCATTTGACAATGATTTTTTTATTATTATCTCAGATTGCCGCTGAAATCTCCGCACCGCTTGCCAGGACGGAAGAGATCGTTCTTCTTGGTGGAAATGATAGTACTTCGGGTGAACTTACCCGTCTCGTAGGTCAAGTACCTCCCGCAGTTCAAGCTTTGACCGGGGTAGACCTTTCAAAGGTAAATTAGCATGTTAATTTATTGTAATCATGGGTATTCCGCGAGAAAAAAGAAAACAAGAAAAGTTTGTGAATAAAAATGAATAAATCGGAGATTTTCCTTTCGTGTGAGACTGCGTTTCAAATTATAGGCAGAACAAAATGAAACGCAAGAGCCATATCAGTTTGAAGACTTGAGATTTGATTCGTCGAAAAAAAAACGCAGTGCTTTTGCCTCTGTAAACGGTAATTCACAAAAAAAATGCACAGAATGTCCGTTAACAACAGAAATTAGAGTCATTTGTATAAAAAGCCATTTATTTAATATTAATATTCAGATTAATAAAAAAATGCTTGATTCCCTCAGTTATGTAAAAAAAGAAATTCTGATATTTCCGCTGAATAATGATTTGCCATTGTTTTGGAGTAAAATCATTGTAAATGACTTTTCTTTCAGTTCGATTTTGTCCGATCGATGGCAACGGACTTTCTCATGTTCAAAATGAATCCGAATGAAAATAATTCTATTCACGATATTGCTTGAATTTATGAATAATTAGTTGTTTTTGACAAATCAGAAAAAACTTCTTTTGTAATCGAATTCACTAATAAATAATACTTGTTTATTTCTCAGGTTTTAGGAAAAATACCCGGGGCTAAGTAATTCACGGCAGATTGATTTTCAACGACGCGGAAATCCGTCCACTCCTCTACGGATTTCAGTAGCACTTCAAAAAAGAAAAGAGTATATAATATACTGCCAATGATTTCTCTCCTCTGCCGTTCAGTCGCTTACGAGCGACCCTCCAACTTCAACTCTTTCCCGAATTTTTCTACCTCAAATTTGGACATTGATCGCAAAAGTTAGCAGCGAGCAACGTCGTAACGTTTCTAATATTATTTTTCGCAAATCTTTTCTCGACTGTCGGACGCACACTCATCCATCCAGATTTCAAGTACACGGCGTATATTTCGTTGATAACTATTTCGATTTTTTTCTTATATAAACTTTCTTGAAATGGCAAGTCGAGTATAATGAATATAGAATTTGATGGATCGAGATATTAAATGAAAAATGGTATTTATGACTGTGGATTGAGTTGCAAAAACGTCAATTTGTTATAGAATCAAAAAATTATTCATAACCAACGCAAACAATTATGGTCTCAAATTCTTTAAACTTTTTGTTTATATTTCATTGCTATTATAACAATTCATACGTTTTCAAAAAAATATTCTTAACTAACGTTTATGACCTTGGTTTAATAGCATAAAATGCTGCATTTTTCTACAAATTATGTACTGCAAATTTGAAAAATTTGACCACGACCTCGGTTGAAATCAGTATGCATCAATTTCTCACGAACAACCGATATGAACACCATTTTTTTAAGAACCTGAATCTTGCGAAACTTGCCATATTTTAACGTATTTTCGAAATTCAATTATTTCTGTCAAAAGCCTCAAGTCAAAGATTCTCCAACGGGCATATCACCGAGTGAAATTGAATCTCCGTATACTTGCAAAGAGTGTGCTTTCGTCATCCTAATGTGGAAGTAACGAAAAAAATAAACAACTTGTCCTTTAATTCGTTCGCTCTTCTAATATGGGTATTTCTCACATGTGGTGTGCATTAATTCACATTCCATGTCTACTTGTACAATCACTGAATTATAATAGAACAAAAAAAATTAAAAAAGCGTGTGTGATCTTTAATCTTCCGGATAAAATATCGCTAAAATTAGTAAAAAAAAAATAAAACCTTTCAAGTAACATAACCCATGGAATCACACAAAAACTACGATATTTAACTTTTGTATTCACGATATGTTCGAGTATTATACAGCAAAATATGTTCAACCGAAATGACGCAGGACACGATTTAAAAAAAAGGTTCATTTTGAACTAAATCTTGCCGATTAAAACAGACGGAAAAAAGAAAAAAAAAGAAAGAAAATTGTCCGAGCGACTGGCTGCTGATATAACACAAAAATCAAATGTACGTCGTTATATTTAGAAATCTATTGTGATCGACGACGGTCGATCATTGTGTTCAACTGAGTAGGTAAACTTTATGGGAGACAAAAAGTAGGAGAAAAAAAGGAACAATGTTAAAAAACAAAGAAAAAAAATCATCGTGAGGTATCGTTGTTTTCGTAGCAACTACGAATGTCGCGAATAGGGCAGACGGATAGACTCTCTTCAGAGGTCGTTGGAAATTAGTCACGAAGGAATCTCTCGCATTAAGATTGAGCTTTGATGATGATAATAAAATTGAAACGAAAAAAAACAATTAATTAAAAAAAAAAGTTATGGGAGGCGACGCTTTAGGCAAATTGTCCTTTTTCACACGCTTGAATAAACTACTGTCACTCGATCACCTCAACGGCAATTTCGCCCAATGGACGTTTTTTTGTCAATACAAAGAGAAAGAGAGGAAAAAATGTACATAGTTTGTACAATTTAGCCGTACTAAACATGTATATACACAACGTAGATACGCTAATTGAGAACGGCAGTAAAGTAGAGAAAAAAAATTTAAGACCATTGATTAATATGAGTATAAACGAAATTTAGTGCAACGGGAATTTTCATCTGTACACTCTAAGAATATCGATTGACTCGGCGTTGAGATAAATCCTGAGACCCCCTTACGTCACGAATTATTAATGAAAATAAATTCATTTGTACCTTCTTTCGAAGAAAATTGTTTTGAAATAATTTTTTTTTCTCACACTTTCTCATTGATAACTCGTATTTATTTATTACTATACTTAATATTTCAATTGAAAGATATTCCAAAATAATTTCGTAATACTCATGTAATTGAAAATATTAAATATTCCGATACAAAAATATATTTTTCTTGTAGTAAAAATGTCACAAGAATAGGATTTAATTTAAGTACAAATCAAGATCGTCTGTCGTTAGCCATCGTCTTCCCCTCCCATAATTAGCGCAAATAGATTTGACGAACATCTAGAAATAAAGACCATGTCTTTTACATCGGTTGAAATTTGAAAAAACAAATAAAAAAAACTCTTACTGATGTAAAATTGGTCGACGAGTCCAAGCCGATGGGTGATCGAGTGTGAAAATTAGATGCGTCGCTTTACGATATTTTTTAACCTCGCGGAAATTTGCACTATGTAGTTTCAACAATTTTTAATCACTTTTTTTTACAATTTGTTGCGACTCGAAAGATATTTACTATTTTTCGATATTCTATCCCTCTACCTCAACAATGATTTTTTCAATTATTAATTATTACATTACGAAAAATGAGTTACCCTTCATATAAACAAAAAGGAACGAGATTTTTTTCTTATTTTTAGTTCTGTTTTAAGTTTGCACTTTGCACACAATATAGTTGTTTAAAATTCTGACAGATTCGGTAATTGGCTCTCTCCTAACCATGCTGGAAAGTCAACAACAACTCGTACACAAAAAATTTATTAGTAAAACAAAAATTCACAATTCATTGAATCGTCAACTCGTTTCGATGGGAAATAACAAAACTCTCCGCACCTCTACCCATTCACCGTCTAGCTAATGAAAATTGTGTGTGTTTGCAGTGAAAAATTAATGTCAAAATGTTCTATGTACCGGAAAATTATGTTCTAGCGCTTATACATTTAATATATACTTCATTTAATCATGATTTAAGCATTTAGTCATAAATTAACGATAATATTAAGTTTTATACTCTAATCTCAGAACTAAAAGTAGTTGATCGAAAGATCGAGCAAAAAAGTGTGCAAATAGTAATGGATAAACTGAGGATACTCATTAGGTGTGGCATTGCGTTTTAAATTTTACGCTGATACAAAAAATAAGCCAGAACTATCTGATTTGATGATTTGCGATTTGATTAAACAAAAAAAAGAGCACAGTGTGTTTGCGTCTATAAACGGTAATCCGCAAAAATATAAACTGCACATGATAATTGTCGACCACGAATATTAGCACCGTTCGTGTAAAAAGCCATTTAAGATAATTTCCTTCCAAAATAATGATCTATGAACAAGATATTGATACTAATATTTATATGCATTAAAAATGGACGATTTCCTCACTTGTGTAAAAAAGAGGCTACGAAATTTTCTGGCTATAAGAATTTACGATTATATTTTGTTTTAGAATCATTCTAAATGGCTTTTGTTTCAGTTTACCATTGACTGATCGACGGCTATGGTTCATCCCACGTTCAAAACGGATCCCAATGGAATTAATTCTAGTTTCAAATGACTACTGACACGACCTTATACATTTATAAATAATAAACGTAATATATTGAAAACGAATGAAAAAAAACAAGATAAAAATATTGTATATCGAAGAGGGAAGCTTGATAAATTTCAAATTGCGCGAAGCTTGAGAATGAATTTTTTTCGAATGGATTTATTTCGAAAAAGAAAACACAATTGTTTCAATGTGAATTGCAACCGATATATACTGTTATATAGCCCAATGGATTGAGAAAACTTCGCTCTTATTGCTTGCGAGTACAAAGTACTTTTGTATTTCTAATTATATGGTGACAGTGCCAATTCCATCGTTTTTAGGTTTCTATTTTGTAAAACCGTAACCACAGGGAGACCAAAGTGTGGCATACAGTGAATGTTTTTCAGAATACGAGTGGTCTTTTTTTTATAAATATACATCTATATACATATATACAATATATACATATATATTCATTATGAATTTAATTACGAGTAAGAAATAAGTTTGTATCAAATCAATAGTACCGTTAATTTCTTGTTTTTCGTCGTTCTAATATCTCAGTGCTTTATAAATAAAAATGAAGCTTGAAATCAATGAAATGGTGGTTCCAAAGTTAAAATTCGAGACGAGGACCAAAAAAAAACAAAATAGATTATTGCAAAAGTGAGTTTAAAATAAAAGTGGAAAAGCAAAACTATAAGCACTCTTAAAAACATTTATTTCAATTAAATTAAGTGAAACTTCCGAGGCTATTTGTAAACTTCCATTTAACGATTATCTCATTACGACGAAAGTGATTATATTTGAGCTTTTGCAATTAATGTGATCTAATCTCAAATTTTTGGAACCGCCATTTTCCTCAGAAGTTCTGATACTCAGCGAAAGTATTCGAAAATCAAGCTACTGACATTGTTTTTGTTGAAAAACCAAGAGTAAATAGTTTTTCTTTAACAATATTCGAACAAAATAAGTATTAATGCCATAATATCAAATCACTTAGTCAAAGAAAAATCTCGAATTACGCTAGTACATCCAAAAAATGAAATGTACGAATTTTTATTTTGGACGAGAAATCGCACGACCTCAAATTTTACCAATTTTATAATTGCATTGTATAATTGCATTTGTAACTAACTCGTTACAAAACAGCTGCGCGCGAGTATTCTCACGATTTTAAGAATAATCGTTCACAGCTCTATTTTAGTTCCTTAGTCGAGTTTGCAGATTTTTAGTTCCGCACGCATAATGAAATACATATGTATGTAAATCTAGTATATAACACCCAACAACCTCAGTTATACATTATATCGTAATCACGTATAGTTCCACGTCTGGTAATGTTTTTTCTAATTTTAGTAGTCTCGATATTGCGTTGAATATTTGTTTAACAATCTTATTAAAATTTTCAATCGATACCAAGAAGTGTCATAGTTTCAAACGCCGTCTTCGATATACGAATTTGCACTATAATTAATTAAGGCCAAGATAAAGTTCGAACGAATATCACGGAAAAACGAAAAAAAAATTTATAATTTTTTGTCAAATACGAAAAAAAACGGATGAAGATCTGTGAGAAAAAATAGTAAAAATTTCCTCGCGTGTTCGCTCGACGATAAAACAAAAAAAAATTATCTTCCCTATTAAATCTAAGCGACGAATGAAAAAATAATACAATGACGAGAATTATATAAAAGAGAAACGACAAACGAAAAACGAACACTACGATTATTTCGAAAATTCTTTCCAACAATGTCTACTATATGCGGATATAAATGTTCATAATATTCATAACGATACACCCAACTCGACCAAGAAAAAGGCTTAGATAAAAACAAAAAATTCAATGAAAAATCAAGTCTAAATACATGACGATAGTTAGCGATTCAAAATTTTGCCGAAGAACTAGAATGAATTCTAGTTTTTTATAATAACCTCGAAGAGCATGAAATAATATAATATATATGTATACACACATATATATGTATATATATATATATTTATATTTTGGGGAGCCTGTGCTAGAAATGTTTCGATACCGTAGATAGACGACAACATTTATTATTGTGTCATACTTAAAACTCTATCTGAAAGTAATGAAATAGACTATGTGAATTAGTGCATATTTTTAATAAATGGAGCATTAAATTACACATTGACTAGTGTGTCGTGCAAAATATAAAAAAAAAAAAAACAAAAAACATTGAATCCTTCCATTCCACTGTAAAAAAATATCCTACATCGAGGGAGTTTTGTGACAAGTTTGAAATAATGATATACGTCAAAAGATTTTTCGAATGAGGTTTATTACAGCAAGACTATTCGTTTCGAATATTTACATGGAAACGCAACTTCCTTACTGTAATAGATAAAATTAACACGTAGACATATAGTAAATTTATCATTACCATTCAAGTTACCTATTTACAGAAATATACAAAGTTAATGTACAGTAAAGTCATTAACGATAATCCTTAGTCAATCCAATCGATTGATCGCGGTCCAATAGCTTTATGGTTTTACTCCATTGTTTTCTCTACTAAATTCTCTCTCGCGCTCTTTATCTTTCTCACACATACAATCTACAAACTCTTTTATTCTCGCTCACGTAATTCCTCAATAAGTTTTTAATAGCGAGTCCAAATTCAATTCTTCGTTAAACTTCGATTCATTCATTATACTATTGCCGCATCATCATTATCATCTCGTTGAACTCGGAAAAGAAAGACAGACCTTAACAATAACATCATCGATGGACAAACGTGCAGAGGAAGTTTTTATTTTATTTTACTTTTTTACTTTTTTTTTATTTTAATTTTTTCGTTTATCTATCTATTAAGATTTTTTTTCATGAGCTCTGTGTATGTGTATATTTTTTTGTACCAGAACGTGCCTTTTCTGTCAACTTTCTTATTTTGTTTCTTTTTTTTTTTACGTAAACATTTGTTCGTGGCGTTGCACTGACGATATATGTATATTCGTTCGAAAGAGCTAAAACTTTGTATTTTTTTTACATATCATTTTTGTCGAGAAATTCGACAATATACTACCATTGACGAGAGCAATCAACTTGTGTGTTTATTTTTGTTTTTCAATCATTTGATTATGCGCTCGGTATTGTGTTGTTTTCATATTTTGTTTTATTGTTATCCTGAGCCCTTCGTAATACATGTTTAGTACGAAGCAATGAAAGATTTTAGAAGAGGAAGATTTTTGTTCTGCTCCCTAATCATTTATTTTTTTTATTACGTGGCTAAAGTGGCCGCTGCAATTAGAGCAGCACAAAGACATGCGTTAGAATCGTGTTTGAAAAAAAAAAGTCAAGATTGGGGAAAAAACCGACAAAAATAATTGTTACAAAAATCTTTCTTTCTGCCCGCTTTTCGAGTAAAGGTATATCTACGGTTCCCCGCAACCCAACACCGCAACTCAACAATGCCAATGCAACACACACACACACACACACACTGATTACACTGTCAACATGATTTATTATATTTTTTAGTCTTTTTTTTCCATTCGATTATTATTATTTGTTTTTGTTTCTTTTACTCTTCACATTCCCTCGGATTCGATTTAGGCGCGTCGTACAAATTCTACCGTGTACCTCGATCACATACAGCACTGGTGTATAACCAGCGCGTTAAAAATTGAGCGCTCGTTTCTTTTTGTTTTCTTCGTTTTTTTTTTTTTAATATTACTCTTTTATACTTCGATTCGTTATATTTTTTTCCACTCTCACACCTTCGCATTTGTTTTTTATTTTCTTATCATTTTTCTCAAACTCCTCAATATACTCACACTTCATGATTCTTCTCCTTTAATTTCTCTTTTTCTTCATTTCTGTTTGTATTGTTTGTATACTATGTACAATTAGGTATTTGCTGTTTTGTTTTGTTTCTGTTGTTGTTTAAAGATGTTAGTGAATATTTTTAGTTAGCACAACGGACGCCTACACTGGAAACAGCTTAATATTCTCCATTAACTCTAGGATGTTAATTAATTTCATTAATCACTTATATCACATTGTTCGTGTACGCAGCCTCCGAACATTTATTTATTTATTTTTCGTATTTTTTTCCCCCTCGCTCTCTTAACATCGAATACTCGCGTTCTCTTTCTCGCTCGGTATCACCCACACGTATAGCCGTTGTTCAAAAAGTTCTTTTGCCCATTATCTGGCTCGTTTTTTGCCCAAAAATTATGGGTAAATAAATTTATATCTAGTTGTGTTTGTCCATGAGTGGATATTTTTTTTTCTTTTCATTTTTCACTATATATTTTTGTGTGTTTTCGTCACTACTCAAGCGCATCACTCGCGATGCAACATTTATTGAGATTGAAGTAAAACGACATTTATTTTGGTCTCTACTCGATGTAAAAAATCTTTTTTTTATTTTTTTTTTGTTGATTTTCTTCATGCTGATTTTCGTCGTTCTCTCAAAATGCTGGCTTCGTTCATTTACGAATAACGATTACGCGTCGTATCAAAGATATTTCAAAGAGAAAATCGTCAATTTGAAGATTGGTATACACAGTTATGATGATCGCGCGTGAAATAACATCGAAGCCAAAAAAATAAGAAAAAAAAGAATAAACGGAAAATCGTTCCGTTTGAAGCTCACTAAAAAAATAAAATAAAAAAAAAAAACGAAATTGATCGATTTTTCACTCAATCATCACAAATAACTTAATTATCCTGATTGAACGATACATACATGTGTGTATATGTATGTATGTGTATATATATATATATATATATATATATATATATATATATATATATATATATATATATATATATATATATCTAAGAAACATGCTATTCTCCAATTCAGTTCGCCCACGTGGATTAAATAATTTGAAGATTTACAAAAAAAAAAAAAAGAACCAGAGAATTGGTGCATAATATATAATAATATATTACGGAGATGAACGTTGTAAGAACGAAAAACAAAAAAAAAAACGCGATAATAAAATTAAGGTCATTGTGAAATCATGAAATTCATAAGATTTTTTTCTTCTAGCTTAATGAAGAATAATTTTCAACTATTCTGTCGTAAGTAATATTCGTATTTCGCTAAAACGCCAAGGCATTACATTTTTTTTTTTTACGTAAAATTATGTTCAATGGTTTTTCATACGAATACTGTCCATCTCTCTGGGCGAGATTATACTATCGTACAAAATCGTAATTCGCTTTTCGACCCTCAGCGGACGTGAACAGTCCTTCGTTAATGTACATGCATAAAAAAAAAAAAATCAGGATCTAAGTTCACCATTTTCTTTTTTGAAGCGTTAACGCTAAATGCAGCTAAAAAAAATCCATTCTTTTTTTTAACATGCTTTCATTAATTCAATTCTAGACCGTGAAACACGTGTTAAACTTTGCCTGAACAAATCCGCCCTACTTTTCAAAGTCTCGCGTCAAACTGAAAGAAATATTCGTGATTGTATATAAAAAAAAAAGTTACTCTTCCGAAATTCATTATTATTTCTAAGGACGCACGGTGTCGTGACCCAGCTTTAATATACGATGTTATTTATCATTTTATGCCCAATGCTACGCAGCAGCAAACAATTTCCGAAGGAAGAACGATGAAAACAATATTTTTGCCAAAAATTCTCACAATGAATATATTAATGATTCCATTTTTACGAATTATCCATAATAAATTTGTTGCAAATGTGTCTGATAGTTTATTCGTTCGACTTGTTAACCATTTCTGCGCATCCATCTCATTTCAGTCGAAATCACAGTTTTCAAATTTCATAGGTTTTGCCAAAATTTGTTAAATAATTCGTCGCAACGAGTCAGTCTCAAATCAAAAACTTAAAAAACAAAGAAACGATCCAATCTAAAAATTATATAAATATAATATATATATATAAATATATTATATAATTATATTAGGGCTACAGGTTAATTCAGTGCCTTTTTCCTCTAAAATTCCACGCAGAAAAACACCGAATCAAGTTGTAGATCTGATATAATATGTAGGAATCGTATGAAAAACAGAAAATTTAGTATCGTCGTTATGACCAACCGTGAGCAATTTAGAGATGAATTTTCACGAGACACATGAGCAAAAAGACTTTTTCCTCGTTGTGAGGTTTCGAGAATAGCGTGGCCCCTCGTTGCGTAACCATAAAATTTTGGATTTATTTGACCCCCGATTGCCACCGTTGTGATGATTTCGTGCATGCTGAACAAATTTTGTGTACAGGGAAAATGATTTATTTCTACTTACTCCTGTACTTTGTTTTCTATTCCTCCATTGCAATTAGTAATCGATGAATCGACGTCGAACATTTGGGTTTTTTACCCACTAAGGCCACGTTCGTTCTAATCGAAACGAGCCAACCCCGCGATTCTTTTTTTTTTTTTTTTTAAATCGATCCGCGATAACGACGAAAACGCGTGTAAGGAAAAAAAATGGAAAATCCGACAGTTGGAGGTCGAACCGATAACAAAATTGCATGCAAATGATCAAATTCAGGATAGCACGAAAAACCCAAAAGTGTCGGTGAATATGATCAGATTTCTTTATAATATTTACGAATAATTTACATCAATTCATACTAATTTTTTGATACGTCCGTCAATCGCTTATCATTGATCAATTATTCCCAGATTGTGCGGCTCGTTAAAAAACGCGGATTACCTGGCAACCCGTTTGAATGTTTGAAATTATGAATTTTTCTCCTCGAGGGAATTCAGAGCGTGAGAGTTTCTAAAGTTTGTTTCATCAAGCTCGTGTTCGTCCATTTTCTTGTTTCCATTCTCTTCTCATTTAGACAAAAATCGTATCGCCTTCCATCTTTTATCCCGCAGCGATAAATCATATGTTCGAATTTTGATTTTGCTTAAATATTACGCAGCGAGAGAACAAATTGAAGAAAAAAATCCGAAGTAACGATCGTTCTAAATTTGTTTCCCCGATGTCCTGAATATCGTTTCTGCTCATTTGTCCAAAAACACGATTAATATTTTGAGCGGAGGTTCAAATGGAGTGTGGATCTTTGAACGGAAAAAGAGACAGTGCATTGAGTACCACGAGCTTTTGGAAATGAAAAAACTCATTTTCTTCGTTCCGTTTAACGATTTGCATTTCACGCGGCCGTTCGAAACACTCCCGAGACATTCGAAGCGTTTTCTTTTGTTTCAGCTTCGTAGCTGCGTCACAGACATTTTCTGTCGTGTAGCGTTTAATTCATTTGTTTGTAAAAATACGCGACGAATTCACACTTCGGGGATTGGTGAAGTACGAAACACGTCGACCGGACGAGAATCACAAATTTCCATAGTTCGTGAGCCTCGTCTCAGACGAGTTTTCCTTTCTTTCGACCCTGTCAGACACTCGAGTGGGTGGTAACGGAAGGTTGCGTGCTCGAAGGGATCGCCGATGGAACAGACGTGTTTGATGACGTGCTGACAACAACGACCGGCTTTACGAGTGTCGTCGTATTGATGTACTGAGCATTTACGAGCGGCATTTGTCCAACGGATTTAAGGATAGGCGTCGTTATCATTTTACCGGCCAGACTCGTTGGTGCCAGAATATGGGCAGTCACCTGATTTCCTTGGGAAACCACGGTCATTGGTGTTACTATTGGTGTTAGTGCCGATAACGGAGCGTGTTGACCTACTATGTGAGTTATTTGACCCTCTGTGGACGGATTCGTTTGCATAACCGTCGAGCTACCTTTGCCCGGCGAAGCTTGAAGCGAGACGCTCGCATGACTCAATGTCAGACCTGAAATTATTTTCATTCATTTAATTATTCCGCATATCATTCGCCAGTCAATATTAAAGATAAAATAATGATAACAATCGCCAAAAGGAGAAAACAATGGTTATACGTGTCTTTTAACATTAGAACAAAAATTGAACGTATGTTTATATAATTTTACCAAATGTATCAATTTGAATGAGCATTGAAAAAGATTTAATCCTGATTTTTTAAATTCTTCTTCATTTTTGCTAATGCAAATTGATTTACATTATTGTTTATCATTATTTATTACAGAAGCTTTAGATAACGAACAAGGAGTAAGATGCAATTTTTCTGAACTGTTATCAAAATACAGTAATCATAGACTTACATATAAATAAAGAGTGCTCGCTCTTTGCAAGCTGACTTTGAGTGAAAAATATCTCCATATGAGACAATAAATCGAGAACTCCATTATTCATATATGTTACTGGTCAAACCCGATTTTAGGCCAAACTGGTTAGTCTTAGGCTGAATTGATTTATCACACTCAGACAAAACGCGTTTGTTTTAAAAATCCTGGCAAAAATTGATGAAAAGTAAATTGGCTTGTATAATCAATGTTTCATATTAACGAAAATTAACATAATTTTCTACAAAGTATATCAATAGTTTCTACAATTTACAACGAAGAATTTACAATCCGTCAATTCAACAACTCCGTTTGTTTCAGAGCTTGAAGTTTAAAAAAAATAGTATATATTTTGTTGCGCATATTCAAAGCTTCTCGCTTATCGTGTAAACCACGAGCAGCTCTGCATATGGGCTTTTAATTTGGCACCAATTAATTACGAAATCGCAACAGTGCGATTCGGCCTTGGTATATGGCGCCGTTTTTTAAGTAGAGAACCTCAAATAAGCCGAAAAAAACTTGGGAATTTTTCAGTGTCTCGAGCCGAGATTCGAACTGGGGTCTCTAAGGTTGCCATGTTCGGCTCCAAGCCACTTGGCCAAGAGGACGAACAACGTTTTAACTTCAAATTGTCAACATGTGGTAATGTGGTGTGTCAAAAAACACCGAGATGTTTTTTCAATAGCTTTTATATAATTAAATATGAAAGTAAACAAAAAAGTCTCGACTTGAAAAAAAAAAAAAACACTAATTGTTACAATTGTCGACCCTCTTTACCACGAAAAATGTGCGGTGAAAAAAGGAAAATGTTTATTTTTTCGTAATTAAATTTGTTTGTGGTCAGTCACCTCCTTGAACAGTAAGTGGCTGAGCTTTGACGGAACGGAACACACCGTTTGCGGGTAAAATATTGAGTTCAGCGCCTCCGGGAAGTCTCGTCAATTCCGAACCATTTCCACCAACGAGTGTCACTCCACCGACCATTTTATGCGTTGTCTGCGCATCGCTGGTTCTTATTCTCGACTGGGCGGCTGTTTGAGTAAAAAATTTATAAATTAATAAAGCATTAAACGTTAATGGAGTTACCGCTGTGAGATAAAACGAACAACTCTGCGAATCAGGTAATTACTTATTCTGAAATTACCATTTTTTAACATTTTTATCAAGAAAGAAAATAGAATAATGTAAATATATGGAACTTTCAGTTCGCTTTTACGATTTTTTCAAGTTCATTTATCAGTGAGATTAAATGCAAAGTGTCCAAACAATATTTCTTTTAATAGTCAAGTCCAGGCATTTGGTAGCGAATATATAAAAAAATAAAAACGCACTGTTTGAATATGAAAAGTGCTGATTCATTTCGAGAAACTCTTCCTTCAAAAATATAGAAAAATATAATTCGAATTGAATGATCGCACTGTTCTGCCAAATTTGATTATTTTTTGCCACGTCAATTTCTCTGTAATTTCAATAGAATCTTCCCGTTTTTCCAGTGCAAAAATGGTTTAAATATTTTCTGAGATATCTAAATTTTATGTTTAATTTTTTATTTTTCAATGACAATGCATCTTTTTCAGAACAAACCCAAACAACAGAGAATGATAAAAAAGTTCGTTTTCGTTTTTACACAAAGAGTATTCGGAATATTATAAAAATCATAAAATGTTTTTGTAAAGCAAATGACGTATTGAATAGTCGAATTAACGAAATAAGACAAGATTGTACACTAACTCGTAACGTTGAGAGTTGGGGCAGCGTGTGTAGCGAGAACAAGTGGTCTTGCCTCGTTTCCAGAGTGTACGAACGTGACGGGCCTTACTTCGTTCGCGGAGGACTGTACAGCGAGTGCCAATGGCCTATCGTTGTTCGACAAGTTCGAATGAACGAACGTAACTCTGTTGTCATTTGCGGCGGAAGAGTGAACGACCAGGGCAACGGGTCTTGGCTCACTTCCAGTGCTCGTTTGTACAGTAATCAAAGGTCTCGATTGATCAGAGGAATTTTGAACTGCGAGAGTGAGCGGACGAGTCTCATTGTTCCCCGTTGTATGAGTTACGAGAAGTTGTCTCGTATCGCCGGGAATAACCCTCAGTCCTGGACCGAGATGCTGAAGAGCCGGAACAATCGTTGCTAAGCCTTGACTCGTGTTCAACATTGGTAGGTGCAATTGGTGCGACTGTTGCTGTATCACGTTTGCCGAAGTTGTCACAACTTTTTCCTTCAATATTGCAATAAATTTTACGATTATTTTTTATTTTTTCGAACAACAAGCAAATGGGCGGAATTAGCTGATTCTTTCTTTGTTTTTAGCTCTTTTTACTGTATTTCAAAATTACAGCGAATAATTTCGGGAATAAAAAATGGAAAATTTCCTCTAAAATAGTCCTGGGGTCAAATTGGAGCTTATAATTTGTTAATACTAACTTGAGCGGGTGTAGGAATGCTAGGAGTTGATGCTCCGGGACTCGAGCTCGCGGGTGGACTTTCCCTCGAACTTTGAGCGAGATTGAGGCCCTGCGTTTGGCACACAACCGCCGCGGTTGCCACTTGATTGTGAATATTCGAGGTCGTGTTTGCTGTTTGAAGATTTTGCGGTGAGCTCGCTGTCGCGGCGCTACTCAGGCTACTCGTGCTACTGTACCTCGTACCGCCACGTGCCAGCCCAGTCACGTCCACGTCCATATTTTCTGAAACTTTGTTCAATAATAAATAAATTAGTTTGTATATCCTCGAACGTTCCTGAATTTTGACACAGTCGAATCAATGAATATAACGAGTTAAATAAACCTTGAAAATGGTGCAGGCTATTGAAAAATAAAAGTTTAACGAATTTATAATCAAACGTAAGTTTATAATTTTATTTGAGACATTTTCCATTTTTTCACCAGTAAATAAATAAGATCCTCCATTGTAAAAAATCTAAAATTAAAAGAGCTATAATTTATTTAGAAACAAGTGTCTACTCTCAATTGAGAATCTTTTTTTACAGATTTTACAGCAATAAATATCAAGGTTGTTCATGCTCGAGTTTTGATTAATATCCACAGACATACCAGACAAAAAGAACAAAAAATTAACGTGATATATCGTAGTTAGAAATAAATTGCTACTTTCACCTTATAGAAAGACTGATCTCGTAATCGATTAATTCTTTAATTAATTCTGAATCGAGAAATATACTTGCTGGAAAAAAACCACAAAGTTTTTCTTGCAAATAAAAGGTCGATGAGTTATGAAAATTAGAATTTTGTATTTCGATTGTATGTTTAATTGATGTAACAAATAATGAGATTTTTACCGTTCTTTGAGACCGACGGATCAACAGCCGAATTTTGTTCCTGCAACAAAGTACTGAAATCAATGTGATCCCATGTTGCAGATAATTCCTTCTTCAGAGCGACTATCCTCTGTTGAGCGGCGATTTTTTCTCTCGCGAGTCTCTCCATCTCATGCTCAGAGTCACGCTCTTTTCTTCTCAACGTCTGAAACAAATTTTAAACATTTTTTAGATACATGATTATCGATTTCTGTGAAAAAGAAAAACAAAAAAACAACTTTGCAAAAAAATATCCAGTTTGTTTTTAGCCATGTGAAATTTTTTACGACATATTTTTCGAAACAACTATATTTTTTCACAAATGTTTCTAGTGCTCTCCTCGGCAGTTCTTTTCTGTCTTATTCACACTCGGCGGTATGTTAATCTTCATTTTCTGTCTACTTATTCATTTAGTATTTCCATCTATCTCCGTAAGAATAACGATTTTTTTTTCTCTTTTTCATCGACGACGACGAATGAAAATACCAAGACGATAAAAATGTTAAGTGTTCCACGAAAACATGGCAATAAATTGAAGAAAAATTACCGAAAATATGGCAGAGAACGTTAAAAATATTGCGGGCAATAAAGATGACGTAGGGGTAGACAAAAGTTGTACAAATTTGAAAATTGGACATTGCTTCCTCGTAATTTAGCCTCTTCACAAATCTTCCATTCTGACGAAGTCTTTTCTTGGCTAAGTCGCAGAGAAAACAATTTATGAAAGAGCGAAAATCGCGAGGAAACAAATCTCCAAAAGTCCAAACTTTATTTTTATTTTTTATTTTTTGAATTACATTTCGAAATAGTCACATAAATTTTCGAAAATAAACATTGAATCATTAAATTAGAATAGTGGCAATTTTTTTTTTTTTTTTAATCTCAATATTTTAGTCCAAACCTACTCAAATTGGCAAGAGTATCGAACGATAGAAGAAAAATAAAGATAGAAGAATGAGAAGCTGTCGTCATAATTGAGAGAAGGAATGAGATACACGTGGCTTTGCATGTTGGCACGAGTCGTTGCTATTACGAGTTCATCTACGACACGTGGTAGACAAATATATATGAGATGTTCCACGCCAAATCGGCCACTTTTGAATTTCGCATTCTTTATTGTGTTTATTTTTTTCTCTAATGGAGCTCATTGAAAGGAACTCGTCTGATTTTTTTCAAATTTTCATCTTAACAAGTTCATCGGAAACGAATTTTTGAAAAATTTTCCGATTTTTTTCTTCAAATATAAATAACGCTCTCAAAAATACAGTAAACCGAATGAATGAGGGATTAAAATTTTAGTTTTATAACGTACTTTCATATGAGAATATGTAGGAATTCATTAAAATATTACATACAACAATTTTTCAAATTCTAAGCGAGAAATGTTATTTTCCAGTGTTAGCCCGCTTGGATTTTGCTCTTGAATTTTTATCAAAAACTATCATTTTTTAAATGACTTTTAAGCCTAGTTCGATGATGGGGAAATCGTTCGTTGTATTTTTTTATAATTAAATAGTGGATTTTTTTGCTATTAATCATGCACAAATCCCTTAAAAATCATACAAACCGAATGGATAAGGGAGTCAAATTTTTCGTTTTGACAGGTGATTTCGTTTAAAAATATGTCAACAATTATTTAAAGACTATACAAATCAATTTTTTAATTATAAGCAAGACATGTTTTTTCCGCAGTGTTAGCCCTTTTAATTTTGCTGTTAAATTTTTATAGGAAACTTATTCATTTAATGTATTTTAAGATTAGTATGATCGTGAGAAAATATTAGTCTAATCAACAGCAAAGATCTTTAATAAAACTAACAATTTGAAAAATAGAACTAGCTTTTTTCTCACGTTCGTACTTAGCTGGAAATTCATTAAATGAATCATGCTTCCGTACAAACATTAAAGAAACAAATTAATTAGTAGAAACGCTATGAAAAAGGTTATTTTATCTTAGAATTGGAAAAACTAGGTGATGTAAACTTCGAATAATTTTTCACATATTTTTAAACCAAAGTACATTTCAGAACAAAAATTTTTAACTCTTAGACGATTCGCTTTCTTCGATTTTTCAGGGAGTTATAGATGATTGATTCTAAAAAAAAACTATATTTTAATTATAAAAATATACAACAGACGATTTCCCCATGATCGCATTAGGCTTAAAATTTATCAAAAAAATAATACTTTTAAAAAAAAAATTAAAAACAAAATCGAAGGGGGATAACTATGTGGGAAAAAACATTTCATGCTTAGAATTCAAAAAATTGATTCATGTAATGTATTGACAATTTTCTGCATGTTTTTAAACGAAAGTACGTTTCAAAACTAAAACTTTGACCCCTCATCCATTCGGTTTACTGCATTTTTGAGAGAGTTATTGATATTTGAAAAAAAAAAATCGGAAAATTTGTCAAAAATTCGTTTCCGATGAACGTGTTGAGATAAAAATTTGAAAAAATCAGACGAATTTCTTTCAATGAGCTCTATTAGAGAAAAAAAATCAAAACAATAAAAAATGCAAATTTCAAAAGTGGCCGATTTGGCGTGGAATGCCCCACATACAAATTAACGGGACAGACCTAGTTGGAACGTCAAAAAAAAGGCCTTTTTTCCGATTTTTTTTTGGTCAAACGATAAAATAATTCACAACAAAAGTTCTTCCGTTTAAAAGATACATATGTAATGTATATGTTGCAATTTTTTCAACGCAATACATATCGAAATAAGCTGGTGACCGTCAATTGCCGAGGACGCTGCAAAAAAAAACACGGTTTGCGGTGATCAAGCTCACGCTGCAACGGCTCATCTGAAACAAAAAAAACGGAGGGAATTTTTAGTTAATGATATAATGCTCCAGTTGAACGAAGGGTTTTGAAAAATTTCCATTTTTCACAAAATGGCGGCCGTTAAAAGTCAAAAGTGTTTTTTTGACCAAAATATCAGTTCCATTTTTTGCTATTAAAAATAAAAATAATTATCCAAAAAAAAAATCCTTCGTTCATATGGAGGACTACCATGTATAGAAGAAGTGATATAAATTTCAACCCGATCGGTAAATCCGTTCTCGAGCTACAGTGATCACCGACTTCAAAAACATGGTTTCGAGAAAAACGCACTTGAAGTCCGCTACCTGCTTACCTATGGCTCAGACACGACGTGCTACAAAGTCTTGTATTTCGGCGAATAATGGTCCGATTTACATTTACCTGGGCGGAAAATGTTCGTAAGAGATTCTACTTTTTGAAAATGAAATAAAAAAAAAATCGATTTTTCGAAAATTCTAACTAGGTCTGTCCCGTTAATGCATGCACATTATATATTGCAATAAAACATGTGTAACAAATAATATTGCGAATGCTTTGAATTCTCCATGTGTTTAATAAGATGCATTTCAAGTGCACAAAGATGCTCGCACATCCGAAAATGAAGCATTTTACATAAATATAAAAAAATTGATGGAAAAAATCGATATATACAATAAATGTAAGTGTGGTTTGTCCGTGTGTACCGCTATAACTCCGCACCCATCCCCACAGCCCCAATGGGGATTAATATGGTATAGTAGCCCTCCATCCCCCATCCATGAAGAAAATTTAGGTTTGGAACTGCAGGGGTTGGGTTCGGAGATATGGGTGTTAAAATAGGGCATCGCACCAATGGATTTCTCATGGGAAGTCGGTGAAGCAGCTGGGAATCAAGTGCCAAAGTGGCCGAGACTGGTCAGAACGTTCCTGAATGTTCTAGAAGGTTCTACAATGTTCCAGAATGTTCCCGAATGTTATAGAATCTTCCAGAAGGCTCGAGAGTGTTCTAGAATGTTCCAGAATGGTCTAGAATGTTCTAGAATGTTATAAAATCTTCCAGAAGGTTCGAGAATGTTCTAGAATGTTCCAGAACGTTTGAGAATGGTCTAGAAAGTTCTAGAATGTTCTGGAATTTTCCAGAATATTCTAGAATGTTCTAGAATGTCCCAAAAGGTTCTAGAATGTTCTAGAATGACCCAGAAGGTTCTGGTCCTTCGAAGACTTCCGGTTCCGGAATGTTCTAGAATGTTCCAGACGGTTCTGAACCATCGACGGGATTTCCTGTTCCGGAACGTTCGAGAACGTTCTAGAATATTCTAGAAACCGGAAACGGAAGTCCAGAATCTTCTGGAACATTCTCGAATGTTCCATTACCCTGTTGTGGTGGGGATACGTTTCCGCTCAGAAGGGTATATATAGGTGATGGTGAGACGCATGCGTCAGTATACTTTTAAAAATAAAAAGCAGTTTTCTTTCACTAAATTAAATACAACTGTATTGAGAATATTATGATTTAGTTTAACTTTATAATTTCTGTGTTTAAAGGTTCATTTTTTTAATTCACATTTGTTAGGATTTGGCTGACTTTGTCCGAACAAAGCGAGGGTAACTCCGGCCAGTTAAAAAATAAGAAATAAAATGAAAAAATAAATATTATTTTTTTTTTTGGCTCATTCTCATCTCACTTTTACGACAAAATTCATTGAAATTCGATTGAATAATTTTGAATTCTTTTTAAATGAGCAGCGTGTTAATTGAAACGAAAACTTGGATTTTTTTTTTCAGGAAAAGCCGGGAACGCTAGATGTAAAAAAAAAATCAATTTTATAAAAAATGAGGATAAAAAGCAGTCGAACTTCGAGTATAAAAATTTGCAAGAAAAAAGTAACGTAAGTATAAAGTGTTAATTCCGAGAGGTCGTAAAATATTCCGCAAAGAAGAGAAAAATAAAAAATTGAGGTAGGATTATCGTTAAAGAGATTTGGCTTAAATCCGAGATCATTAAATTCATGTGTTCATATCTTCTCGTTCGTGATCACGGGAGTTTCTCTCGGGAGATAAACCACGTGGTGTTTCACGCGCCATTGGCATTTTTGGACTGCCTCGTTTCTCGCAATTCGATACGAGCTACGAGCTCTACACGTTTCTGTTTTTTGTATACGTTAACACGCGCATTAATATACATAATATATACATGACTGAACACAAAAATATATTTCAATTCTTGACAATTAGAAGAGTCTCGACGACCCATTCCGAACAGCAGAAAATCACGCATTTTACGACTTTTTAATTCCAACAATATTTACGTATCAAGCGTCTTTTCACCCACGCTTATTTGAGAAAACCGTGAGGCCGAACGCACCTGCGTAACTCATTTGTTAACGCGGCGACCATTAGAACTAGAGGACTGTGGGGCTGGATAATCTCTGCGGCCGGTTGTGCATTTACGCAATCGATAAAAAGAAGCATCGATTAAGAAAAAAAGAGAGAGTGAATATTTGAGAATGACAACGATTAAAAAGACGGATTTTGGAGTAAATTTATAATAGGAGTCAAATTTACTCCAAAAAATCACATTTCATTTCATTCTCGTAATTTTTATATGAATTTTGAAAAGAAAAAAAAAATTATTATAAAATGTTTTAAAATAATAAAATTTCATTATCAAACGATTACATTACAGGAATGAACAGTAAAATTGGATAATTTAACCCTCACGGAATCCTACATCCAATGAACGTATTTTGTACGTGCACAAGACCAGAAAACATCCATTGGATGTTCGGTTCTGTGAGGGAACTGTTTCAAAAAAATTAAACGTTTAAACCCTCATTCGTGGCTCGACGAAATAAACTTGAATAAAAAATTGGCATTACAACAAAAATTAATGAAATTACGAAACGTATTTCGCCTTGGAAAGTATGTTTGATTAAAAAAAAAAATCATAGAGATTCAAAGATTTGATAGCGAAAACGAAAAGTAG
This sequence comes from Rhimphoctona megacephalus, assembly GCA_963989365.1. Lineage (NCBI taxonomy): Eukaryota > Metazoa > Arthropoda > Insecta > Hymenoptera > Ichneumonidae > Rhimphoctona > Rhimphoctona megacephalus. The sequence continues at coordinate 11,870,775 of OZ022417.1, forward strand.
CGAATTTCCAAAAACTGGATTCTCGATCGAGTGATCCAGAGGAGAAAGAGAGGAACATAGATAAAGAAAAAAACGAGATACGTAACAGCTGTGTTGAAAGCGAATACCGCAATAGCATGAAGCATAGAGCCACAACTTGCGCGAGAGTTAACTTTGTAAGCCCGGTAGCCGATTTATCGGGGGCGTCGTTACGCCTCGCGGCAAACTCGAAATAAATATTAGTACGATGATAAATCTCGGCGCGGGATTTCTCAGCCAGGAGCAACGATCCGTAAATTTTCGAATTTCGCCATATTTTTTAACCTCTAACAATATTTTTTTCACCACGCCTTTTTTTATACTCGTAACGTTTTTTTTCTAAACGAATTCTATTTTTACCGATAAAGAACTTTTTTCTCGGACTAAATCTTCGTAGTATTGAGAGTGCAGAACTTTTTTTTACGCCTCAAAATCGTAGATCTAAATCCAAAAGATGCCCAGTTTAATTAGTTCACGAATTAAGATTGTAAATATTAATATTTATTTATCAATTCTACATTGACAAGTTCAAATTCCCAAGAAGCAAAAATTTAACAAAATTTAGTCAATCTGCATGTATAAAAAATATATAAAATTTCATTGCCCAATGAAATTTATTTGAAAAATTAATCATTTTGAATTTATCACAATGAATATATAAAAAAAAAAAAAACAAAGATTCAGCAATTTTTCGTTGATCAACGAGGGGGGAACCGCGTGGTTTCAATCTGAGCCCGGTACAATCGGGAAACCCTATGAATAAAAATAAAAAAATTAAAATAAAAAACACATACATAGATCGTCCTTAAATACGTATAATAAAAATAGAAGGAGTGCAGCGTGTTTGTACGTGCCACGAGGCCGAGCACCGATGGCCGTTCTCGATCACATGGCTGAAAAGTTACACAGAGAGGCGTACAAATACATTGACCGGGTCCATGTGCGCCAGTTGTTTGAAATCGTTGTGTAGCATATAGAAAAACACACGGACGCACACGATGATCGAGTTATACACGCGGTCGCTGCGCGATAACTGATGTATGAGCGAAAAAGTAGGAAAGAGTGGGGACGAAGGTGTTTGGGAGGGGGAAAATCGAGGAGAGAAATGGTCAAATTGGGGGAAGGACGTTCGCGCGATGGAGGGGAAGAAAATGTCGTAGTGTGTCGTGCGAGTGATGTGGAGGGGTAAACGACCTTCGCGGGGACACGCCGGTAATTCTCGTCTGCCCGGATCTAAGTGTAATATATAGATATAGATATGAATACGCATAAATTTATATATATATATGTATAAATTGAGTATTCGGACGACCCAGGCAGAAGAGAGAAAAGGAGACATTTTTCGCATCATCTCTTTTCCATAGACGCGTTTCTTCGTACTGTTATTTCGCCTTCCACCTGATAAAATTGTATACCTATACGAACGCATTGAATTATATACGACGATTTCACACGCCACTTCACCTGGTTCGTGACCCTTGCCATTTTTGATTCCGTACAAATTTGTTGTAAAAAAAAAAAAAAAAAAATAATAATAATGATAAAAACATCGATCCTAATTTTTTAGATCTTGATCTCACGACCTTTGAAAGTTATAATTATTTTCTTTTTTATTATAATTTTGCACCCAGAAAAAAGTTTTATTTGAATCTACTAGGATTGTTTATTCGATTTTTTTTTTTTCACTTGAATCAACAAAATTTCTATTCGTTTCAGCTAGAAAGTTGTATTTAAGGGGGTAAAGTCATATAAACGTATGTTTTTTCAAGATTTTTTTTATAAAGAAATGGAATAGTTTATTGAATTAACATAAAGCATATCTCAAAATATACGATGTAAGGTATAACAAAAAAATATATAAATAAATAAAAAATACGTAAACTCGGATAATCCTTCAAAATGATGTAATTAATTAAATATTACGGAAATAATTTTCAAAAGTTTTCGAAAACAGTTGGGATCTGCGGTCCTTCGAGTAAGAGTCTTATAGGGATCTCGTCTTTGCACAGGTATATCTATATATATAAATGTACTTGTCTCGAGTCGCTACCGCGACTCTTAATTGACAAATTTTTTTTAGACTAAAATATTTCAAAATGGCGACGCCACAGCTGCTGGAAGCAGATTTGCACCGTGCAGCCTACAAATCTCAAATCTCAAATAAAATCAAAAAATCAAATTTTTATTGTTAAAATATATTAATACGCTTTACATGACGGGGAGAGAAAAATAAATAAAAAATTTAGAACTATTTATAAAAATATAAAAATAAGTGATTTTTTTTCAAAATGATCCTAAATTTTTAATTTTCTTTTTCTCTCTCCGTCATGCAAAGCGTATTAACGTATTTTAACAATAAAAATTTGATTTTTTGATTTTAGTTGAGATTTGAGACCTGTAGGCTGCACGGCGCAAATCTGCTTCCAACAGCTGTGGCGCCACCATTTTGAAATATTTTAGTCTAGAAAAAATTGTCAATGTACCTTATATCGTATATTTTGAGATATGCTTTATGTTAATTCAATAAACTATTCCATTTCTTTATAAAAAAAAACTTGAAAAAACGTATGTTCACATGAAATTCCCCCCTTAAATCAAATAGATAATGCTATTTGAGTCCGTTTATTCGAGTACCCACGTTAACGGGATGGATCAGTCATCTAACCTCACCTCGAATTTTCGAAGTTGAAATTCTTCGATACGGTTTGACCGATTACAAAAAAGTTCTGGGAGCCCACGCAGGACGATAGCAAAAATGAGCTGACAGGGCCTTTTTGTAATCGGTCAAACCGTGTCGAAGAATTTCACTTTTGAAATTTGCAGCTATCTCTCTCGCACTCATGGCGGCTCAGTCGGTATGACTCCTAGCCTTATAAGGTGATCTATCAGTTTCGCGGTCGGTAACAAAGTAGATACACGTTTTTCTCAGACACTCTTGATATTTCGGGAAAACGAAGAGTTAAACGTTGTTCTCTGATGAAAAAAGAACAACGTGTAACTTTCCGTTTTCTCGAAATGTCAAACGCGTTCGAGAAAAACTTTATATACTTTTAGTGTATATACTTTAAAGTTATCTCTCTCGCACTCACGCAACTGATAAATCACCTTAAGGTGATCTATCAGTTGCATGAGTGGGGGGTCGATAACTGAAAAGTAGATACACGGTTTTCTTGGACACGCTTGATATTTCGAGAAAACGGAGAGTTACACGTTATTTTCTTCTTATCAGAGAACAACGTGTAACTCTTTGTTTTCTCGAAATATCAAGCGTGTCCAAGAAAAACGTGTATCTACTTTTCAGTTATCGACCCCCCACTCATGCAACTAATAGATCACCTTAAAGTTTCTTGCTCCGACCACCACGTGGCGCAGAGCGTCGAGGCATATCTCACACACGAATTACACTCTAGATGTGCATAAATTGCGGGAACCAAAGTAGTATTATTATTCTGACTGAATATGTCTAGGAAGACGAACGCGAATTTTTGTACCAACCCAGGATAGCAGACTCATGAAAATATTATTAAATAATATCATAATTGAATGTGGCATAATTAATATTATAAATAATAATATAAATATTATTTTTATTTCAATTTCATATTTGTTCAATTTTTAAGATAAAAATATGTCAGATTTTAATACATATATTAAATTTTTCATTAATCAAGAATATAAAAATATTGTGATAAAAAAAAAATAATAATTTCTTAAATTTAAATAGACCTCTATTTGACCGTGAGACAAGGAAAAAAATTTGTTTGATTTAACTAAATCCTAGTTTAATCGACTAGATGTTTTTTCTGGGTGTGGAAACTTTGAAGAACGTAGAAACCTTAATTGATCGAGATACATCATTTTCTTGCATTCGAAGGATGTTTTGTGAAAAATAATCATTCGTACGAAACTGTTTTTTTTTTCCGAGGATGTTAGGAAAAGTTGAAACGAAACGTTGAATTGGACTGGATCTAAAAATCATAAAATCTGTTTTCAGCTTATACGATTGATTATAATTATATCGATGTTATAAAAAATTCAAATTTATTGAAGAAAAAGAATTTCATTTTTCACGAAAGTACGTTTGAGAATAAATAAAAAAATCGATGTATTGACATTCGTCGATATCTTGATAGAGTTATGGGCTTTTTATAGTTTCCAAAATTGAAATAAAAAAAAAAAGAAAAATATAACTATCGAAGGACGAAAGATAAAAGATACAAAAGTTAATATTGGCAGAGCAGGTTCTGAGTCATTATAAGAAAATAAAATTTTTCGTATAAAAAGTTCGATGTCCAAAGTTAATCTAGTGTTATTTTTGACGAAAATGAAAATAGATTTTTCGGTCTCATAAATTTGTAGCGTTCTGTTTAAATCCAGATATCTTGGAGTTCTAAATCATAAGCCGGATCAAAGTTTGAGTATTTTGTAGGCAGTGTTCGAGAAGATAGAAGGAGAAATTGTAGATAAGTGCTGACCTATCTTCGTTGTATTGTCAAAAACAAAAAAAATTACAATTTGCAAGAAATAAGTGGAAAACAGAAAATGGAGAAGACTGAAAAAGGCTCATCGTGAAGATTTCTGTTTCTTTTTATCAAAAACAAAAAAAAATTAAAAAAAAACAATATATACAGAGTCGATTATGTAGACACAAGAGAGTTACGTGATGCATCGCGACGTAGGCAAAGAAAATATATACACATGCTCGGAGTCGTCATAGTCTCTTGTCGAGTCTCGATGTTGAGGAAGGTCAAGTTTTTGTCGCGCGAAGAATCATCCTTTTTTTTTAATGCGCAATAGCGATGGTAAGTGCCAAACAAATGGCTATAAAATGTTTCAATGATAAAAAAGAATGTGGAATTAATTATTTATCGGGGGATATTTACACTTGAATTCAAATTTCCGGTTGGAATTGTCTCGAAAAAAATGATGAAAATGAACCAAATTAATTGAGCACATTAATTGTGTATAATAATATAACAAGATTATATATAATTTCAATGTTTTCAACTCATTGGCTCGGAGCGTGATAAGAATAAATTATCAAAATAGATAACGTGTTTTCTCAAATATCACGCGACGAAATTCTCCATTTACGGACATGTTCGTTATTCCCGGTTTGAGAATAACTTTGTAATTTTATATTCGATATCTTTTTTTTTTCCTTTTCCCTCTCTTATACGAAAAATCATTTATTTTCAACAAAATCTCATCGATGATTTCTCGCCTCGTGACTTTCGTCGAAAAATTCAAATTTCGTTACGAGCTTTATCGTTTTATTTTTATTAGATTTATATATATATTGCGTTCCACGGGCAAAAAGTGGAGTACAACGGTCGACAGGTTTACGATCATTTCGCAGGTTATTTTTACGCGACTCTCGGCTGTACAGACGCGGAAAAAATCGACGGTTCGATTTTTTAAGTATCGCGATAAAAAACAACTTTTACATTTTGTTTCGGGTGTGTGTGTTTTTTTTTTTTTTCAAGAGATCATGCAGAGCAAAAAAGCGGTGTAAACAGGAAAACTGAAATCCAAGCCAGTCCATTCTCGTTAACAAAGAGTTTTATTGCCATGTTTTTCACCTTTTCACCAAAAAATATTAAAAAGTTGATTCGTACGATTATTATCACGAAACTCGAGCTCGATATTACGATTAATTGAACGATGTCTTTCTTTTTTTTTGTTAAATATTCTTACGGTAAGATAAGTGGCGTCGATAAAATTCAATTAGATTGTAAGAGTCGAGTAAGATGAGCATCGGGAGACTCGATAAAAGGACAATGTATAGAGGAAAAATAATAAAAAATTTTTTTTAATAAATAAAGTAATATAAACGTGATTGTCGAGCAAACTCGAGTGAACGTGACGCTACGAGTTACGTCCTCGAGTTCAAAATGTGCGATTACACATCTTGTCTGACTCGTTTATTCCGTCGTCTCGTGACCTTCGATAAAATACAATCGGGGAGCGAGTGAAAGAGAGAGAGAGAGAAAGAGCTGAGAGAGAGCAATAAAAAACAAACGTGGGTGATAAAAAGCACGTGCTATTTATCAACATGAACAAGTTTCGTTGAAGTAAAAAGTCAATAAATAATTAAGTACAATAATAATTATATGTTGTTAAAATAATCATCTGCTTTGTTTTTACGTACGAAAATATAATTTACCTGTATGTGTTTGATAGCAGCATGAAGAATCGAGAGATTCGACGATTTTTTTTCGTCTTGGGCAGGCAATTGTTTCTTCAGCAATTCGAAGCATTCCTTGAGATGAGCGCGACGATTTTTCTCGAGTTTGTTGTGAACCTCCCTCGTACCCGAACGTATAACGCAAGGTGGTCTAAATTATATTATGAAAAAAAAAAAACAAAAAAAAGAGTAATAATTTGATTGAGCTTGACGACGAAAACGAACGAAAATAAAACTTTCAAAAATAAATCTCTTTTTAACCGACGTCAAGAAAGGAGGAGGTTCTCAATTCGATCTGTTTCTTTTATTTATTATTTAGTTCGCCGATTTGGATGAATTTTTTTCGTTTCAAAGTAGGAACTCTCGAGATGATGGTCCCATAATAATATCCTGACGATCTGATGATACCTTCAATATTTTTATAAACGGTTTACGTTTGACTATAATTTGAATTTTTTTCTTCTAAACAATGCAAAACTCTAATATATTATTAACTAAATCATTTCGTACATTAAAAAATATACTTTTAAGAGCATGACATTTTTTTTTCACACGATTCTTTTTCTGTATCAAATTCGGGCAAAAAGTTATTTTTTTCTTGTTATGCTAGATTCAAGGCCATTTTCGAGCCTTTCGAAAACTTTTATGAGATTAATTTTGTATATATTATATTTACACTGCAACCTTGATTGTTCGAACAGCGGCGAGATCCACTCCGCATCGCACTTGTAAATATAGAACGTTGCGCACACTTCGTGTTTCCGTTTCTGCGCATGAGACCAACGGCAGGATTGGACCGGGCGCTTCCCCTACCAAACGCAGAGCGATCGATACGGGTCGCGTAGTGGGGAATATTGTATGAATCAAGATTCGATAAATCGAGGTTGCAGTGTATTATTATTTATATATTTATTTATTTTCATTTTTATTGTTCCTGCGTATACCCTTGCGGGTTTTTACGAGCCTATCCCATCACTTTAACCCCACTTCACTAATTTCCAATCTCCTAATTTCCATGTACCTGAAAAACCCCTCAAGAGTATTGCCCACAGTGGCTTAGTTTACACCGGAGCGCTCGATCCCGATTCACTTCAGACCGAAGTGAAAATGGGCCGCGTGTAAACGTGTAAAATTCATTCTAATTCTGGATTTTACACGTTTACACGCGGCCAATTTTCACTTTGGTCTCAAGTGAATCAGGATCAAGCGCTCCGGTGTAAACGAATCCAGTCACTCTTTCCTAATGCACTACTATATCGCATTTGCACGAAGGCCAAGGGAAACTGTGGAAAATCCGGCCGATACAGGCGACTACATTTTTACTGAGTTTCAATTGATTAGCACCATCAGAAGCTCAGAAAAATTGTCTCCCGCTGAGCGATTGATGCGCGAGCCGGTGGATGGCTAAGCGGTCACCCAACCAATTATTCGCTCCGCCCGAGGCTGCTTAACTTTAAAGATCGCCGGAGCCAAACACCGACCGCGCACCTATCGTTGTCGATTATTTATTATACATTGATATAAAAAATTTATGAGATTAATGGCTAATCATACCCACAAAAAAATTACAATCATTATTGCATTATTACGATTATGACAACTCGATTAATTAAAAATTTATTTTAATTACTTTACGTACGATAAATAATAAATATACATAAAAAAATAATAAATAAAATACGTTGAATAAAAATGAAATAAATAACGAATTTACCCATTTCGATGTTTTTTATTGTCGTGGCTCGAATCAAGATCAACGACGAGTTGTCCAGCTCCAACCTGGCTCTGATTAGAATTGTGATTCTCGATGTATTGATTGTGCGCTGTACTGTTGTGATTGTTGTGATGTTGTTGTTGTTGTTGTTGTTGTTGTTGTTGTTGTTGCTGTTGATGATGATGATGAATGGTTTGTTGCTGGGGTTGTTGCTGGGCTTGATTTTGTTGTTGTTGTTGTTGTTGTTGTTGTTGTTGTTGTTGTTGTTGTTGTTGTTGTTGTTGATGATGGGAGCTCACGTGATGAACATGAGGATGAATAGTGAGGCCAATTGTACCGGATACCGGTGGTGTTCCCCTGGAGTTCATTATCACCGGACTGCCGCACGATCCGATCGAATGATTCCCGTTCATCCTTGTCACCTCGAGAGGATCTTCCTCTGCAAAAAATTTTCATGGATTGTTAATTATCATTATTGAAAGAAAATACGAAAAAGTGATTCGAATTGATTTGAGTATTGTTTTAAGCAATTTTATAGGACGGGAGATTCGTCAAACTTTTTTTTATGTCGTCGTCGCTCATATCTAGAGACGCGGCAGCGTCTTGACGCCAAGTATTGAAAAGATAGTGTTGAACGTCCAAAGTAAGACGGGCCGAGTATCTATACTCGAGATTGGGCGATTTCCCCTCACTTTTGAACTTCAAGTCGTCGCCATTGGAAGAACGTTCGACTTATAAAAAAAAAATTAAACTTCCCCACTATAATGTGGTCAATGCCCTTCCGACGGTATAATTTTTTTTCTGCGACCCACGGAAATACGCGAACTAGCGAATCGAGTTGGACGGTGTCATGAATTTATTTCGGAAAATTTTCTTCTACAATATATATATATATATATATCTACTTTCCGATCCCCCTCCATGTGAGCACGGTCTCTCCCTACCCGTAGTAAATTCCAAAGGACTAGCATTGAACACATATAGTATTCAAACCCGGGCGAGCGGGGTCGGGGGGCGGAGCCCCTGGCGGTGGGAGGGGGCGGAGCCCCCAGCGGGGGGAGAGGGGGGGGCGGAGCCCCCGGGGGCTGGGGGCGGAGCCCCCGATTTAAATATACTGGAATTTCCGAGGCTCAAATCCAGTCCATAATTCTAGAGGGACGTAGACAGAAGAGAGATTCACTCCAATAAATGTCTGTGCAGACTCGTTCCCATTCTATTCCACGCGTGAACCTGAATGACCGTGGCTTCGTGCACTAATATTAGCGTGCGCGAGTTTCCCCTCTTTGAGAACGATGAGTATGAAAAGCTGAGTAATGCAGATATGAAAAATCTTTGCCTCCAAAACGGAATCAAATATAAATTTAAAACCAAACCTCATAAACCTTTTAATCAATGAAATAGATTATTTCGAAAGGAAACTTCGTACCATTTTTTTCATCCCGAAACTTTCTATTGTAAAAATGTATGTTTATAAATGAATTACTACTAAACAATTCCGTTTTCGGTGATTCGAGACTAAGCTTTTACAATTCAGGATCTAAAAAAACGGTGCATTAGATATCAAATAACGAAAAACCTCTGAGAAAATCGAAAAAAAATAAATAAATAGTTTTCATTGTACGCGATCACGCTCAAGTTTGGCGTTATATGGGACAAAAGATTATTCGGAGCTTTTGCAGCTCAGAACGAGTGGAATTAACGGAGAGAGGTGATCACGTGATAAAATTAGAGAAGCAAGAAGGCAGTTCAGTAATTTTGATTTTACTTTATTTGTTGTTTCTGTATAAAAAGCCTAGAAAAAGATATAAAAAGAAGGGGAGGGAGAGAGGAAGACATTATGTTCAGCAGCACACGACAGGCAAGTTTCTTGGTTGCACAGTGAGCGATAAATTAGCGAGGGAAGCACGGGTACGAGCGCACGCCCGTTCCGAGAGCTAACTCATTCATGTACCGAGTCTTGGCAATCGCTTGGTCGTGCCTTTCTCGGGCGAACGCGCCAATCTTCCTAAATCTATTCTCGTCTCAAAGACTCTCTTCCTCTCCCTCCTCAATCTTCGTACCTTTTTGTATCTTCCTTTTTTTTCTTTTGTTTTCAAGGGAAATTTACACAGGAGGAAGAACAAAAAAGCCACAAGAAAGACGGAGAACACACGAGAATTCAATGGGAAGAAGAGAGACGACAACCAAAATCCGAATGGAAGGTAAAAACAGAGAAATAAAAATGGCGGATGCTCCTAAAGAATTTGTAAAACGAAAAACAAATTGGTGGAAGGCTTTAATCTACCCAGGGAGTATTTAGATCGCGATATATACGCGATATGGTGAATCCAGTGAATGACTCGTTCCCTGTGAATGACTATCGCACCATCTAATTATAAACTAATGAAAAAATTCGAATAATTCAATCAACCAAAATCCTGAACAAGTTCAAAATAAAAGTAAAATTCAATATATTTCTGGGATCTTTCCAAGTCATATAACTCTGCAAAATAATTCGCGTTAATCAAAATTTATAACAGTTCAACAAATATTATCAAGAATAGGCATTACATTTGATAATATAAATAAATAAATAGGTGGAAAACATTTAAAAATTGTTTCGTAGGTGGTGCTGCGCGTTTTAATCGTCAAAAATAATAATTCTTCATAGATTTCTTTTCGAATTTTAATCTGATTGCAAAAATACGGAAACTAAATAGAAAAAGCGGACAAGTGCGAGTTGAACTCGCGTGGAGAGGATTCCTTACGATGAATATGTTATCTACCATGTTTTTTTAAATCTGACCCAAATTTGTTTGCGGTAACTAAAAATTTCAAGACCATAAACTTCTTATAGGTTTTCCTGTAATCTATAAGTAAACTATTTTTCGTATTTTTTTTCAAAATTTTAGGCTCAGTAGTTTCGGAGATAAGGGGCGAGGGGGAATGGTCAATTTTCATCTATTTTCTTAAATAACCTTAAAACTATTTATTTCAAAATTATAAAAAAAAAATATATTTGAGACCCTCATAACAAGCCCTTTCATTTGATATATCACACGGTACATTTTGCAAAACTTTTTTTTTTAATTTTCTAATTTGCCCCCCAAAAGTGACCCTCATATTCAAAATTCATTTATTTACGTTACACGTCCGTGTTTGGGTCACAGAAATTCATATGTGTATCAAATTTCAACTCAATCGGTCCAGTAGATTCGGAGCAAATTGGCTGTGACAGACGGACAGACAGACAGACACACGAGTGATTCTATAAGGGTTCTGTTTTTTTTTCTCATTTGGACCTACGAAACCCTAAAAATCGAGTTTTGAGTGTGACTGTATCCGAGGGTAGATCCTTAGCGTTGAGAACCGCTTGTTTTCTGGCTCGTGAGTGATTACGGAGAGCCTAGAGGTCGGTGACACAGTGAAGTAAAAGTAGAACCACGTTGTTGTGTATTATAAGACGATATCTCGTCTTTTCACCGTGCAAATAGCGTAGTTTCTTATTGATTTGATAACTTCGAGAGGTGTAGACATGTAAAAAAAAATTAAATAAAAAGCCTAAAGAATGGACAAAAGGAGATTACGCTGACGAAGAAGTGACGTTTTGAGGTAAATTGTGAAAAATAACGTATGAAAGGGAGTATAAGGTTGATGTAGGAGTTTGGGAGGATGAAATTGGTGAGGATTGGATCGATGGGCGATTCGGAACAAGGGATATAACCTTTAGCGAGAGGGCAACACGTGGCCGGTGCGGGAGAGAAAGCAGCGGGAGTTCGCGAGGCAACCCGAGACGTTGAATAGGAGAATGGGCGGAGTAGGGGGAAAGCGCGAGTGGTCATCGGCGACTGAGTAAGAGAGAAGAAATGGAGGAGAAGCAGAGCAGACAGCCACGTGACTGCGGACGCGACGGGTACTGCGCGTTACGCGATTCATGCGCGTGAGTGGCGTAGGGGGGCGTCGCAAACGCTCGTAAAGTGGCGCGCGGAGAAGCTGCGGAGAGCGAAGAGCCAGAAAAGAGAAGGGGTTAATAAACAAAAAATGAAGAAATAAATTTTAAAATACAAATAAGAAAGTTGATAAAAAAAGAAAAAAAAAATACGAGACGAGCGATTGAGCAAATTTGGCCAATGGCCGTACGAGTTTACGGACGTTGCCAAAAGGATCGATGGCGGGCTTGACGAGCCTTTAATTTCTCGAAGACACGCACACCGACGCTTCGGATGCTTTGATAAAGCAAAAAAAAAAAGCTCGCACGCAGGCGTGTGTGCACATATCTCTGGCCCGGCTTTTAACCATCAGATGCCAACGAAAAAGGAATAAATAAAAAAAAAGAACGAGGAAGAGAGTAGGGATTAAAAAAATGAAGAATAAATGAAAAAAAAGGCGAGATTACAGTTAGAGAGACGAGTGTCTTCAAGGCCGAAGATCGGCGAAGAATACCGCTGAAATTCGAGAGAATGTTTCTTGGAAATCGCGGTGAAAGAGAGAGAGAGAGAGAGAGGGGCGGGGAGAGAGAGAAAACGCGACGGGTGGGAGAGAGACTTAAAAAAAGAATGTTGTCGTGGGGCAGTTCGTCTATTAGGCGAAATGGAAGAATACGATAGGAGAAAAAAGAGTGGATTGGTCAGGGTGTCAGATTTTGACTACATGTTTTTTTAATGTATGGAAATTTTTCGATCGTTCGACGGAGATTCGTCTCCGTGGATTCTGCGAGAAAAATTTCATGCCAAAGAAAGTTTACGTTTTTTTTTTTTTTTTTTAATATTCACCATAGCTGTATTTTTAGGGGATTTTCGTTTTTCGGACTCGCAGCAACGTTCACCGAAGAAAAAGTAACAATTAAACTCAATAAATTGAATTTGATTCTTGAATTTCCGGGCGAACCGGCTATATTATAAATTGCGATTTACTTGCGATAAAAAGAATTCGCTATTGTATGAATTTGAACAAAATGGAGGAGTGAGAAGAAGTGTCGGGAATATTACGGACGAGGGGCGAAGGAAAAAAAATGAAAAATTGCGTAAGACATTCGAGACTTTGAGGAGTGCGAGAACAAAGAGGTAAAAAAACAAATAAAGAAGAAGAAAAAAAAACGTTTTTGTGAAATGTTTGACGTGGCGACGTGGAGGGAAAGGAAACGAGCGAGAATTTGCGAACGAAAATTTCGAGCTCCGAGGAACCCTGACCTAAAATTCGCGACCACATCGCGAATTTTGTCCTCCAAGAAAATAAAGACAAAAAACATCGCTTACCGAGTTACAACATTTTACGTACGAAAGTTTTTCAGCGTCATTTTGAATAAGGGTTCGCGTTAAAAACTTTGTAGTTGAGTACCTCGATAAAAGGCGCTGAATAATCCACAATTTTGAGGATGTTCTAGTGAATAAAAATGAAAAATACAACAGAAAAAAAAAATTTCTTCGATAAAAAATCTGAAAAAAAAGAACTAAAAAAAGCAACAATTGCAGAAATACCGTGAATTCGACTTCGCGCTGAAAATTCGCGGATGTTTTTCTCTAATATTCATCTCTTTCTCAAATTTCTGATGCTGTAACTGGCGTTCGAGTCTCAAAATAGCTCGAAATAAATGTCGAAACGTCGAAGTAGCAAAAAAAAATGAATTCTAAAATTACAGGAGAGTCCTTCCCTCGGGGCGAGTGCGACTCGCAAAAAAAAAAGGAATACACACACAAGACGGAGAATAAAAAAAAAATGGTGGTTATTCGCAGATTCAAATTTCTTGTACGAGGCATCGGAGCGAGAAAAATTCGAACCGACGTAATACACGCGAGCCCAAAAGCATAAAACAGAAATAAAAAATGAATAAAAAAAAATAAAAAAAGGAAAAAAAAAACAGTCAAGAAAATGGCCAGAGGGGACTAGTGAAATTGGTGTGTTTTACCGTCATGTAAATTTATAACATGGCAAAGTGCTCGCCTCGTAGGACTGTCATCTTCGAATATTTCTCGCGTTTCTCGTGACTGACAGTCGTGAAAGCTCCTTTGAAACGAAACATAACGCTACTGGACGTTCGACTTATCTGCATATATGTGTAGTCATTCTCGTTCTTTTTTTGTTTCTCGTTTTTAAAAAAATAGCATCGATTGAGTCAAAAGGGCGTAAACTAGCAATAAACTGGAATTTGCGAATTTTGGAATCTTCCGTGTTCATTAGAATGATGCAAAAAAAACCGACTTTTTTAAGGTTCCATACGTCCAAATGAAAAAAAAAAAACGGAACCCTTATAGGATCACTCGTGTGTCTGTTTGTCCGTCCGTCTGTCACAGCCAATTTGCTCCGAATCTACTGGACCGACTAACGGGGTCATCCCATGTGACAGCTATTTTTTTTCGCTTTTTTTGGGATTTTTTTTTTTATGAACCATTAAAACACATTATATTTGAATTTTTACCACACATTTATTAACAATTTTACAGTCCCTCATAATTTTATCAAACAAAAATAACGAACTGAATCAACTTTACACCGTTTGGAAGACACTCATGCGTTGGTTGACGGCTGCCATGATTCCGGAGATTTTGCTCATCTAAAATCAAAAAATCAAACGGCATTTTAATTTGTATACCTGAGGCTATCGCTGGAACTAGAATAAAGTAAAAATATCGAAAATTGAATTTTTGGCACGGTTTTAAATGTTAAGTTCCAAGTTTCGTCGGTTTTTTCGACATTTAAAACCGTGCCAAAAATTCAATTTTCGATATTTTTACTTTACTCTAGTTCCAGCGATAGTCTCAGGTCTACAAATTAAAATGCCGTTTGATTTTTTTATTTCAGATGAGCAAAATCTCCGAAATCATGGCAGCCGTCAACCAACACATGAGTGTCTTCCGAACAGTGTAAAGTCGATTCAACTCGTTATTTTTGTTTGATAAAATTCTGAGGGACTCTAAAAATGTTAATAAATGTGTGGTAAAAATTCAAAGATATTGCGTTTTAATGGTTCATCAATAAAAATTCTCAAAAAAGCGAAAAAAAATAGCTGTCACACGGGATGACCCCGTTAAATTGAAATTTGGTACACATGAATTTTTGTGACCCAAACACGGACGTGTAACGTAAATAAATAAATTTTGAATATGGGGGTCACTTTTGGGGGGCAAATTAGAAAATTAAAAAAAAAAATTTTGCAAACTGTACCGTGCGACATATCAAATGAATGGGCTTGTTGTGAGGATCTCAAATATATTTTTTTATAATTTTAAAATTAATAGTTTTAAAGTTATTTAAGGAAGGAACGCAACTACCCACCTAGTCATAAAAAAATTTGACCTAAGTAGTACTTAATTTGGCAACGTCGCTTTCGGTTGATATGTGTGCGCGTGTATATGCGTGTTCAAAGCATTGCATATGCCGTTGACAGCTCATCAGCTGTGTCAGTGAATTTTCGTTTAATTTAATCGCGAGTTCGTTATGCCAAAAGAAAAAAAGCCGAGATTTTATTGGAAAGGTAAAATAGTTACCGAAAAGGTGTACCGGGCTAGAATTAATCAGCATGAAGCAGGCAGAAACGTTCGGAGCACATCATTGCGTGATAACAAAAAGATTTCAAGTGTATATGTATCTCAATTATTTGAAAAGTAATTGAGACTGTGTTAATATTACGAATATTATTTGAATTAAAAAATATTCTACTTATATGTAAGATAATACGTATGAAAAATAAAATTGTTTTTGAATATGTAATTTATTTATTTATTCTATTGATATTAAATATAATATGTCATGTAAACAAAAAACACAAAATTATAAAAATATGTAACAGTCAGCCGGCACGAATTTTTACATACGTTGAAATTTCAAAATGCGCGCTCATAACCTCGAATATGCGACGTTGCAGCACTTCGAGCAAAGGTCCGAAAATTTGCTATGAGTACTTTTTATTGTTCTTATTATTCCTGTCATAAATCACCTTTCAATATTTTTAAGCCAGATAAATGATTCTAAGTATTTCATCTCTCTGCTGTTTAAATTTCGTCTTGATCTATCCATCAATTACGAAGATATGAGGAATAATGTAGTGCTAACTCCGTGATTTCTCATAAGAGGCCATGTTGAATTGGCTTGCAAAGAGATAAACAAAATTATAAATATCTCGCGTAAAAACCCACCTCGGACCTTAAAAATTTGTATGAGTTTCTTTTATATTATAATCGAACATTCTGCCAAGTTTGGTATTTGTCTGTCCATCAATTCTATTTCCTGCGTTACTTCCTTAATAAAATAGATGAAAATTTACCATTTCCCCCCCTTATCTTCGAAATTACTGCGCCTAAAATTTTGAAAAAAATACAGAAAATAGTCCTTTACTTATAGATTACAGGAAAATCTATAAGTTTATGGTCTTAAAATTTTTAGTTACCACAAGCAAATTTGGGTCAGATTTAAAAAAACATGGTAGATAACATATTCATCGTACGGAATTTTCTCCACGCGAATTCAACTCGCACTTGTCCGCTTTTTTTTTTCTTAAAGTCGTAAGTGATTATGTCAAATACTTCATGGAAAATAATTTTCACAATTTGGGCCTTCTAAAAAAATGTTTAGAGGTCGCACCAACGACGTTTAGATTTTTTTTTTCAATTTTAGTGAAAAATATCGATTTTTCGGTGTCGTAACTAAAATTTTTAGTATTGAATAAAAATTTGATTCTCTCAAAATTTGAGTTTAAAAGAAAAAAATTTAGAGGTCACCCCAGCGGCTTTTCTAAATTTTTTTTTTCATTTTCTCGTAAACATCGTGATATAAAAAAATGGTTCTATTTGTGTCGCAGGTTGATATAATGGCATTTCATGGAAAAGTTATTCACCCAAAACTTGAATGTTCTAAAAAATTTTATACAGGTGCCTCCAGTGACGTTTAGATATTTTTTCCATAATTTTGGCTGAAAAATCATGATATTTGAATGTGGTTTTATTTGTTTGGCAACTAAAGATATTAGTACTAAATAAAACAGTAATTTTTGCAAAATTTTGGTCTTCTAAAAAATTTTTTAGAGGAAACCCCAGCGACTTTGAGATATTTCTTTCTAATTTCGGCTAAAAACCGTGATATAAAAATTTGATTTTTTCGTGTCGCAAGTAAATGCGTTAACGCTCTTCCGAAGACGAATTTAGAAAAAAAAATATTGATATAATCTCTTGCGACTTTAAGAAAGAAATAAAGTCGATTTTTTTTGCATCGCCCTAGTGTTCATGTCCTTTTGTTCATCGGCGATTGAAGTAAAAACAAAATGTCAAATATGAGAAGTAAAAAAAAAAAGGAAAAAGAGACCGAACAAATTTAGCGAACTCGTCGGTCGAAACTCATAAATATATTGATTTTATCATTATCATTATCATTATTATTATTGTTGTTGTTGTTGTTGTTATCATTACCATTATCATTATTATTATTATTATTTTCCAGGTCTATACGTCTGCGTGTTTTCGATCGACGAGAAAAATAAATATATGATCGAATCGAGAGATTTGGCGAATTGATTAAAAATGCTAAACTCTCGTGCTTCGTCCCGAAAACATATTTACGCTCGTCGAAATTCCTAACGGTATATTAGATTTCGTTTGTATTAATGAATCTACGGATTATTCATTTTAATTAATAACTCAATCCAATTGAGACAAAAAAACGCAACTCAATATTTCAATTATTTCGTTCATCTTTCATCCGTTGACTATTATTATTCGTATATGATTATCTTTTTATCTTAAATAGAATTAAGTATCCAATTATTTTTCCTATTAAGGGGTTTATCTAGTTGTTTGAGTTGAAAAAATGGATAATTTCTTTTTTTTTGCATTTTCTCAAAGTATATCATCTTAAGAACGTTTTCCCAAAATATTATGAGGATCTGAGCATTAGAACGAATATATTTACGCGCGCTACCTGAGAGTGCGAGGCTCCGAGCGCAGGGATCGACGACTTGATTATCTCGGAATCATGTTTTTTAAAAGTGCCCTTGGGGTGAGCACGATTTCTCGAAAGCAATTTAACCGATCCGATTTGAGGTTCCAAAAAACTTCATTTTTGGAACCTCAAAAATCGAATTTTTTGGAAAAATCAACGAAATTTTTTTAAAAATCAAAATTTTGCTAAACCCTTAGTTCACGAAGAGCTTGCAGTATTGTATTAACGAAATCTTTTTGATTTTTTTATTTCAAATGAGCCGTTCCAGAGATATGATGCTCACCGCGAGTGATGTTCAAAAAAACGCGTTTTAGGACAACGATCATATTTCTCCCAGTAATAAAAATTTTTTCATACAAAAATGTATATAAATACCTCAAAATACGTAGTAATTGATACCGTATAGTGGGTTTTAATAAAATGAAGTTAACATGGCTAAAAAAATCATGAAAATCCCTTAATTTTTCCGAGTACAACTAGATATAACCCGTTAAGGCGACTTCTAACTTTACAATTTTCAAAAAAATCGATTTTTTTTATTACATTTTTCGAAAGTATACATATCCAAAAGTATCATACTAAAATTTTATGAAGATCGGAGGAGTCTAACTGTATTTTTGTGTGACCTTTACTTTACTACCTGAGCACGTTCATCTGCTCCGCTCGGAGGGTAAACGCGTTTTTCTCGAAACAACGTTTTTCAACGGCTTGTTGATCAAATTTCCGACACTACTGAACCGATCCTTATGGAATTTTAACCACATATTCTTTACAACTATAGCTATAGCGCATATCAAGGATTTTTTAAAATTTTAATATCTATTATTTTTTTTTGCCAAAAACGGTGAAAAAAAACACATTTTTTTTGTTTTTTCGAAAAATATCCGCCTTTTTGTTATTTTTGCATACATCAAAAATCGTATGATATGCGATATAGCCATTAATATACTAAATCTAAAACCGTTTGATTTTTTGTTTCGGATGATCCATCTCCGAGATTTCATTAACAGTGCAGACCTACAATTTTTTAGGACATTTTTTTAACTACCATTTTCGTGTATAAATAGTGATTTAAATAAATAAAAAAATTTTTTTTTATGTATTTCGGAAGTGTATTTATTAAGTGTAACAACTTTTATATCAATATCTATAATATGAACCTATCAAAAAAATTCATGAAAATAGCCTTTTTTTCTAGTGTCTAAAGTGAGAAGTCGCCTTAATTCGCAATCTAATTGAGCAGGATCGAAGCTAAATCCCTCGGACAATTAATTAATTATTTATTTTATTATTTCCTCACTCGTTAATCATCATTATTATTATTTTCAGGTATCAGAATTTTAATGAATTCGATGGCTGTGGATGGCGTGAAAAAATGGAAGCTCCATCAAGTTTGATTATCGGGAGTAAGTCCAAAGTGCCATAGTAATTTTGAAAACTTAATATACAAAAATGAAGAAAATAATTGAACGCATCCTTGATTCTTCGTACGGAAGAAACGAAACGCGTGACAAAAATTTCGTTAGTTACTTTAAATCGTGTTTCGCAAAGACGCGCCGCACACTCGCGTGTATTGGCGAATAGAGAAATCTCGTGCGTACACCCATCGGAATTAGATTGGTCGGTCGCCAGGCGGAATAGCGTTAAAATTAGATCGGGATTGAAGGGAGAAACGACCGTGGCTTTCGCGATCGTGGATACAGGCGAATCGCGTGCTACCCGATTCACCGACACGTGTAAATCTCGTGCTAATTTATACGTCGATGTGTAATAAAAATAAAAAAAACGTTCGAGAATGTAATAAAAATTTTGAAACATCCAGACGTAATATAAAAATAAAAATTACAAAAAAAAATGGAACTAAAAAATTTGATCCGTATTGATTTATTTCATTCCATGAGGAGCGTCAAATCCGAAAATATTTCACAAAAAAAATGTTTGAAAAAAAAAGGAAAAAAAATAAAGTTTTAATTTTTCCAAAGGCTTTTTGAGACTTTTTCAAAACGCTATTCCGTGGGATCGAGAACCAATAAATTCTAGGAAAGATATTATCGATTTCGTAGATTTGGGAAGGTCAAGCGTTTCAAGGTCGCTCATCGTGCGACTGGCCATCGAGCAGAGAAAAAAAAGCGTCGAGGTCAAAATTAGCACTGAAATGATTCAAATGGAGCAAAACAAAAGAACAATATGCAGCAAAACTTTAACAAATGTAATATATTATTTTTGGCATTTTTAATTCGACGTTACAAAATTCGTAACGTTTGACGGGTGTGTTAGGCGTGGTCAGTTCGTGTCATGAGCCAGAACATTGCATGAGACCGAGTGAGAAAGACAGAGAGAAACAGAGTTTAGTTTGGTCCAAATTGACCAAGTGATGTATTTAAATAATGGAGAATTTAGCAAACTTGCTGAAACTCAAATAGCACGAAACGTTGAAGAGTTATACCGACGTGTGTCGTATGTGTAAAGTCCGGAGAGCATTTATTCAACGACTTATGTGTGTACATAGTAAAACACATGGGTTTACAGTGGAACTGACGTAGCGTAATTAAGCGTGTATGCATATTGGTTAACACACAGATGGACTCTCTCTCTCTCTCTCTTTCTCTTTCTACAGTTCTCCCCCCACCCTGTGTCGATTCAGGTGTACTTGGACACGCCGAACTGGCAATTACCACTTTCCTCAGACACACGAATAACTATTCTATTGAGAATATTAAATACGTCTTTCAATTGTTGGATATTATCCGTAAAATTTGGAGGAATATAATAATAAATTCTCCCTAAAAGTAAATGTACTTTGTATATATTTATTAACGTGAGAAAGTCAAGTAAACGTACGTTTTTTCAAGATTTTTTAATAAAGAAATGGAACAGTTTATTGAATTAACATAAAGCATATCTCAAAATATACGATGTAAGGTACATTGACAAATTTTTTTAGACTAAAACATTTCAAAATGGCGACGCCACAGCTGCTGGAAGCAGATTTGCGCCGTGCAGCCTACAGGTCTCAAATCTCAACTAAAATCAAAAAATCAAATTTTTATTGTTAAAATACATTAATACGCTTTGCATGACGGAGAGAGGAAGAGAAAATTAAAAATTTAGGACCATATTGAAAAAAAATCACTTATTTTTGTATTTTTGTAAATGGTCCTAAATTTTTAATTCGTTTTTCTCTCTCCGTCATGCAAAGCGTATTAATGTATTTCAACAATAAAAATTTGATTTTTTTATTTTATTTGAGATTTGAGATTTGTAGGCTGCACGGCGCAAATCTGCTTCCAGCAGCTGTGGCGCCACCATTTTGAAATATTTTAGTTTAAAAAAATTTGTCAAAATACCTTGCATCGTATATTTTGAGATATGTTTTATGTTAATTCAATAAACTATTTCATTTCTTTATAAAAAAATCGTGAAAAACCGTACGTTTACATGACTTTCCCCCCTTTAGGCTAGTAGTTATACCGACTGAGCCGCCATGAGTGCGAGAGAGATAGCTGCAATTTTCGAAAGTGAAATTCTTCGACACGGTTTGACCGATTACAAAAAGGTCCTGTCAGCCCATTTTTGCCATCGTCCTGCGTGGGCTGACAGAGCTTGTTTGTAATCGGTCAAACCGTATCGAAAAATTTCAACTTCGAAAATTCGAGCTGAGGTTAGGTGACTGAGCTATCCCCTTAAGGGTATGGATCAGTCACCCCGCCCGTTTTGAATTTTCGAAAATGAAATTTTTCCACGCCGTTCGTCTGATCGGAATAAAAAAAGTATCAGCCTACACAGAAAAATGGCAAAAATGGGCTCATACTTTTTTATTCTGATCGGACGAACGGTATGGAAAAGTTTTCATTTCGAAATTTGCAGCTATCTCTCTCACACTCATGGCGGCTCAGTCGGTATGACTCCTAGCCTTAAGTCAAATAGATAATGCTATTTGGGTCCGTTTATTCGAGTACCCACGTTAAAGCTTCTTGCTCCGGCCATCACGTGGCGCAGAGTGTCGAACCATGAACAATTTTTTTTAGTAAAAAAAATTTTTTTTAGTATTTCTCCGACATTTTGTTTCGTTTTATAGAGTTTTTATTATTAAATATTGATCAAATGCGACTTTATCATACACTATTCTCTTCGTTATCAAAAAACGAAGAGAATGGTGTATAATTAAACCTTATTATCGCATACGAGGAACATGTTAAAGAGAATATTGGGGTCGTTTTCGATTCTGTTGTAGGGTTTACGTTCGAAAAAAATAGGTTAATACAATTTTAAATATAACAATATATCGACGATGGAAAAATTCAATTAATTATATTATTTATAAGAGCAACACAATCGTAATATCAAGAGCCGCGGTAGCGGCTCGACGCCAAGTATTGAAAAAAAAAGCCAGCGGCGAGCCCTGCCGCACTCGTATATACTCGAATATAATGGTTTTCGGACTTTTTTTGTTTTTTTTTCTCAAACTTGTTATTATTTACTTATGTTTTTATTTCATGTAAATTTTCATTGAATGAAATCGATGTTACAAGATGAACAATTTTCAATGGCCATATCGTTTTAATAAAATGCCTTTCAAATCCATGTCTTCGGAACTTTTACCTCTCATGATAATGAAATTGGTCTACCGTTGAATACGTGTAAAAAAAAAAAGTAAAAAAGTACGCAAGGGCGGAGAAAAAGGTGAATAGGAAAAGGTTAACGATTGTTAACAGCGACAGGTTTCCTTTTTGCAGGACATTATTTGCACGAGATATATACGCAAGTTCGACGTTGGTTCGCCGAGATGACCCTTGCCCTTTCAGTCTTGGTCTACAAAAATTTGTTTCATCATCCTTTCGACGCCAACACAATAAAATGCGAATTGATTTTTTTAACGCTAATTTTATTGTTTTTCCAGATTTTTATCAGTCTAAATCTCATTTTGTTCACGTTAATTTTATTTCGAAAAAATTATTCACACGCCACGTCAAATTGACGTAATTTTTTTTTGATTCTTTCATTTTTTCCTCGTAATGCAGTTTTAATAAAAAAGGAAAAATTCGCATTGCCATAATTTTTTTCGTAATTCAGTCGATACAAAATAAGTATGAAAAATCGAGTGAGAGAAAGCTTCGAAAGAAAATAAATGGCTCACCGAGGAGATAATGACGAATCCATTTTTTTTTTGGTGGGGGTTGCGTTGATCCTACCGAGGTGGAAATCGGTGGTGGAACAAGTTTGACGTCATCGATAATCCCGATCATGGAGGACGAGATGAATTGACAATCATGGGAAGTATCGATATTTTGAAGATTTGACAAATTTGGATTTCTAACGGTGTTAACGCGATTGTAATTATTAACGATGCTCGACGTATTGTTATCGTTGCTTACGCCGTTATTATTCTTCGTAATTATTGTGGTGGCGTGTGGCAACGCCGTTTTTACAACGCTCACATTCATGTGCAATATTTTATCGTGCTGATTTTTATTCTTATCGTTTATCAAAGGTGTTCCGATTTCTGACATCAACAGTACTCCCATTTTTCATACTTTGCTTCCTTTTTTCTTTCCTTCTCTTTATGCACCACTATTTATTTATTTACCTATTTATTTTTATATCCAATTTGTTCGATATACGAAAATTCTTTGGATTTTCACGATCATGTCGCAGCCTCAAGTTTTGTTGTCCCAAGCGCTGAGCTTTGGTATTTCTTTTTTTTTCAACTTAATCAATTGAAAGTTTCAATAAACTTGCAATTTTCTCTTTATTCGAGAAAATTTGGTATTTTTCAAAGCCTTTTTCGAACATTCGTTTATAAACCGGAAGTCTTCACTTTCTCGTTATGACATCGTTGACTTTCGTATTGTTAATTCGTAAACAACGCGTTCAATAAACGTTCTTTTTATTTATTTAATTAATCGAAAGTGATAATGTTTAATTATTTTATTTTGTCCAATTTCCAGTACAGTAAGCCAGAAATTTTGAATTTCTCGTTTTCCCACAATCGTTACCCGAATTTCGAGTATTTTTGTGATATTCTATCAAAAGCGATCGAAGAATAATTCGTCTTCAAATTGTTGCGCACGAGAGAGCACAGACTGCAACACTCAAAACTGCCAAGTGTGTCCTTCAGTATTTACACTTCGGTTCCTCTTTATTTCTGTATATACAATTTTTTTTTTTTCATTTCAAATTCAATCCTAATCGCTCAAGACCGTTGACCTTTGAAGCGTTGAGACTTCGATCGAGCGCATTTCGCGTACCGCAAGAAAAAAATCATAAAATTTCTCCCGTGTTGATGAAAATTTAGTAGGAATAAAAAAATAGTTGATAAAAATCGGCACTTGAATCGACGAATCACTGGTCACAAAAATTCGTGAATAGGAAACTTTTTGAAACTAATCTAAAAACAGAAAAACCTTCTCACCCACAATAAATGAGAATGCATCTTGAAAATTAATCGATTAAAATGAGAGTAAGAAAGCACTGAACAGGAAAAAAGAATCGTCAAATGAAATAATTGTTAAAGTTTTTTTCATTTTCCAGAGACGTGATCGACCAAGTTTTGTAATTTAAGACCGAGTTAGAAAAAAAATCGTATACGTTATTATTACATAACACGACAGTGAATCGATGTAAGAGTTTGAGGTTTTTTTTTCATCGATTTTTAATTTGCGTTGAACAAGCAATTGGATGAGTTTCGATGTGATCGACTTGAGATCATTCAAACGTGGATACAAATATTTTCTTTCAATGCATTTATATACATTATAATATTTAATACACATAACAATATACACAAATATTTATGTGTATATATATACATATATATGTATATATGTAAATGTGTATATTGGTATGAACAAAATGAATGAAACTCGGTGCTACGCGAGTCACGATTGCCGACTGAAGTCTAAACTTAAGTGCCGCCTTCTCCAACCTGAGGTTATGACGCGCGAGTAGCCGGCTCTGTTTCTCCTCCTTTTCCTTCTTTCCTCCCTCCTATTCCTCTCTATCCCGCGACCCGAACGCTCGCTCTTTCTCTCTCTCTCTCTCTCTCTCTCTCTCTCTCTCTCTCTCTCTCTCTTCCTCACGTTCTCATCAGCCTCCCACTTTCCGAGAGAGCGAAGAGGGAAAGAGAGAAAAAGAGAGAGAGAGAGAGAGAGGGGGGGGGGGGGGGAGAGAGAGGGAGAGAGAGAGAGAGAGAGAGAGAGAGAGAGAGAGAGAGAGAGAGAGAGAGAGAGGAAGGCTGAAGTATCCCCGCCTTAGCTAAACACTTTTTTAATCCTATTACACATGTAATATTTATAAATACATAAATACATATGGACTTGAGTGTGCTTGGTTGCTTTTGAGCTCGTATATATCTCGAACTCGACTGCGAATTCGTGATAATAACGAGTGAGGCAAAAGCAATGAAATAAAAATTAAATTATGAAGCACGAAAGTTTTGCTAGTCTTATCTTCGATCAAGAACTCGAAGAAAAGAGAGAGGTGAGGGAGGGAGGGAGGGAGGGAGAGAGAGGGAGAGAGTTGTTGGGAAGAAAGGGGCGCCACGAAAGGGGCTCGAGACGAGTCACGTGTCTTCAAGAAATTTATGTGTTTACATACATATTGATATCTCATGTTAGAACGTTAAAAGTCACGTTAACGACTCCAGCTTTCGTAGTGGTAAAAAATTTCAATCAATTATGACAATCAAAAGAAAATTGTATAGAAATTATAATAGTTGGCGTCGAGTCGCTACCGCGTCTCTTGATTCTTCCGCCGTGTTTATCGTACAGCGAATCTCACAATTCCAACATTTTCCACTGTATCTGACTTTTTCATTGTTTTCCACAAATTTTTCACACAAAAGTCTGACATTTGGTGAAAAATAAAACAACGATTTATTTTTCGTTGTCATTAAATTTGTAATTTTAGTTAGTTTGAGGATTTATCAAAAATTGGGAAACATTTTCGAGTATTGTTACATGTACATGTATATTTATATATTAATAAGTAACTGATAACCATAAAGAGGCTGAGATCAAAATTCTTCCATCCGGAAATGCTACGTACATGAATTTTACATTGTCATGTAAGAAAAACCTTAAAATTATGCAAATGACAACGGTGAATTTTTGATCATACTCGTCACTGATTTTCCGAACCTACACAGCGTTTGTGCAATTTTTTTGGTACTTTTCAAAGTAGACTGAGACCCTGATTTGACAAACAGCACCGGGACCAGCTCCGCATCGCACTTGCAACAAATCGGGGTTGCGCACGGTTCGTCTTTTCGTCTTTGCGCACCTGACGCAAGGCCGGATTGGACCGGATGCTTCCCCCACCGAGCGCAGACCGATCGATATTCGGCGCATTGTACAAGAAATTTCATCAATCGGAGTCCCTTAAATCGGTGTCGCAGTGTACTTTTCCGATTAAACTCGAAAATTAAGGTTTCAAGATGAACCATGCGGAATTGTGTTCATACTTTAAAAAGATTCTTGAGAAATTAAGAGAAAAGAAAAAGGAGCTTTTTTTCGTAATTCAGAATATTGTTGTTTTAAAAAGTTGGCACACATCGTGTTTAACCGGGCGGCATTCTTATCGTGTCTAAAAACGGGCTTTAGAATTTTTCAACAATTTTATTCTTCAATAAAACTTTCTTCAATGATTCTGTTAAAAAAAATAAACAAAAACAATTTCAGAAGAGACGCGTAAGAGTTTTTTTTAGGGAGCCTCGTCAAAGTGACGAGAAAGAATCACAACAAAATATTCAGCTTCGAGCTTTGACCTTTTCTTGGGAATTTAAACACAAAAAAGATTTATAACCTTGGACATGATGCCATTTCCTTTTTTGTGGAAAGATTTTTATATTATTGTTCCCTCGATTTTTCTCATATCCCATGTCCTTTTATTTTACGACATTTTTTATTCATATGGGAAAAAAGATCGTGAATTATAGAAATCGTAAAGAAAGCCATAACACTGAATGTAGCACGGTAAAACGGAAAAATGTCGAGGAAGCACCGATTCTGCATAAAGGATAAAGATTGCAATGGAATTGCTTAAAAAAAAAGAGAAGGAAAGAGAAGGACTTACCATCGATTATGAGCATCTTCTCCTCACAAAACAGGTCATCTGGTTCGGTGCGTTCTCTTCTCATTTTTGCACCTATTAACAAACGTTTCAATTATTTGACGATATCCAATTGTTTCTAACAATGGATGAACGCACAAAAAGTTTTTTTATTCGATTTAATTTGCCTGCTACTTTTTGTTGAGAAATATTGTCTCTGCCATTTTGAATTTCCGGATTCCAATTTTCCGTATTACGACGTGGATCTCGGAGACCCATAAGAGATTAAAAAAATCCATTTTATCTTTTAAGTTGAAGGAAAATTGTATTTTGTTGAGAATTGTAATTTTTTTAAATATTGCTTTGTCATTTATATATTTAGTCGAAGTTTCACGGGTCCCCTAGACCCTGTCTGTACTAAAAGAAACCATTGAAAATGTCTGATTTACACAAAATATTAATAAGTTATTCGAAGTGACATATTTGAAATTTAATTGTTCCAATTTGTGCGATAAATGAAAAGATTTCTCGATGTTTTTCACACCCATATTTAATTTTTCATTCGCTGATACCGATTTTATTCATATTATTGATTGATCCAATCAATTAAGAAAAAAAAACGCGCCAAAACATAGTGAACAAAGAGAAATTTAATTTTTGCTATATATAAACGTGAGAACGAAGTTAATTAGGTTTTAATTAATGAGGGAAAGGGATTGTAACGAAAAAAAACGAAATTTATAACGACCTTGCACTTCTCCTATGATGGGAGCTTCCATCTCGCGGCGAAACCACGAAAGCCGGGGAAGAGAAAGAGAGAGAGAGAGGTGCGAGAGGTTGGCAAGGTGACCCGGCGAACGCGCGTAGTGACGTCGTCGTCGACGTCACATAGCTTGTACTTGTGCACACCGAAAACCGAGCGAAGAGCTTGATACACGCGGGACTTCTTCGAGGTCATCGGATTAAGAGAGTAGAGTAAAAAAATAAAATAAACCTACAAAAAGTTCGTTGAAGACCATAAATTTATGCAGTGGAAAATTTTGACGTAAGCGCGTTGAAAAACAGGACAATTATGACAAAAACGACAAATCAAAGAAAATTCTAATGGAAATCAAAGTTCCAAATATTCCGGTAAAAAAAACATGTTTTCCTTGGAACCACGTTTGACCTTAACGACCTCTAGCATGAAAGCCCTCCTTGGTACAATCACGGAATGAAAAACTTGAGAATTTTTTCGAGTTGCATATTTTCCGGGCATTCATAAGTAATGCCGATTTTCGACAGGTGACACCGTGTAAATTAATCTAAAAAAACGATATTGCTAATGGATAACTCTACTATTCAAATGATTAGTAAATGTTCTTGACATTTTAGAAAGATAAATAACACCTATTCTGATATAAGAATAAAACAAATATGTGTAAACATATTTGCGTAACTGTTACATTGTTTTGTTTGTTAGTAATCGCCCGGTAATATTATTTGACGTGGGAAAGGATTCGCGTGCGATCGATCCTCGCTCGTCGCCCACGTTTTATATTCATCCCCTGCTTCTCTCTATCTTTCTATCGTGCTGTCTATTTTCCCCCACTTTCCTGCAATATAGCGACATATTCGAAGGAAAAAAGGCGAGGAAAGAAATAAAAAAGAAAAATAGAGAGAGAGAGAGAGCAAGAAGAGAGAATAAAAATAGAGAAAAAGTGAAGAGGCGAAGCATCACGCATGTTCCCGTCCGGAAAGTTGCGTCGATGTGAATCCACAGGTCGATAAAAGACTTGAAAGGAAAGGAGAGAGAAAAAAAATTAAATGCTGTCTCCACGTGCTGGAGAGCTGAGAATGTCCAGAAAAGGAGAGAGCATGTGCGTCAATGTCTACAACGCTGCGTTTCGGCATGGAGTGAGGGGGAAGATTGTTGAATGCGCGACTGGAAGCGGGCCGAACGAACTGGAAGGGGAAAAAGTCGAGAGAGAACGAGCGTGGCGAGCGGAACGCGGGGGAAAGGAGTAGAGGAAAGTAGAAGGGAGAAACTCCCGGACGGCCAGGCGTGGGCAAAGTGGTGGGGGAAACATAGCTAGGTCTGCCGGGTCACGGAGTAGTGTAGTAAGCTCGTGGTGTTATGTTATACCGCTGCTGTTTTTCCCGTGTGTGGCAACATTGCGAGGATTGATCGGAACGCCACGCGGCCGGCTTTGCCGACGGTGGGGGGGGAAGGGGAGAAAATTAGCGCAGAACAGTGCGCATGCGTCGTGCCCGGCTATAAACAGTGTCTGTATACAAATATATGTATTCATATGAGACATTCCGTGTAAAAACGTCAACTCGTAATTCTAGGCCATTTTAGACATAACAATTTGCCACTAACTCTACTTTTTTCATTGATATACTCCGGTTTTGAATACTT
Organism: Rhimphoctona megacephalus; assembly: GCA_963989365.1. Lineage (NCBI taxonomy): Eukaryota > Metazoa > Arthropoda > Insecta > Hymenoptera > Ichneumonidae > Rhimphoctona > Rhimphoctona megacephalus. The sequence goes on from OZ022417.1 coordinate 11,900,049, forward strand.
TTATTTCCTAATTAGCTTTTTAAAGTTCATAAAGTTTTTTTAATTTCTACTCTTAAGGAGGTTGGATCGCGACGATACAATGTTGCCATGCTAAACCATGTTAAAAACATTAAAAATTTCAAAATGATAAGAATTTAATAAAATTTGGTAAATGTATTCTTTAAAAACATATATGACAATACAAATTTTTTTTGATTTTTCTACCACATAGTTCTCGAGTAATTAAACACTAAAGTTCGCGTGTATAAGCATAGAATTTACATATATACAGTTATACATCTCGTGCATAAGAACTTCGATTCAACGCTCAATTATTCGATAACCATGTGGTAAAAAATTTTGAAAAAAATTGTGTTTGTATACTTGGAGCCAAAGAATGTTATAACCAAATTTTATCAAATTCCGATTATTTTGATTTCGTGATCCAACCTCCTTAATATCAATATCGATGTTTTTATATAAATATGTATATATGAGGCATTCCACGCCAAATCAGCCACTTTTGAAATTCGCATTTTTTGTTTTCATTTTTTTTCCTCTAATAGAGCTCACTGAAAGGAACTTCTAATTTTTTTTTAATTTTTATGTCAACACGTTGATCGGAAACAAATTTTAGAAAAATTTTCCGTTTTTTTCTTCAGATATCAATAACTCGCTCAAAAATGCAGTAAACCTAATGGATGAGGGGTCAAAATTTTAGTTTTAAAACGTACTTTCGTTTGAGAACATGCAGTAAGCTATCAAAACATTACATGAATCAATTTTTTCAATTCTAAACATGAAATGTTTTTTTTTCCACAGTTAGCTCCCTTCGATTTTGCTGTTAATTTTTTTATAAAAAACTATTACTTTTTTGAGAAATTTTAAGCTCAGTATGATCGTGGGAAAATCGTCCGTTGTATATTTTTTATAATTAAAATATAGATTTTTTTTACAATCAATTATCTATAATTCCCTGAAAAATCGAACAAAGCGAATCGTCTAGGGGGTCAAAATTTTTGTTCTCAAATGTACTTTTGTTTAAAAATATGTGAAAAATTATTCCAAGTTTACATCACCTAGTTTTTCCAATTCTAAGATAAAATAACCTTTTTTCATAACGATTGTACTAATTAATTTGTTTCTTTAATGTTTGTACGGAAGCATGATTCATTTAATGAATTTTAAGCTAAGTAGGAACGTGAGAAAATAGATAGTACTATTTTTCAAATTGTCAATGTTATTAAAGATTTTGTTGTTGATTAAACTAATATTTCCCCACAATTATACTAGTCTTAAAATGCATTAAATAAATAGTAGTTTCCTATAAAAATTTAACAGCACAATCAAAAAGGAGTAACACTGCGGGAAAAAACATTTCTTGCTTGTAATTAAAAAATTGATTTATGTAATCTTTAAATAATTGTTGATATATTTTTAAATGAAAGCACCTGTTAAAACGAAACATTTGACTCCCTTATCCATTCGGTTTGTATGATTTTTAAGGGATTTGTGCATGATTAATAGCAAAAAAATCCACTATTTAATTATAAAAAAATACAACGAATGATTTCCCCATCATCGAACTAGGCTTAAAAGTCATTTAAAAAATGATAGTTTTTGATAAAAATTCAAGAGCAAAATCCAAGCGGGCTAACACTGGAAAATAACATTTCTCGCTTAGAATTTGAAAAATTGTTGTATTTAATATTTCATGAATTGCTATATATTCTTATACGAAAGTACGTTTTAAAACTAAAATTTTGACCCCTCATCCATTCGGTTTACTGCATTTTTGAGAGAATTATTGATATTTGAAGAAAAAAATCGGAAAATTTCTAAAAAAATCGTTTCCGATGAACATGTTAAGATAAAAATTTCAAAAAATCAGATGAGTTGCTTTCAATGAGTTCTATTAGAGAAAAAAAATCAACACAATAAAAAATGCGAATTTCAAAAGTGGCCGATTTGGCGTGGAATGCCCCATATAACGATTAACCGCGTGCTTTCCACGACTGCAACGCTCTCTGCGGTCTCTTTTCTCTACTCGTTCCCGTTCCCGCTCATGGAAAGACCAGTCTACGTACGTCGCCCGGGGAGAGTGTCTACGTCGACGACAGCTCTCTCGCTTCTTCCTCTCTTCTCTTTTTCTACCCCCTCTTCAATCCCAATTTTTGCACTGTTTCGCCCCTACAAACTACAGGCTGACCGAGCGAACTTACGAATTTCGGACCACAGAGGTCTCTTCTCACTGCTACTAATCTGTCGAGTAGCGATAATAACCGGTATGTGATAACCTTCACGAAGTACTTTTATTTTCTAATGAAAAAAATTACCCAATATTTATGAATGGAGGCCAATCCTTATTTTTTGTTCTCTTAGTCGTAAACGTAGCAAAAATTTAATACTAAAATAATCAAATCCGTAATATTAATTTTTTATTGAGTTTTTTTATTTCCGAATCTTGAGATTTTATGTGAAAATTGTCATTATACAAAGTGTAAAGTTGATTTATTTAAATTGACGTAAATATTTTAATAATAATTGCGACTTTGTATAAAAATTATTTGGTAAAGGATGTTAATTCGAAAAAGCTTTGTTCTTTTATTGTAAATAATATTACAATACTAATACCGATGTCATTAATTCGAACGTATGAAAAGAATAGGATTCTTTTAAATTTTGGCACGAGTATTCGAAGCCAAGAAAATTCTTGTATAATAAAAATTGTCAGATAAACGGCGCCGTGTTAAACCAGTTGAAAAATTTATGAACTTAGTAGAAACTTCGGAGTGTGATATATCGTGATTAATTTGAACTTTTATTTTTCTACCAGCATGCCAAATTTCCTTTTCGATCAATAAAAAAAAATATTTTTGGCACCCAGGCCTAGCTACATAAACAAAAATTCAATATTTTTTCTAACATATCTGAATGTTTAAGATTAAATTTGACTTAATACTTATTTTTTATTTAATGTTATAATGATTACAATTAAATTTAATTAAAAATAATAAAAAGAAGTTTAAGATTAAAATTAAACTTAATTATATCTCAATGTTATTTTATGCCTGTTGTAAGAAAAAAAAACAAAGAAAATTACTCGAAAAATCAGCAATGGTTCAAAAGGACAGAGTAAATCCGAGTAAGATTTGCTGCTAAAAATATCAATTAAAAAAAAAAAAAAAAAAAAAAAAAACGAAAAATGACAATATTTCGTTGCCTTCAAACGATGCAAGCTTCGGTATCAACAAAAATTACGGTGCTCTGCACTACACATTTGACGCGAAAAACATTTTTGGGAAGATTTATCGAAATAAAAAAATAAAAATTTGAATCAGTATCACAGTATTTCAAAACTTTCAGATTTTTTATTCAACCCGTTCCTCCGTGAGAGTGGTTTGAAAAAAAAGAAAAGCCCGAAAATCGTTATATTCGAGTACATAAGAGTGCGGCAGGGCTCGCGCTGGCATTTTTTTTTTTTTAATACTTTGCGTCGAATCGCTACCGCGGTTCTTGAATTTTTGTAATATGGAGTAGTATAATTTCCGAAACAGGACTGTAAAAAATTCCATAAAAAAAAAATTGCTGCTTTTTAAGAGGATGGACCAGTCACCTAACCTCACCTCGAATTTTCGAAGTTGAAATTCTTCGATACGGTTTGACCGATTACAAAAAAGCTCTGCAGCCCACGCAAGAATGATGGCAAAAATGGGCTGACATGGCCTTTTTGTAATCGGTCAAACCGTGTTGAAGAATTTCACTTTCGAAATTTACAGCTATCTCTCTCGCACTCACGGTGGTGAGATACCGACTGACCCATACCCTTAACGCGACGTAAACGAAAAACGAATTACTGCACTGCAATTAAATTTCAGACATGGGTTAGAAATTTTACCACATTCCAAGGCAATTTTTAACGTGTTGTTTCGTATTTTTTTTCATTCAAGCTCAATCTTTTGTTATTGCATAAGACAAACAGATCAGAACTTGTCGTTTACTTTTATTATTTTTATTTCGTTGTCTCATGTGACATGACATGGTTTTTAACCTTTTACAATTTTTTTATACACTGCAACCTTAATTGTTCGAACAGCGGTGGGATCGACTCCGTATCGTACTTGTAAATATAGAACGTTTCGCACACTACTTCGTTTCTGCGCATCAGACCAGCGGTCGGATTGGATCGGGCGCTTCCCCTACCAAATCCAGAGCGATCGATACGGGTCGCGTAGTGGGGAATATTGCATGAATCAAGATTCGATAAATCGAGGTTGCAGTGTATTAAAAAGGAAAAAATAATTATTTGGATGGAAAGAAGCGGCAAATTGAATAATTTCGGAGAGTTCTTCTTCAACTTTAAATTGTCAAAAATTTAACGTAACTTTTCCAACCACAAACCGTGTCCTGGCACATGCATATATTTAATTTCAAATCCTGATGAAGACGGACTAAAAAAAAAAATTTAAAAAAAAAACGTTTCATCTAATTGATGATTTATTTATTAAATAAAAAAATAATTTGTTGGATGAATGAATTATTAATTGATGAATAATCAATAATTCAATATTTTCTTATTATTATAATTATAATAATACTTTATTATCATTATGAGGAATAAAAGTGAAAAATGAGCACTACACGGAGAGAAAAAAATATAACAAAAATTAGCGTGCTCTGCACAACAAATTAGGTGCGAAAGACTTTACTGGACTAATTTATCGAAAAACAAATTAAGGGGCTATTAGAGTTTGACACCTTTGAGAAATCGATTTATTTTCTTTTTTCATTTTTCGAAAGTATATGCATGTAATATGGTTGTGTAAAAATTTCAAAACGATCGGAGCAGTCTAAGTATATTTTTCAACGTCCTTCACAGGAGTACCTCAGCGCGCGTACCTGGGCGCCAAAAACTTTGAACGCGTTTTTCTCGAAACACCATTTTTGAAATTGGTCTCCACGAGATCTCGAAAACTACTTGACCGATCCTTATGAAATTTAAATCACATATTCTACATATATATTCTTAGAAATTAACGCTCTACGAAGTTAAAATTTTGATTTTATATTATATTTTTAATATCTTTTTTGTACAAAAAACAGTGAAAAAAACGTGTTTTTAATTTTTTTTCCGTTTTCATCCGCCATTTTGTTATTTATCGATAAAAATTAATATCCAAGCGTCATTACCTATCTGACGTTATGCTTAATCTAACGCACTTTGTTTTTTTCATGTCAGACAAGCCGTTCTTGAGATATGATGGAGACCGTTTGCCTCCTACTTTTCGAGGCGCTTTGTTCAAGTGCAGTTTTTGCACATAAAAATGTAGTAAAATGAATTTAAAAAAAATTTTGTATGTAAATAAAGACTAGATTTATCATCCCCAACAAGTTTTATTTCAATATTTTTAACAGCATGCCCAGAAAAAATTCCCAAAAATAGCCTTTTTTTTAGCGTTCAAACTTTAATAACGCCTTAAAGATTCCAATCAGCATCGCAGTACTTGAAATAAGGCTATGAATTTTTGTAATACGGCGCAATCAAATTTCGAAAAGCCTATGAATTTTTGTAATACGGTACAGTAAAATTTCGGAAACAGCACTGTAAAAAATATTATTACAAAACAAAGTTCCTTTTGCCGAAATTTCTTGTAAATATTATGAAACATTTTGCAAATAAAATGCAAAAATTGAAAATCGTCCTATGAAATTTTACAGTGTTAGGACACTAATTTTTATTGTGCTGACACCATCGATTTTAATCTCGGTTTTTTGTGAAATTCATGCGTACTGTACACATATTTTTTATTGTGCTTAACGATCGCGTTTACATAATTGGAAAACACGGTAATTTTTGCCGGAATTTCTTATAAATATTCTGAAATATTTATCTCCGTATACTGTGAAACGTGCACGAAAATGAAAAAAATGAAGCTGAGTTAAATCCTTAAAAGTATTTCGGTAAGCTGCCACCTTTTTTTTGTACCTTTAAATTTTCCATTGATTCCCCATGACGTTGAAAACATTCATTGAGGACTGGGAAGAGGGAAGGAAGAACGAAATTGTACAGCATACGAGAAAATTACTTTGTGGGTCAGAAAGTCCCGAAGGGCTGGTGAATTGTGGTTACGATCGTAAAAGGTGCGAGGAACGACGAAGGTTTAAGATCCAGGTGGACGACAGAATTTACAGCGTGACAGGTAGTCAAACGTTACTCAGATAATTTATTACAAGCTCGTAAATTTTTTAGTTCGTCCAGACACGCCAGACCTCTAAAATAACAATAGCAACAATAACAATAACAACAAATTTAAAATGCATAAAAAATTTAATATATAAAAAACGAAAATTGAATGAAGGTTCTTTCGATAGTATGCCATTATTTATTTTGTTAGCCACATCGTTCCTAATCAATTGCTCAATTCAAAATGTCTGAGAAATAATTACATTCATAAAAATATAAAATTGTTTTAGTTGAGGTGTCAAAAATTTTTTTTCTTTTCGCATTTTCTCAAAGTACATAGTCTTAAGAACGTTTTCCCAAAATATTATAAGGATCTGAGCACTAAAACGAATATATTTACGCGCGCTACCTGAGAGTGTGAGGCTCCGAGCGCAGGGATCGACGACTTGATTATCTCGGAATCATGTTTTTTTAAAAGTGCCCTTGGGGAGAGCATGATTTCTCGAAAGCAATTTAACCGATCGATTTGAATCTTTCACGAGCTTGTTTCTAATTATAATGGCTTATTCGTAAACGAAGGAAATTTCATTTGGACCAAGATTTATATTTTTTTGGGCCAAAAAACCTCATTTCTGGAACCTCAAAAATCGAATTTTTCGAAAAAATCAACGAAATTTTTTAAAAAATAAAAATTTTGCTAAACCCTTCGTTCAGGAGGAACGTATAGTATTATACTAACGAAACCTTTTTGGTTTTTTTTTTATTTCAAATGAGCCGTTCCAGAGAAATCATGCTCTTCGCGAATGATGTTAAAAAAAAAGGTTTTCTAGGACAACATCCATATTCCCCCCAGTAATGAACATTTTTTCGTAAAAAAATTTATATAAGTACCTCAAGATATGTAGTAATTGATACTACATGGTGTATTTTAACCCTAGCTACACAATATAACTTTTAGTACCTTACTTACACACTACCGGTCTAATGGACCGACGACTTTTATTGTTCTATAACATTGTAACAAACGGGTCTATTGAGGTTTAATTGTAGTGAAATCGAAACGCCAGACTCCGATCAATCCAGAGAGGCAATCAGTAAAGCCAAAAAGTTTTATAAAAAGTTATAGCGTTTACGAAAAGGCGTGTGGTGAAAAAAAAAAATTAGCCAGGGTTAATAAAATGATGTTAACATGGCTAAAAAAAATCATGAAAATCCCTTAATTTTCTCGAGCAGAACTATACAACCCGTTAAAAATTTTTAGTGAACAAGAAATCCGCAAATTTGCCCACGAAAATTTTCCGTTGTAAAAATCAGCAAATGTGATCGTTGCATTTATGAAATTAAAAACGACGGAAAATTTTCCCGGAGGTAGATGTGTGTATACAGTATATACATATATATAGTTTTTTTTCATTGTCGTCGCCGTCGTCGCAGCATGGCATCGGAGCACGTGGACGTGCAACACGTCCCCCTTACGAGTCGACCCGGCCAGGGTCACGTGTCTAATGCGCCGGACCGATCGAGAACCACCTCTAGTAGGTATTTTCCCGAAGCGTCTGGAGGGGGAAGCTCTTTCTCTTTTTCTCAAGCTTGCGTTGCGCACGCCTTTTCTCTTTCTCTCTCGCTCTTCCGGGTTTGCTCTATAACTATGTATAAATATTTTCCCCACCGTTTGGGAAAGAGCGCGTCGACGCAAAACCGCGAATGGAGATCGATCCTATCTCTGGCGCGTATTTTTATCTCCATCTCTCTCTCTCTCTCTGTCTCTCTCTTCATTTCCCTCCTTATGTATGAAAAGCAACTTTATAAGCGGTTGTTTGTTTCTTTATCTTATTAATTACTTCGTAGGCCGGGAACTCGTTGAGATTAATTAATTTTTTTTTTTTTTTATTCAATCGATCATACAATGTTGCAATATTACGGTGAGTAGAAGAGCGACGCGAATCCCGAGGCGTCGGGGTGGGTGAGCGGTACGGTGGCGCACCCGTGAATGAATCGTCGAAGCTTTTTATCTCTTTCTCCCTTTCTCTCTTTCGTTCTCTTTTTCCTCGTCTCTCGCGTAGAGTCACTGACCGCGAGAGGTCCGCGCGATCCGCTTGGCTCGTCGTGTATGCGCATGAGACACGCTCGTACCGACTCGGTCTTCTCTTCCTCTTCTTTTTTTTCTCCCTCTCTTCTCGATCTTTCTCGTTTTTTTCTTGCTTTCTTTCTCCGTCGCCCCCCCCCCCTTTTTCTCTGCCTTTGTCATAGATTTTACAAAATATCTTTTGACAAATTAAAAAAAGAAAAAAACGCACTGGCAGATCAAAACCTGACCTGTCAGCTGTCTTATTGTCGAAATAAACTGTAAATATAGACCCGAGGATTTAACTAGTTCGGGCAAAATATATATCGAGTGCTCGATTTCGACATAAATTTATTCCTTTTTTCTGTCACTACGAAATCCTTGTCGTGCCTTTAAAAACTTTTATCGTTTTTTTAAGCTTTTTTTTTATCTTCATAATAGTGTTTTCCGATGCGGAAATAGAAAATTCGTTGCCTTCGACGTGTGTTTATTAAAATAAAAGGATTTCCCTTAAATTTTATTGGCTGAAAGTGGCAAGAGTTATATTGCCTCACCCTGTAGATAACACTTGATGCGATAAGAGCAACTCACGTGACTCAATTTCTGGTATCTTTTGGTAATCGACAAAAAGATTATAAGAGACGGTATATCGAAAGCTTTACTATGATGGATCCGCCCACGCGAGGTATTATTATGTAAATATTCTTATCACTCTTCTGTCAAGTTCTTCGCCTGAAAGGTGTAAATATAACTTTATATATATATATGTGTGTGTGTGTGTGTATAAATAATAAGATGCCTGTGTTATTGACTAGGTTTATGGGTATGAAAAATAAAAATCGTCGCGATTTTCTCCATAATAAAAGATAAACAGCCTTAAACATTGATCATAAAGTGAAAAGCACAAAAAAATCCCGAAAATTAAAAAAAAAAAAAGAAAGAAAAAAGAATTGCCAAACATACAAATTTAAAATGTTCGTCTGAAAAATGATATAATAATTAGAATTAGTCTACAATTTTTAAGTGTAAGCTGAAAAAATGAAAATGTCGAACGAAAGATATCGAGAGGGTACAAAAAATCCTTGGAATTGTCCAGTTATCATCATTTCTTTCCCTCCGAGGATTTCGATTATAATCCAGGAAGAGATGAGTTTTTCGAAATCTTCAGAATTAAGTATCTCGATCTATGTTTTCAGGTCTTCTCTCCCCCCTCATTGATGTTTTATATATGGACAAGTTTCTCGTTGCGAGTTTTTCGCGAATAAAGTAAGTTTATCGTCTAGCTCGACCGGAAATTTTTTATGGCGGTCGTAAGGTGCTTACGAGAGAAAGAAGGGGGGGGGGGGGGGGAGAGAGAGAGAGAAAAGATCGAGAGATAAAAAAAGGAAAGAGAGAGAGAGAGAGGGGAGCGCTTGGCGTTGGTGTCAGTTTCGAGAGTTAATGCAAGACGAGGTTGCCGAGACTGATGGCATAGTGGCGTGCTGCAACCATCGTGCCAAGACCAAGTAAGATAGAACGGGAGAAAGAGAAAGAAAGCGCGAGATTGCCTAGCCTAGAGCGTTTCTAAGTCGAGCTTCTCTCTCTCTCTCTCTCTCTCTCTCTCTCTCTCTCTTTCTCTCTCTCTTACTCGTGTCAAACGAGAAAGAGAAAGATGGAGACGGAGAGAGAGAGAGAGTCTCGACGGTGGTTCACCACGCGGTGCACGGTTCGGTACCGCGTGTTCTCTCGCGAACCAACGAGCGAGTCATTGACCTGGGAAAACGCAAGGAATCGAGAACCGATGGGGGTCCAATATACAAACACCGATCGGGGCTTACGAGCGACGTTTTAGTGATTGTGATCGATTCAAACGGCGCTAACCTCCGTTTAAATACATCTACGTATTGAAAATGGAGGTTAGTAAGGTTAGCACATATTTTTATATACATATATTTACGAACCTTTTATGAGCAACCATAGAGAAAGGATCTGCGACCTTATCGATCGAAACTGGAAATGTCTGAACTATACAACAACAACAACAACAACAAAAAACCAAATATTTCTCTACTAGAATGGAAAAAAAAATCTTGAACAATTTTGACGATGTAGATTTGAAACAAGAGGAAAAATAACGAGGTCAAAGTGTTGACACCTCGTAAAAATTCATTTGCTGGCCAGACCTTCGATTTTCCCTTTGCGAAAGTGTCAAATAAAAATGGTACAAAATGCGTAAACGAAAATTTTAAATTAAAAATTTCGACGTAATCGTTGAAATTTGTGACAAAAAATTGATTAAATTGTATAGAATACGACGGAGAAATCGCAGTGACAATGGGTAGTTGAGAGCCACTGTTAGGAGGGAAATCATGCCTAATTTGGAGGCAACGAGCGCGTGGGTCATATGGGCGATTCATATGGGTAGTGTCAGCGTTTCTCAACTTTGACGTTCTCAACGTTCTTACGAGAAAATCGATTTTTTACAGCTTCGTTCTATAGGAAAAAAAAAATTGCGTAATTTCCTTTAAGCTCACTTCGAATGACAGAAATTTCGTATTTTCATTTTTTATTCATGTTGCAACTTAGTACGGATTGTTGAGAAAAAAAAAAGAATTTATATTGAAATAAACATGACAAATTTTTAAAAATTTATAAAAAATCGAAAAAAGGAGATAAATCGATAAACCAAGCGTCATTTTAAAGCGAATTCAGATCCAAACCGAATAAGAACTCGATCGTTTCTCAACTCCGAATAGAAAAACTTCTGCAGTCATTTTTGTGAAGTATCCAAAATACCAAGTTTATTGATTTTCAATTCTTTTTTTATGCGGCTTATTTCGATGTATTTTTTTTGAACTCTTAATTATTGTGAATAAACAAAAAAAAAAACACTTTATCCTTTTTCCCGAATGATCTATTGAGAATTAAACTTTTTTGAAAAATGTCACTTTCGCAAATAATTTATTCGACTCGGGAATACAGGTCGACAATCACTGTATAATTTCTATATCGAATAAACGTAAAGTCGTCGAAAAAAATGTTATTTTTTACAATAATAATACAAATTACAAATAAGTAATAATATAAATTACAAATAAGTAAATGACAATTTCTATTTAAAAAAAAAATATAAATAACAAAAAGTAAATTGTAATTGTTTTTTAAGTGAGTATTATTGCAACTACAACATCAAACAAAACTGTTATAATAATACCAAAGTCAGAAATGGCTAATTATTTTTTCGGTGGGACAGTTTAAGTCTCAGTTGAAAAAGGAATAATATGGCAAAAAATAATGTTCATCATCCTTCAATGACTATGCTCCGAAATGTTATAATTCACGAAGAAAAAAAGCCAAAATAACGACCATCTTGTCGTTTTTGTCTTGTTTACTCCTTTGTAAAAGACCGCGACCGAGTGAAGGAAATTCGGACATCGCTGAGTCGACGAGAATTAAATGTTTTCGCATACGCAAAAGTTGCACATGTGTTGCTCGTACGGTCTTACACGTGATATTACATACGAGAGAGATAGAGTAAGAACGAGTGAAAAAAAAGGAGAGAAAGAGAACGTTCAACTCGTTGCGAAACTCACGATTCAGCAATTAACTATTTGCTGATTTCGTATACGAATGTTTGAGCCGGTGCGTTGGCAATGGGGAAGGCTGAAGAGAGAAAGATAAAGAAAGACAAGAGCAAAGTGAGTGTAAGAGAGAAAGAGAGAGAAAAAATACTTCGCAGACATCGAGTGTCCTCGAGAAATATTTATGTACCCATATTATGTACATATTTAGGAATATATGGGTTATTTCAGGTACCGCAAAAGCAAACTTTCGGGATCCTTGAAAATGGAATATACGTGAAGAATATAAAAACATTTAGAACCACATCGATTTTCAATCGATTTACTCAGATGAAGTAACGTATGTAGCACATAGCATATATCAAGGTCACGGTAGAGCTGATCACGTATTGGGTTTTAAACTTAATTCCCGCTGTTTTTCAAACAAAAAAAAAAAATTATTTATAGTTTACGGTACATTCTATTTTATTCGAAGTATATTGTCCTTCAGACGCTACGACCTCTTCCCATCTTTCACGCAACAAATGGATTCCACGCTAATAGAAATCGTTGCTTTTGAGGCGATCCATTCATCGATCCATTTTTTGATATCTTCAAAAGACTTGAAATGCTGTGATGACAAATAATTCTGAATCGCTTGAAACAAATGATAATCAGACGGTGCTATGTCCGGTGAATACAACAGGTGAAGTAAGACTTCCCAGTTCATGTCCTTTATATATTTTTTTACGGTTTCTGCTACATGTGGCCGAGCATTGCCACAGAGAAAAATTAGTTTATTTTGACGTTTGGCGTACTCAGGCCGCTTTTTTCTCAATTTCTGGTTTAATTTCATTAATTGTTGTTTATAGCGAACAGCTGCGATCGTTTCACCCGGTTTCAGGAACTCGTCGTACACCATACCTTCTTGATCCCACCAAACACGCAGCATCACCTTTTGAGCATGAATATTGCGTTTTAGCGTTGATGGATCTGGTTCACCTGGCAATATCCATGCTTTTTTTCGTTTAGCATTTTCATAATAAATTCATTTCTCATCACCAGTCACGATTCGATATAAAAATGACTTCCTTTCGCATCGTTCAAGTAGCAATTCACAAATCGTTTTTCGCTTTTCGAGTTGCCTCTCGTTTAATTGATCTGGTAACCAATTTCTCGCTTTTTTAACCAGTCCAAGATTATGTAAACGTTCGCTAATAGCCATTTCAGTAATGTTTAATGTATCAGATAATTCTTTAAGAGTCTGACATCGATCTTCATTGAGTAAGGCATCCAATTCTTCATCTTCAAATTTTTTCAGCTGTCCTGGACGTTCTTTGTCTTTAAGGACAAAATCGTCACTTTTGAATCGTCTAAACCAATCTCTGCGCGTTGTCTCAGATAGAGCAAGTTTACTATAAGCTTCTTGAAACAAGCGATGATTTTCAGCAGCACTTTTTCTTAAATTAAAGCAAAAAAAGCAAAGCTTTCCGCATATGCTGTTTCGTTGATTCAAAACCTGACATTTTCGATATTATAAAAAGAGTAGTGTGTACAAGTGAATTCACTCCCGAATACTGAATATTGCAGGCTATGTCCAATACTTCAACACAGTACAGTTTTAGTGTTACTTCTATGAAAATAATACTAGTTACCTCATTTCATATAAAACAGCGGGAATTAAGTTTAAAACCCAATATAAATGTGTATCCATTTAACGATACAACAATAAGGCTGTGACCGATAATTCTGTAGCGAATAGTTTAACAACGAATTTAATTTGTTAACAGGAGGAAAAAACGTTACATTTATATAAATGATTTAAATATCGATATAAGAATGCTCGAAATTGCTCATCGTTGGAATGCTTCGTTGCATTGCAACGATGTTAACTTCAATAACGACAATAGCAGTAAATAAATAAATCAATAACTAGAATTTTATATTTATAAATGAAGAAATAAATTTATACAGTTATAAATATTTGGAAAAATGGTCATTTATTATTACGAAATGTAGTTAAAAAAAAAAAAAAAAAAAAAAAAAAAAAAAAAAAAAAAATCAATCAAAATGATTTCTAAAAAAATGATTATTCTTTCACAAATACTGTATTAAAAAATAAAAATTTAGAATTTCTTTTCAAAAATAATACGCACATTACTGGCCGAACCCGATTTAAGGACGGACTGATTTTTCCTAGGCTAAACCAGTTTATCCTGACAAGGCTAAACCACGTCCAAAAAATCTACTACGAAGAACAAGTTTGTCTCAAAATCAGATTTGGCGAGTAACATAGAAATACAAAGGAGAATCGCGTGGGTATAAAAAACAAAAATTTCTATGGGTTTGTCGTCAAAGCGATTTCTCAAACTTATTCTCTCGTGTAACAGTCCCATTTCAAGGTTTTCGCTACGATGTCTTGTGGTTCGCGTCGTACGCTTGGCGGAACAAAAAGAACGAAAGTTTTTGCGAGGCAAAGAAAAGAAAAGAATAATAAAAAAAAAAAAAACTTTGTAGTAAGTTCTTCAAAGACGAATAAAAAGGAGTGGAGAGAGGTATACAGAGGACGGAAGACTCGCGTTAGAAAATAAACGGCGGGTTATGGACACAGGGAGACGAACGAGAAGGCGGGTAACGGCCCTATGTATACTCGTCTCAATTATTCAAGACTTTACGGCTGCTGCTAGTGTTCTCTTTTTTCTCTCTCTTCTTTCGCTGTCATTTTTTTCGTGACTCTCATGATTATTTCTCTCTCTCTATTTCTATCTCTTCTAGTTTCTTTCTTTATTTCTTTGTTGAATTTTACGCGATTGTTTAACTTTGTCTATGTCTCTCCAATTTTTCGGTTCATTTTGATCACTCCACTCCTCTATTTTCTTTTCTTTCTTTGTCTCTTTCTCACAATTTCAGTGATTACTTTACCTTCCTTTTCTATATTCCTCTGTTTCTCTCTTTCTCTCGTCGTTCGTGAATGTTTTTCATTTTATTTTTATCTCATTTCTCTGCACCGGTCTAATCCTCCTCTCCTTCTCTATTTACATCTTTCTCGTGCCTTTCATTATTGTATTATTCACTTAATCTCAATCTCTCTTATGCTTTCCTTTCTTCCTTTTCCTATATTCTCTGTTCTTTTCTCGCATCTTCCACGATTATTTCGTTCTCTCTTTCTCCAACTTTATATGCATTTATTACATCAAAGACGAATACTGTAACAACACAGAGATAAAATCTCAGCCGCCAACACCTGCTGTATTAAGAGTTCCGTTTTTCGTTCACATTCGTTAACGTTCGCTCGCCAATTCCAAGTTTGCACGTGTACGGATAACGTTTCCCATAATGACAAAAGCGCTTTTTTCTTTTCATCTTTTTACATTCTCAATTTTTTGCTTCCTCAACATATTTCACTTTATTCATTACGAAAACGATATTCATTTCAATTTACATTGTTGCAATTTTTCGAAAATTCTTTTCTTATTATCCAATCTTTTAATTTTGTTAATTAGACATATTTTCTTTTTCGAGCTATTCATTTGTTTGAGCCTCAAGTGAGAGATGAGAAAAATCTCAAAAAAAGTCGTTTTGAAGATTCCTTTATAAAATTTAATGTAATGGTTTTGTAGATAAAGTTTTATAGGAAATTTAATTCGTGTAAAAATGTTTAAGAAATTAAAGTTTGACATAATTTGACTTACCACGTGGTTCGTTCGAATTGTGATGATTCGAGTGTGGCGCAACGGGAAAAGAGTGATCCGATGACGATGACGTGCTTGCGATGCGTTCTCTCTTTTTCTCCTGCTGTTCTACGAAACGCGCTGCTTCCAGCAGCGTCTCGAGGCTCATCTCGATGCCTTATCGTAATTTCTCCTTGCACGATTAATAAGATCAATATTTTAAGAGCCGTGACGACAGGAAGTTCGACGTGAGACTGGCAACGACGAGGATCCGTCTTCGTTCGCGTCTTTCAAACGAATTTCTTAAACTTCACTCATTCGTTATAGAGAGAAAAAGTTTTTACAAAAAATCTCATTCGTTTTCTCGAATTTTTCAAATCCCTGTTCAAAGAATTTTGTTCCCGATAACTCAAGGACGAGAGTTTTCTCGTCACTCTTTTTTTCTTAGATGTCCACAGCTCTGGATCTGCAACAAAATCACTGAAATTTATAGTTATCGTGCTTGAAAACTTTTTAATATTTTTATTGTCAATTTAAAGCCTTCAACGGGGTCGAAAACGACTTCGATCTTCTTTTGAGTATAAAATGTTTCTCGTATGCGATTACAAAGTTTAATTATATACCATTCTCTTCGTTTTTTGATAATAAAGAGAATGATGTATGATAAAGTCGGATTTAGTGAACATTTAATGATAAAAAAAACTATAAAACGAAAAAATGTAAAATCGAAGTTTTGTACATAAAAAAATAAATCAGCCGCTTTCAACCCCGTTATACACCAAAAAAAACATTTATTCGATTCAACTAGGATCTAGTTAAATCGAATAATTTTTTCTTCTCTCACGGCCAAATAGAGGTCTATTTAGGGTATACACTGTACTGCATGCTAGTCAAATGAGTGCTAAATTTTCACAATTGTTTTATGCCAAGCTTAATACACTAATTTAACGTAGTGTTAGTGGATTTATATCACGGCATGTCTTATTAACGTAGAAAAATATTAAAAACGATAGATTTGCGAAACCATCAAGTGATAAATGCAAATTTCCATGACGGCATATTTTCATCGGAATTCATAAAAGAGTAATCCGTAATTTTTAACCGATTGCAATGCACCACGTCTTATTTTGTTCCTTAAGAGATCCTTTACGGATTCATCGCGTAGATTTCTTCTAAACTTAATCGTTCCACTGTTGCAGCCAATTGTTTATTCAGCGAAAATTTTTTTTCATAAACAAATTGCTATAATTTCCAAACAAACTTCGAAAAAATCTACATCGTAAATTCGTAGAGAATCTTTTGAGGAACAAAATAAGAGGCGGTGCGTTAAAATCGGTTAAAAAATATAGATTATTCTTTGAAAAATCCCAATGAAAATGTGTCATAATGAAAATTTGCCACTATCAGTTAATGGTTTCGCAAAGTATCTTTATTAATATTTTTCTAAGTTAATTAGACATATCATTTTACAAATTTACGTTTATTATGTATAATTAGTGCATTAAACTTTGTATAAAAATATTGTGAAGTTTTAGCACTCATTTGACTAGCACGTAGTAGAGTATTTACCTTAACATTAAGAATTTTTTTTTTTTATCACAATATTTTTATATTCTTGATCAACGGGGTCATCCCATGTAACAGCTATTTTTTTTCGCTTTTTTGGGATTTTTTTTTGATGAACCATTAAAACACACTATCTTTGAATTTTTATCACACATTTATTAACATTTTTACAGTCCCTCAGAATTTTATCAAACAAAAATAACGAGCTGAATCAACTTTACACCGTTTGGAAGACACTCATGTGTTGGTTGACGGCTGCCATGATTCCGGAGGTTTTGCTAATCTAAAATCAAAAAATCAAACGGCATTTTAATTTGTAGACCAGAGGCTATCGCTGGAACTAGAATAAAGTTAAAATATCGAAAATTGAATTTTTGGCACAGTTTTAAATGGTAAGTTCCAAGTTTCGTCGTTTTTTTCGACTTTTAAAACCGTGCCAAAAATTGAATTTTCGATATTTTTACTTTATTCTAGTTCCAGCGATAGCCTCAGGTCTACAAATTAAAATGCCGTTTGATTTTTTCATTTCAGATGAGCAAAACCTCCGGAATCATGGCAGCCGTCAACCAACACATGAGTATCTTCTGAACGGTGTAAAGTCGATTCAACTCGTTATTTTTGTTTGATAAAATTCTGAAGGACTGTAAAAATGTTAATAAATGTGTGGTAAAAATTCAAATATATTGTATTTTAATAGTTCATAAAAAAAAATTCCCAAAAAAGCGAAAAAAAAATAGCTGTCACATGTGATGACCCCGTTAATGAAAAATTTAAAGTAGTTGCTAAATCTTTTTGGAGGGTGGGGAGAAGAGACGAAGCTCCTATGCTCATGCATTGGGTGACCAACTTATAAAAGTTGAATATTAACGATGTGTACGAACGAATAATGCAAAAATTTCCAACTATATAGTAATAATCTTAATTATTATTTACATATATGTTGATTTTAATTAGTCAGGATTATTAGAAAATTAAATTTCGATAATTTAATGTCGCGCGTTCTTTGGTTATGCCCGGTCGATAAGGAGCCTCAGTCGCGTAGGCCCGGGTTCCGTGGGCGCATGCGCGGCCCCCCCCTTTTTTCTTCAAAATACACATATTTGTGATAATACAATTGATAATAAATGTATTATCGGTAATTTAATACAAAAATTATCAGTCGCATGTGGATAAATCAATACCATAAAATTGGTACAGCTTTACGGTACGGTACTGTACACAGAAATGTGGCAACGTCGCAATTCTCCATCTTACTCGGTCCTCGGATTTCCTTGCCGTACTCATAACAGCGAGCGCACACATATTCGTTTGTCACAACAAATTTCAGGTTAGGCAGCTGACGCTTCAAATGTCACGCATGCGCTTCGGCGCTGTTCTAAACATCTGATTTTGGCGACACTGCCGAATCGTTACACCGTCGCGAAACCTCCCGGTACTTCGAGTATTTCGATACTTTAACACTTAATATCTTTTTAGATAAGTCAATAACCCTAAACTTTTTAAATATATTCTGAATCATGACCGAAAGAACGTTACTCTAGTTTTTGTTTAACATCTGTTGCGCGAGTGTAAAAATATTACTTGGACACGCGTTTTGAGGGTAACTCTTCCATAAAACCCGTAGTAAAAATCCTAACTTTAACCATTTTTATCTTTCTTATGTAGTCGATGATCTTGTCTGAAATTTTGCATACGTAAATATAGATATTTTATCTGTAATATACTAAAAAAATATTTTTCTTTTGTCGCGAAGGCGTTCATGACCGAGGCTTCCTAAGTTGGATTCAGTGAAGCCTGTGACAGCTGTTTTGCGTGTACTGGTGCGTGTTTTTATAGGTTATGTCGGCGTCAACGAAGAATGACGATAAACTGCAAAAAAAATATTAATACGTCACTAAATTGTCGATAGAAAGAACGATTCGTCCGTGCTCATTGCTACAAGCATCGCACCAACGTTGAGAAAAATCAAAGAAAATGAAAAAAGTTCTCATTACTTACATTTGATTGTAACAAAATTCAAATCACCGCGGTGATTCTTTGACTGTTTATGCTATAGCCGTAGCTGCGACGTTGCCACAATAGAAATTTCTCTATTAGCCTCACTTGTTCGGAAAGTTGTTGTTTATTTTTGATGATTTCTCGTTAATTAATTCGGTTACCTATCTGTTTTTTTTCGGCAACATTCATCTATATGCTTTACTTGATACGATACTCGTTTTTTGAGTAATTTTCTTTATTTTTACGGACGATATTCGCAAAAAAGTACGAGGGTAGTGGTCTTATCCCATGCAACTAATGCAATGGAGTAACATTTTTCTTGAAATTCAACAATTAATTTTTCTAAAATGAATGCGGTAACCTGCGTTTGCCTTTCGCCAGTATATTCGGGAAATATACTTTAACAAATAGTAACATTTTTACGAAGATCTATTTACCTCGAAATTTTTTAGCAACAACTTTAATATATGTATTAAAATTGAACATACTTTTATCTTCAAAATTTAACGAATATGAAGTTGAAATAAAATTTATATTATTATTATAATATAATTATTAATTATAATATTATTTAATAATATTTTCATGGGTCTGCCAATCTGGGTAGGTACACAAAAATTCACGTTCTTCTTCTTAGATATAATAAGTCAGAATAATAATACTACTTTGGTTCCCGCAATTTATGCACATCTAGAGCGCAATTCTAGAGCGTATGTGAGAAATGCCTCGACGCTCAGCGTCACGTGGTGGTTGGAGCAAGAAGTTTTAACGTGGGTACTCGAATAAACGGACCCAAATAGCATTATCTATTTGATTTAAGGCTGCTTCACACTAGTCCAATGAGTGCTAAATTTTCAAAATACATTTATACAAAGTTCAATGCACTAATTAAATTAATTGAAGGTTGATGTGCATTACAGAATGTCTTATTAACCTAAAAAAATTTAATAACGATGGATTTGCGAAATCATCAGCTGATAACTGTAAAATTTCATGATGTCACATTTTCATCGAGATTTTTCAAAGAATAATCCGTATTTTTCAACCGATTTTAATGTACCACGTCTTATTTTGTTCCTGTAGAGATCCTCTACGAATTCACCGCGTAGGTTTTTTTTTCTAAACTTGTTATTATGAAAATTACAGCAGTTGGTTTATGAACATTTTTTTTAGCTAATTAAACAATTGGCTACAACAGTAAAACGATGAAACTCAGAAAAAAATTCATACGGTGAATTCGCAGAGGATCTCTTGAGGAACAAAATAAGACGGGGTGCATTAAAATCGGTTGAAAAATACGGATTATTCTTTGAAAAATTTCGGTGAAAATATGACATACTGGAATTTTGCATTTTTCGGTTCATGGTTCTACAGATTTATTGTTACTAATATTTTTGTAGGTTAATAAGACAAGCTGTAATACGAATCAAGCATCGATTCATTTAATTAGCGCATTAAACTTTGCATAAATGTATTTTGAAAATTTAAGACTCATTTGACTAGTCTGCATCAGCTATTTTACCTTAGATACGTTTTCCAGCTGAAACGAATAGAAATTTTGTTGATTCAAATTTAAAAAATTCGAATAAACAATCCTAGTAAATCTAAACAGAATTTTTTTCTGGGTGAAAAGGTCCAGGGTCAACATCGAAATATATTTTTTGTGTAGAAAAATCATGCTTCATCCGATCGAATTTTTAAACAGGTAAATTTCAATCACGGCAAATATTTCATTATAATTTGATAAGTTACAATATAATTGCATAAGTAATAAAAGCTAAAGTCGTGAATTTTCGATATTTTGGCACAACGGCAACTTTTATTTCTTTTTTGCTCAATTCAACGATGCGATCATTTTCGACAAAACATTAATTATCTTTTTTTCAATAGAAAATAATTTTTTGAATGGAAAAGTGGCTATATAAAGATGGAAAACAAGCCAAATTAACCCCAGCTACACCCTTATAACTTTTAGTACTTTACTTACACACTGTCGGTATATTGGACCGACGACTTTTATTGATCTATAATATTGTAACAAACGCGTCTATTGAGATTTAAGGTGTGAGGGCTAGTCAGCATTTTCAAAAAAATCGTTTTTTTTTGCACTTTCTAAAAGTACAGCATTTCAAAAGTATTCTCTGAAAATTTTAGACAAATCGGAGCATTATCCATGAAGATATATAACTTTGAGCACAACCGCCTCGAGCGGGTAAAACTAGGTAGTTAGCATTTTAAGGGGCCAGTCCACTTTGAAAATTTCAAAAAATTTTTTTTTTACTGTTTTCGAAAGTACATACATTCAGAAATATTGTGTCAAAATTTTATGAAAATCCGAGCTCTAAGTATTTTTTTTTTTTACCTGAACGTCAGGACCTCATTTCGTCTACCTGAGTGTATAAACTTCAAACGCGTTTTTCTCGAAACAACGTTTTCAAAATCTAGCTCCATCGTATCTCTAAAACTAATAAACCGATTCTCTTGAAATTTGAACCACACATTGTAAGCATGATTCGTAACAAGATGACCCTCGATGGTTTTAAAATTTTGATTTTTACTCTTTTTTTTGGTGAAAAACTGCAAAAAACGCGTTTTTTTTACTTTTTTCGTTTTTCATCTGCCATTTTTTTTTATTTTTTGATAAAACTTTATATCCGAGGGTCATTTTGTAGCTGGTGTCATACTGAATCTAATAGACTTTGATTTTTTTGTTTCAGACAAGCCGTTGCCGAGTTGTGATGGAGCTACCTAGCCCACCTATTTTTGAGGCGTTACGTTAAACTATAGTTTTTGTACTTAAAATTAAATAAAAATGAATTAAATTTTTTTTTTATGTATTTCAAGAGTTTATTTATCAAGCCCAACAACTTTTATATTCATATCTTTTATAAAATCCTCAAAAAAAATCGCGAAAATGGCCTTTTTTTCGTGGCTCCAAAGTGGGCTGGTCCCTTAAACGCGTTTTTCTCGAAAGCACGTTTTCAAAGTCGGTGATCACTGTAACTCCAGAACGGCTTGACCGATCGTTTTGAAATTTTTATCACTTATTCTGTACATAATTGTCCCCTGAATGGACCAAGGATTTTTATTTGCGGTGAACAATTTTTTTTTATAACCGAAAATATGAGTGAAATTTTGGTCGAAAAACAAATATTGACTTTGAACATCCGCCATTTTGTAAAAAATCGAAATTTTCATTAACCCTTCGTCGATCCAGGGCCCAATGTGATTTACTAATGATTCCCATTAATTTTTTTGGTTTCAAATGTGATGAGCAGCAGTGATCACCGCAAAACGCCTTTTTTTTGGATCCCTCGCAGATTGACTGTATCTCGCTTATTTATCATTATTTTTCAATGAACATTTTACTGTAACTTCTAGAAATATTGATTATTCATATGGGAAAACATTTTTCACTAAATAATAAAACCTGTTTAAAGAAAAAAATCCCGAAAAAAGCATTTTTTTCAGCGTTACAAGTAGCCCTCACCCGTTAATTGTAGTGAAATCGAAACGCCAGACTCCGACCAATCCGGAGAAGCAATAAGTAAAGCCAAAAAGTTGTTTCATAAAAAGTTATAACGTTTATGAAAAGGCGTGTGGTGAAAAAAAGGTGAAAATGTAGTATTGC
The DNA here is from genome assembly GCA_963989365.1 of Rhimphoctona megacephalus. NCBI lineage: Eukaryota > Metazoa > Arthropoda > Insecta > Hymenoptera > Ichneumonidae > Rhimphoctona > Rhimphoctona megacephalus. The sequence continues at coordinate 11,922,682 of OZ022417.1, forward strand.
TGTCGGTCCACTGGACCCCGTAGTGTGTAGCTAGGGCTAATTTTTCATAATTCTGCTGTATCTACGAAAAATTAAAAAAATAATTGTTGATTAAATAAATGCTTCTTTTTCGACCATCAAAATTATTCATTTCTAACATTAATGTGCATTTCAATTTTTTTACTAAATTCATCAATAAAAATATCATTCTCAATCAGATCTTCGCGAAAATTTTCTACAATTTTAAAAAACAATTTTTTAGATTAGTTATATTCACGGCTTAATCGTTTGAAAATAAAATTCAAAAAAGTGGTTGACCCTCGTTCCTCGGCGTTGCCTCAATGACAACTGCAAAGCATAAATGTAACGTTTTTGCAAAAAAAAAAAAAAAAAAAAAAAAAAACGCATACGCCAGGACATAAGAGCATATTACGTGCACATCGTGTCGTACGGTACGGGAAAATGTAATAACGGGCGTTGTGGTAGATTTCGCGAGAGGAGAATTTGCAGAAGTAGGAGAAAAGTGGTGGGAACGACGATTTCGCAACTGATAGGCGAAGAGGGGGGGGGGGGGAGGATGACGGAGGGAGTCACGTGACGGGTGACGTGAAACGGCGTACGAGACCCACGTCCTCATGCATTCGTCGACCCGCCCAAACGTTCTTATTCTCCCCTCGGACGCTCACGACCATTTTTTCCCTCGGTCGTTTGGCTCACGAGTGCGAAAGAGAAAAAAAAAGAAAAAAAAAAAAAAAGAAAACGAAAAATTTGCGTACCATCACGAGCGACCAACACACCCACCGTTCTTTTTATTTTTTATTTCACCGCTACGTTCCGGAGCTATGGTTTAACGTTGAAACGCAGCATAGCGTAGAGAAATACACATCGACGCTTGCGAAATTTACTCGAGCGACTTCAAAAAAAACCCCCCCGGGCTTGAATTTACATCGAAACTTCAATATTTTTGCGTCGATTTGTCCGCCATTTTGAATTTTGATTTTTTCTGACCCGAATAACTCACTTCTACTCTATTCTCATAAAAACCTCATACACTTTTCCATTGTTCGTTTTCTTATCACGCGTCGTTGACTTCGATGTCAAAGTAAATTTCTACGAAGCGTCATAAAAAAATTGAATCATGCGTTCGACCGTAATCTCTCGTTTCGAACACCGGCGCTCGTGTGATTGAAAGACCAAAACGCTTATTGTGCTAGCGAGAAAATAATAAGCTGCTTTTAAATGAGATGAGAAATTTGCAGGTTAGGTTACTTCATTCGGAACGACGAGACAATGAAAAAAGAAGAAAAAAAAAACAACGAAAACGCCAATGTAATTATATACATATATAGAATTAATAAGCACTGGCATATGTCAAGAGTACAATGACATCGTACGTATAACGCTGCTGTATGGGTTAAACGCATACGTAAAGAGAGAAGCGGTTCAGTCTTCGTCCGTAGCGTTTGTAGTGGAGTATGACGGTCGATTTGCAGTGGTGGGGGGCTCGAGAGAGACAGCAAATCCCGGGAGAGGTATACACGTGGTTTTGAGCACGTGCGCACACAGGAGGGCGCTCTCGGTCAATCTGAACCCCCACGAGACTGAGGAAAGACATCGGAGCGTCGGAGCTAATCGCCGCGCAACGCCGCTGCACTCGCTCTTGCCTTTGTGATGAGAGATTGGCGTTTCTACTGACATTCGAATAACACACGTGTTAGAATAATTATTAATCTTTCACAACGTATGTCCACACTGTTCGCATTAGTAATATTATTTGCTTGGTTAATTACGAGACACTCTTGGCACTATTACACAGGAAAATCAACGTTTATCGAACGTGTTTAGTTTACAGTACAACAAAAATACGAGGTTTATTCGTGTGTACGATAAATTGAGGCGAACGCGTGCGCGTACATCTGCGTGTTATGTATAGATACCGAGCGATTGTGACGCCTAGTTCCCCCACTCGGGCCGCCCCAGCGGAACCATGTGACTCGAACTGATTCTCTTCCACTTTTGTATCGCGTTCTCTCCCTTGCACATGCCGTGGCGTCTCCGACTATCGCAGTCAAAACATGACAATCTAATCGCGTGGATGATACTCTTGGTCCTAAATATATGTTATTTCTTTTTTTTATTCTCACCCTTCTATTTTTTCTTCGTATATCCGAAAGCACGTTTAATTTTTCGTAGAGAAAGGGGAATATTTGTAAGGCAATTTTTTTTTTTTTCAAGTGTTCTTATTGACATAATTGAGCGGAAATTTCTAGGAAGCGACTTCACGTTTTCATCGCCTCCCCCTTCTTCCGCGCCTCCTTTATACTCTTTTCATGCTGTCGTGCAAAATTACGAAACTGCGACAGTTCGTATTGTGTACTCGGTGAAATTTACTGACGTAGATTTTTCGTGCCAGATTGTATTGAAGTTGGCGTGGACGATGTCGGAGAGCGAGCAAGTGACGGCAAACAATATATATATATATATATACACAACGGAATACCGGAGGAAGTATAAACGAGGCACTCTTGCCTCGTTTTACCTCCATGCTTGGCACGCTGTGTACAACTCATGGCCGTCTCTCTCTCTCCTTCTCTGTCTTTCCCGCTTTTTTTCTCCGTCTCTCTCGTAAGACAAGTCCTCGTTCACACTTGGCAACGGTCAACCATCGACGATTTTTCTCTGTGTCATATATACGTATATATATATATATATATATATATGTGTATAAATACGCACACATGCAGTTTTGTCGGCAATCAACACTGTGGCTGAGTCGCGTAGCGGCCAATTCACGTACTAACTTGTATACCTATATACACAGGGCATTTCACGTCAAATCGACCTAATTGTGACCTTTATAAATTTTTTTCTTCGTTCATTTTATTGCCGGAGCATGCTAATGGAGAAAAACGATGGCAGCTCGTTTTTGAGATGTGAAAAAAAAATCAGAATGACGTTTTAGCCTCGGTTCAACAATGAATAGGTATTGAATAAATGCGATTAGGATTAAAAAATAGTGTTATTTTTTTTATTCATTTGGGTTTTAGACAATTGCTACATTTATGATTGTTATTATTTATTGTTACACAGTAATAAAATAATCGTCTTGGCAAAATAGTTTTTTCTCGAAATCGAAAGAATGATTTGTGAAAATAATCAATGAATGACTGAGATTTTTCCACGTGGACTCCCTTGACGCTATACAAATTTATCGATTATGAGGAAAAATATAAAAACGATAAAATAAATATTTTTACACTTTTTATTTTCTTTTATATTAAGGGATAAAAAAATGGCGATTTAACGGAAACGAAGATGCGAGAGGATGCAAAAATGGGGTCCAAGCTTACGGGGAAAGCCTTATGTCTGTTCACACATGGATCGCCGGGTAGAGGCGGGGAGGAGCGGGGAAACGATGTTTTTCTGCGCTTACGCGCTTGTGCTCCGCAGCGTCTCGAAAGTCTACGGCTTCAGAGAATCACGAAAACCTAACCTTAACTGTAATTTCGCGCGTGCCAAACGCTACGCTTTGTGCGCTCTGTACGTACCTCCTTGTGTTATGCGTTACTTTCGGATCGTGTTTTCTTCAAAAGAGTAATTTTTGTTGGCCACGTACGCGCGCGAGTTCCCGTATATTTGTCTTCATCCGCGTTTCCCTCCTTTTTCCCCCCTTCTTCCTTTCTCTCGCACTTTTCCACGCTCGCCGAGAGAACAGGTATAGAAAATTTTCCCAACTACCGGCACGCACGATCGACGAAAAAAAAAACGTCGAAAACTCGTATTTCCGTCGAAACGCGACGTTTGAACGTGCACCGCGCGAAAATATAAAAATAAAATCATATACACAATGAAACGTCACGAATTCTTTCGACCAACGCACCCGCGCTCGAAAAGAATTCAGGCATTTTTGTTGTTTTGTTTTCTGTTTAAAAAATACTTCACTTCACGTACCGGGAAATATAAAAGATCCGCTCGTTTGCACATTTTCATTTTTGTTTGATATAGAATCGCGAGCTCACGAGGTCGATGCGTTTCTTATCTCAATATTCATCGGTACGAAAAAAAAACATCACGAAAACATAATTAATCACTTTTTTCTTGTTGCAACGCCCGCTTTGCCCACCTGGCAAAAAAACGGGAATTGCGCGCGCGCGTTCGTGTTCCCTGGTACGTGTTTCACAAAAATCACGTGACCGTCTTATTTTCAAACGTTCTTTCACTCCAGATGTTTTTTTTTTTAACCGATCGCGACAATCACGCGGTTTTCATCGTTCTCGTTTGTTTTTCAAAGCTTCTCTCGAATTTTGACGTGTTTTATAGATCACGATTACAAATGTATTACACGCTTTATTTTCGACGTTTCGGCCCCCGGCTAATCGCGCCATCTATAAACATACACACACACTTTTCACTGTGCACAATCGAAATTTCATCAAACACGATCTTACGCGTTAAAAATAATCAAACTGTTGTTTAAAAAACAAAGATTGAAAGCTGAAGAAAAAATCACGGAGGCGGAAAACATTCGAGGGAATGGCGGGAAGTGTCGAGTGGGGAAAACTTGACGCGACAAGCACAAACAAGAACAAGAGTTTCTCTTTTTTTTACTTGCTGCCGCAGGACTCGATATTTACGGAACGAAAAACAAGATGAATGTTTAAAAAAACCAGGTGATTTTTACTGGCTTACGTGACTACGTATTCATAATATGTATATACGTATATATATTATATATTTGTGTATATGTATGTAAAAAGTACAGGGACACGACGCCTCGCAACTCGCGGGAGTGGATGCACTCACGAGAAAGCGCAGGTCGGTCACGAGGAGAGCTCCGAGGAGTGGGGGAAACGGAGCGAGAGAGAGAAGCTAGCAATCGTTCGCACGACTCAGTGGTGGGGAGGAAGCAAGCAGCAGGAGAGCAAGAGGCATGCGCGGCAAGGGGAAAAATGAAGCCAACGAGCGGCAGCTACACGCGCGCGGGTCAGCGGATACGGCGCCGCGCGAATCCGGTCGCGTGTGCGCAAAAATAGAGGTAAGCACATCGAGCAAAAGCAGCAGGCCTTGTCGAAGAACCAAGTTCCACTAAAAAGGCATCTTCTTATTCCCCTGGGCAACGTGCACGAGCGCGCGCAACCCGACGAAACAACGGAATCCCAAAAACGGAACTCACTGCGCATCCCACAAATTACACAATATAGAACGTATGCGTGATTCAAAAAAACATGCGTAAAAAAAGACTTTTCCTCCGTTTCATATTGTGAGAGGGAAGCAAGAAAAAAAAAAGCTAATGTTCTTCGTCTCAGAAGAATGGACTTTAACAAACGGACCTCGTAAAAAAAACAAGATTATTATTAAAAAGAAAAAAAAAACGCTTGAGCGTCGACGCACGCAATTGTAAAGGATTCTTGTCCAATCGGGATGGCGGGTGAAAGAGGGGGTAGTGACGTGACGTTCCGACAGAGATCACCGATTGGACGTCTCGGTCATGGCACGTTATAACACGCCACGCAATCAGTTTGCTTTTTTATATAAAAAACAAAAAATACAAGAAATTTATTTTCGGAGCGGAATAAGTGAGAATCGAGTTGTTTTTTTTGTTGAAAAACTGGAAGAGAGTAGGAGATAGAAAGAAATTTACGTTAGTCGGAGCCGGGCGTGGTAGCGCTTCTCTTCATCGCCAACTCGTTGTTGCCTGCCACCGCCTTTTGTCTCCCCTCCCGTTCGCCTTTCCCGCCCCCTCCCGCGACGTGCTCCAACGATCACGCGAAAACGTTTATTGTCTTTGGGACTTTACTATAACGTCTTAAAATTTTACTTTTCTGTTTTTTTTTATTAGACTTACCATAAAATTGCCGAATCGCTGGGCTTTTCCTTACGACTTTTCGTATTTTTGTTGTTTTTTTTTCGGAAACGCACAATGGAACGCACATACACTTTACTCGTGACGAAACACCAACACTGCGCGTACGAAAGAGAGGGGGGGAGAGGTGAAGAAGACTTTCACGCGATTTCAGGCTAGAGAGAGAGAGAGAGAGCAGGTTCAAGAAATTTTTTGATCCTCCTGGCCCGCTTGGGGCGCTTGATGCAAAGTTCTCGCTGCTGTCAGTGGTGTACACGTGCTTTATGGCGCACGCTACCCGGTTCTTCCCCCCATCCCTCCCGTCGCTCACAGAAACGTCTCCGACAATTTCTCACTCTCTCCCTCCCTCTCGGCCTCGCGAAATTCCCCCTTGTTCTCAATCTTCGCCGGATTGAACAGAGAATTATATTTTTGTTTATTTCTTTTCACTTCCTTGTATTATTATTTTTAGTTATTTTTTTTATCGTTATATGGGCCTTATAAAGCCGATGATGATCGATCAGGGGCGAGAGCGTAGCGTTGAGAAAAATATATTTATTTTAATACGCGTGTGTAAAACCACTGCGCATCAACAGCTCCCCCATGCTTCGTGACTTTGCCACGGATTCACGTGTCTCTTTCGGGAGCCGCTGCTGTTTATCCTCCAATCGTTGCCCGGCCCGTGACGTCACCGAGCTCTATCGACCAATCAACGTTGCCCATGTGACGCAGGCAATGCTCGAGGCTTCTCTCTCTCTCTATCTACTAGCACGCGCTCCCTTCGCAGCCCCTCCCGCCCCGCCAACGTGTGTGCGTATTATATACGCGTGTCCCGTATGCCTATGTTCTTGACTGCTCGAATATACTTCGTTTTTTTTTTTTATATATAAGCCTCGTAGAAAAGATACTCTCTGGCTGCACCTCGCGCGCACTCCGTTTATCGCTTTTCACTCTTTTCTCTGTCTGGTAAAATCATTTCCATGCTTTTTTCATTTATCCCCCCCCCCCGCACTTGCGTTTTTTTCGTCGGTTTATCACTGTTTACGCGCGCGATACTCCTTTTTTTTCGTGTTTCTCCGACGATTTATCAATCCACGGCCGAACCGTCACCGTCTCATACGAGTCGTCGCTTTTTATCGTTCATGTGTTACATTCCCGAAACTGACGCGATGCAATTTCGTTTTATTTTTATTTTTTTATTCCTCTTTTCTTTTTATTACACGTACACACATGCATCCGACACCCGGCTCGCCCGGGCAAATACTCACTCGATTTCTCGATCTAGCCGCGGCGTCACCCTCTCTGCCCACCTTTTGTCACGTTCCTTCTCTGTCACATGGATCCCAACGATACCGGAACGACTAGAGGGGTAGCCGCGACGTTGCCACTTACTCAAATACCCACCGCCACCGCCGCGCGCCCCACACTGCGATTCCTTCCCCTTTTCTCCGCGTGGCGGCGCTTCCACCCCCCGCTCCCCACCCGTGTTGTTTACTCCGATACATACGCCCGCCAATGCCTACGATCTCTCAAAACTTGTGTTTAAAAATCGATTTTATGCCGAAAATTCCATCGTATTTTCTCGGAAATAAATTATTGAGCCAAATCATTTAGTGGAAAATTTTTTGAGATAATGCATTTTTGTTTTCCAAAACAAATTCATATTTGCCAAATCTGCACTGACGAACATTGGGATTTTCAAAATATGAAATTATTAGAGTAAAAATCAAATAATACAAGGATTCAGTTTTCAGAAAATGGATTCAGAATCATGAATTAAAAATTTTTTATATAAAATTTGTTCGATCGAAATATAAATTAGGAAAAAAATCATAAGTCAATGTGCTCGTCGTTTCAGGAAATGAAATACAAAATTTAGCAATTTTTTAGTTAAATTTGTTTGAAAAAATAGTGATCGGAGAAATACATTTATAAAATGGGCATTCGAATAGTGAGTGGAATTTGAGAGTCAAGATATTGAAACTTTGTGAAAAATGTACCTGCGGACATAATTTAAATATTTTTGGACTTTTGTTTTAAATATGTGAATGATTTGTTTTTTGGATCTTTTGTTTGTTTTTTGGATCTTTTGTTTTAAATATGTGAATGATTTTAATTATTTCATTATGGATTACAATAATCAAAACATTAATTAAACGAAACCATTGATTTCGATTCGGAAAAACGTTTCATAACAAAAGTATTTTTTATTAAAACCGAAAAAAAATCTTTGCATTAGACTTTTTTTGCTCTCGAAAAAGGGATTTTAAGATTCTGAGATTTGTTAGGGACTGAGAAACGCGAAAGTGAATGAATAGCACTTTGTCAGAAATTTCCAAACAAATTGGTAATATCTATTGAAAATCTCATCATCGAAAGACATTAATTAATATTACATTTTTGTTTTGTCACGCATGCGCTACAAGGATGCATGAAACAACATTGCGACAAAATTTATCTTATAAATACATAAATATATTTTTTTTGTCATTCGTTTTTTGTTTTCATTGTTCGTATCGTTTATCAATTCCTGCAGTTTCGCAAAATCTTGTGCGAACGAAGTCAATAGTTTTGAGAATGGCACGAAAAAAAAAAAAAAAAAAACAGAAAATACCATCGATTGTAACAATTTCGTTCTCGAGATTCGCAAGATCGCGAGATCCATGAAACTTACATGCGATGCAAAATTTTCTACTCAAAAATCTGACTAGAATTTGCATTTTCCTTTCCACTATCGAATTTCAATTAATGTAATTACAATAATAATAATTATTATCGTTATTTATGTGTTATTATATTATAATAAATTAAAATGTAGAAAATTAGGATCTGTTAGAAATAATTCAGCGACGATTATTCGTGACTGGATCAGACGAGAGCATCGATTTTGATATAAAAAAATCCAATAAAAAATCGTTGTTCGCTATTCGCGAGTGTATAATGTAAACAAGTCAACGTAAAATGGCACAAATTTTACTGTTTCCCATGACTGTTTTATCAATATTGATCTTATTCCACGGAATTGATGAATCTCAAAGAAAATGGCACATTTATGAAATCAATAATCGCGTCTTGATCCAGCACCGTCTGATCCACAAATCGAGTTCCTCGTTTCATTTTTTTGTCGACAGGAGTTTCATTTTTGGAAGAGGAAAAAATATATACCGGGCGAATCGCAACTCGTCAGTAAATTAGGCCTATAAGAATTCTCAAAAAATTCGCATCAGTGATTGTCACCGAGGACTTTTTGTGGGAATAACAAAATGGTTTAACTAGGCATGTTTTATCGTGTGATTTACGTTGGCTATCTGCTCAAATTCGTAACATAGAGATGCTTCAGCTCCGTTTTTGGTGTGTTCTCGAAAAGAGCAGCACGGTTTTGGCCTTCGCCTTTTTTCACCCAATGACCGTAGACTCTGAAGGCACAACCGTCGATAACCTGAAATAAATCATAATCAATGAAAGATTAATCCTTTTTTTGCCATTTATATTAAACATTTTTTTAGAGTTTCTTTCGCATTTCATAATCAATCGACAAATTATTCAATACAATGTAATTCCTGCAACAATAATGATAATAATCATAATAATAATAATAAAAATTTAAGTGAATGATAAAATACCTTTCGTAAGACTTTAATTCTGTAAGGATCCTCGCGAGCCACGCGTGTCGAAAGTGGTTCGGGTGTGTTGTGCAATCTTTTTATACGTACAACCGCACGTACACAAATAATTGCCAATTGAAAGCGTTTTCTCGCGTCAAAAGATTTCGCTTTGAGTTCCTGCAGCAGAATGGGGAAAAAAATATTCAATAAAAGTTTATAAACGTTTATCTTAAAGCGCTGGACATCGTTGGAAAAGAAATTGTATTATTTTTCATTGACTTCACATTATTGATAGATATTTCAAGTTTAGAAACATTATTATCAATTATAAATGTAGAAGTATTGCGAAATTAGAAAATTTGAGCAATTAGAAGATGCAGTAAATAATTTGATATACTGAAATGAACGTTGCGTCTACAATAATTTGTTATTTTATAAAATACACATTTACAGAAAAAAGAAACAAAAACTGCGTTATTCTTCATTCAATTATTACTCTTTTTGCATTACTTTAAGGTAAAATATAACTGCAATATTACAAAATAAGTTTTACATGCAAATTCTTCGTTTCGCGTCTTTCGCAACAGTTGAAAAAAATGATTTTAGAGACGCAATTATCGGATTTGATAGACGCAACGATGATATGTTATTGTTTCTGTTTTGATGAAAGAATTTAGTGAAATGTTTTTTTTTTGTTTCATTCGAACGATGTCCAGTTTCCATCCTATACTGATACTGCGACATGAAAGATGGAGGAAGCACCAATGATTTATGATTAACATGACATGAACGATGCTGAGCACACGAGTTTTAATGATTTTTTAAATGCAAATAACACACAATGTTAAAAAAAAAAAACAAATTTACGAAACTCAAATGAAAAGCAGCAATCACACATTTCATTCGTCGACCGAATAATGAATATTAACATAAATGAAAAAAAAAAAAAAAAACTACAGATCAATTACCAAGGCTAATTGAGATATCCGACTGAGACGTCGCGAATTAGAAGACAGCGAGCGCTTTAGTGGCGCAATGTCTTGATCCCACAGCTGTAATCGTAATCACTTGTAATAACACAAAATCATACATAAAATAAATCACTCTTATTTACGCTCGTTCTTGTTTCTTTTTTCTCGAAGTTCGTGCAGTGCCGACGTCAAATGATTAACAATTTTGTGAAATAAACGAAAAAATAAATGATAAATCAAAGCCTTCACGTCATATCGTCGTGAAGGTAATTCACTCGATGATTCAAGCAAAAAAAAACTGGTCAAGCACTGCATGTTTGGAATTTATGTTTTACCTGTCTCAATTGAAATTGATTGTTTGCAAAAAAAATTTTTCAGCCTAATGAATAAAGGAATTATTTTGTTTCGTTTAGAAATAATTATAGACTTGCCACTGTGTGGAAGAACGAATGATCTAAAGCTTCCTTGATCGAAATTCTCTTCTGCGCATCCACCACCAATAATTTCCTTATCAAATCTTTTGGTGCCTCTGTAAAACCATTCAGAGGTATTATATTGTATATATGTATATATATAAAAATCTGTTAGAGAAATAAAGTTTGACCGCTTATCAATCGAGAACCCCACTGAACCGATTTCGATGAATCTTTCACAGGAAGAAAGCTCATTATTCACACTAGGGTGTCGGCTTCATAACATTCCGATTTATTGTTTTTTTACGGAAATGTGAAAAAAAGGTCAAGTCAACAAAATCATCAATAATTAAAAAATGTATATAAAAAACACAAATTACCAATTTAAAAATAATTAAAAAACAAAGATAGTGAACGGTGGCTGGGGTTCCCATTTTCGGCAGAAAAAAAGTTACAGCTATTTTAGTGAAGTGATAAAAAATTTGAAAATTTTGTTATTTTTAATATTTTATTGAGCAGCTTTTGTTGCAGGATTTTGGTAGAAAAAAAATCCAAAAATTATGTTCAAAATAGGAAGAGAATGGTAAACAAACATTTAGGTTACATATCACCTCGATATCTTGGTTCATTGGCTCATTGGCTCATATTATGTGAAACGGATAAAAGTAAGAAGAAAATAGCATAATATTGTTTGTGCTACATTACAAAATAAAATTGTCATATTATTTGTAAATTACTAAATTTTGTTAGATTGGAATATAATTGTTATTAATACATTAAAAAATCGTGTCCTAAGTTGTAGGTGTGTGTAGTTTACTCAAAAAGAATTTAACACAACAATTTATCAAATACATTGAATAATATTATGTTATTTTCTTCTTATTTTTATCCGTTTCACATAATATGAGCCAATAAACCAATGAACCAAGATATCGAGGTGATATGTAAGCTAAATGTTTGTTTACCATTCTCTTCCTATTTTCAACATAATTTTTGAATTTTTTTTCTACCAAAATCCTGCAACAAAAGCTGCTCAATAAAATATTAAAAATAACAAAATTTTCAAATTTTTTATTATTTCACTAAAATCACTGTAACTTTTTTTCTGTTCAAAATGGGAACCCACCGTTCATTATTTTTGTTTTTGAAATATCTTTAAATTGGTAATCTTTTTTTAACTACATTTTTTAATTAGTTATAAATTGTTAAAGTTGAACATTGAATAAAAATTTGAACTTTTTTTTTTCACACTTTCGTAAAAGACAATAAATCGGAATGTTATACAGCCGACACCCTAGTGTGAATCATGAGCTTTCTTCTTGTGAAAGATTCATCGAAATCAGTTCAGTGGGATTCTCGATTGATAAGCGACCTAACTTTTTTTCGCCAACAGATTTATATATATAGAGATAATATATAGCCATTCATTTAATTTATTCGAAAGTATTTTATTCATTGTTGTAAACTCTACGAAATCAATTTTTTCAACTCAGTTTTAAATCGAAATTTATTGTTTAATCCCTGTTTACGACTGATTGAAAAAGATTTTTTTAATTACCCGTTATGTCAGCCCATTCGGGCGATGTGAAGGAATATTTTCCTTCCATAATGTTCCGCAACATGACCATTTGTTTACGATGCCAGAATGGCGGACAACCCACCAGGAGGGTAAACATTATTACGCCACAGGCCCATCTGCAAAATCAATAGTATCTTCTAAACAATATTTATTCGGTCCTATAAATAATAAATTCAATTTGTTAGAAATTAGTCAATGCAAAGAAATTAAATGACAAAATTATTTCGCTAAAAAACAGCACTGAACAATGAATTCGTTAAAAAAAGCCATGGTGTAAAATTTTAGTAAAATGGAGAACATAATTAAGTAAATTGATATTTTATAAAGAACTTTGAGATGAAAATGAAAATTTTTAACTCTCTTCTCGAAATAATTGATGTTTTTGAAAATTTCATTTGTAATCAAATCAAAATAAAAAGAGCACAGCTGTTTTTTGTATTTTTAAATAAATTTTAATCCATGAATAAATCACGAATAAAAACAAAAATTAAAATATTAAAAGAAATCTTACACGTCGACTTCGTAGCTGTAGCCTTCGGCATTTTCGAACATATTGCACTTTAAAACTTCTGGTGCCAAATATCCTGGAGTACCGCACAAATCTGATACACAGAAAAAAGCAAAATCATTAAATTATTTGCACATATTTATTTCTCATAACGAATCATGAAACAAACCGTATAATTTATCGCCAGGTGTCAGCATTCTAGCGAATCCAAAATCCGTTATTTTCACGTTCAAATTATCATCGAGCAAAATATTTTCCGGTTTTAAGTCTCGGTGGACGATACCCTGATTGTGAATGTGTTGCACACCTTCGAATACTTGTCTCATGATGTATCGAGTCTTTTTCTCAGACAACGTTACAACGGACGTCAGATAATCGAACAATTCACCATTTTTGCACAGCTCAAATATGAGAAATATAAACGTGTTGGACTCGAAGACATCATGAAGCTCGACTGTAATAAAATTTGATTAAAAATATTTCAATTATAAACGTTTCGGACAATTTTGTGAATATACAAATTTTCGAGGGTTACAACGTTTATAAAATGTTTTTTTGTGATTTTCATAAATTGTTTTCTTGACAACTAGACAGTGGATCGAAAAATAATTCCAGTGATAGATGTACAGTATATTTTTTTTCTATAATATTTCCAAATTTCAATCCTCAAAGTTGAAATTTTCGGTTATCATTAGATTCACGTAAACTTCCCCTTAAGAAATCATTATTTTTACACGACATTTATATATGCATTTAAACTTTTCAGATAATTACACAACTTTCACATTTAACCTTAGAACCCCAACGTAGTTTTCAGCACCAATAAACCCCAACATGGGTCGTTTAAGTCGGTCACTTATTTGACTTTGTTATAGTGTACAAAAAATCTGAAGAAATGCATGAGTCTTCTTTGGACCCTCAACTGAATGTTATTTTTTTTTCCTAGCAGAAAGAATTTTTTTTTTTAAATAATTGTTTACAAAAATTGCACACTTGTAAGCATTCTCCATCGAAAGACATGGATACGAATGATCCAGCGTTGGGCTTCTAGGGTTAATATTTGTTAATTACGTAAATAGAATTTCAATTAAAAATGTATAAAAAAATGTCATTAGTCTTATTGTACAGAGGTTTACGATAGAGTGATTTTTGATGCTTAAAGCTTGGGTAGATAAAGTTAATATAAGAAAATTACTTATATATCGATGACCAGCGACCCTTCTGAGTATATGCACCTCTTGCATTGTAGCATCTTGCATTGTATGATTGTTCGCACCATTATGAGGTTCGTTGCTTATGTCTATGATTTTTGCTGCATATGCTATACCAGTTTCTTTTTCTATGCATCTTCTAACCGTCGATGAGATTCCTCTGAAAAGCACCATATAATGAAACAAATCCTTTTTATTTACTTACATTGAAAAGACTTTGTAATATTTTTTTCATTATTAAGCAGAAATTCCCATAACGATGATGAAAAAATAACACATATTGATAATTTTTTTTTTTTTAAGTATTTTGTTTGATCATGGTCTGCAGCTTCTTACATATGATAATTACACGCTTTAATTACATACACAACTTTTTTTTCTTTTATCACTTTCCATAGGACGCCAAAGATGGCACGCTAAAATATCTCATAATTTCAGTTCCAGTAACAACTTACTTTAGCACATCGGAAAAAAAAACCAAACAAATTTTTCCAAGTACATTTATAATGCTCTTCATCTATTTTTAATTGAAGAAAAAGCAAAATCAAAAAATGACAGAATTTTAAAAAAATTTGAAACAACAACCAAACAGCTTGTATTTTTCACTTTTCAGAACAAAAAAGATGTAAAAATGAGCAACCCTAAATATAGGAATAAAAAATATAACAATGAACACTATGCAGGAAAGTTTTTCAAATTCCAATAAGCTGTTTTTTTTCAATCGCTGGAACTGTTTTTGAATACATGATTGTGAGGGGAACGCGATAAACTTTTTTTCAAAATTAACCTTCCAAATAGCCAAAAACCCAAGCAACGGACATTAGTCAAGTCGATGTCAAAATAGCATGAAATTGATGGTAAGTCAGTCAGTATTGAAGAGTTAATTAATCAGAATATAACTATTAACGAAGTATAAATGTCGATGTTTATTATTTATATAAAGAATCCTAATTATTCACCATATTTTTCTTCATTGATTTAAAAACTGGAATATAATAGCAGAAAGTCGAAGAGGAAAATATAGAAATAAGGAACATTCTTGCTTATAAATTTTCTGAGTCGTAGAATTTTTATTAGAAAAATTAATCCCATCATATTTTATTGTTTTATCACCACGAAATTTCGAAAAATGATATATGTGGAATAGAAAAAAGTCTTGTTGAAGGGTTGGAACGAAATCGTTTTTATATCTATAGCACGAGTAACAGCAAAACAATAACCAATTTGAAGGTTATGAGTGGTATTAAAAGAGTGATGATTTTTAACACAACTTTGTCTAAGCCAAGATGTCCGATATCTATTTAAAACATTTCCTAACGTTTATTTTTACAATACCGATAGTAGCTTATAACATGACTCAATAATAGAAATTATGTAATTTCTAATTTCATAGATGTTTCATTTTTCATCATAGTAAAGGGTGAACTCTTTCGCTGTCATTCTTGTTTGAGTGAAAAATATAATAATGAATCAGTGAGACAAAAGTCAAAGAACGGACTTCGAAATGACCGATAAGAAGTTGATAAAGATAGTGCATTTTCTTGGATTATGAATATACATGCGGAAACAAAGTGAGAAAAAAGAGAGTGAGACAGAGAAACTAAGAGAAAAAAGATGCTAGACAATAATAAATGACGAACCTTCCAAGAATTTCTTTCGGCTCGTACTTGGCGTAAAAACCCTTGGCCGCGTCCTTGTCGGGCAAAAGATCGTCTCCTTCGTCCTTTGCCATTATCACACTTTCTATCATAAAACGCTTTAAATCACAATTATATACGCGAACCAATGCATGCACCAGATTTAATTATCTCATGCTCGACGCGCCGTTCAAACGATGTGAAATGTCTTGGTTTTTTTCCTTTTGTATTCTTACAACGCACCTGTACTACGTACACCTGTCGATATACGTATACGCGCAACCATGCCGCGCAGCGTACTGACGAATTCATTTCCAACAAAATTTAGTCCCTAGATTATCCGGGGAAATTTTACACGCCGTACTTCTAGAGGTTTTCATCGAAGTATCTATGGGAGCCACGGTCTTGTGATTGTGACGAGTGCGAAATTCGTCACCAGAGTGCGCTGATTTTTGCGCTAGAAAATCGCGAATTTGCGAATTCCCATACTATCATATTCTATACTAATTTAATAAATTGATTATTTGAATATTGGTGAAATGAGAGGAACGCGCGACGGACTTGGGTGACTGACGAATAAAATATACCATAAACAATAACCGCTAGTTTATAAGAAATATGAACCCTGCATGGTATTGCCTCATTCTTAGTTTACATTTAATAATCTCCATGCGTCGAAATGTATTTTTGGTTTCTTACATAAATAGTTTTAATACGATACTTTTGCCCACTTCTATATTATAAACACTAGGCTAAGGACATATCCATCGTCACACTTATGTTCAAGAGCTAACGATAAAGGCATTGTATAGTGAGCGTGTGAAAGCGAGTCGTGGGTCGCAAGACTGAGACGGCGAGACCCAAGAATTATATTACGAGTGGGAGAATGAAAAACAACGTGATTGGTCCACATATGAAAGGAGCGTGCGGAGTCTGCGCATGAGACTCTGAATATTGTAAGACTGAGAGTTTGAGTGAAATAGAATTAAGTCAGAAGAATATTGTCAGCCGAAAAGTCCAGACTTATATCATCGTACAATATATTCACTAAATTGAACCTTTTGTCTTGTGTTTTCTTTTATTTACGAGAAAATTCGCAAGGCGAGTTTCAACTCCTTGTCAATCGAACCCACCCAAATCAAATTATTCCGAATAGTTGCAAAATTTCCCGCTCGGAGTGTTACATGATGGGAGCTTTCCAAAAGCGTTCCAACAAGCACCTCTCGCAGTGTCGAGAGGTGCTTGTTGGAACGCTTTTTTAGTTTCTGACACAACCATTAGATGTCAGGCAGCTCGCAATTTCACTAGGTTCCTAACAACGAGTTCCTAACCTTAATGTAATCGACAACATTTTCATCATGGTGAGATGATTATTTTTTCATATTTTTATTTTTATTGGATAAGCCGTGTTATAATTTATAAAAAGATTTGTTGTAAATTTGACGTAAATATTTTGTAGGACGACTTAGATGTAAGCATCGTTCTACTTATGGAGACACCAATTTTGAGTAGCAGTAGTTCCTCTTCTATCAGCGACAACACAAGCGAAGAGGATAGTAGCTTAGAAGATGCATTTTTTTTGAAATTGATAAAGAAAAGAATATTGTAGCAAAAGAGCTATTTTTCCTCTAATGCAGTATTTGACGACTGATCGAAGAAAGCTTTTCATTGAAAATTACATTGACTCAACGGATTCCTGGACGGAGGAAGAATTCAAAGGGCATTTTCGATTAGGCCGAAGAACAGCGCTTCAACTGATAAGTGAGTATTGTATTATATAAACAGATTCTATCATAAAAGACTTGAATGATTGTGATTAATTTATAATTAATGAACATATTTACAGATAACTTTGAAAAGTCAGATTTTTGTTCCTCACACTTGTTTGGAATTAAGTCGTTGTCAGCAAAATTAAGTATTTTGCTATTTTTATGGTATCTGGGCAACACCAAACCTCTCCGGACACTTGCAGACAGATTTGACATTTCAATTTCATCGGTGTTTAGAGTTCTAAGAAGAGTCTCAAGTTGGCTTTTGACTGAGGAAACTAGCAATTATATGGCCTCAAGGAAACCGAGCTATTCAGACCATCGAGGAATTCTATGATAAAAAAGGAATTCCTAATATGTTAGGAGCAATTGACTGCACCCATATCCGAATTGAGAAACCTGCCCAAAACGCTCGCGACTACTACAATAGAAAAAAATATTGCTCAATTATTTTACAAGCAGTTGTAGATGCCAAAATGCAATTTACGAACGTTTATTGTGGAGAACCTGGATCACTCCATGATGCACGTGTACTGAGACGATCACCACTTCACGAAGCAGCCAATTCAGACAGAAGGACGATGTTTCCTAACGATTCATTTTTATTGGGAGATTCGGCTTATCTTTCCTTACCATGGATGATTCCACCGTTTCGAGACAATGGCCATCTGATACCTCGTCAGTTGGAATTTAATTTTATTAATTCTTCTACTCGGATATCAGTGGAAAGAGCGTTTGGAGTATTGAAGGGCAGATTTCGTCGTATCAAATTTTTTACGGAATATCGCGAATTAGCTTTCATAACTAAAATCGTAGTGGCAGCGTGCATCTTGCACAACTTCTGTTTAAAAGAAAACGACCACATCGAGCTAGATGAAGATAGAACTGATGATATGCCGAATTTTGTTGATAATGAAAATGCAGTAGACGATGTTGAGATGGGCCGAAGAGATCGTCGCAGAGAATTATTCAATGAACTTTTCCCGAAAGGACCGTAAAGTAATGTTTAAGAATTGTGATACCTTTGATAATATTTTGTAAATATAGATACATCTATACATACGCTACAAACATATCACAAACGCATATAACTTTCTTTTTTTTTACAGTTTTTCCGCGTTTGTTAGACCTAGAGATAAAACATCTGTACCTCTGGCCCGGACCTGTTCTAGCTAACGGATTCGATCCTCAAAACAAATGACAACAATAATTCTGTGTCTGCCCCGATTAGGGCATAAGCGAATATCGTGCTAAATTGTAAATTCAGTGGATGATCCATTTTACAAAATAACAATATTACGTCAATATGTCAAAAATTCAAGCAAGACACGTCAAAGATAGAAATGAACTTTATTTTAATAAATTAAACAATGTTGTTTGTTTTTCTTTCTTACAAAAAACATTTTTAATAGTAAGTTCTTTGTAGTTTTTTAATAATAATCTTTAAACTTAGTAATTAAGTATTTAACAAGTAATTTTTTTACTCTTCTTTTTCCTTTTCCTCTACAATCTTTTTCAGGAGCCCATATTTTTTTTCTTCCATTTCCAAAATTTCTGTTTACCGACGCTCCGTTTGTTTCATTTTTTTGTCAGTAGCTTCTTTTTTAAACTCTAATTCTTTTTCCTTTAATGTCAATTGTCGTTTTTTCATTTTTACCATTTCTTGTTGGACTTCCAGAGTTGCTTTGCGTAGTTCAGCTTGTTCGGCTTCTCGGTTTTCTTTGTTTTTTAAATACTCTGCCCAGTGATTTTCTAGAGCAGTTCGGCTTTTCGCTCTTTGAGAACGAGTCCCATGTTTCGGTCGGCTTTGATTAGTAATAGCTGAAAGAATTTTATACTGAGGGACTGCCGCGACTATTGAAGATGTGCTGGTTGAAGATGTCTGTTCGCTGTATTTTGATGTTTTTTGGAGATTTGTTGTTGAAGGTTGCTGTGGGCTTGATTGATTTTTTTTCACAGGAAGCGCAGACGCTAGCACGTATGATCCTACGGCATTACTACTGTGTCCAAGAATTTCCTCCATCTGCTCAAAATATTCAAAGGTCATGTATCTTCGACCAGAGGCTGTGTTGTTATCCACACACTCTTTACACTTTTTAGCTAATGCATTGAATTACCATCTCACTTGGCTACTCGACCTCTACATGAAAAAAAAAACCACAAAATGTGAAATTCATACGTCAATACTGTCATTCAGCTACTTTTAATCAATTTTTCAGCTTTTCTCACTGTACCTGGATTCCGAAATCCCTTAAGGACGTTCACGAGTAAATCGATTTTCTATAGATTTTCTTAAAATTTGGATGACACATTATTTATAGCTTCCTTAATGTACTTGCAAAATTCTGAAGACCATGCCTGTACCAAAGTGGAGATATTCGTTGTTGAAGTTGGGAAATTTAACATGCAAGGTATAGGCGAGGCATGAGCTTGAGAGACATTTTAATTCATAGCAGTCACAATTTTCTATAGATTTTGATAAAAAACTGCATAATGATAGATATTGATATGAGGAACAAAATGTAAAAAAATAGAGATGCTCAGCCGTGTCGTTCATACGCAATAGCGATTCAAACCTATAAATTTGACGGTATTTTCGAGTGTGCCACACCATGGAGGGGACGACGCTGTGGCGCAGCGGCAACGCTGCCGGGCGACGGTACGTAAGAGCAAGGGGGACGGGGGGGACTACACGCGTATGCACACTGTTATGGATTAATTTTCATGATATTCAACGATTTATCTCACAAAGAATTGCCAATTTAAGCATTTCTGGCTAGACATTTTAATGTATCATAAGAAAATGCATGCATCTCTCAATTTTGGAGACTTTTTAGGAATAACGACACTTTTTCTAAAAATAAGTTGTTCATATGAAAGTTCAACTTTGCAATCGAGATTATAAATATTAAAATGAGATATGAAAAATTATCAACAGTAACAAATAAATTTATTCATACAAAATGGAATATTCCTTTGGTGTTCCGTTTTTCGTGTTGGAATTATTATGGAATAATTATGAATGCGTAAGGTACATAAATAAAATACGCAAGTAATCTCGTATCTCTATAGTAATAATCTTATAGTAATAAACGTAGTAATCTTCTCGGAGTAAATAACATTGTTTTTATAGTATTTTTTCATATATTATCTACCATTTGGTCTTCGAAATTGGCTAGAGACGCTTGATTCTATAATGTTGTTCGCCATGACAGCGTCTTTCTACTGAGCTGAAAGCACGAGGCAGGCAAGCAACGCTGTCAGATCTCCGCGTCGCTCTAAGGATACTTGTATTAGTGTATATGTATAGGGTGCGCCAGAGCCTTATTTGCATTAGTGCGTAGAGTCCGTGCTAAGAGTTTCGGAGTAGGGGGCGCGACGCGCGCTACACAGCGACAGTTGAACTAAGCCGAGCGTATGCCGAACTTTTGTCTCCGATTTTCATTCGTGAACGTCCTTAAACCCTCCGATATTGTATTCCAAATATGTTTTTTTTTGGGTTATCCAATAAATGTTTGTTTGCTTCGTAGAGGCTGAGGAGAGCAAGGGTCGCATGTCGAGTCCATAATGCGGCTGTAAAAAATTATTGTAGTACTTTTATAAAAGTATAATAAGAGGTAATTGAACTATAAATAATTATAACCTATATATATATACATTTAAAAACTTAAACAGAATGCTTACTTTGTGTTTGGGTGACTGGAACTGAAGATGAGCTATCGTCTAAATGGGTTTTTTTTTATGACTTTCCAAGTCATCAGCGAATAAAAATTCACCGTTACATTCCTCACACGTAAACATGATGAAAATTAAAATTAATACCTAAACGTGTGTCAAATATGAGGAATGAATAGACCGAATAGACAGAGGTTACAGAAGAGAAGTGTGCAGAAAGATGAGCCAACTTGAGAAAATGAAATTTTCCCGAGAAATTAGTAGCCATGCGTGAAGCAACACGCTAAGGGCCGGTTGTTCCACGTTCTGGTAAATTTTACCTGACGGTTGTAGCATTGAGTAGCAGACCTTTAACTATCAGATAAAATTTACCTGGAGGTGGAACAACCAGCCCTAAAAGTCTGCTACTCGCTGTGTCTGGCTGTGTCGGACTGTGTCGTAGTCAGGGTTGCAAATAATGCATTATTTATTTTAATACATTATCATTTTCATTAACCATTAAAATTAAATGGTTAGTGGAAAATATTTCTATTAACCATTAAAATTAAATGGTTAATGAAAAATATTTCCATTAACCATTTATTTAAATGGTTATAATGGAAATTATTTCCAATAACGATTAAAATTAAATGGTTAATAGAAAATATTTCCATTGACCATTAATCATGTAATTAAATGGTTAATGGAAATATTTTCCATTAACTATTCAATTAAAATTAAATAATAGTAATGGAGGTTTCCTCGGTTACTGGTACCGGCAGTAGTTTCGGCTTGGGTCAAAATGACCCGATGGTAGTAATCGAGGCTCACTCGTTTACCAGAAGCAGTACCAGTTTTGATCTGGGTCAAAATGACCCTATGGTAGTAACCGAGATTTTCTTGGTTACAAATAGCGCGAGCGGTTTTGGTCTGGGTCAAACTGACCCAATGGTAATAACCGATGATTTCTCGTTTACTAGTAGCGGGAATGGTTTTATTCTGGGTCAAAATGACCCGATGGTAGTAACCGTGGTTTTCTCGGTTACTAGTAGCGGGAACGGTTTTATTCTGGGTCGAAATGACCCAATGGCAGTAACCGTGGTTTTCTCGGTTACTAGTAGCGGGAACGGTTTTATTCTGGGTCAAAATGACCCAATAGCAGTAACCGTGGTTCTCTCGGTTACTAATAGCGGGAACGGTTTTATTCTGGGTAAAAATGACCCAATGGCAGTAAACGTGGTTTTCTCGGTTACTAGTCGCGGGAGTGGTTTTAGTCTGGGTCGAAATAACACAATGATAGTAACCGAAATTTTCTCGGTTACTAGTAGCGGGAACGGTTTTATTCTGGGTCAAAAAGACCCAATGGTAGTAACGGAGCTTTTTTCGGTTACTAGTAGCAGGAACCGTGCTACGCTGGGTCAAAATGACCCTGTGGTAGTAACTGAAGTTTTCTCGGTTATAAGTAGCGAGAGCAGTTTTGGTCTGGGTCAAAATGACCCAAAGGTAGTAACCGAGGTTTTCTCGGTTACTAGTAGCGGGAACGGTTTTATTCTGGGTCAAAATGACCCAATTGCGGTAACCATGGTTTTCTCGGTTACCAGTGGCGGGAGTGGTTTTAGTTTGGGTCAAAATCACTCAATGGTAGTAATCGAGGTTTTCTCGATTACTAGTGGCGGGGATGGTTTTGGTCTGGTTCAAGTAGACCCAGTGCGTAAATTTTTATTGTCCTTTTACGTACTTGAAAAAATGCTCTCATCACGGTAATTGTGACGAATATAAGGGGGGGAAAACTATTGGAGTATTATATACACGTTATTATCTCACTTTTCTAATGATTAGGTGTTCTCTTCGACTACATATCTATGAGAATTCATCCCGCACTTATGTGAACTTCTATATATGTACGCAAAACGATTTTGATGCGTAGTGCTATGCTCGTACAATTTATGTCTAAATCATAGAGTCGGTCTAAGAGCTTAACACAGAACATAATCAATTTTTTCCGTTGCTTTGTCTACCCTGTATCCGTCTCAATTTTTTTCGTCGACTACACCGCGGACCGAGGGCAGTTGAGTGATTCGAACCCGAGGGAAAGGAGGAATTGAAAATCAAGAAAAGATAACGATTAAATTTTAAAAAAGGTGAGAAGGCGGGCCATTGAGTTAGGGCCAAGGTACGCAAAAGAGCAACGAGAGAGAGAGAGAGAGAGAGAGAGTTTTTCTTGAGTTTGACGTAAAAAATATTCTTTATTCTGTGAAATAGTAGTAAAATATTTTAAATGCACTGGTCCAGACGCGGGTTTTTTTCCACCGAACTAATTTAAGGTGATTTTACGTAACTAAGAAAACCTTGGTTACTACCGTTGGGTTATTTCAACCCAGAATAAAACCGCTTCTGCTACTAGTAACCGAGAAAACCTCGGTTGTTACCATTGGGTCATTTAGACCCAGAATAAATCCGCTTGTGCTACTAGTAACCGCAAAAACCTCGATTACTATCATTGGTTCATTTTGACCAGATTAAAACCACTCCCGCCACTAATAACCGAGAAAACCACGGTTTCTACCATTGGATCATTTCGACGCAGAATAGAACCGTTCCCACTACTAGTAACCGAAAAAACTTCGGTTACTACAATTGGGTTATTTTGACCCAGAATAAAACCGTTCGCGCTACTAGTAACCGAGAAAACCACGGTTACCGCCATTGGGTCATTTTGACCCAGAATAAAACCGTTCCCGCTACTAGTAACCGAGAAAACCACGGTTACTACCATTGGGTCTTTTTGACCCAAGAATAAAACCGTTTCCGCTACTAGTAACCGAAAAAACCTCGGTTACTACCATTGCGTCATTTTGACCCAATCTAAAACCACTCCCGCCACTACCCAGACAGAAATTCGTGCAGTCGGCATTAAGAATATTGTGGCGTGCAGTCACCGTGCCGTCACTGTGCCACAAATCGTCTATCAGGGTAGTAACCGAAAAAACCACGGTTACTACCATCGGGTCATTTTGACCCAGAATAAAATCATTCCCGTTACTAGTAAACGAGAAAACCTCGGTTACTACTATTGGGTTATTTTCACCGAGAATAAAACCGTTCCCGCTACTTGTAATCGAGAAAACCACGGTTACTGCCGTTGGGTCATTTTGACCCAGAATAAAACCGTTCCCGCTACTAATAGTAACCGAGAAAACCACAGTTACTATCATTGGGTCATTTTGATCCAGAATAAAAACCGTTCCCGCTACTAGTAACCGAGAAAACCTCGATTACTACTATTGGGTCTTTTTGACCCAGAATAAAACCACTCCCGCTATTAGTAACCGAAACAACCACGGTTACTACCATCGGGTCATTTTGACCGAGAATAAAACCATTCCCGCTACTAGTAAACGAGAAAACCTCGGTTATTACCATTGGGTTATTTTGACCCAGAATAAAACGGTTTCCACTACTAGTAACCGAGAAAACCACGGTTACTACCATTGGGTCATTTTGACCCAGAATAAAACCGTTCCCGCTACTAGTAACCGAGAAAACCTCGGTTACTACTATTGGGTCATTTTAACCCAGAACAAAATCGGTCCCATTACTAGTATTCAAGATGACTGTGTTTACTACCATGGGGTCATTTTAACCCAGAATAAAACCTCTCACGGTACTTGTAACCGAGAAAACCTTGGTTACTACCAGAGGGTCATTTTGACCCAGAACAAAACCTCTCACGCTACTTGTAACCGAGAAAACCTCGGTTACTACCATAGGGTTATTTTGACCCAGCCAAAACTGGTACTGCTACTGGTAACCGAGGAAACCTCGATTACTATTATTTCATTTTAATGGTTAATGGAAAATATTTCCATTGGCCATTAAAATTAAATGATTAATGGAGAATATTTCCATTGACTATTAAAATTAAATGGTTAATGGAAAATATTTCCATTGACGATTAAAATTAAATGATTAATGGAAATTATTTCCATTGACCATTAAAATTAAATGGTTAATGGAAAATATTTCCATTGACCATTAAAATTAAATGATTAATAGAAAATATTTCCCTTGACCATTAAAATTAAATGGTTAATGGAAAATATTTCCATTAATCTTTTAATTTAAATAGTTAATGGAAATAATTTCCATTAACCATTTAATTTAAATGGCTAATGGAAATTATTTTCATTAATCATTTAAATTAAATGGTTAATGGAAAATATTTTCATTAAAAATTTCGCAACCCTGGTCGTAGTAGGAATGCACTGTGCCGAACACTGTGCGTGCCACCTGGGTACGTTCCACTTAACGCCCGCAACGATTGTAACACCCTCAGTATCGTTCCACCTAAGGCCCGTGGTCGTCGCGAGCGATCGTTCAACGTCATAGATGACGTCACTGTTTGCGACCGCGTCGCGCCTACTTCGCCCACACGATATTGGTGGGTCAGAGTGGGCTTTCACCAAAACGTGGCGCGAATTTGGAAGAACAACGATGGGGACGAAACAAATTACACTTTACAATTCCGAAACTGACATTGCAGTCGAAGTGACAGTGTCAGTGGAGGATGCGAGACGTGCTGAAAATGGTAAGTGGTTCCTTAATTTTACACATAAAATGATATTTCTTAATCGAATAACTTTTGTTGGGGGAAAAAAAAAATTTTCTTAACCTAACCTCAATGAACTTTTTGTTGGGTGCGTGAGGTATTTTCGAACCCCAATATTCTATTTGTTGCAAAGAACGGAACAAATAATACTTTATATTTTTTAAATATGAATATAAATAATTATTTAAGATCTTGTTCAATTCAATTCTAACTATTTCTTGCGATAGTTTTGTTCATTAACGTTCATGTATTTTGATCAAGTTATTTTCTAATACATTTCCAAAAGAATTAAGTTTCTTATTTCAGATTTACAATTCGCAACCGCATTAATGAATGTTGCGTTAAAAGAAAGGGCAGCAGAGACTATACAATCGCAGCAGGGAGATAGTGACAATAATGATAGTGGTATCCCTAGCGGATTGACCGACCGGAAATTCGGTCGATTTTGGGGTCGATTAGACCGAACATTTTCGGTCGTGAGAACAACTTACCCCTAGTCGTAACGACTGAAAATCCTTAGTCGAAACGACCGAACATTTTCGATCATAACGACTGAAAATCCTTAGTCGAAACGACTAAAAAATTTCCGTAATTTATAATTTTATTTTGGCCCACGATCATCGCTTGGTCGTTTCGGCCAAAGCTCTCGGGTATATAGGACCACAGAAAGAATCGAAGAAAAAACCAGACCATCTGAGTGAGGCTTGATCCCGGGACTCTCCGAGTTTGAGTCTGATGCGCTATCCACTACGCTACCAGACATCTTATGCCTAAGAAACAATGGAACTCGTATATAAACCGTATGCACACTTTATACACACTTTATATATAAGTTTCGTTGTTACTTGGATATAGAATGTCTGGCAGCGTAGTGGATAGCGCATCAGACTCAAACTCCGAGAGTCCCGGGATCAAGCCTCACTCAGATGGTCTGGTTTTTTCTTCGATTTTTTCTGTGGTCCTATATACCCGAGAGCTTTGGTCGAAACGACCAAGCGATGATCGTGGGCCAAAATAAAATTATAAATCACGGAAATTTTTTAGTCGTTTCGACTAAGGATTTTCAGTCGTTACGACTAGGGGTAAAATGTTCTTACGACCGAAAATGTTCGGTCTAATCGACCCCAAAATCGACCGAAAATTTAACGACCGTAAAATTCCGGTCGATAAATCCGCTAGGGATGTAAGCTCGGTTTTCTATTAAACAATTTGAATATATATTTGAATATATTTGAACAATTTGAATATATCTATATACAAATTTTTTGAACTCATAAAAAAACTGTAAAAGTTTTTATGGCGCGTCTAATAGAGGGTCAAAAATGAAATAATAATTACACTTTCTTTACTTTTGATTTAGCAAATATAGAGGGAAATGTTGGTCACTCGCAATGATCAGCGCAGCAGGGGGATACTGTTACCACCGAAGATACTGGTACGTAAATCTATCTGTAGTATTTACAGCCTATAATCTAGATTGATTAATGCGAACGATAATTTCTAATATGCCATACTCATTCCAGGATTATATCGTTGGACTACGGAGATGGTGCTCTTGCTCCTCGATACATATGTAGAAAGAGAGGAGAAATTCTCCAGCGGGAAGTTTTCCCAAAAAAAAATTTGGGAAGGCATTGCGGAAGCAGCAATGAGAACAAAAATACCCATGATCACTGGACCTCAGTGCGCAGCCAAAATGCGCAGTTTAAAAAAGACATAAAAGTGTCAAAGACCACAACAATAAATCCGGCCATGACAGGCGAACATGGCTGTTTTATGAAGTAAAAATAAAATCTATATGTTGATATTTGTATTCTAAACTTATTTTAATTCTTGCACTAAATTACATGCATCTTTTGTAGAAAATGGATACTATTTTCCAATCTAAAGCCTGGTCTTCGCCGGTGGCTGTAGCTTCTTCGTCAGGAGTGTCCATGCAAAGAAGTCAGGAATCAGAGAGCGAAGTGTCATCTGGTATGTTTATCAATTTCATTTATTAGTAACTATTTGTAAGTTCAAATTTTATATACATTTTTCATTTTTCAGAGTCACCCGCCAGCCGGAAAACGAAAGAAAATGTGGCCTCCCTTTTGAAAAAGAGACTCCGGCAAAAATCGGAAGAGGAGGAAGCGCGTGCTAAACGGCATAAAGAGCGCTTAGAAATGGACGAGAAAATGCTTGCGTTACTTTCTAAGTTAGTTGATAAGAAGTAATTAGTTTTATTGTTTAAGCTCTTTTTTTTACGTGTTTCATGAAATAAAACGGTTTTGCAGAATTTTTCGCTTCTCCAGTTGTTTGTATTTTTATGCATTATGTCATAACCATTCAAACGATTGTGACAACACTTATTTGCATAGTTTTAGACACTGCATACAGTGATCTAATATACTTGTCATGAAGGTAAGTTTAAAATAGAACAAAAAATTCGAGTTTTCGGGTTCTACAAGACTATTTTTAAAAAATAAAAAGTGATAGCGTAAGTTTTCACATGCATGTAATAAAAAAAAAAAAGTATTCACATATAATACCATTTATTTATTATACTATTTTTATGACTTAAAATTAAAAATATTTCTTTTTAATGAAACTTGAAATTCAACATTCGAAATTTTAATATTGAAACTTGAACCTGAAAACTTCAAATCAATACAAATTAAAAAAAAAAAAATTGTAATTGAAAAAGAAATCAAAAATATTATTGAAATTTTCCAATTTATTTTCTTACATAATGCATACCATGATGTGTTATTGTATATAAGTGTGATGTCACTCTGTATAAGTTAGTGATACAAAAATTGCTTATCCTTAATGCTTATCCTAACGCAACCATAAATTCACGGGAATCCATGTTAGATTAAATTTTACTCCAATCCATGCGAAATATTTACTCCAAACTACACGTTTTCACTTCAAGCCGCCATATTGGGAACATACAGAGCTCTTATGTGCGTTCTACCTATAACTTTCGCCTACAACGCCCGCGGCCTTTTTGCGTTAGTGGAACGGGAATTTCAGCAGTCGCGGTCGAGGGCGTTGCGGGCGTTAAGTGGAACGTACCCACTGTGTCGCGCTGTGTCGTAGCTGGAAAGCTCCCTATAAAAACGGTACAGCGACAACTCAGTCGAAAATTAACTGTTTAGGCAAATCTCTACCGGACCAAACTGTACCAAGGAAATTTCAATCAAGAGAGAAACTCTATCATTCCTCAACTCTCCCAAAATTTTTCTCTACCATAGACATCTCTACCAACCCATCTCCACCACATCCTACTCTACCAACAACAACTCTCCCAGGGAAATCTCCACCATGGTCAATCTCTACCGGAAAGACATCTCTATATCAAGGGCAACTCTACCATTTATGAAGATTCATCTTTACTGTCCGTGTAGAAAACTTGAAAAGCTTTCTGTAAACCCCACAGATGACGACACCAATAAGTGTGTGTAACACTCCCAGCGGGAAATTGGCGCAATATTTAATTTGTTGTCGGTGGATCCGATTGATAAGGAGCTGAAGCTCGCCTTGCGAACTTTCTCTTAAATAATTTTGATGAAACAATTGATATTAAAAATTACATTCTTTTATTTGACAAATTCTTATTTAACAAGAGTTCTTTTCTCGATGGTTGACAAAGTTTTTCTGTTCTTTCTTTCTTTTCACTCAGCTCTCGTCCCTTCATTCTTTGAGTCTCTCGCGCAGACTCCGCACGCTTCTTTCACACATCGACCAATCGCGACATTCGTTTATTCTCCCACTCATGATTTCTTTGGTCCCACGACCCATGACTCGCTTTCACACGCTCACTACAATCGTCTTGTTGTTCGCTCTCATACATAAGTATCGATGACAGATATATCGTAGACTATTAATATTGTTTATAAAATCAATCTGGTCACAAAATTTCGTTGTTTGAAGCTGTTTACATAAAGTATTAAGAATAAAGACTTATTATATTCGTATGCACTAAAAGAATATCAAATTTTACTGTGAATGATTTTAACTATTTATATTTATGTCATGCGAGGGCTATCGTATTTTCTTATCGATTAGTAGTTATTGCTTATTATATAATTTATTCAATAGTCACCCAAGTCGATCACGTTCCTCTCATTTCGTTAATCTTTAATAAACGATAAACTTATTAAAAGAATACATGATTATATTAAATACTAGTATGAAAATTTGCGCTTTCGCGGTTTTTTCTGCACGGAAATCAGCGCACTCTAGCGACGAATTACGCATTCGTCACATGTGATTAGTGTATCTTCCAATTCAATTATTGATACCAAACTCAGATTTCAAAGCGCATTGGAGAGAATTGAGAAACGTAGAATTTCACCGGTGGTGTATGTCATCTTCAAAATCCAAAGGTAAAAAATACTTTGAACTTTACTATCAAAAATGTAACCGTCCATGGTTCTACGATCTGAGAATATGTAGAAAGGGAATTATATCAATTAATCGGCTGAGAAGTGGGCATTCGTCCTTAAAACTAACAAGGAAACCTTCCCAGGTGTACCCCGCCGATTTTGTTCCGCTTGGAGTATGTTATTCTACATTGAAATCTAAGAGATACCTATTTTTTTTTTTTGCGGAAACTCATATTTAAGGGGTGAAACACATCCCTAAAGTTGAGGTCTCTCAGGGCAGGTTGTTCAGTTCCATATATATGCAGACAAGGGAGCAAAATCAAACCAATTGCATTCAATGCTTCATAAAAAGTTATGACTACTCGATTTTTTTCAGCCCTGAGAGGGTGAATAAGCCGAAGTTATAGGGGTTGAAAATTAAAAAAACGTTATAACACATAGAATATGCTCGATATGGAAGTGAAAAAAATTGCATAATTAACAGTTTCAAAAGTTAAGAGATACATGTTTTGGCATTTTTTGAAAAAATGCATCCTTAAGGGTGTACTACCCTTACATCCGAATACCTTTAATTTCTGTAGATATGTATTTTTTTAAGTATCTATCTGCTAAAAAATATTCTTTTGGATATAGAACATATCGTGAAATCGTTTAAAAAGATTGTTATCAACATAAAAAAAAATCCCTTGAAAATAATCGATAGATTATAATAATCGATAGAACATATGATTCTGGCATTACAGATACTGAAAATTCTTTTCTTGAGAGATCGAAAAGTAGCTTTTTTCGCGATTTTGTTTCAACCGAGTTTTTGATGTTTCATTAAATCACTCTTAAAGAATAGAGGATGAACTCTTAACGTTATTTTCATTTTGTACACTGTTTTTTTTTTCTATCATTGAAATTTCTATCATTGAAAATGTCCTATAAAAAATCGATGTGTACGATTCTAGCCGTAATTATTGTCTGAAACAAAATTTTAAAAAGATTATTAATTTGCATGTGTGTCACTATTTTGCTATGGAGGGTTTATTTTTATTTTTATTTCTTTATTTTTTATTATCAAAAAACTGTTGATAAAATCGGCTAAATTCGTTCTCGTTTTGTTAGAGGAAAAGAAGTTTGTTATACACGTGATGTTTGTTGTTACAATCACGTAGCAGTAAATGAAATGATATCTTTTATCATTTCGAACCTTACTTTGTATACGTTCGTTAGCCTTGCTTATTAGCTATCTGATTCTCCGAGTTGATATTCTACTTCACCTATCATTGAAAGAAGTTTCAAAATACATTGATAAGAAATATATAACTGTTATCTGCCTCTGCCTCTCTTATTTGACATATGATGGCCTGTGCTACGCTTATAAGTCGCGTTCTTCAGAAATTGCTTCAATTCGAAAAGTGTGAGTTAGAAGGAATTCGTCTCGTGATAAAATAATATCAACAATCAAAGGCGTGTTTAACTCTGTGTTTTGTTTGCAATCAAAAGTTGTTAAAAGTTCCATAAGTTAAGAAATCAAGTGTATTTATTATCAAAAAAGAAAGTGAATCCGCTTAATGTGATACGATTAGTTTTGGCACATTTTCAAGCCCTAAATATACCTGAAAGCCCTATAAATAATGATGGAATACAATTAAAAGAAAGCATTGAAAATATATTAACGAATGCTATGCAAGATTACATGGACGTCGAAACAATCGTAGAAGATTCATTATATTTCCAAGAACCTTACAAAGATTGGGATATGAAAATAGTAGAAGACGAAGAATGGGGATCGGCAATCAATGATCCGGTACTACCTCCGGATGTTTGTACTACTGATGATGAATCTGTTTCGTACGAGTATAAATCGAGGGCAGTCAACTATTGGAGAAGTGGCAAAACTAAAAATTTGAGCCTATCAAGCGTTAAACAAAAATTTAGAAAAGTACAATCAGTGACTCAATTAAAAAGATGGGCTAAATATTTAAATAAAGGTGGAACTTATAAAGAAAAAAAAGCTAGAATTTGCGAGTAGACTTTAGCCAATTTTAAAGCTGCCGTTGATGCTGGTCTTATGGTACATGACATCGACTTAAAAAAATGGGCAATGCAAGCACACAAAGAAATCGGTCATGAAGATGTCCGTTTTAAGGCGTCAGACAAGTGGGTACACTCATTTAAGAAAGCTCATAAGATTGTTTCCAGAAAAATTAGTAAATTTATCACAAAAAAAAAGTATTGAAAATGCAGACAATCTGCGAAAGCTTGCTGAACAATTTGTTTCTGAAGTGAAGAACGATATAGAAGAATATGGGTTATCGTCTACAATTCGGACCAAAGTGGTTTCCAATTAGAAATGCATTCTGAAAGAACATTAGCGGTTGAAGGAGAGAAACAAGTTGAATGCCTTGTACAATCAATTGCTTCTACAACACATAGTTATACGATTCAGCCCACTATAGCAGGTGACGGAAGGCTTCTTTCTCCGCTATTCCTGGTTTTGAAAGAACCAAGTGGTAAATTTGGTCCAATAGTGGAATCGTCACTATTCAAACCAGGAAACGTTTACATAGAAGTATCGAAATCTGGAAAACTCACTTCAGGCAATAATAAAAATTATTTTTTTAGATAATTCCTTATATTGACACATAAGATACTGTTTATTTCTTGCAACGAAGCAAATTGAAAAATTAATTCATACTTTCAGAACATTTTAAAACCTGGCTACAAAATGTCTTCTTCCCCCAAGTTGGTTCAAACAGTATTTTATTAATTGACTCCTGGACTGGACATTGCCCTCGAGCTGTTGACGAAGCGAAACCTCGGGATAAAAATATAAAATTAAGAAAAATACCGCAGGGTACAACGGGAAAGATTCAACCTTTGGATGTTTTTGACTCCAGGATATGGAAAAATTATGTGAAACATTTTTCTGACAATGTCATATTAATGGATTATGATTTAAATTTGCATTTACGAAATAATATAATTAAGCTTCAGTCACTTGTTCACAACCAATTATCATCTCCACGATATGTAAACTTATTTAGTCATAATTGGATTGTTGTTTGAATAGTTGGACATGTGGAAATAGTAGGGTGGGCTCAGGTCATCTTTGGGTTGTTGTTTGAATACTTGGACGTGTGGAAATAGTAGGGTGGGTTCGGGTCATCTTTGGGTTGTTGTTTGAATAGTTGAACATATGGAAATAGTAGGGTGGGTTTGGGTCATATTTGGATTGTTGTTTGAATAGTTGGATATGTGGAAATAGTAGGGTAGGTTCAGGTCACCTTTGGGTTGTTGTTTGAATACTTGGACGTGTGGAAATAGTAGGGTGGGTTCGGGTCATCTTTGGGTTGTTGTTTGAATAGTTGGACATGTGGAAATGGGTGAGTTCAGGTCATCTTTGGGTTGTTGTTTGAATAGTTGAACATGTGGAAATAGTAAGGTGGGTTCGGGTCATCTTTGGGTTGTTGTTTGTATAGTTGGACATGTGGAAATAGTAGGGTGGGTTCGGGTCATCTTTGGGTTCTTGTTTGAATAGTTGGACATGTGGAAATAGTAGGGTGGGTTCGGGTCATCTTTGGGTTGTTGTTTGAATAGTTGGACATGTGGAAATAGTAGGGTGGGTTCGGGTCATCTTTGGGTTGTTGTTTGTATAGTTGGACATGCGGAAATAGTAGGGTGGGTTCGGGTCATCTTTGGGTTCTTGTTTGAATAGTTGGACATGTAGAAATAGTAGGGTGGGTTCGGGTCCTCTTTGAGTTTTTGTTTGTATAGTTGGACATATGAAAATAGCAGGATGGGTTCGGGTCATCTTTGGATTGTTGTTTGAATAGTTGGGAATGTGGAAATAGTAGGGTGGGTTCGGGTCATCTTTGGGTTGTTGTTTGAATAGTTGGACATGTGGAAATAGTAGGGTGGGTTTGGGTCATCTTTAGGTTGTTGTTTGAATAGTTGGACATGTGAAAATAGTAGAATGTGTTCGGGTCATCTTTGGGTTATTGTTTGAATAGTTGAACATATGGAAATAGTAGGGTGGGTTCGGGTCATATTTGGATTGTTGTTTGAATAGTTGGAAATGTGGAAATAGTAGGGGGAGCTCAGGTCATCTTTGGGTTGTTGTTTGAATACTTGGACGTGTGGAAATAGTAGCGTGGGTTCGGGTCATCTTTGGGTTGTTGTTTGAATAGTTGGACATATGGAAATAGTAGGGTGGGTTCGGGTCATATTTGGATTGTTGTTTGAATAGTTGGATATGTGGAAATAGTAGGGTGGGTTCAGGTCATCTTTGGGTTGTTGTTTGAATACTTGGACGTGTGGAAATAGTAGGGTGGGTTCGCGTCATCTTTGGGTTGTTGTTTGAATAGTTGGACATGTGGAATAAGTAGGGTGGGTTCGGGTCATCTTTGGGTTGTTGTTTGTATAGTTGGACATGCGGAAATAGTAGGGTGGGTTCGGGTCATCTTTGGGTTCTTGTTTGAATAGTTGGACATGTGAAAATAGTAGGGTGCGTTCGGGTCATCTTTGGGTTCTTGTTTGAATAGTTAGACGTGTGGAAATAGTAGAGTGGGTTCGGGTCGTCTTTGGGTTATTGTTTGAATAGTTGGGCATGTAGAAATAGTAGGGTGGGTTCGGGTCATCTTTGAATTGTTGTTTGAATAGTTGGACATGTGAAAATAGTAGGGTGGGTTCAGGTCATCTTTAGGTTGTTGTTTGAATACTTGGACGTGTGGAAATAGTAGGATGGATTCGGGTCATCTTTGGGTTGTTGTTTGAATAGTTGGACATGTGGAAATAATAGGGTGGGTTCGGGTCGTCTGTGGGTTGTTGTTTGAATAGTTGGACATGTGGAAATAGTAGAGTGTGTTCGGGTCATCTTTGGGGTATTGTTTGAACAGTTGGACATATGGAAATAGTAGGGTGGGTTCGGGTCATATTTGGATTGTTGTTTGAATAGTTGGACATGTGGAAATAGTAGGGTGGGTTCAGGTCATCTTTGGGTTGTTGTTTGGATACTTGGACGTGTGGAAATAGTAGGGTGGGTTCGGGTCATCTTTGGGTTGTTGTTTGTATAGTTGGACATGTGGAAATAGTAGGGTGGGTTCGGGTCATCTTTGAGTTTTTGTTTGTATAGTTGAACATATGAAAATAGCAGGATGGGTTCGGGTCATCTTTGGGTTGCTGTTTGAATAGTTGGGAATGTGGAAATAGTAGGGTGGGTTCGGGTCATCTTTGGGTTGTTGTCTGAATAGTTGGACATGTGGAAATAGTAGGGTGGGTTTGGGTCATCTTTAGGTTGTTGTTTGAATAGTTGGACATGTGGAAATAGTAGAGTGTGTTCGGGTTATCTTTGGGGTATTGTTTGAATAGTTGGACATATGGAAATAGTAGGGTGGGTTCGGGTCATATTTGGTTTGTTGTTTGAATAGTTGGACATGTGGAAATAGTAGGGTGGGTTCAGGTCATCTTTGGGTTGTTGTTTGAATACTTGAACGTGTGGAAATAGTAGGGTGGGTTCGGGTCATCTTTGGGTTGTTGTTTGAATAGTTGGACATATGGAAATAGTAGGGTGGGTTCGGGTCGTATTTGGATTGTTGTTTGAATAGTTGGATATGTGGAAATAGTAGGGTGGGTTCAGGTCATCTTTGGGTTGTTGTTTGAATACTTGGACGTGTGGAAATAGTAGGGTGGGTTCGGGTCATCTTTGGGTTGTTGTTTGAATAGTTGGACATGTGGAATAAGTAGGGTGGGTTCGGGTCATCTTTGGGTTGTTGTTTGTATAGTTGGACATGCGGAAATAGTAGGGTGGGTTCGGGTCATCTTTGGGTTCTTGTTTGAATAGTTGGACATGTGAAAATAGTAGGGTGGGTTCGGGTCATCTTTGGGTTCTTGTTTGAATAGTTGGACGTGTGGAAATAGTAGAGTGGGTTCGGGTCGTCTTTGGGTTATTGTTTGAATAGTTGGGCATGTAGAAATAGTAGGGTGGGTTCGGGTCATCTTTGAATTGTTGTTTGAATAGTTGGACATGTGAAAATAGTAGGGTGGGTTCAGGTCATCTTTAGGTTGTTGTTTGAATACTTGGACGTGTGGAAATAGTAGGATGGATTCGGGTCATCTTTGGGTTGTTGTTTGAATAGTTGGACATGTGGAAATAATAGGGTGGGTTCGGGTCGTCTGTGGGTTGTTGTTTGAATAGTTGGACATGTGGAAATAGTAGAGTGTGTTCGGGTCATCTTTGGGGTATTGTTTGAACAGTTGGACATATGGAAATAGTAGGGTGGGTTCGGGTCATATTTGGATTGTTGTTTGAATAGTTGGACATGTGGAAATAGTAGGGTGGGTTCAGGTCATCTTTGGGTTGTTGTTTGGATACTTGGACGTGTGGAAATAGTAGGGTGGGTTCGGGTCATCTTTGGGTTGTTGTTTGTATAGTTGGACATGTGGAAATAGTAGGGTGGGTTCGGGTCATCTTTGAGTTTTTGTTTGTATAGTTGAACATATGAAAATAGCAGGATGGGTTCGGGTCATCTTTGGATTGTTGTTTGAATAGTTGGGAATGTGGAAATAGTAGGGTGGGTTCGGGTCATCTTTGGGTTGTTGTTTGAATAGTTGGACATGTGGAAATAGTAGGGTGGGTTTGGGTCATCTTTAGGTTGTTGTTTGAATAGTTGGACATGTGAAAATAGTAGAATGTGTTCGGGTCATCTTTGGGTTATTGTTTGAATAGTTGAACATATGGAAATAGTAGGGTGGGTTCGGGTCATATTTGGATTGTTGTTTGAATAGTTGGACATGTGGAAATAGTAGGGTGGGCTCAGGTCATCTTTGGGTTGTTGTTTGAATACTTGGACGTGTGGAAATAGTAGGGTGGGTTCGGGTCATCTTTGGGTTGTTGTTTGAATAGTTGGACATATGGAAATAGTAGGGTGGGTTCGGGTCATATTTGGATTGTTGTTTGAATAGTTGGATATGTGGAAATAGTAGGGTGGGTTCAGGTCATCTTTGGGTTGTTGTTTGAATACTTGGACGTGTGGAAATAGTAGGGTGGGTTCGGGTCATCTTTAGGTTGTTGTTTGAATAGTTGGACATGTGGAATAAGTAGGGTGGGTTCGGATCATCTTTGGGTTGTTGTTTGTATAGTTGGACATGCGGAAATAGTAGGGTGGGTTCGGGTCATCTTTGGGTTCTTGTTTGAATAGTTGGACATGTGAAAATAGTAGGGTGGGTTCGGGTCATCTTTGGGTTCTTGTTTGAATATTTGGACGTGTGGAAATAGTAGAGTGGGTTCGGGTCGTCTTTGGGTTATTGTTTGAATAGTTGGGCATGTAGAAATAGTAGGGTGGGTTCGGGTCATCTTTGAATTGTTGTTTGAATAGTTGGACATGTGAAAATAGTAGGGTGGGTTCAGGTCATCTTTGGGTTGTTGTTTGGATACTTGGACGTGTGGAAATAGTAGGGTGGGTTCGGGTCATCTTTGGGTTGTTGTTTGTATAGTTGGACATGTGGAAATAGTAGGGTGGGTTCGGGTCATCTTTGAGTTTTTGTTTGTATAGTTGAACATATGAAAATAGCAGGATGGGTTCGGGTCATCTTTGGATTGCTGTTTGAACAGTTGGGAATGTGGAAATAGTAGGGTGGGTTCGGGTCATCTTTGGGTTGTTGTCTGAATAGTTGGACATGTGGAAATAGTAGGGTGGGTTCGGGTCATCTTTGGGTTGTTGTTTGAATAGTTGGACATGTGGAAATAGTAGGGTGGGTTTGGGTCATCTTTAGGTTGTTGTTTGAATAGTTGGACATGTGAAAATAGTAGAATGTGTTCGGGTCATCTTTGGGTTATTGTTTGAATAGTTGAACATATGGAAATAGTAGGGTGGGTTCGGGTCATATTTGGATTGTTGTTTGAATAGTTGGAAATGTGGAAATAGTAGGGGGAGCTCAGGTCATCTTTGGGTTGTTGTTTGAATACTTGGACGTGTGGAAATAGTAGCGTGGGTTCGGGTCATCTTTGGGTTGTTGTTTGAATAGTTGGACATATGGAAATAGTAGGGTGGGTTCGGGTCATATTTGGATTGTTGTTTGAATAGTTGGATATGTGGAAATAGTAGGGTGGGTTCAGGTCATCTTTGGGTTGTTGTTTGAATACTTGGACGTGTGGAAATAGTAGGGTGGGTTCGCGTCATCTTTGGGTTGTTGTTTGAATAGTTGGACATGTGGAATAAGTAGGGTGGGTTCGGGTCATCTTTGGGTTGTTGTTTGTATAGTTGGACATGCGGAAATAGTAGGGTGGGTTCGGGTCATCTTTGGGTTCTTGTTTGAATAGTTGGACATGTGAAAATAGTAGGGTGCGTTCGGGTCATCTTTGGGTTCTTGTTTGAATAGTTAGACGTGTGGAAATAGTAGAGTGGGTTCGGGTCGTCTTTGGGTTATTGTTTGAATAGTTGGGCATGTAGAAATAGTAGGGTGGGTTCGGGTCATCTTTGAATTGTTGTTTGAATAGTTGGACATGTGAAAATAGTAGGGTGGGTTCAGGTCATCTTTAGGTTGTTGTTTGAATACTTGGACGTGTGGAAATAGTAGGATGGATTCGGGTCATCTTTGGGTTGTTGTTTGAATAGTTGGACATGTGGAAATAATAGGGTGGGTTCGGGTCGTCTGTGGGTTGTTGTTTGAATAGTTGGACATGTGGAAATAGTAGAGTGTGTTCGGGTCATCTTTGGGGTATTGTTTGAACAGTTGGACATATGGAAATAGTAGGGTGGGTTCGGGTCATATTTGGATTGTTGTTTGAATAGTTGGACATGTGGAAATAGTAGGGTGGGTTCAGGTCATCTTTGGGTTGTTGTTTGGATACTTGGACGTGTGGAAATAGTAGGGTGGGTTCGGGTCATCTTTGGGTTGTTGTTTGTATAGTTGGACATGTGGAAATAGTAGGGTGGGTTCGGGTCATCTTTGAGTTTTTGTTTGTATAGTTGAACATATGAAAATAGCAGGATGGGTTCGGGTCATCTTTGGGTTGCTGTTTGAATAGTTGGGAATGTGGAAATAGTAGGGTGGGTTCGGGTCATCTTTGGGTTGTTGTCTGAATAGTTGGACATGTGGAAATAGTAGGGTGGGTTTGGGTCATCTTTAGGTTGTTGTTTGAATAGTTGGACATGTGGAAATAGTAGAGTGTGTTCGGGTTATCTTTGGGGTATTGTTTGAATAGTTGGACATATGGAAATAGTAGGGTGGGTTCGGGTCATATTTGGTTTGTTGTTTGAATAGTTGGACATGTGGAAATAGTAGGGTGGGTTCAGGTCATCTTTGGGTTGTTGTTTGAATACTTGAACGTGTGGAAATAGTAGGGTGGGTTCGGGTCATCTTTGGGTTGTTGTTTGAATAGTTGGACATATGGAAATAGTAGGGTGGGTTCGGGTCGTATTTGGATTGTTGTTTGAATAGTTGGATATGTGGAAATAGTAGGGTGGGTTCAGGTCATCTTTGGGTTGTTGTTTGAATACTTGGACGTGTGGAAATAGTAGGGTGGGTTCGGGTCATCTTTGGGTTGTTGTTTGAATAGTTGGACATGTGGAATAAGTAGGGTGGGTTCGGGTCATCTTTGGGTTGTTGTTTGTATAGTTGGACATGCGGAAATAGTAGGGTGGGTTCGGGTCATCTTTGGGTTCTTGTTTGAATAGTTGGACATGTGAAAATAGTAGGGTGGGTTCGGGTCATCTTTGGGTTCTTGTTTGAATAGTTGGACGTGTGGAAATAGTAGAGTGGGTTCGGGTCGTCTTTGGGTTATTGTTTGAATAGTTGGGCATGTAGAAATAGTAGGGTGGGTTCGGGTCATCTTTGAATTGTTGTTTGAATAGTTGGACATGTGAAAATAGTAGGGTGGGTTCAGGTCATCTTTAGGTTGTTGTTTGAATACTTGGACGTGTGGAAATAGTAGGATGGATTCGGGTCATCTTTGGGTTGTTGTTTGAATAGTTGGACATGTGGAAATAATAGGGTGGGTTCGGGTCGTCTGTGGGTTGTTGTTTGAATAGTTGGACATGTGGAAATAGTAGAGTGTGTTCGGGTCATCTTTGGGGTATTGTTTGAACAGTTGGACATATGGAAATAGTAGGGTGGGTTCGGGTCATATTTGGATTGTTGTTTGAATAGTTGGACATGTGGAAATAGTAGGGTGGGTTCAGGTCATCTTTGGGTTGTTGTTTGGATACTTGGACGTGTGGAAATAGTAGGGTGGGTTCGGGTCATCTTTGGGTTGTTGTTTGTATAGTTGGACATGTGGAAATAGTAGGGTGGGTTCGGGTCATCTTTGAGTTTTTGTTTGTATAGTTGAACATATGAAAATAGCAGGATGGGTTCGGGTCATCTTTGGATTGTTGTTTGAATAGTTGGGAATGTGGAAATAGTAGGGTGGGTTCGGGTCATCTTTGGGTTGTTGTTTGAATAGTTGGACATGTGGAAATAGTAGGGTGGGTTTGGGTCATCTTTAGGTTGTTGTTTGAATAGTTGGACATGTGAAAATAGTAGAATGTGTTCGGGTCATCTTTGGGTTATTGTTTGAATAGTTGAACATATGGAAATAGTAGGGTGGGTTCGGGTCATATTTGGATTGTTGTTTGAATAGTTGGACATGTGGAAATAGTAGGGTGGGCTCAGGTCATCTTTGGGTTGTTGTTTGAATACTTGGACGTGTGGAAATAGTAGGGTGGGTTCGGGTCATCTTTGGGTTGTTGTTTGAATAGTTGGACATATGGAAATAGTAGGGTGGGTTCGGGTCATATTTGGATTGTTGTTTGAATAGTTGGATATGTGGAAATAGTAGGGTGGGTTCAGGTCATCTTTGGGTTGTTGTTTGAATACTTGGACGTGTGGAAATAGTAGGGTGGGTTCGGGTCATCTTTAGGTTGTTGTTTGAATAGTTGGACATGTGGAATAAGTAGGGTGGGTTCGGATCATCTTTGGGTTGTTGTTTGTATAGTTGGACATGCGGAAATAGTAGGGTGGGTTCGGGTCATCTTTGGGTTCTTGTTTGAATAGTTGGACATGTGAAAATAGTAGGGTGGGTTCGGGTCATCTTTGGGTTCTTGTTTGAATATTTGGACGTGTGGAAATAGTAGAGTGGGTTCGGGTCGTCTTTGGGTTATTGTTTGAATAGTTGGGCATGTAGAAA
Source organism: Rhimphoctona megacephalus (assembly GCA_963989365.1). Lineage (NCBI taxonomy): Eukaryota > Metazoa > Arthropoda > Insecta > Hymenoptera > Ichneumonidae > Rhimphoctona > Rhimphoctona megacephalus. The sequence continues at coordinate 11,963,984 of OZ022417.1, forward strand.
TAGTAGGGTGGGTTCGGGTCATCTTTGAATTGTTGTTTGAATAGTTGGACATGTGAAAATAGTAGGGTGGGTTCAGGTCATCTTTGGGTTGTTGTTTGGATACTTGGACGTGTGGAAATAGTAGGGTGGGTTCGGGTCATCTTTGGGTTGTTGTTTGTATAGTTGGACATGTGGAAATAGTAGGGTGGGTTCGGGTCATCTTTGAGTTTTTGTTTGTATAGTTGAACATATGAAAATAGCAGGATGGGTTCGGGTCATCTTTGGATTGCTGTTTGAACAGTTGGGAATGTGGAAATAGTAGGGTGGGTTCGGGTCATCTTTGGGTTGTTGTCTGAATAGTTGGACATGTGGAAATAGTAGGGTGGGTTTGGGTCATCTTTAGGTTGTTGTTTGAATAGTTGGACATGTGGAAATAGTAGAGTGTGTTCGGGTTATCTTTGGGGTATTGTTTGAATAGTTGGACATATGGAAATAGTAGGGTGGGTTCGGGTCATATTTGGTTTGTTGTTTGAATAGTTGGACATGTGGAAATAGTAGGGTGGGTTCAGGTCATCTTTGGGTTGTTGTTTGAATACTTGAACGTGTGGAAATAGTAGGGTGGGTTCGGGTCATATTTGGTTTGTTGTTTGAATAGTTGGACATGTGGAAATAGTAGGGTGGGTTCAGGTCATCTTTGGGTTGTTGTTTGAATACTTGAACGTGTGGAAATAGTAGGGTGGGTTCGGGTCATCTTTGGGTTGTTATTTGTATAGTTGGACATGTGGAAATAGTAGGGTGGGTTCGGGTCATCTTTGGGTTCTTGTTTGAATAGTTGGACATGTCGAAATAGTAGGGTGGGTTCGGGTCCTCTTTGAGTTTTTGTTTGTTTAGTTGGACATATGAAAATAGCAGGATGGGTTCGGGTCATCTTTGGATTGTTGTTTGAATAGTTGGGAATGTGGAAATAGTAGGGTGGGTTCGGGTCATCTTTGGGTTGTTGTTTGAATAGTTGGACATGTGGAAATAGTAGGGTGGGTTAGGGTCATCTTTAGGTTGTTGTTTGAATAGTTGGACATGTGAAAATAGTAGAATGTGTTCGGGTCATCTTTGGGTTATTGTTTGAATAGTTGAACATATGGAAATAGTAGGGTGGGTTCGGGTCATATTTGGATTGTTGTTTGAATAGTTGGACATGTGGGAATAGTAGGGTGGGCTCAGGTCATCTTTGGGTTGTTGTTTGAATACTTGGACGTGTGGAAATAGTAGGGTGGGTTCGGGTCATCTTTGGGTTGTTGTTTGAATAGTTGGACATATGGAAATAGTAGGGTGGGTTCGGGTCATATTTGGATTGTTGTTTGAATAGTTGGATATGTGGAAATAGTAGGGTGGGTTCAGGTCATCTTTGGGTTGTTGTTTGAATACTTGGACGTGTGGAAATAGTAGGGTGGGTTCGGGTCATCTTTGGGTTGTTGTTTGAATAGTTGGACATGTGGAATAAGTAGGGTGGGTTCGGGTCATCTTTGGGTTGTTGTTTGTATAGTTGGACATGCGGAAATAGTAGGGTGGGTTCGGGTCATCTTTGGGTTCTTGTTTGAATAGTTGGACATGTGAAAATAGTAGGGTGGGTTCGGGTCATCTTTGGGTTCTTGTTTGAATAGTTGGACGTGTGGAAATAGTAGAGTGGGTTCGGGTCGTCTTTGGGTTATTGTTTGAATAGTTGGGCATGTAGAAATAGTAGGGTGGGTTCCGGTCATCTTTGAATTGTTGTTTGAATAGTTGGACATGTGAAAATAGTAGGGTGGGTTCAGGTCATCTTTAGGTTGTTGTTTGAATACTTGGACGTGTGGAAATAGTAGGATGGATTCGGGTCATCTTTGGGTTGTTGTTTGAATAGTTGGACATGTGGAAATAATAGGGTGGGTTCGGGTCGTCTGTGGGTTGTTGTTTGAATAGTTGGACACGTGGAAATAGTAGAGTGTGTTCGGGTCATCTTTGGGGTATTGTTTGAACAGTTGGACATATGGAAATAGTAGGGTGGGTTCGGGTCATATTTGGATTGTTGTTTGAATAGTTGGACATGTGGAAATAGTAGGGTGGGTTCAGGTCATCTTTGGGTTGTTGTTTGGATACTTGGACGTGTGGAAATAGTAGGGTGGGTTCGGGTCATCTTTGGGTTGTTGTTTGTATAGTTGGACATGTGGAAATAGTAGGGTGGGTTCGGGTCATCTTTGAGTTTTTGTTTGTATAGTTGAACATATGAAAATAGCAGGATGGGTTCGGGTCATCTCTGGATTGTTGTTTGAATAGTTGGGAATGTGGAAATAGTAGGGTGGGTTCGGGTCATCTTTGGGTTGTTGTTTGAATAGTTGGACATGTGGAAATAGTAGGGTGGGTTTGGGTCATCTTTAGGTTGTTGTTTGAATAGTTGGACATGTGAAAATAGTAGAATGTGTTCGGGTCATCTTTGGGTTATTGTTTGAATAGTTGAACATATGGAAATAGTAGGGTGGGTTCGGGTCATATTTGGATTGTTGTTTGAATAGTTGGACATGTGGAAATAGTAGGGTGGGCTCAGGTCATCTTTGGGTTGTTGTTTGAATACTTGGACGTGTGGAAATAGTAGGGTGGGTTCGGGTCATCTTTGGGTTGTTGTTTGAATAGTTGGACATATGGAAATAGTAGGGTGGGTTCGGGTCATATTTGGATTGTTGTTTGAATAGTTGGATATGTGGAAATAGTAGGGTGGGTTCAGGTCATCTTTGGGTTGTTGTTTGAATACTTGGACGTGTGGAAATAGTAGGGTGGGTTCGGGTCATCTTTGGGTTGTTGTTTGAATAGTTGGACATGTGGAATAAGTAGGGTGGGTTCGGATCATCTTTGGGTTGTTGTTTGTATAGTTGGACATGCGGAAATAGTAGGGTGGGTTCGGGTCATCTTTGGGTTCTTGTTTGAATAGTTGGACATGTGAAAATAGTAGGGTGGGTTCGGGTCATCTTTGGGTTCTTGTTTGAATATTTGGACGTGTGGAAATAGTAGAGTGGGTTCGGGTCGTCTTTGGGTTATTGTTTGAATAGTTGGGCATGTAGAAATAGTAGGGTGGGTGCGGGTCATCTTTGAATTGTTGTTTGAATAGTTGGACATGTGAAAATAGTAGGGTGGGTTCAGGTCATCTTTAGGTTGTTGTTTGAATACTTGGACGTGTGGAAATAGTAGGATGGATTCGGGTCATCTTTGGGTTGTTGTTTGAATAGTTGGACATGTGGAAATAATAGGGTGGGTTCGGGTCATCTGTGGGTTGTTGTTTGAATAGTTGGACATGTGAAAATAGTAGGGTGGGTTTGAGTCAATACATTACCGATATAATTTTCTTCAAAATACACAACTTATGTTAGTTCTTCAATACCTCGGCGTATTTATTAAAATATTCGCTTTCAATCAACGTGTCATATCCGGCAACATCATCAATCTCAAATTCAATACAATTAATCAGGACTCAAGGCGAATTGATACTAAATTATCATTATGATTATCTACATACAATAGTCCGCGTACATCAGGAATCACCACCACTCTGGCGTAACTGCGAACCGTTATCCATTCTGCTATGTGCAACACTCACAGCATACACGCGCAACATTGAGCATCAATAAATTCCTGCATGGCTGTGATATACTGTCGACGGGATATTTTGTCCGTGATATTTTGTCGTGTGAATTTTGACTGTGATATTTAGACGTGCTACCATGTAAGACAATCGAGTAGTTTAATGACTTTTCTAAGAGTTATTCGTGTACTTTGAAGACTTTTGGTCATTTTGATGACGGTCATCAAAGTTTTTAAGAGTTATTCGAGTAGTTTGATGACTGTAAAAATAGTAGGGTGGGTTTGGGTCATCTTGCGGTTGTTTTTTGAATAGTTGGTCATGTAAAAATACTATTTCCACATGTCCAACTATTCAAAAAACAACCGCAAGATGACCCAAACCCACCCTACTATTTTTAGTTATCAAATTAATCGATTCCCTTAAATATAATATATATATATATATATATATATATATATATATATATTAACTATAATTAATGATAAATAATGATTAGGTAAGGTTGAAGGAAAGCAGCTTCGTCGATCAGATCAAACATTACGTGTTCTATTTCTTTATCGACTTTTACGTTACCGGTATACGTTTCCACTGTACGTTTTCCACTCATCCATACTTATTTTTCAAGAGGTTGAATAATACATGATGACGTTTTCGCACCAAATTGATATTGTTCATTGTTGATATGGTTGATATAACTACAATTATTAATTGACGGGTTATAGCCACAGCACACTTCTACACGCACTCAGCAGCGATATCCAATGAGAGATGAGAGACGGGGTATACCAGAAAATCCCTAGGAAAGCGGCGGATTTCTCTTGGAATAATTGATTGACTTAGGTTTTGCGTTATCGTGATAAAATAGTTACTTCGCAAATTATTGTAGCATTACTAATATGTTTCCCAAATGATTTCTAGTTGATTGTTAAAAAACAAAAAGAACTTTGCATTACGTTCTGCTAACTATACACCCAATACATTTTTATTTATTATCAATAAACTATTATTTCGAAAATTATGATATTAATGTCAATAAATGGCATAAATAATTCCCAAAATACAGCAATAATAAAAAATTAATATTGTCAAATTCGTCTGCTAACTATACAGAACTGCGAACCACTGCGGAGATGACGCGAGAGCTTCCCCAGCGCCACCATGCGGCGTAAAAAATGTGAAAAAAATGTTTTTTGATACATCAATAAACAAGGAACAAAATCCAAAAAATTTTTTTCGAATATCTTTTTTTCTCCCACAAAAAAAAATTCTTGAAAAATGTGAAAAAAATAGGGGGTCACAGTGGTGTTGTCCGTTAAACTTTATTTGTCAAAAAAATGATGAATCACTGAACGATTTAAATGCGATACCATACACCACTGAACGATTTTCGAGTGATTCGTGAAAAAAAAAGTCAAAATAGTCTTTATGGGGGGGCTAACTTTGAGGGTATTTTTTTTAATTAATTTTTTGAAAAAATGATAAAACCACTCAACGATTTAAATACGATACCGTACACCACTGTACGACCACCAAGTGATTTGCAAAAAAAAAAGTCAAAATAGTCGTTATGGGGGGGCTAACTCTGGGGGTATTTTTTGAAATTAATTTTTTGAAAAAATGATAAACCACTCAACGTTTCAAATGCGACACCGTACACCACTGTACGACCACCAAGAGATTTGTGAAATTGAAAATTAATTTAATCCATATGGGGGGGCTAACTCAGTGGAGGTCCTTGAGGTGTCGCTGTGCCATAAAAACTGTCAAAAAAAAATCCAGTGTCGATTTGACCAACGGCGTCGCTTTCGTCGCATTTTTACAGAAGTATCAATGCGACACTAGCACCACGACGTGACTATCAATAACCAACCTCTTTTTTTACCATCGCCTTCGGCTTTTTTTTTACTGCAGGCTCCATGGATTTGCGAATGCAAGATTTTTCGTAGCCTAACCAAAAAGCACAATAAAACAGGGTAAATATTAGTGTAAAATAGAGTCAAGCTCTATGCCAATTTTGACACAAAATCTAAAAAAATATCTCGATTCCACAAAATAAAGAAAAACAACACGAAATAAACAATCTTTCGTGAATTGTTCTTTTTTTCCAGAGAAATGTCGGAGCACCTAGAGATGCAACATCTCGTGGACTGCGAAGTGGAGTACGAGAATTCCTCGAGTTATCGTTTGTCCAGGACAACATCGAAGTGTCGTTCTTGTCCGTACTTGGGATTGGTATTGGCGACATTGTCGTCACTCTTTTTTTCGTTGTGCAGTGTTATAGTGAAAGGATTAGTGGAGGTGAACCCGATGGAATTGGCAGCGTTTAGATTTGTCGGTGTGTTATTACCGGCGATACCGATCGTAATTTGGAAGGGCGAAGACCCATTTCCCAAAGGTCGAAGAATAATGTTGATATTGAGAAGTTTCGTCGGCACGACAGGACTCATGTTGAGTTTTTATGCATTTCGGCATATGCCACTGGCAGATGCGTCCGTTGTTGTGTTTTCGGTGCCTGTTTTCGTCGCGATATTCGCAAGAATATTTCTCAAAGAACCGTGCGGCTTATTCAACGTAATAACCGTGTGTTTGACCCTCGTTGGCGTTGTCCTCATCACCAGACCTCCTTTGATCTTTGGCCATGCCATAGAGTCCCTCACGGACAGCCACGTCCGTACGGAACAAGCAGACCTCTGGGGAGCTGTTGCAGCTTTCTCGGCAACTCTCTTCGGCGCCAATGCCTACGTACTTCTGCGCGCTCTCAAAGGACTCCACTTCTCCGTCATTATGACCAATTTTGGGTCTTTCGCTCTCATCCAAACAATCACAGTCACCTGGGCTATCGGCGCTCTCTGTTTACCACGCTGCGGTACTGACAGACTCCTCGTCGTCGCACTGGCTCTCTTCAGCTTCGGTGGACAAATCTTACTCACCTTGGCGCTACAAATGGAACAGGCTGGACCTGTTGCCATTGCCAGATCCGCTGACATCGTTTTTGCCTTCTTCTGGCAAGTTTTGTTCTTCAATGAAATTCCCAATAGATACTCCGTCGGCGGTGCTGTTCTCGTTACCAGCTCCGTCCTCCTCACTGGACTCAGAAAATGGGTCGTCTCACTGCCTGAAACTTCGAACATTAGAAAATCTCTTGGTATTTTGGCGATTTAAGAAGCTGGAGCAATTCACCACTCAGCTGGACACAAATTTATTGTTTTTTTTTACCCCTACTGTTTGTGCAGCTTTGATTAAGCGAGAAATTGGGTAAATTACTTTTTGCCAATGTCAATTTTTGCTTTTTTTCTTTTATTGGCAGTCAGAACTATTCAAAATTGTTGATACCAGTGTCCAGGGTTTTGTAGCCTCCCCCCCTCCTTCAATAATTCTACCACTGTGCAGCTGCAGTCAACTTATCCCTAACTGTATCGCAGTTGCCACAAGTGTAAGGAAATTGCAAAAAACCTTGCCAATCAGTCGTTACCTGACTAATCTCCTCGGGTGGCAATGCGAATTTTAGACATGGATTTATGAAGGTGGAATCCAGTGGATAAAGGCTCGGACCTGCACACTGTGAATCCAAGTCCTTATCGACTAATGAACCAACGCTCTCCCTATATCAATGATTTTCTATAAGATTCTAACGAAATTTCTTGTTTTTATAATCGATCGAACAATCTTTGCGTTTTAAGACTTGAAAATTTATTGGAAATTTATCGAGCCTTTGATTGACACGTATAAAAATTAATTTGCACATTTACTTCGGTATTGTGAGGCATGATTATTTGAGGAATATGTTTACCTCTCTCGCTGAAACAATCAGTCGATATCACTTTTATATCAGTGGATTAGTCTCTGGGATAATTGAAATAGCTTTTTTAATTTGTTGAAATTTTGACTAATATTATTGAAAATTAGATAGGAAGTATTTATTTGTCGGCATAAAGACTTAATCGACAAATGTCTCGGGTTGAAATCTACCAAAGAGCTCAAAAGTTTCGAGGGAGTATATCGGTCTTTCCTGTAATAGGATAGATCCCGCTTTATTGAGTGAAATTAATTTAAAAAAAAACATTCTACAAATTTCTTATCTACGAGTGTTGATATAAAAAACGTTGAGCAACGAAATATTTATATATTCGACGGACAATTTTAGTCATTTTTTAAATGATTTCTTGTTCCAGAACACTGTCCTGAATTAATCGATTTTCTCAATTATACACCGTCGAGTAAATCGTAAAAAAAACTTTTTTTGGAAATTTGTCACTCGTACGGTTTAATAATCACGAGAAATGCGATAATTGTGCGAAATTAAATTAATGCGAGGAGTTACGAGAAAATGATGAATAACTCTTGCAACACAAAGGAGTTGTCATGTGATAACATTATTTATTACATTTTTTTCAGACTGAACTCTAAGTTATCGATACTATTAATAATAAAAAAGAAAAATAATAAGTAAATAATAGTAATAACGTATCAGTCGAATTTGACAGAATATCTCTTACGAAAACTAGTCCGCCTGTTACCAAATATAAAGCAATAATTGAATTGAACTTGAGCGAAAAAAAAACGATTTACTGATTATAGAATTTAATGTAATTATTATTGAGATATTGAGATTACTGCTATCAGATTTGAGGAGGTTTGGCAAGAATGGAAAATTGTCGACAGAGTATCATGGCCTCGCGAGTTTTTTCCCTGAAAAGCTGCTTCAAACAAATGAACAAAAATTGTCACAAATATTGTGTCGCAAAAAAATGCAGATTTTTCGCTAGAACGAGATAACCAGTTGTTTTAATCGTAGGTTTAAAATGAATAAAAAGTGGCGTTTTAATTGTAACATTAATATGCAATACGACGATTGACGAAGCTGCTAAATAAGCTGAGTACCAAAAAAACAACACCAACTTTTTCTAGCAACGTTAGGTAATCAATTTTTACATATTTTCTTTTTCTATTATGATCTTCGAAAATGTATTATAAAATTGTTGCTCTTCTTTTAAACTTTAAAATCCTTCATTCGTCCGTTGGGGATACGCACAAATTTATTTATTAACCCTAGCTACACGCTATAACTTTTAGTACCGTACTTACACACTATTGGTCTACGGGACCGACGACTTTTATTGCTGTCACCTTGTAACAAATGCGTCTATTGAGGTTTAATTGTAGTGAAATCGAAACGCTAAACTCTGACCAATCCGGAGAAGCAATCAGTGAAGCCAAAAAGTCGTTTGATAAAAAGTTATAACGCTTATGAACAGGCGTGTGGTGAAAAAAAGGTGAAAATAATGTAGTGCTGTTGTCGGTCCATTGGATCCCATAGTGTATAGCTAGGGTTAGAAATAATCGTTTTATTCCGCAACAAGCTTCCCCTGTGTAATCAACGTTTCAACAATTTTCTTAATAACCCGTATTTATTATTGTCATATCCTTGCGAATAAACATTTGTATGAATTAAGGACACGTGTAAATATATATACGATTGTCGTCAGCGTGTTATAAGGAAGCTCTGTCACGTAGGGCTGGGTTGTGTGGGCGCATAAGTAGGGCCCTTTTTATTTTTACTTATTCGCATGTTTGTCATGATACAATTGGTTATAAACCTATTATTGGTATTTTTATACAAAAATTATTAGTTGTACATCGATAAATAAATACCGTAAAATTAGTACAATTTTATGTTACGGTACTGCATCGAGAAGTACGGCAATATCGCAATTCTCCATCTCACTCTCTCTAATTTCTTTACCGTACTCATGACACCCAGCTGACCGCGGGTCGTCGCGTGTTATTGTGTACAAAATTTTCATTTTTTAAGAGCTTACAGTGTATTGTTTATTGAAAAAATGCATTGATCAAACAGTTCAATAACTCAGAAAGACTTGATTTTATACATATATTTTGCTTTAGTAATTTATTAAGATATTTATCATTTTTAATAAACGCTATGTTATATGAAATTTCTAAGATGTCTGTTTATAATAAAAATTTATTTTTCATTATTGTTGAGAAATAGATGACAGGTTTCATTAATCCATTAAATTATTTATTTTATTACGATGAAACCAATTTTTCTACCTATACGTCCAGGGAGACTACATCAATCACAAACGCATTTAAGGTTACGTAACTGATGATTTAATTCTCGCGCATGCGCTTTTGCGTTATGCAGAACACCTGATTTCTGCGACGCTGCCGAATTTTCATGCGGTCGCGAAATCTGTCAGAACTTAAGTATTTCGACATTTTAACATTAAATATCTTTTTACATAAATTGTTAACCTTAATATTTTTTATTGTATTTGGAATCCTTATAACCTAATCAACGTTACTGTAGTTTTTGTTCCGTATCTGTTGCGTGAGTGCGAAGATATCGCTTAATACAAGTCTTTTGAGAGTGACTTCCATAAGTCGCGTGGTTAGAAATCCTAACTTTAAACATTTTTATCTCTCTTATTCAGTCGTTAACCTTATCTGAAACTTTGCATACGTGAATATGGGGAATGAATATATTTACGATATATTTAAAAATGATTTTTTTCCTTTGGTGAGACGTTCGTGACGGAGCGTCCTTGAGACGAATAAATGCATTAAACAATCACGTTTTATTGCGGACAAATAATAAATTAAATGAAAAACGTGGCTGGAAACACGATAAATAAAAAAAAACAATTTAGCTTATCAAATACGTTGTATGTTTTATTGATTTACATATTTTTCAAATCCTCTGCCCCGAATTTGCTTCAAATTCACATAAAAACAATTGTACTATGTAATTTTGACATTTTGATTCTAAAAAGTTCAATTCAAAATAATTATTACCGATTCGAAGCCTTTATGAATGAATTGATCCATTATCAAAGATTGTTTATTAAATATTTATCACATTTTTATTTAACAATTTACTATTGATTCAAATTTTCATTGATCGTTGGTCGAATAAACTTGATTTTGGTCGATTATTGATGATTTTTTTAAATCTTCATGAAATTTCGAACAATTTACTCATGGAATCAAAATTTGTATGGTATTGTCAGTCGAATAAATTGAGTTTAGATGAATTTTGAATTTTTTCTTCAATCGTTATAAAGCTTTTAATATTTTCCTATGAAATAAAATTTTAATCGGTTATTGAATCTAAATATAGATCAATGACGTTTTTCAATCGATAAAATTTCTTAAATTCGATTATAGATTTAAATTTGAGTATAAATCGTATAAGGAGAATTGGGAATTGATTAAAAAAAAATGTTTTCGATATAATTTTCGTCTGTATGATACGATTAGTCAAGAGGCCACGAGCTGAAAACCTTAATTACTCATTTTGAACATTATTAATCGTAAAATTTGTCTTTATTCCTATCATTCAAAGCCAAAATAACACCGCACAAATTGCACATTCTCTCTATAGCGCTGCTCTCTATAGCTCACGCACGGTCCCTAGAGGGACGACAGCACATCGAAGGCGTGTCTCTGGTATATTTTTGGAGTAGAAAAAGTCAAATATTGATTGATTCTCGTCTCGTTGACCTACGTATCTTTCCGTAGGAGACTTTCAATTTGAAAATTAATGTTTATCAAGACGACGGAACTTGTATGAAAAATTAGGCACTGCGTATAAAACCACTTCGTATCATCCAAATCGTGAGGTACAAACCATCCAAAATTTCAGTGTAATAACGACAGTAAAACTAATCGTATGTGAATGTTACGAATGACTCATCGTTTTCAAGGACAAACAGAACTGTTTACATTTTTTTACAGTCGAGCACTGACAGTTCATCACATAGCATTTTTATTGTTTACCAGTTTTAAGAATACTGTTCCATGTGCATTATCCAACGATATATCGTACGTGTAAATTTTTTAAGTAAATTTCATTATAGAATTAGAATGGAAAAAAATACTAATTTGCTTGTTTTGGGCGAAATTTACTTCAATTATGAAGATGATAAATTACGTTGAATTTTGATTAAATTATTTTATCAAAGCATACAGGAAAAAATATTTCACGTCAATTTTAATTTGAGGGTTAATCAAAATGTCAATTAAATAATTATAACTACTCGTAAATAATTATTGAGCATGAAAATTATAAAAACAACGAGCAGTTTATAAAAAAAAATTTCAACGTTCAATTATGATAATGAAACGTCTTGAACAAATAGAAATTTGCATTTTCAATGAAATTACGAATAATAATTAGTAATACAAAGTCTTGGGATGCGAAATTTTGTTCTTCTCTTTAATTGATTCTCCTTTCTCGATTACTGAAGCAATTTAGCGTGTTATGCGGTCCTATCTTGATTTATCATTTTCACAAATCAATTTAACCGCCGTCCGATAAATTAATTTTTCTCATTCCAAACACTCGGGGCAAAGTATTCGTCAAAAGGTTGACTCCTATCTTGATTTATCATTGTCACTAATCACCGTCAATTTATCAACAAACTTATCAGCGCGAAGAAAGAACAGCAAAAACGAGAATTCATGAAAAAAATGATTTTACACTGCAACCTTGATTCTTCGAACAGCGCCGGCATCGACTCCGCATCGCACTTGTAAATATAGAACGTTGCGCACACTTCATGTTTCCGTTTCTGCACACCAGACCAACGGCCGGATTGGACCGAGCGCTTCCCCTACTAAACGCAGAGCGATGATACGGGTCGCGTAGTGGGGAATATTATGAATCAAGATTCGATAAATCGAGGTTGCAGTGTAATTCGAAAATCCATTGGATGGGCAAGCTTCGGAAAATTGAGTGCTCGCAGATTTCGATATTCAGCGTCGATTTTCAAAATGTGTATTCTCTTCGTATATCGTAATCCAAAAGCTGTTGAAAATTCGTATCGTCTGATCGTTGCGTCCAATCGCGATGAAGTTTACAACAGGCCAACAAAACCCGCTCATTACTGGGACAAACATCCAGATTGTTTGGGAGGTATTTTCTACACAAGTTTAATTATTTATCCCAAACAAAGCGAAATACGGTCTCACAAGTTATCGATTTTTTTGCTACTGAATTGCGTTCAAAATGTCTTACTGCTTTACAATTTTAACCCTCCGTCACACGCGCTACAATTCCAAACGTCGTTACACGCGTCGCGGGCAATCGTCGCAATGCTATTGAGTCTTACTGCGTTGCCATATCGTTCTTACGCGCATGCGCGTGCCGTTGGTGCTCAAGTGCTCGGTAAGAGATATGGCAACGTCGAACGTAAAATTATATGGACGACTCTACACGCGCCAGCGGGGAAACGTCGCATTTTTTACACTTGGTCATATTAAGGGGATGGGTCAGTCACCTAACCTCACTTTGAATTTTCGAAGTTGAAATTCTTCGATACGGTTTGGCCGCTTACAAAAAAGCTCTGTCAGCCCACGCAGGACGATAACAAAAATGGGTTGACAGGGCCTTTTTGTAATGGGTCAAACCGTGTGTTGAAGAATTTCACTTTCGAAATTTGCAGCTTTCTCTCTCGCATTTATGGCGGCTTAGTCGGTATGACTCCTAGCCTTAAATATTATTTATAAAATATAAATTAAAAAGTATCGTATGATTTTCTGTTTCATTGCGTTCTAATAACAATAATGCAAGAATAGCTAAATTGTCACAAGTGTATCATTCACCAATTTTTGTTGATTAATGAAAAAGCAAAAAATGCGGCGTTTCGTTCATAGCGCGTGTGACGGGTTAAAAAAATCAGCTGCCTAAAATGTCGACATTTTCAAAAATAATAATTTTATAATAGCAAATCGTTCAAACCAAAAATCGTTCAACGTATAATGAAACGATTTCTCGTTTGGGTTTTGATTAATGGTTGAATAATTGTTTGTGGAAACATCTGGTTCATAATTTTTTGGCATTGTTATTGAGGATCAATGTTCACAATGTATTAGAGATGGCTGAGCTTTTCAGATTTCTGTCGAATCTAAGCGATTATAATGTTACCATCAGTATAATAACATTAAATTATTGACATGGAAGGTATGTGTAAAACATTCTTAACTCTAGACCCCTACAATGGGGCTGAAAAAGACCCCAATTTTTTTTAGTAAAAAACTTTTTCATCTCTCCGAAACTTTGTTTGATTTTATAGTTTTTATCATTAAATGTTCACCAAATGCGACTTTATCGTACACTATTCTTTCTATGTACTCTTCGTTATTAAAAAACGAAGAGAATGGTGTGTAATTAAACCTTATTATCATATACAAGGAACATTTTATGTTAAAGAAAAGATTGGGGTCCTTTTCAACCCTGTTGTAGGGTTTACGTTTGGAAAATAAATTGTAGGGGTCAAGGGTTAAGGAGGAATTTCCATAATGAACTTTGAGTTGTTTTCTTTTCACCATAATATTACTATTTTATGCCTCTAGAATATTAAGCTTCGATAATTAGTAATTAAACCTTTGGGCTTTTTAAAAAGTTATACTAAGAAACATTTGAATGCAATTTTCTCGCAGATCTGTTTTTGAAATCTGTTCGAGCGATTAAAAAAAAAAAAAATATTCATCCGAATCGAAAAACCTCCCTATTGTAAAGTTTATCCTTGTATTTTTTTAGTCTTCCATGAAGAATGACCTCTATACATTATTTTTTAACTTTATTTACGCTCTAGAAAGTAAAAAAACTGTTTTTTTCGTTATTTGTAATTAAATTTTTTTCCAAATTTGTGCCATTTTTTAAATTTTTTCAAATTGAAAACAGATGAAGGACTAGTTTTATGTATTTACTTAAAAAAATTCACTTGATTGCTTTTCCCAACGTGTCGAAGTGAAGTTATTAGTGAAACTGAAATCGTGGAATATTTCGGCACGCCATTTTTCGCATTCTATAGAAAATAATAAAAAAGAGAATTTAAAAAAAAAATTCATGTAGTTTAAAAATGTAATTATCATACAAACAAAAAGAAATTACTAAAATGTGCCAATTTTTTCCTATTGTCATAGAAGTTCCGTCTCAAATAAATCTCGCCGGAATTTTTTAAAATTTTTTATTTGTGTTGCGTTCACAACGTACAAAAACAAATAATTCAAATGTATCATAAAGTATGTAACGATTTTTTTAAATTTTATTTCAATAACAATTTCGTCGATTTATTTGTTTTTGAATTTTTATACTTCATCCAGTACAGTGCAAATTTTGAAGCAATTTTCTACCTAGTTGCATTCACGAAATACGAAAAATATTTTTAAGCAATTAAAATTGTATTTCTTTTTTGAAAAGGTGTCGACAATGAACCTGGCAAAGAAGGCGGTACTTGGTTTGCAATTTCGACCAAAGGACGAGCTGGTACTCTCTTAAATCTACCTGGCTATATGAGAGTTGCCGACGATGCGGGAAAAGGACGTGGTTGCCTCGTCGTTGATTATCTCACATCTGATGATTCTCCGGAAAATTACTTGAACAAATTGCACGATATTAATCAAACGTCTCAATCCTACAATCCATACAATTTGATTCTACTCGATTTGCAGTGAGTAAAATTCAAATGCATCAAATCCATTTAACTGTTCTTATTAAATAAATGAGAGATTTAAAAAATATTTACTAATTTAATATTTTCATCTTATTCCAATGTTCACCCTAGCTACACACTACGGGGTCCAATGGACCGACAGCAACACTATTTTCACCTTTTTTGAACTACACGCCTTTTCATAAACGTTAAAACTTTTTAGCAAACGACTTTTTGGTTTTACTGATTGCTTCTACGAATTAATCGGAGTCTGGCGTTTCGGTTTCACTACAATTAAACCTCAAAAGACGTGTTTGTTACAATGTTATAGAGCAATAAAAGTCGTTGGTCCAATAGACCGATAGTGTGTAAATAGGGTACTAATAGTTATAGTGTGTAGCGAGGGTTAAAAAATAATGACAATTTGGCATTCGAATTTTGTATTTTATCCATAAGCAGATAAAATTTTTGTTTTTACCATTTTTGGTGTGATCTTAACACTTTTTTAAATCGATTGATTTTTTTTTCAGCAGAAAACCCTATTTGTCGAATTAATTGATAAACATTTGCTTCGTTACAAAAGAAAATTTATATATAGGTGTAATTAGATAAGGATGCGAAAATTTCGTTTTTGCAATTTTGTTAGAATTTAAATTGAAATATTAAAAGTATTGAAATGCTTCAAGACGTCGAAACATCGCGTTTACGTGTACATGCATTTTTACCCTTTTTTTTTTAGTGACGCTAGCATCAAGTACTTGTCGAGTTCACCAGACAGTTCTGGACCACAAAAGTATGTCGGTGATATATTCGGTGTGAGCAATAGTCTAGTTGAGAAACCATATGCCAAAGTACGAGCTGGGATGGAAGAAATGAGAAAAATTATAACGGGTGTCGAAGTTTCCGATCGCGACACTCTTGTCGAAAATCTGGGAAAAATGTTGAAGTCTACAAAACGGTAATTTTGCTGTAACAATGTATAGAAATTATATATTTCTATACTTTCCATTTGAGTTCTCATAAATGCCTAAATATTATTCAATGAATTTTTCCATTTTATGTAATTTTTTATTTTCATATTTTTAGTTACTTGCCGGATCCGGAATTGCGAAAAAGGTCACCAAAATGGTACGAATCACTGAGTTCAATTTGCGTGGACGACGAGCATCTCGATTACAGAACAAGAACTCACACGATATTGCTCGTTGATGGATCGGACAACGTGACATTCGTCGAAGAAACTAAAATGCCTGATAATACTTGGAAATCGCAAACTTTCGAAACAAAGCTAAAGCAGCGATAATACATTAGAGTATTTTAACCCTTCGTTTTTACATTTCTGTTTTCGGTCAGGAAGACCCGATATGATTTTTAAATGATGACCATGGAAAAAAAAAATCCATTCGATTGACATCAAAAAATTATAAATACACATTTTGAATGATCCGGAATATTCAACAGATTTTTATGTAATAAATCAAATGGTAATATGTTAAAAAAGCACAAAAATATTTACAAAAAAAGGGAATGAAAAAATTTCAAAAAAATATATTTTTATAAGAAAACTAGAATCATTTTTATAATTGTAAAATTACCAGTTTGTTGATTTTTCATTTTTTAACTCGTCAGCGATCGCGCTATGAGACTTTCTCAAATTTTTATTAAAATGATGGTTACTCAAAAATTTCAAATCACATAAGCATTTGAAATTCTTCCTAATTACTTTAAATTGAGTTTTCTGTATGATGAAAAAGTTAGAAAATGTTTAAAGACATTTTTTTTAATTTAATTTTTTTTTTTAGTACCAATCTTGTTGTTTTCAAAGAATAAAAATGTTTGAAAGTCACAATTACTGTTCCAAAATAATTCGTAATGTCCTATTTTTTAAATTAAATAAAAATAGTTGAAACGATACCTGTGAGAAAATCTCTCATGACGCGACCAACGACGGGTTAAAGTTAATCTTGTCAATAATAATCCTTAGATGTGTTACTTTTAGGAAAAAACAAATACTCTATCCTCGATTCAAAAAAACGTGATTACGAAGGGTCGAAGATGATTTTCCACCAAATGCCTAATAGAGATCAATGAATAATTGGGCGATAGAAACAAGGAATACTATATTTTTTGTCGTATAAAAATTACATGATAAATTATCGAGACGATATTACACACTATATGAATAATGAGTAATTCGAAATAAACGAAGAAGACACGTTTATGTATATAATAGTTTTGGACGTGAGCTCATGATGGAATACTATTTTTTGTTGTATAAAAATAACATAATAAATTATCAAAACGATATTATAGATTGTACGAATAACGAGTAACTGGAAATAAACGTCGAAAACCTTTTTATAGTATTTTTGGACGTGAGCTTATGATAGAATACTATTTTTTTACTGTAACAAGATAAACTGACTTTATAAATCTTCGTCTGACAATTGTTCCTCAATCTCACTATCGAGAATTTCCGAACGTGTCTCGTCTTCGGAATCCGCAGAGACAGAAACTTGGCCACTTGTTGTTACTGGTTCCTCCGAAGATGACTAAGAAAAAAAATATATCGTAAAGAAAATACAAGTAAAATGATTCATTGCAGTTAGAATTTTTCAAATTTTTAATCAAGTACTTTTTTAATCCCCAAAAGCTCCTTATTCTACAATTTTTGATTTTTTTTTCACTCTACTGCCGCATAATAGTAATTAAGCGAAATATTGATTAAATAAACAATAGTTGTACATAAAAAATGGAAGAAACGAATGAAAAAGGAAATACAAAAATGGTACTTACTTGAGAATATATTTGTTGACCTTCTAAATTTTTGTTAACGAGATTTCCCATCCAAAAAGCTTCGGAGCTGTTGTTATAAACCAGCATACCTTTTACAAGAAACAACAATTTTTCGGTGAGTAGTTTCGCAGGTGGTATTATTTTTGCCAACGTCAAGTCTTTTTTCTCGGTGCAATCGACGCAAACCACGTTCAAGTATCGCGTCCCACCTGAATAAAAATTCAAAAAAGTCTGTTTAAAGAAACATTTCACTTATAATTTGTTTAGAATTTTGTCAAAAAAGAGTTTTTTAATAAAACAAGAATTGTTGGTTTTACGCGCCTTGCATCATTTTCATTATTCCCGTGACTTCTTCCATCTGGAATCGAAGATTTTGCTCGAGAACGGGCATTCCACTGCTTAGAAAGATTCTCAATAGTGAAGTCATTGATCTGAGAAAAGGGAGAAGAACGGAACGCGACGAGCTTTTGCAAATTTGTACGATTTTCTGAATATTGCAGCCGACTTGTTGCCAAACTTTTATTCTCTCAGGGTCCCTGAAAAAAACAGTAATTTAATAATAAAACGAGAAGAATTTCTAAACAGAAAATAAGTAGATATTTACGCTTTTGCCCCAGCCAAGGAGATCTTAACGCCGTTGATCAAACCTTCGAACAACTTTTGGAACATGTTGTGAAAAATGGCTTTTGTAATTGCGGGTAAACGCTCGAGACGATCGTTAGTTTTTTCGAGTGTTTTGACTTCGTTGGGCAACCATTCTAAAACCGTTGTTACGGTTGCAAGAGGATTTGGCTCGTTTTGCATCCAATTCGTTAGAAAACCTATAACAGCGGTTTTGTAAGCAGCTCCCGTTGCTTTGTCGTCTGGCCATTGCAGTGCAAGAAAACCAGAGGCTAAATTAGCTATAATTTAAAAAAAAAGACAAAAATACGTCAGTAATAAATTATTTTTTCATTCATTATTAACTGGAATTCTGATTGTCGAGAATCACTTTAGATTCACCAGAATTCTATACCTTGCTTGTTTTTAAATTGTTGCGTGAACGTGTCGGAATGTTTCATTAACGATCGACACATTTTCACAACTGCGAATGCCAGCGATATGTCCGTCGATACATCAGCCAGAGATTCGAAATATTTGTACGATTCAGCTACCAATTCTTTCGACGATCGCAACATCAAATTTGCTTTGTCGATCTGGCCAGCTAAAGTCCTTAGTCCATCTAAAAAAAAAGGATAGTCAATTCAAATTTTCTATGACTCCTCGTGATTATTTACTGTTCAAAAAAAATCTGTTTAATGAGAATTTCGGAAAAGATCAATGATATCAAAATTTGTAAAACGTTATAATATTAATGATCAGAACAAAATTGAACCGAAATTACAGATGGAATGTAAAATACGTTTTGTAATATGTTAGCTAGTTCAGCAAAATACAAAAAGCAAATGCCTGCAATTTAAGGGGACTAGGCATAAAAAAATCTCAAATTTATTCGTTTTTTTGTATCCTATTACCACAATCTCTTCCAAATATTTTAGCGCAAAGAAAACTGAAAAATTCGCAAAATTGAGCTCAGCAGAGCAATAAAACTCCCATACTCCGCTACTGCTGTAGTACTGCGCGAGAACTTAAACGCGTTTTTCTCGAAACAGCACTTTGTACTAGTTTTGCCGCGATAACTCAAGAACGATTGAAGATATCACCTTGATTTTTTTTTGAATGAAGATATCAACTTTCTCTACAAAATGAACCGACGTCTATATAAAAAAATCAATTTATTATTATTGTTATCACAACAAATGTCATCCGTTTTTCGATGTTTTTCAAATTTTAGCCGCCATTTTTTTAATTTTTATGTTTTTTCAAAAATTTTCGGTTCAGTCTGTGGAGGAATATCCCCTGAAGAGATTGGCATTTGGAAATTGCCGAAAACTTCAACCGGCCATTCGGAGTCGTGGTAATGAGGGAGTCTTCTTTATCCGCCCATATCTCCTTTAAATATTTATATTTTTGAAACATCAACCACTGAATTTAATAGCCAAAACTCCAAAAAAACGTTGCAAAAGAGAAAATGTATGTATGTTGTTTCAGTTTTTCACAAATGCCATTTCAATTTTATCCTATTTTCGGCCTATTTTCGCTGCCTAGTCGCCTTAATACAGAGCAAATCCTTTTATTCCATGTCCTGAAAAATTGTAGTTTTTTGTAAGTAGCAGCTCCAAAAATAACGATATCTTTGACGTATGTATAAAAACTTTTTAATGAAAAAAAAACCGACTTAAAAAACCCTAAAAAGTAAAAAAAAAATTTTTAAACCAATACTGCGGAATCATTGTTACATAAAAAAAATTGAAGTTAGTGCCGTACAAATGAAACAGAATCCCCATCTGCAATTGTTAATTCGTATGCGTAAGAGTTTGTAGTTAACAGTTCAGTTTGTATAATTTCAAATTTGTTTGGCACCGAATTCAAATTTTATTTTTTATGTAACAATGATTCCGCGGTATTGGCTTTTGAACTACTTTTTTTTTACTTTATAGGTTTTTTTGAAGTCGCTTTTTTTTGTTAAAAAGTTTATTATTTTTCGATTTTCAGTTGACATCGCTCAACAAAAATCGTGGCGAAAAAAACATCATGTCCCTAAAAGTATACTTTTTATTATAAGGAATAATTTGGTTTATAATATATTAGACTTTTGCATTGTTTAGAAAAAAAAATTAAATTCTAATTTGTCTTAAGACAAATCGTTTATAAAATATTGAAGTTATCATCAGATTGTCACGAAATTAATTTGGGACCATCTCGAGAGATCCTGCTTCGAAACAATAAAAGATTCATCCAAATCGGTGAACTTCATAGAAAGTTATGCGTGTGCATATATAAAAAGTAAAAAAAAACAGGTCGAGAATACTCGATGGATTCAACCAATTGTAATAATGTTTTTTCCATTTGTTAATTTTCTCGGTTAATCGCTACTTACATGTGTCCACATATCGAAATTTTTTTATGTTCATTTTTTTTCGTAGCTCATTCTGATGTATTTTGGGTTAGAAATCCCAAAAATACTGCTATTTTTTTCAACTTCAAACTTTTGGGAATAACCTGCTTTTCGAGTGATTTCTTCGACTTTATTTTGATACGTGATTGGAAAGTTATTTTTTTTGTAAATTCCTAAAAAGTTCAACAATATGAACGAAATGCTGTTAGGTTCATCTCGATAACTTAATTCTGTCAAACAAAAAACTTTCAAAATAGGCGAAAAAACTCAAAAGAAACAGTCGGCGATGCGTTCGACGGTTAATAAGTTTTTAGTGGAATAGTAGTTTTTTTATGTTACTGGTAGAAAAAATCTTTAGTACAATTTTGTAGAAACGAAATGATACCTCGTAACAAAGGATGATATTTTGCACTTCGGAAGCCCTTCCAATCGAAGACCTTCGTAAGAAGCGACAAAATAAGATTAGCGGCATGTCGATTTTTCCTATCATCCTGTTCCCTCAATTCTTTGATAATATCCTGTAGTTTGGAGCATATTTTTGGAAGGAGATGGATAAGATCACGAAGAAGACTTTCGGAGGGTTCACCGCCTTCGAACATCCCCAAGAGTTCTTTGATGAGAAAGCAAATTTGTGCTTTCGTAATAAAAGTTTGTGTTCCACTTTCATCGTGATCCATTTTGAGATCCAAAAGGTCAACGACTGTGGCATCCAAGTGTCGAAAATAGTTAGGATTTTTGGAGCAGAGAGAAGAGCCGACTTCCCAGGCTT
Source organism: Rhimphoctona megacephalus (assembly GCA_963989365.1). Taxonomy (NCBI): domain Eukaryota; kingdom Metazoa; phylum Arthropoda; class Insecta; order Hymenoptera; family Ichneumonidae; genus Rhimphoctona; species Rhimphoctona megacephalus. The sequence goes on from OZ022417.1 coordinate 11,985,589, forward strand.
CCCATTCAGGAATATTAGTGCTTTTGTCGACACTCGTACGTTTCCCTTTTTTCGTGGATTTTTTCTCGACTTTGAGGAATGCTGGGGCCGGAAAAATGTGGAAGTAACAAGGTGGTGGTTGATAACTTGGGTCAGCCATTTTTAACAAACAACTGAATTCGGCTTGGAGACTCATCAAATTTTCTAATCTTTTTAGAACTTGTTCCTGCAGAATTGGATCAGTTTGTGAGACGAAACCGCTGATGAGTTCTCTGAACCAATTGATGCAACAGATGATGAGATCGAGGGTCCAAGATTCCGGAGCATCCATGTCTTTAGGCATGAGAATAGGACACCCGAGAAGAACGCTAATCTCTTCGAGGCTCCCATTAGACATGCGCATGAAACTAATTCGCAGAAGACGAAAAAAAGCTGGCACGACAGCGCCGTACTTTCCATCGCCGAAATTGATTACGCATTTTTGTGGCTCTGTCGAGGGCTCGTTGAGCCCGAACTTCGGTACCAATTCTCCTCGATAATCATTCAAATCGCTCATATAGTCATTGACGAATTCGTCTTTTAATTGTTCCGTTATTTCTTGAAGAAACGACGCATCGATGTTCTTTGTGTCGGCAATAACGCTGCCGATTTGATCGTAAAACAAAGCTCTCGATCTCGGACAGGTTTTCACACCAACTTGAACCTTTGCGAATAAATCTTTGGCCGCGTCGCAGGACTCTGATTTACCAGCCAAATGTTTTATCGCCATAGCCGCTCCCAAAACTCCTTTGCATTTAGTCAAAGTCTTCTCGTTTGACAATTGCTTTTGAAGCAGAATGAAAAGATCGTCTTGTAACGCTTCGGAGGTTGAATCGTCACTGGTACAAAGCGCGTACAACAAATCGCTCAATGTTGCAACTTCTTGAAGATCGAAATTATCTATTTTTTCCAATAATATTCTCAAATGATTGCAGTGGGCCTGAAGGTATTTCATTTCGTCTTCGTTCTCCGTCATTTTTCGCAATATTCCCAATGCTCCTTTTGCCGTTTGATCGTTGTTTCCTATGAGAAGTATCATTTTCTCGATTATTTCACGCTGCTTATAAATTGTGTCGGTCTGACTGACGAACTGTGATCTGAACCATTCGGTGGCGAAATCAGCGTAAGCTCGATCCTCCGATTTCAAAAGATTGCTCGCTAATTGCAGCGCTTCCGGTTGCAGTTCTTTGGCGACTTCTTTGTAATCCTGGTAGAGAGATGACAGCAAACTCGGTCGATAAAAACCTGTTTTTACGTGTTGCTTCAAAATAGCTTCGGAATTTTTTTTCATCGTTTTGCCCGAGTGTACGAGTAAGAGAATAATAAGATCCAGAGGCTTAGGAGGATCGTCGGTTTTTTTAATTACGTTTCTTGCCGCTTTTGACATTGTTTTTGACGACATTATACTAAACCTTAATGCGTTCACCAGAAGCGTTTGATTCGTAAAATATTCGTCGCTTTTCTCGCCCATCAAAGGCTGCAGATCCAAAGTTTTTAGTACACTCAATGTTTTCTCACAGATTTCGATCGTCGGACATTGGTGGAGAACGAATTTTACCATTGCTGGGACTCTTCCAATTACTAAATTGTTTTTCAGTATGTTCAGAATTTTTTCTCGCAGTTCTTCGAGATACTCCTTGCCCAAGGTCAAATTTGTTATGCAATCGAGTATTACACTGGTCAGTTCGACGTGAGCTTCCATTAACTTGCTCAATATTTCAGCGATCGCGTGATGCTGCAAATCGATCACAACATCCGGTAAGAATAATATCAATTCACGCTGAAACCAAATTGGACAAGATTCCAACAAATCCTCGAGTTTCAGAGTCAACGAATCTGTCTCAACGATCACTTCAAGAAAACGAAATTGTCGCAACAATAAAGACGCCCAAGGAACATCGTCCATCGAATCTGCTATCAAAACTGCCTCGTTCAATTTCTGCAACAAGTGATCGACTACCACTGTTTGCAATTGTGGTATTTGGAGGATTGTTCTAACCAGAGAAAACTTCGTTCCTGCATTGGCTGGCTGATTGCTCGTCATTGTCATGTCGTTCAGACCTTTTTTCAAATTATCTTCATCGCTTATGTACACTTTCCACAAATCCAGTATCTCGTCTCGTTTGAATCTACCGCTGGACAATAGTTCGATCATCTTTTTTACTATTATCGCTGGATTGTCGTCTGGAAAAGCAAAAAGATCGACGTTAAAAATAAATCTATTTTAAATGCAAACCACCCTTTCGTCTTGTAGAAATTTTGAAAAAAAAAAGTCACTAATGATGTTGAAATTTGCATCATTGGAGTGCAATGAAATTCCTCTTTATTTTTTAGCACATTCCAAAATTTTACACGTCGTGTTTGGCTACAATTATCAGAAAATCTTTTTTTTTGGACCTGAAAACTAAAACTTTGACATTTGGAACAATTAAAAAAAAAAAAAGCAAAATGTTTTTCATTGCATTCCAAAAATGCAAACTTCAATGCCGTACAATATCTTATATTAATTATTTCCAAATCCAAAATTTATTTAGAGATTATTTTTCGTGTGAATAATTTTAATGTAAAATATAAAAAGAATATTTGAAGAAATATAAAATTTTTTGATCAAAATTATATGCAAATCGAATGTGAATTGATTTAAAATAAAATTCATATAAACAATACAAAATCCATGATTGAAGGGAACTACTGTATTACATGCTAGTCAAATGAGTGCTAAATTTTCACGATTCTCTTATGCCAAGTTAAATGCACTAATTAAACGTAATGTAAGTGGATTTGTATCACAGCATGTCTTATTAACGTAAAAAATGATTAAAATGATAGAATTGCGAAATCATCAAATGATGAATGCAAATTTCCATGATGGCACATTTTCATCAGGCTTTTTCAAAAAATAATCGGTATTTTTTAACTGATTTCAATGCACCACGTTTTATCTTTTTTCTCAAAAGACCTTCTACGAATTTACCACGTAATTTTTTCTAAGTTCATTTGTTTGAAAATTACCGCTATTGTTGATGAAAAAAAAATTTCGCTAAATAAACAATTGGCTCCAACGACGAAACGACCGAGCTTAGAAGAAATTTACGTAGTGAATTCGTAAAGAATCTCTCGAGGAACAAAATAAGACATGCTGCATTACAATCAGTTACAAATTGTGGATTATTCTTTGACAAATCCCATTGAAAACGTGCCATCATGGAAATTTGCATTTATTGGTTGATGGTTTCGCGAATCTATCGTTATTAATATTTTTCAAAGTTAATGCTGTGATACAAATTCACTTACATTATGTTTAATTAGTGCATTAAACTTGGGATAAAACAATTGTGAAAATTTAGCACTCGTTTGACTAGCTCGCTGTACAGTAGTTACCTTTATTTGAAAAACAAATTTATCGCTATATTTTATAATAAAAATTAGACCCTCTTTTGTTTATTGACTAATTATTCATTTATGTAAATACGTGTGGATAACATCCAAAACAAGCAAGTAACATTAGAGACAGTTATTGAGTGTGCAGTCTTCGTCAGCACACTGGACAATTTAAGGCACAAGTGACAATTTGGCATCAAGGATTCACTTCCAGATTTCTTCTTCTACAAGCAAGTCTATTGGACAAAAAAGCTCAAAAAAAAATACTAATATACTCTGGAGACTCCAAAAACTGACACATAATTTTTATAAACTGTTTAGACTGACAAACATCAGTGAAAAAGTGTATTAACAAAGGGAATTTTTCAGAAAAGTTTAGATTTTGGAAATAAATTTAGAGAATCTGTAAGAATTTAACTTTCAAAGTACCCAATTGATGGGGTCCATCGTCATGGCTCAAAATGATGCCAGATCTTTTGAAAAAATCTTTCAATTTGTTGTCATTCTTTGAACCAGTTTTTTTTTGAGGTGATAATGGATTTGTCTGTTTGTTTGGTTCTTTTGCAGGCGAGGTTAATTTTTTTAAGAGGCTGATATTGCTATCTCTCTGAGTAGAACGCTTCAAGGAAATCTGAGAGCTTCGGCTAAGCTGGGCATGTCTGTTTTCTGTAGCTCTGGAATTCTCGATTCTCTGGCTAACGACTTTTGGATCAAGCCGCCTCAATTTGAGGGGACTGGTAGACTCTGCTACGTTTTCTTGATCACTTTCGCTATCCGAAATCTTGCGGGCGAATCTTTTTCGTTTGCTCAGCAGTCTTTCCTGTAACGATTTTGTCCTGTTTGAGGAAACTTCGTCTGTAGTTTTTGTAGCAATTTTTTGGCGTTTGGTGGAAGGGCTGGCAAGAGTTTCATTACGAACAAGTTTTAAAGGACTTGGAACTTTTTCGACCATTGCTTCATCGTCGTACGATGTTTTTTCTTCAGATCTTCTCGACCTGCGAGCCATTTCCGGTTTACCATCAGGACTTGACTTTTCCGGTGTTTTTTTTGTTTTTTCTATAGTTTCCGAAATGTTCGAAGCCGATTGCGTTTTTCGACGAAGCATTTCAGTATTTGACACTCTCTGCGATCCTTTGAACGAGGATGCACGCGACGAACCTGATATTGAGCCTTCCGCATCCTTCGAGGATTTTTGCGAATCCGTCGTTTGGTGCATACCCCGGAACAAACCGCTTCGCGATTTTAACCTCCTTCTATCCATTTTTTAACTTTAGCCCAATTTTTTCGATTTTCTTTTCCCCCACTATTTTGGACTTTGTTTCGAAAGTTATTACGAAACGAGGCGCATGTTTTGAAACGATTGACATTTGATTTCGCGTTCAACTAATGTGTTATTGTTTTACTACTTGTTGCTTCTTGTTCGAAGGTTGTTTTCCCCACTTCATCGACACGAGTTATCTCTGTATCACGGTTTTCCATAGGGACCGTGCGTAAGGTATAGAGAGCAGCACCACCGCCGATGTGCGCGCTCTCTCGTGTCTAAATGTGCAATTTGTGCGACCTCTGTGAATTTGGCCGACTGATTTTGGATTTCTGAATTTTTGTTTATGACAATCGTTTGTCGGGTTCTTGTCGGTGATTGTCGGATCAAAATCGACGTTTGTCGGAAATTAGTTAAATAGAAAAATTAAAAACAAAAATCCGTGTGAAGTTAGCCGATTTTTTTCAATTTTGAGATATCATAAATTTTCAAACGCCTAATCAAAGCGCAATCGTTTGTCGGATATGAGTTTCATAATTAAAAAGTTTGTCGGATGTTTGTTCATTAGAAAAATATTAAAAAAACATTTTATGTGAAGTCAGCCGATTTTTCTCAAATTGTAGGATATTACACATTTTCCAAAGCCTAATCGAAGCGCGATCGTTTGTCGGTTACTAATTTTATAATTAAAAAGTTTGTCGGATGTTTGTTCATTAGAGAAATATTTAAAAAAACATTTTATGTGAAGTCAGCGCATTTTTTTCAAATTGTAAGATATTACACATTTTCCAAAGCCTAATCGAAGCGTGATCGCTTGTCGGATACTAATTTTATAATTTAAAAGTTTGTCAGATGTTTGTTCATTATGTGAAGCCAGCCGATTTTTCTCAAATTATTGTTTGTTTACCTTAAATTTTGGTTTCACAACGGCTTTGGCATAGATATATCTATAGATATATCTATATATTGGTATATATTGTGACGTGGTAATTTTGTTCACGTCACGAAAAGATAATAATTGGCTCGGCACGGGAGGAAACGTGAGGTTTCGAAGACGAATTCCTCTCGAGAAAATAATAAAAGAGTCAAATGCGAGCATATTTCCTGATATTAATTTTATTTTTGATTATTTTATTTTATACGAGCGAGCGACAGTCACGAGACATCGAAAGAAAGAGCGAGGAAAAACATCGAGAATATTCTGGTCGTCGGTATCGTCGTATCGTCTGTGAGGGAAAGCATAGGTCGTCAAGGTCAGTCGAAGTTGTCATCGATGGAACGCGAGAATTATATCGAGAGTGGTCGCTAGCTCGAAGCCATCACCCGGAGCTGTCTAATCTCAAGAGGTGCGTCTAACAGCATCGGAAGTCTTCGGAAAATCTCGGTTGGCAAGGGTCAACGTTCGCCAGCGTAGCGCTAAATCGAAATTCGAATTTGCGAGTTGGAAAAGAGGCGAAAAATCGAGAAGATTCTCGATTTCCGCGAGTAGGCGAAGGGTGGGGGGCTAGGACCCAAAACTATAAAATCGCGTTTCCGTAATTTATCGGGGACTTTTTCGTATTGAACTTCAACGGAGCCTGACGTTTTCTATCGAGCCGTCGCCAACCCTGTACAAGAAACCGACGTAGCCGGAATTATCGAGAAGAAATATCCGCGGTCTTTTTCCGGATTTCTTACTACTGAAACTGTAGCGGTGAGCCGTCGTCTCGCTTTTAATATCGTTTTGTGTAATTTTGTTGTATTGAAAGAGCTCTAAAATTGACGTGAATATTGTGACGAATTATTGAAGTTAAAAAGAGCGATATTGTTTCGGGGTACGTTCGCGCTTGATATGAATTTGTTGTATGATACGTTTAATCGCGGTATAAAATCTGCCGTACGTTCCGTTGTAGAATTTTAGAATTGCCGAGAGGAATTCAAACTTGATATTTATTCGTTCAACGAGAGTTCTTAATTATAAGAAAATTACGTATTAAATTTATCAAGAGTTAATCTTTTTGAAGGAAAAGAGATTCGTAGAGCGTGGCTCTCCGAATTTCTATTGTATAATTTGTCGATTAATTCTTGATAATATTATTTATTCGTTGCGATTTTTTATTTTATTGACGATTAATAAATGAAAATGGAAAGAAATGAAAAATATTATATAATTTAATTACCGACAAGAATAGATGGATTATGGTATAATTTATGTAGAGAGAATTAACTTTATACTAAATATTTTTCCGGAAAATAATACAAAAACTCCATTTATAATCTCATTTTTCATGGATTGTTTTAAAATAAAATTTCTATTGTAATTCCGGATATCGACTTAGTAATGTCAACTTATTTTGTGCAAGTGTCTGACCTCGCCCCTCTACCACCTAGATTCAAACTTACAGCTACGACCGGGAGAATCTAAAAATCTTGTTCTCGATAAATTCGAATAAAATTTGTTTAAGAAATATCTTAAACTGGCGCCCAGAGTTATCGAGAATGAGGTATTTTGTTCGACTTTCCGGGAAAAAGTCGTTACAATATATATATTATATATATTATATAATAAACCGGATATATTATATATATTATATAACAAACCGGATATATATTATATATATTATATAATAAACCGGATTTTGGTTTAGAGTGAAACCTATTTTTTTCTTGAAAATACAAGATTAAAGAAGAGAAATGCCGCTCCATTCGAGTCTTTAAGCTTCGTAGAGCTTATATATATGGACAGATCTATTGCATTTCGACCGCAGCCTGCGTGCTTGGGTCAGCGATTTGGCTGCCGATTTTTTTCAAGAAAGTAGGTTCTAAAAAAAGACGATCCTCCAAATTTGAACTCAATATAAAAAAATTTGATGGCTGTAGAAATATTTGAAATTTTTAAAAAGTGATTTTTTATCTGAAAAAAATATAAAAATATAAAAAAAGACGAACCTACACATTTGAACTCAATATAAAGAAATTTGATAGCTGTAGAAATGTTTAAAAAGTGATTTTTTATCTGAAGCTCTGCGAAGCTTAAAGACTCGAATGGAGCGGCATTTATCTTCTTTAATCTTGTATTTTCAAAAAAAAAATAGTTTTTCACTCTAAACCAAAATCCGGTTTATTATATAATATATATAATATATCCGGTTTATTATATAATATATATAAAATATTTATATATGCAAATATATAGATATATCTATAAATATATCTATGCCAAAGCCTCCGTGAAACTAAAATTTAAGGTAAGCAAAAAATAATTTGAAAAAAATCGGCTGACTTCACATAAAATGTTTTTTAAATATTTTTATAATGAACAAACATCCGACAAACTTTTTAATTATAAAATTAGTATCCGATAAACGATCACGCTTCGATTAGGCTTTAGAAAATGTGTAATATCTTACAATTTGAGAAAAATCGGCTGACTTCACATAAAATGTTTTTTTTATATTTTTCTAATGAACAAACATCCGACAAACTTTTTAATTATGAAACTCATATCCGACAAACGATTGCGCTTTGATTAGGCGTTTGAAAATTTATGATATCTCAAAATTGAAAAAAATCGGCTAGCTTCACATGGATTTTTGTTTTTAATTTTTCAATTGAACTAATTTCCGACAAACGTCGATTTTGATCCGACAATCACCGACAATAACCCGACAAACGATTGACATAAACAAAAACTCAGAAATCCAAAATCAGTCGGCCAAATTCACAGAGGTATTTGTGCGGTGTTATTTTGGCTTTGAATGATAGGAATTAAGACAAATTTTACGATTAATAATGTTAAAAATGAGCAATTAAGGTTTTCAGCTCGTGATTAATGATCGTGCTGGAGTCTAAAATAATATAAAAACTTAAAAAAAATGTGGATCAAGATATATTTCAAATGTCGTAGAAACACAGAGCACGGGCGACGAATGGGCCATATAATTCATTCCGTTTGTTTCTCGTTTTTTCATGCGAAATGGATAGCGCTCTCGGAAAAAGAACAGTATTTTAAAAATGGTCAATCTTCTCGAAACCAAAGTGATGTGTGAGAGCTGCCCTGCATTTATCAATATCTTTTTGATGAAGAAAAACAAATAAATCAATTTTGTATCGTAAATCAATTAAAAAATCTTGTCACTCGCGTATACGCGCTTGATTGATTACTTACAAGGAAACCTTCCCAGGTGTACCCCGCCGATTTTGTTCCGCTTGGAGTATGTTATTCTACATCGAAATCTAAGAGATACCTATTTTTTTTTTTTGCGGAAACTCATATTTAAGGGGTGAAACACACCCCTAAAGTTGAGGTCTCCCAGGGGAGGTTGTTCAATTCCATATATATGCAGACAAGGGGGCAAAATCAAATCAATTGCATTCAATGCTTCATAAAAAGTTATAACTACTCGATTTTTTCAGCCCTGAGGGGGTGAATAAGCCGAAGTTATAGGGGTTGAAAATTAAAAAAACGTTATAACAAATAGAATATGCTTGATATGGAAGTGAAAAAAATTGCATAATTAACAGTTTCAAAAGTTAAGAGATACATGTTTTTGCATTTTTTGAAAAAATGCATCCTTAAGGATGTACTACCCTTACATCCGAATACCTTTAATTTCTATAGATACATATTTTTTTAAGTATCGATCTGCTAGAAAATATTCTTTTGGATATAGAACATATCGTGAAATTGTTTAAAATGATTGTTATCAACATAAAAAAAAATCCCTTGAAAATAATCGATAGATTATAATAATCGATAGAACATATGATTCTGGCATTACAGATAATGAAAATTCTTTTCTTGAGAGATCGAAAAGTAGCTTTTTTCGCGATTTTGTTTCAACCGAGTTTTTGATGTTTCATTAAATCACTCTTAAAGAATAGAGGATGAACTCTTAACGTTATTTTCATTTTGTACACTGTTTTTTTTCTACCATTGAAATTTCTATCATTAAAAATGTCCTATAAAAAAACGATGTGCACGATTCTAGCCGTAATTATTGTCTGAAATAAAATTTTAAAAAGATTATTAATTTGCATGTGTGTCACTATTTTGCTATGGAGGGTTTATTTTTATTTTTATTTCTTTATTGTTTATTATCAAAAAACTGTTGAAAAAATCGGCTAAATTCGTTCTCGTTTTGTTAGAGAAAAAGAAGTTTGTTATACACGTGATGTTTGTTGTTACAATCACGTAGCAGTAAATGAACTGATATCTTTTATCATTTCGAACCTTACTTTGTATATGTTCGTTAGCCTTGCTTATTAGCTATCTGATTCTCTGAGTTTATATTCTACTTCACCTATCATTGAAAGAAGTTTCAAAATACGTTGATAAGAAATATATAACTGTTATCTGCCTTTGCCTCTCTTATTTGACATATGATGGCCTGTGCTACGCTTATAAGTCGCGTTCTTCAGAAATTGCTTCAATTCGATAAGTGCGAGTTAGAAGGAATTTATCTCGTGATAAAATAATATCAACAATCAAAGGCGTGTATAGCTCTGTGTTTTGTTTGCAATCAAAAGTTGTTAAAAGTTCCATAAGTTAAGAAATCAAGTGTACTTATTATCAAAAATGAAAGTGAATCCGCTTAATGTGATACGATCAGTTTTGGCACATTTTCAAGCCCTAAATATACCTGAAACCCCTATAAATAATGATGAAATACAATTAAAAGAAAGCATTGAAAATATATTAACGAATGCTATGCAAGATTATATGGGCGTCGAAACAATTGTAGAAGATTCATTATATTTCCAAGAACCTTACAAAGATTGGGATATGAAAATAGTAGAAGACGAAGAATGGGGATCGGCAATCAATGATCCGGTACTACTTCCGGATGTTTGTACTACTGATGATGAATCTGTTTCGTACGAGTATAAATCGAGGGCAGTCAACTATTGGAGAAGTGACAAAACTAAAAATTTGAGCCTATCAAGCGTTAAACAAAAATTTAGAAAAGTACAATCAGTGACTCAATTAAAAAGATGGGCTAAATATTTAAATAAAGGTGGAACTTATAAAGAAAAAATAGCTACAATTTGCGAGTACACTTTAGCCAATTTTAAAGCTGCCGTTGATGCTGGTCTTATGGTACATGACATCGACTTAAAAAAATGGGCAATGCAGGCACAAAAAGAAATCGGTCATGAAGATGTCCGTTTTAAGGCGTCAGACAAGTGGATACACTCATTTCAGAAAGCTCATAGGATTGTTTCCAGAAAAATTAGTAAATTTATCACAAAAAAAGGTATTGAAAATGCAGACAATCTGCGAAAGCTTGCTGAACAATTTGTTTCTGAAGTGAAGAACGATATAGAAGAATATGGGTTATCGAACGTCTACAATTCGGACCAAAGTGGTTTCCAATTAGAAATGCATTCTGGAAGAACATTAGCGGTTGAAGGAGAGAAACAAATTGAATGCCTTGTACAATCAATTGCTTCTACAACACATAGTTATACGATTCAGCCCACTATAGCAGGTGACGGAAGGCTTCTTTCTCCGCTATTCCTGGTTTTGAAAGAACCAAGTGGTAAATTTGGTCCAATAGTGGAATCGTCACTATTCGGACCAGAAAACGTTTACATAGAAGTATCGAAATCTGGAAAACTCACTTCAGGCAATAATAAAAATTATTTTTTTAGAGAATTCCTTATATTGACACATAAGATACTGTTTATTTCTTGCAACGAAGCAAATTGAAAAATTAATTCATACTTTCAGATCATTTTAAAACCTGGCTACAAAATGTCCTCTTCCCCCAAGTTGGTTCAAACAGTATTTTATTAATTGACTCCTGGACTGGACATTGTCCTCGAGCTGTTGACGAAGCGAAACCTCGGGATAAAAATATAAAATTAAGAAAAATACCGCAGGGTACGACGGGAAAGATTCAACCTTTGGATGTTTTTGGCTTCAGGATATGGAAAAATTATGTGAAACATTTTTCTGACAATGTCATATTAATGGATTATGATTTAAATTTGCATTTACGAAATAATATAATTAAGCTTCAGTCACTTGTTCACAACCAATTATCATCTCCACGATATGTAAACTTATTTAGGTATTCATGGTTTAAAAGCGGTGATAATGAATGACGACCGGAGAATTTTGAAAATCCTGTAGATTTTAGTTTTAAAACTTGCAAAGCGCATTGTGATGTACCCGGATGTCAAAATATTGCTGTTGTTAGGTGTTCATGGTGTAAAAAATCATTATGTTTCCAACACTTTTTTGACGATTTCGACTATTGTAAAGAATATAATGAATAATTTCATTTGTCAATCAAAAACACGTCTGTACAAAATACAGCATATAAAATATAATAAAAACAACGATACAATAATTAGAAATATTAATATGGTAACAATGTGATTGAAAAGAATTTTCATTATCTACGATACCTAAATCATATGTTGTAACGATTATAATATATAACAAAGACGAAATCAAATTTTTTTTATTAAAACAATTTTTTTCAAGGGATTTTTTTTATGTTGATAACAATCTTATATCCATTAATATATCCAAAATATATTAATATACCCAAAAGAATATTTTCTAGCAGATAGATACTTAAAAAAATACGTATCTACAGAAATTAAAGGTATTCGGATGTAAGGGTAGTACACCCTTAAGGATGCATTTTTTCAAAAAATGCAAAAACATGTATCTCTTAACTTTTGAAACTGTTAATTATCCAATTTTTTTCACTTCCATATCGAGCATATTCTGTTTGTTATAACGTTTTATTAATTTTCAACCCCTATAACTTCGGCTTATTCACCCCATCAGGGCTGAAAAAAATCGAGTAGTCATAACTTTTTATGAAGCATTGAATGCAATTGGTTTGGTTTTACCCACTTGTCTGCATATATATGGAACTGAACAACCTCCCCTGGGAGACCTCAATTTTAGGCGTGTGTTTCACCCCTTAAATATGAGTTTCCGCAAAAAAAAAAAAATAGGTATCTCTTAGATTTCAATGTAGAATAACATACTCCAAGCGGAACAAAATCGGTGGGGTACACCTGGGAAGGTTTCCTTGTGAGTTTTAGAGTAATGAATATATAAAATGAGAGCAAAATTTTATTGGCACTTGCTGTTAGCAACGATAACATATAAAATTGACATGAGATAAATTAATACAAAAAAGTATGACAATTTCAACACGACAAAAATTCTCGTACTAATTTTTCATAACTTTTCTCTATAACTTTTGAATGATTAAATGGAATGCTATTTAGCTCATTAATGGATGATAAAAAAATCAATCGTGTAAGGCTTTTGATTAACATAAATTTCTAATTATACGAATTAAAAATATTTCAAACATGTTGGAATTTTTAAAACATTTATTAAACCTACTTCATGATAATATTAGAAAGACAATGAACTGCGCTGTCAACATTTTTTGATTAAAAATGGACCTGCATTATATCACAGACAGAGGTTAGACGTTAGGAGATGCGAAGTATTGCGGCAATTATTGCTGTCTCTGTTCAATACCTCCGTCTGCCGTCACACCGTGTCTCACCACCTCTTTAAAGATAGCTGCGCCCCTAGCGGCCACTGCAGTAAAAAGTTTTCGTCGTTAAAGGCGGGTTGTTCCAACCTCTAGGTAAGCCTATCTGGCAGTTAAGGATGTATGCCCAGTCAAATCCGCAGTACATCTATTTGTTTTTTCTAACAGATCATTATATAAGATATCAATCATAAATATGTTTTTTATTAATTAATATTAATTATACATAACAAATCAACCCGATGAAAGTTACAGTTATTAACTTTAAGAAAAATTAGTTCTTCATTTGACTATTTTTTACTGGAGCTAATGTCCGTTTTATCAACCAATCAAAAAATTCCGTTTATATATCGAGAAAATTTGGCAACATTGCCGGAAAGTGTGTCGTTTGACAGCTAGTTTCCTAACCTAATACATTGTTTAATTTCTTTTTTTTTCGTGTATAATGTGAGTGAGGAAAATGAGTGACAATTCTCGTGTTGTGCTCAGAGACAAAAAAGGCAAATTTACCACACAAAAAAGAAAACAGTGGCTTGAGAGTGTTGCGAAGAGTGTCGAGAAACGAAGACGTTTGAACGACACCGAAAAAAAATTATATTTTGGTTAATTTATTTATATAACTCATGTTTATCTGGCATTATATATTTGCATTGACATTTCATGATTAGATCACGCTTGTATTTATTTTCTCTCACTACTACTGTACCACTCGGTGCGTACTGCCTGCGCGTGCAACGTTGCCATATTTCCATGTTTCGCACATTTAACATGGCGGCTGTAGTAGCAGTTTTCGCACATGACCCAAACGACTCTACTTTTTTTTTGAGATTTTTGAATAAATACGACGGTGACATCGGGGGTTTTTTTTTCTTTAAATAGTAAAAAAATAAAGTTGCTAATAATATTTTTTTTAATCTGTACGCTTATATATCACGGACTTTATTTTCTTATTTTCTTTCAAATTAGGCTACTTCCGCTACGATTAACATGCGTTTTAATGGGACTGAAAAAATTAATTTACGTAATTACGTAAATTAATTTTTATTAAAATATCATATATATTTATATATACAATAATATATATTTAATTAAAATATTTAGTTAAAAATTAATTTCACATTATACACGAAAAAAAAGAAATTAAACAATGTATTAGGTTAGGAAACTAGCTGTCAAACGACACACTTTCCGGCACTATTGCCAAATTTTCTCGATATATAAACGGAATTTTTTGATTGGTTGATAGAACGGACATTAGCTCCAGTAAAAAATAGTCAAATGAAGAACTAATTTTTTTTAAAGTTAATAACTGTAACTTTCATCGGGTTGATTTGTTATGTATAATTAGTATTAATTAATAAAAAACATATTTATGATTGATGTCTTATATAATGATCTGTTTGAAAAAATAAATAGATGTACTGCGGATTTGATTGGGCATAGTCTCTGCTGGGCATACATCCTTAACCGCCAGATAAGCTACCTAGAAATTGGAACAACCCACCCTAATTGACCCCTCGGATCCGGGGGAGTTTCCAGACCTGTAAGACCGTGCTGTGTAACGCTTTTTTAAAAATAAAATGGACGTTCATCGGCCCACCTCGAAATTTTTCTTGCAGTATTCTACGAAATTAGAAGGCGCCTCTATCAGTTGCGTGAGTGCGACAGAGATAACTAAAAAGTAGATACACGTTTTTCTCGAAGACGCTTAACATTTCGAGAAAAGCGAAAGTTGCACCTCATTCTCTGATAAAAGGAGAACAACGTGTAACTTTTCTTTTTCTTGAAATATCAAACCTCTTAAAAAAAAACGTGCAGCAGGATTTTTACCGACCGTACGGCTGATAGATCACACCTTAATTAGAAAGTTTTGGCGCTTATGCGAGTACGATTTTTCTTTAATAAGTAGTTTTGTCGATAAGTCAGAGATCGTATTAATCACCAAAACATATTTTTGTAATTTTCATTTATGTGAAATTTGCAAATAGACAAAAGCCATCTGGTGAAATAGTTTTGTATTATTTTCTTGATTCTCATTGAAATTTATTCATTCGTTTTTAGAAAAACTTAGTCAAAAGATATTGAGGTTATGTTTGTTTACATATTTTATTGCGAAAGCACTTTCGTTGAGATGTTTAAAATGAATTACAATTTATAAGAAACCGTCAGAATAACTTTTAAGTGTCAATTGTTGTTTCTAGCATTTATTGACAAAATATCAGGATGAAGAAACTCGAATATATTCAAATTAGCATTGTTTACAATATTTTCGCGGGCTTTTGCGATAGAGCAAAATGCGCAAAATCGGACGAGGTCAGAGCTATCAAAGGGATAACTGGTGGGTGTTCCAAATGTTGTATATATACGATGTAAATACTCCACACATTGTCGCAATCGTAAACTCTGAAAGGAGAGAAAAAAAAGTAGGGATGTAGATTAGAGCGTATGAGATAGTAATGGCTTCTCGCGTATTACGATTACGGGAAGCATATTCTCATCTGTTGACGGAGAGAATCGTGGAAAGAACAAGTAGGGAAAGAATTCGGCGCATCAATTCATATGGTTTTTCCTCTCTGTCGAGTGATAAACATACAAAAATTTCATTGGGTAAAGACTCGTGAGGTGTAGGTTGTTTTTTTCCTTCCAATAAGAATGGCTGCTATTCTTGGAAGAAAGTTCGGGGTTTCGGTGCCGGTGATCGGCAAAACGAATTTGCCGATTCTTACGGCATGCCGGTAAGAACTTGGAAATTTAAACATTTTGTTTGTTTAAAAAAAATGTTGGTTCCATTTCTCTTTAAATTTATCGTTGCAAAGACTTTCGGTAGTTTTGTTTTGTTTTTCATTCGTGTTCGTAGATTCGTGGCAAGGTCGTCGGAACGACAGGACAGCAGCGAGGGATGGCTGAGCAAATTAGGTGTTAGAAAACTCGAACCAACCAAGGAATCCCATTCTCGTATGTTGTCCGATAAAGAAGTTATCTGGGCACTTTACACTCACAATATTCGGCCCGATTCCATCGACAAATATCTCAAGAATTAGTGAGTTTTATATATTTGTCATGACCTTGGGGCTATTCTCGTCATTGACGCAATTGTCTGTTTATCGTCGCTCTTTTTTTTGGCGCTTTTTCTTGCCCCCTTCCATTCTTCAATTTTCTGTAATTGTCACAATTGCTATTCTACAAAAATATGACAATTTCTACAAAATATTTTTTGTAATTTCTATGACTTCGAATGTCTACCCATAAAAAAAACTGGTCCAATTTTTATTCGAATTTCCTGTAAACCTTGAAATGTTTACTGATCAAAAAACTGTTTTAGAGTTTGAATATTTCATTTTGCTAACCAGTATTGGTTTACTCAAAGAAATTCTTCATTTTATTGTTTTTTCGTTTTTCTGTAAATGTTTAAAACAATGAAAAAACGTTGATGGAATTTTTTGTTTTTCTGAAAAACTTAAAAAATTTTTAAATAAAACAAAATATTTTTCGTTTTTAATGTGTTTTTCGTTTTTAATGTATATTTTTCATTGATTCATAACTTTTTATCACAGCGAGGAACACGTTAACCTGATTCATTTAAAAAAGTCAGATTTGAACTGCGAATTGGTCGCTTCGTGGAACGTTGAAGTCGGAGATTTAGATCAAGCTCTTCATCTTTGGCAATATACCGGAGGATATGAAAGAATAGATCGAAGCCATGCTATTCTCTCAAAAGATGAGGTAATTCTTCAAATTATAAACTTTTATGCAAAACTAATATTCAAAACAGTTTCTGGAATGAGCTCAGTTTACTTTTCTGTTACACAGAAAAATTTTCAACTAGGATTGCAATTCATGTTTGATTGAAATATAAAATATTTTAATATTCGTGAATGAAACATTCCATTCATAAATAAAAATGTTATTAGTTTTAGATCAATTTGAATTTTATTGGTAATAAAACTAGAAAACTTGCAATAAAAATTTAAATAAAAAAATTTTTATTGCAAAATTTAAATTTTGCAATAAAATTTAAATGTTATTTGGGTATTTACATAATTTGCCTCCAAAAATGTTTTGTTATGAAAATTTTCATTCATAAACAAACATATTTTGTACCACATTTCTTCAGAACTCATGGTTTTATGTTCATGTCTTATCAATGTTTTCAAATCAGAATAAAATTTCAACAAAATACAGAATTTATATTGATGAGTGCACCAAAAATTTCGAGAATGTCTAGAAAGTTACAATATTCCTAAACAAAAATAAAATTACAACAAAATATGGTTTATTACTTTGAGAACCACCCTCTCCAAAATCATATATTTGTGAACGCTTTGAAAAAAAAATTCACAGCACAGATTTATGTGAAATTATATATTAACATTGTTGTAAAAATAGCATCAAACAATAATTGCATTTCCATCGATTCTCAAATCACTGCGGAAAAGTCTGGGAAGAATGAAACTTTTCAAAGAATATTAAAATTTGAAGATAAAAAAACCATCAATAAGCATTGTTGACAATTTATGAATTTTATTTCAGAATTATCAAAAGTTACTCAGAGAAAGAGGAACTTACCTGAGATCTCGTCATTTGCAGTATCTGCTTACGTTCAGTTATTGGCCTCCTATCGTGAAGAGGGAAGGGAAAAATATATATGAGATTCGTAGCTATAGACTGCGGCCTGGCACCATGATTGAATGGGGAAACAATTGGGCCAGAGCAATTAATTACCGACGCAACAATGATGAAGCTTTTGCCGGTTATTTTTCGCAGATTGGACGCCTCTACAACGTTCATCACATTTGGTGTATGTAAATTACAAACAAAATATAATTTAGTTTGGAACTAAACGAACTTACGATCGATTCGTTGTTAATTTATGTTTTGTAAATTCGAACAATTTTTTTTGCTGTTCTGAGTTGATAAGGAACAAAAAAAAACGAAACTCTCAATTTTGTAAATCAAATAGTATCAAGGAATAGGCATTATTTATTCGAAAAAATAATTAACTGGTTAACAACTCAAACTGCAGCGACAGGTATTGGAAACTTTCAATGAAAATATGATTCCTTTTTTAATATAAAACATTTTTTCCGACTGACTAGGGAATTTTGATGTCCAGCAAAATATTTACCATCCAGTTGTTCATATTTTAATTTTATAAAAAAATTGAAAAAAATCGTATTTTCCTTGAAAATGTTTGTAACTATGACTAAATCCACAGTTACAAACATTGATACATTGAAAATACGAGTTTTACAAACATTTTCATGGAAAATACGAATCTTCTCTTCAATTTTTTTCTAAAATTAAAATAACGACCAACTGGACGATAAATATTTTACTGGACATCAGAATTCCGTAGTAAGTTGGAGAAAATGTTTAATTCTAAAAAAAAAATCATACTATCATTGATGTTTGAATTCAATAATAATCTTAACCCTCAAAGTGTACGCTGCTTTAAAAGGTCCCAACGGTTGAAAAAGAAGGTGGCATTTCTTGTTGGTACAAAGTGCGAGGATATAGGTACGGGGTAAAAAAAAAAGTTCAGTATCCCTAATACGAATCCTCCTCCATCCGAAAACTTAGATACCTAAACCAGTCCAGTGAAATCAATGATCCGCGATACGGAAGTAAATACAGTGTGTACTCTGAGGGTTAAGAATTGATTGTTGTTTCTCCGACTTACCGTTTTTCACGATAATTTTTAAAACATCATTTTTTCCGTGTACCTTTTCTGCTACTTGATTTTCAAAAACGAATTGCAGGTTACAAGGATCTCCAATCGCGAAAGGAAACTCGTGAGAGTGCTTGGCGTTCTCCAGGTTGGGACGAGTGCGTGGCGTACACGGTTCCATTGATCCGAGAGATGCATAGTCGCATATTGAGTCCAACTTCGTTTTCTCCAACCCAGTAAAAAAATATATATATGTATATACATCTATACATATTTATATTTCTACCGGATGTCGTTGTGCATTTGTATATTGAATGTCGCTCTATAATCATATAGGAACAACCGGAGTTGTATCCGAGGGAGCATAATCAACATTTGTTTTTGTATAAGTAGCTGTGAGTTTGCAACAATTTTTTAAGCGATGTGCTCGTGACGCAAGCAACAATTATCCTCTTTCATACGAAACAAAAACCCTTGGTTGCCTGCTCAAAACATTTTTTTCTTGTTTTCAAACCGATCGGACGAGAATAAAGCTCGAGAGGTAAAATTTCAACGATCGCGTGTACAAATATGTACGAAAAGTACAAAACTGTTCAACGTACGAAATATAGAAAAATTATACAAAAAAAAAAACATCTTTGGTCCTGAAGTTATTTTTGCTTAAGTCCAAACAGTCACAAACAAACGAGTCTATGTTTTCACGTTTTTTTTTATTATCTAATCAGCACAGTGGTTTTGTTTTTCTCCTTCGAAAGATCGGTAAGTGGTTGTGCTCTTTGCCGAAAATCTCTTCAGTAAAAATTCTTCTGGGAACAATCCTCACCAAAAGCTTCGTTCGTCTCTCTTTGACCATTGGTTTTCTTTCTCGATTGTTTTTCTTTGTTTTTTCTTTCTTTTTAGTTAAAAAAGTGTATTTATACTCTACTTAAACTTAAAGTTAAAAATAATTACCGTAATAATTGTTACAATTATTAAGACCGAATACGAGTCAGTTATTTCTTTCTTCTTACTTTTTGCCTCCCAATATCGTGTATTGCGATTTCTTGATTGATTACTTGCTACAAAGGTATTGGTTTGTTTCTTTAGTTGAATTGTTTTTTTCTTCGTTTCTTTATGTATAATATATAATATATATTTGTATATTAATAATAATAATAATAATAATAATAATAATAATAATAATAATAATAATATAGAGTATTCATTCTATACTCGTGTGTACCTAGTTTCAATGTTATATAATTGAGTGTACTGCGTGAGCAAATTATTGACCACAGATCTTGGCTCACTGATATTCGATCCCGAGACCCATTATGACTCGTCGCCGGGGAACACTTCAGCATTGCTTGATAAAACGCTTCATTCTTTTTTTTCTTTTTTTTCGTTTTTTTCCTTCATTTTCTCTTCTCCTAAAATGGACACTTGCCCTTCGTAGTTTTTTAAAATTTTTTGTTTTAAATTTTATTCATTATACGAACTATATTACGGCTCTTCTACGACATCTCGAAACATTTTACAAAAGACAAACGACACTTCATTCTTCCTTTTCTTTCTTTCGTTTTTGTTGCATTTGCGAATGTATTATTTTCTAACTTCCTAACATATGACAAAGTATGGAAGATCATGGAACGCGGCGTTAAAAAAAGGGAAAAGAAACGGAATAAAAACGGAACGGAATTACGAGACGATACGTAACAAAAATCTCTCGATAAATCGGAGAAAGAGAGAAAACAAATCTTTCTATATAATATTAATTTCAGAATTGCCAAGTTCAATTATTCGTCACGAAATTATGAGATGAAAAAATGTTGAGAGAGAGATTGTGATTCGATGCTCGCATTGGAATAATTGGCAATATATAAATTTACAACGATGTATTTTTTCTTCTTACGAACTCTCTCGTTCGAAGCACGATATCTGACGTTTCACAATTATGTATTTTCACGGAACCTGCAGTATTCATTCATACGCAGTTTGTTTTGAACAAAGAAACAAAAAGTAGATAACTACACTGAGAATGTCAGAGAAAAAAGAACTCCATTCGTTAAGTCAGGAATACTACGAAGCGGCGTTTCCAAAATTAATAGGGCTTCGTTCTTTATCGAGACAAACAGTAACGACGCGTCTAAAAATTGCAAGCCCAACGAAATTTTCTTCGAAGATTACATCGAGGGGCTAGAGCGTATTCCTTTTTTAACAGATATTTATCTTAACGTATTACAGCGCTAAGATATGGAATTGGAAAAAAAAATTTACAAAAAACTGTAGATACGCTTTTTTTCGTCTGTACCCCGACTATCGACTAGGAAACTTCGATTTTTGCTTTCCTAAGCTTTTTTTTCGTCGCCTTTTGGTTTCTCGCCACACACATACAGAGATTTACGGAATTATTTCATAAAACGCTTTTTCGTTATTTTCTGTTCTTTTTGTTTACAAAGATTTCTTACGGACTCACTTATGAACAGAGAACATATTTATATCTACAAATGCAGAAGTTTAGAAAGAAAAAGATTTTCTAAAAAAAATTGGTATTTAGTCTGTCTTTACGATTATTGCGAAGTAATTTGCCTGAAATAAGGACCCAAGTATAAATGTTGCTACAACCGTCACTGTTGGTGCGCGGTGACCATTTGTACTAATACTACAACAGAGCCCTCTACGCCGCAAAGTCGAAACTCGGGTACATTTTTCAGATAAATTTTGATCGAAATACATAAACCGCCTGAATTAAGATACTCGTAGCACTAATTACCAGATTATTTAGTGCTAAATTCGATTATGAACGGTGCACGAATTAAATATACATTTATGGTTGTTCATTCACAAAACGTGTCTCTCAATAATTGAGAAAACATAATCATCGGCTGATTACTTTTTTACTATCAATCACTGATACTCTTCGAATATCTTCCCACAATTAGTTCATGGCAAAAGCACTTTAAGTTAATCAATACTCGAATGATGGCCATTATGGGGTGAATTTCTTAAAAATTGCTACAAAATTTTGACAATTGGTTAACAATTCAGCACTTAAGAATGAAGTACACATATATTTCTGCCAATTTTTTTATTCTATGAAAAGTTCAGTACTTATCGGTTTGTACAAAATCTGAAAAAATTCAACCACCTTCAAATAGTTACGAACATTAACAGGCAATAATAAAATAGTCAGAAATTTATCAACAAATAGTTTGAAAAAAGAATTCTTTAACAAATAATCGGACGATTTTTGTTTTCGTCGAATAGAATTAATTCATTTTTTTGTAAAATATTTTTCAATTTTCTCGGTATTTTTATTCTTTTTTAAATCTCCTCTTTTTCACTTTTTACAAAAAAATGTACAAAATTCATGATTTTTTAAATTTGTTTTTTAAATCTTTCAGAAAATTAAAAAAAACTCTATATGCGTTGGAAAAACCTCCAACCTCATTTCACATAACGTGAAAAAAATTGTCTGATTATCTGTCATGGAATATTTTGTTCGAACAATTTTTTAATCACTTTTTAGAATTATTACTATTGAAAATCAATGTGTGTAAAGTTTCAAAGATGATTGAATTTTTGGAGATTTTTGTTTAAACCCGAAGTTTTGAAATTCTGATCCGACAAA
This sequence comes from Rhimphoctona megacephalus, assembly GCA_963989365.1. Classification (NCBI taxonomy): domain Eukaryota; kingdom Metazoa; phylum Arthropoda; class Insecta; order Hymenoptera; family Ichneumonidae; genus Rhimphoctona; species Rhimphoctona megacephalus. The sequence goes on from OZ022417.1 coordinate 12,008,043, forward strand.
ATTTTTGGCTGAGAAGCATGTGCAATTCATTCTTAATTCGAACCAGTGCCTAGTACCGTAGATATCTTAAAAAACGGTTTCTCAACGAAGCCTTCGCTCAATCGTATGTTTCCCTCATTAATTTTTTAATGTTTACGTTTTAACATGTGTTTGTTTGTTTTTTAATATGTACACAAATTGTTTCACTACGAAGAAAGCGAGCATCAGATGATTGTGACACTTTGGACCTATAAACGTAGTATTTTTTTTTATATTCTTTTTTTCCCCCTCAATGCTTGGTGCGAGAGATTACACATACATGTAAATACATATAATCCCATACGAAGAATACCGAGATATAATTCGAAAAATGGCGTGTAATAACGTATCTCGGTGGATATTAAGTATATTATTAAAAAAACGACGTCGAGGGGTATTGCACTAGAGTTAATGGTATAAATGACCGTTTGTATTTCGTTGAAAAAACAAAAATGCTATTAAATTTTTTCATCACTCATATCGACCGAAATTCGTGGGTGGGTGTTCTCCTCCGATTCACGATTATTCTTTCGGCGTACAATCGTAGATGGGGGTTGCAAGAAAAAAAGGAGAGAGAGAGAGAGAGAGAGAGAGAGAGAGAGAGAGAGAGAGAGAGAGAGAGAGAGAGAGAGAGAGAGAGAGAGAGAGAGAGAGAGAGAGAGAGAGAGAGAGAGAGAGAGAGAGAGAGAGAGAGAGAGAGAGAGAGAGAGAGAGAGAGAGAGAGAGAGAGAGAGAGAGAGAGAGAGAGAGAGAGAGAGAGAGAGAGTGATAGAGAGAGCGAAAGGGAGAAACAGATAAAAGATGGAGCGATAGAATGAGGTGCAAAAAACATTGAAAGCCAAGGATCCGTCGAACTTATCACTTCGTCGATTTGACTTACTGGATATCACGTTTAAACGATCTCACGTCCAAAAAGATCGTTTGTATAGAAATTTATATATATAAATACATATATAAATGATCGAAAGGCTTTGCCATTTAGCTCGATTAAAACTGTCACAATCAGCTGGCATTCGATATTTTATAATTAATGAGAATGATAGGATATACATATATGTATATAAAACAAAGAGAGTTCTCCAAATACGCGCATGGACACAAAAAAACAGGAACAGGGGGTTAAGAGGGCAAGGGGTTCTTTGTGTAATCGGTTTCCTTTTTTTTTGTTGTTTTTTCTCCTTTCGTTCGTTCGTGGCCTTTGTTCTTTCAATGAGGTTCGTCAGAAACGCGAACATATTTGACGTTTAAGCAATATATCGGTTTGATAAATTCTTACGAAAAATTGCGCGCGACTAGACTGAATCGAAACCTCTATTTTCGATTTTCAATCGAAACAGCCATTACCGACGAGCTTTCTTCTTTACGATAAAAAAAAATTATATGAATATATATATAATTTTAAGTTATCAAATTAAAATTATATATATATATATATGTGTGTGTGTGTGTGTGTATTTTTGTTATTGATTTTTTGCAGGCTTTCAGAATTAATTAATTGGGCTGTATAGAACCTTCGACGAGTACGTAATGAGGTTTGCGGAAAGTCCTCGTATCTCGTCAATTCGCGACGAATCCCAGGCGGACATACAATGTTACATTAATGAATATTAATATTAGAGACTATTAGGGGGAAAGGACGTCGAGCTATTACTGTGAGCCAGACTCAACATCGAGCCACTTAGGCTCTCGTCGTCCGGATAAGACTCTTTCGATGCTTCGGCTATCGCCAGTGCGCTGAAACAATATTTTTTACATCCAATTTTTTATTCTTCCTTCTTCTTGTGTGATTAACATTACGAGCAAAGTCAAACGAGATTGAATAAAAAAAAATTGTGACATAAATCATGGTCGTACGAGATGAGCAATGTTAGTTTGTATTTGAGATTTTTTTTGAAGATTATTATTGGTTTAGTTTGTTGAGGAAAATACTACAGTTGAAAGTGAGAGCCTCCTTCAGGCCAAAAATATCATTTTTTACGTGCATAAATCGATAGTAACATAAATAAAAAAAAAAAACTGGAGAACAATTACTTTTTCAAATTTTTTTGAACGTCGCGAACAATTTTTTTTGTGAAATTTTTCAATCTTTTTTTCAATGCTCTAGGAAAAATTAAATTTTACAACTTTTCTTTATCTTTTGAGGTTCAACGAGAAGACGATTTTACTAAAATTACTGTAATTCTTTGGTTTTTGTTTCAGACAAGAATTACACCTGTAAGCGTGTCCGCAGTTGCACAACTCCGATGACGAGCCGTCGTACAATTCGATAAAATCAACTACTTTGAAGTTGGCATTGTTCGCTAATATTTTTTTTTAATATCGTTTACAGATGAAATAATAAAATACCTTATAAGTTTAACAGTAATTTGTTGATTATTTTTAACTTTCAAAAGTTAATGAAAATCATGGATTTTTTGACGCTCTAAACCAGGTTTTGGACCTAAATGAATTTTCCATGAGATATTTTTGAACTCTAGATTCGATTTTATTAACAGTAGATAATTGTATTTCTCAATTATTGGCTTACCTGAATCCAATTCTCGCGCTTTCCTCGTCAAACTGTTGCAACTCGCGCTCGTGTCTTTCGTGAAGCAAGCGTATTCGTTCGCTGCGCTCCTGAAGAAACTCCTGAGTCTCGAGTTCCATTTTTTGTTCTAACAAAGCTCGCCTCACGGAGACGCGATCTTCCAATTCACGACGTTCGCGATTTCTCTGTGCTTCGGCTTGCATTTTGTTCTTCGACTGATACGCCATCAAAATTTCTAACTCGTAATCCAGTCTCTCCTGCGAATTAATAAGAGTCAAGTAAATTGTAAAAATCGTCGGAAAAATCTCATAAGGCGATTTCATTTCCTTTTTTTTTTCAAATACACCTCGTCAAGCGGCTATCACGTCCCGTGACTGAAAGACAGTTATCTGTGAGTGAACTCTTCTTAGAGACTAAATGGGAATTCAATATTTATCTGTTTAGACAAAAAAAAATCACAAATTGCTAGCAAAAATCCAAAATTATAGTCTGTCTCGAGCTTAAAATTAATCAAATGTAAGTTGGCATTGTTTGTACACTTCTGCTATACAGTCAATTGACAAATTTGATTTTTTTCGGTAAAATATCATAGCTCTTACGATTTTTTTTCCGGAATACTATTAATAAAAAACTCATTATAACGCTTTCAATGGCTTGGGGAAAAAACCCTACCAGCTGGATAGCATATAAAGTGAGAAACAAAATATATGCAGTTTTATTTAGGCAAAATTTATCGTTCGAAATTGCACTATTTTTGGGAACGTTTCACATAACTTTTTGATTATATTTTAATTACGTATATTAATATTTATGGGGTAGACGGGCAAGCGTGTTTTAGACTTGTTAAGAAGATTATAAATTTTATGTCACTTTACCTTCAAATGATGACATTCTACCTCCTGCGACTCGTCGAGCCTGATGCTCTGTTTCTGCAACATTTCAGCGATACTCTGCTCGTATTGGTCACCCAAAAGAGCAAGTTTTCGCCTCTGTTCCTCCTTCAATTTCTTTATAACAGCCTTCTGTTCGTCCTTCGCTGTCGTCTGTAGTATTTGAGCCTTGAGGGCTTTGTATTGACGCGTCTGGATTTTGCACGTTTCTCTAAATTGTTTGCGAATCTGCATCTCTTTTTGCTGCGAAAATTTGAACAAAAGATTCGTTCGTATTATTAAATTTATTTACAAATTCAGAAAATATTCTTTAAAAAATTGACATTCAGTCAAAAATTCCATTTCTGCCAATAATTTTGCTGAAAAAGTGTTCTCAATTTTTTATTCACTTGAAAAACGACAAATAATTTTTTTAAAGAAGTTTTCCTAATTTGCTGTTCATTAAACAAACCGGCAATAGTTTTATTGTAATAGTAATATAATCAATTTTTACATTAATAAACGATAGTTCATATTTTCTCAACAGGATTGTTCCGAATTTTTAGCTTATTAAAAAAATGATATTTGTACGAAGCAATGGGTTATTTTACCTTTAAACTCTTGGGTTGTTGTTTCAATTCAAGAGCGTGCTTTTTGCGTAAATCACGTTCCGCCCGTTGCATATAATCTTGTTGATTACAAAGCTCGGTCGCGTGTTGTCGTTGAACTTGATCCTCGCGTAATGAGTGCACCGCTCTTTGTTGCCTGTATTCGAGTTCCTGCGTTTTTTCATGGTGCCGCAGAAGCATTGCATGCGCTTGTTCCAATTGTTGTTGTCTCTTGTTTAATTCCTGTAAAAATCCATAAATTATAGCGAGTTTTATAAAGAGAAATAGAAAAAACAAAGTATTGTTTTCCCTCTGAAATTATGGGAGCTGTCAAGGGATTTCGTATTTCGAGAATTAAGAAAAAAATGTTTTAGAAATTTTCGAATTTTAAAATAAAAATTGTTGTACGACTCGCATGAATGGAATAAAATTGAGCAGTCGTCAAAGATCCTATACTTTTAAATGATTTTTTCTTCGTTTTTCAAAAAACTTTTCTCCATTGGAATTTCTATTTCTAAAAAAGCGTACAATGATTTTATTTCTTAAAATTAAGAAATTAGTCTCTACACGGTATAAAAAAAGTGTACTGAAGAATGAAAACCCTTGGAATTATCGGGCAGGCTGTGGAGGGAAATCGCAACAAACACGTATTGAGAAAAACGTTTGGTTTTTTTGAATAATGGAAAAACCGTAAAATGATAATGAGAAATTAAAAAATTGATTTTATTGAATATTCTAAAGATTTGTAAATCCTTAAAAATCATTTTAAGAAAATAAAAAGCAAGCCGTACTTCACGAAGAAGTTCCTGCTCGAGATTGTGGAATATGAGCAATTTTTTTCTTCGGAACTTTCGAATCTCGAGATCGAGATATTCTCTTTGTCCTCGAGCGAGTCGTTGTTCTTCCTGAGCTTCCATTTGTCTCAGATTATCCTTTTGGCTCTGTAAAGTCGCGTCGCGTTGTCGTTTTGGTGTAACCTCGTCCTGCGACAATTCTTTCTTCCATCTCTCTTTGTAAGCCTGTAAAAATAAAATAAACATAAAGATAAATAAAGTTTAAAGTGGACAAGAATAAAATTTAATACCACTTTGCAGCGACCCACGCACTACTCTCGTGGTTGAGCCTCTCATTGTACGCCGCATCAAAACGTCGTAGTATAATAATAATCGATTGAGAAGCAGTGTATTTTCATTGGACGTCGTAAATGTCACATGCAATCTCTGAATATTCACGTGGGTGTTGAAAAAAAAAGTTAATTAACGACCATAGTCGGGAATTCGAAAAAAAGAGTATTCTCATACTTTCCCTTCGCTCCCACAATTTTTTGTTACGACCGCCACTCGTGCGAGTAAAAAAAGATTAGAAAATGAAAATGTAAAGATAAAAAACGAAATAAAAACAGAACAGAATATTTTTAAACATTGTACGTTTTATTTGTAAATACTTTTTTTCAATGCCATTTATGAATACTCGCGTGGGGTTTAAAAGTTAATTAACGACTATAGTCGGGAATAAAAAAACGGAACCATCTTTATATTTTCTTTTCGTTGCGGCAAATTTTAGTTAGGTTCGTCACGAGTAAGAAAAAGTAAAAAAGAAAAACAGATATTGTTATACACATTGTACTGCTTTGTTTTTTTCTATTGGTAATGAAGTCTGTGTAAGCCCTGGGCGTAGTGGATAAAAAAATTTGAATTCTTTTTCTGTACCTTGTACTCTCGTTTTTGTTGAGCCTCGAGAGCTTTACGATCCGCCTCCTGTCTACTCGTTATCTCCTTATGAAGTTTCTTCTCCGCATTTTGATTTTGCTTCAGCTTACGCTCCAACTCTTGGACATGTCTGATCTGAAGTTTCTCAAGTTCCTTACTGAATTGTTGCAGTAGCGTCTCGTATTCCTTGTCCAAAAGTTGCTTGTGGGATTCCACCTCCATTTTACATCGTTCCTCAAGTTTTACCTAAAAGAAAAAAAAATATGTAAATAAATATCGTAATTGGTAAGAACGCTTAAAAAGTATTAATGGTACTGAAATGTACATTGAATGAATGGAACGAATATTCTATTCTTTTATTTGATAAAAAAATTGGAAAGATGTTGATTTTTTTTCAAGGAAATGTACGAAAACCTGATTATTTGTTACTACTATCAAAAATCCTTAACGTGCTTCGCAGTCTTTTATCCCTGACATTCATACGGGTTTCATATTTACTTAACGTGGAACCCAAAAAGTGTATTTAAAAGAGCTAAAAGAAAATGTATCGCACTCTACTCACAAACTCGTGCAATTTATTGGGCCTTAACGTAGAGTAGGATGGCTGCTTAATTAACATGGCAAAATTCCAATATGTCTCCAGTTTTTTTAAAACATCTCTTTAGGAATCGTCCATATTAACGAAGCAACTTATTTACCGTTTTTATAAAATATGTCGTCTACGCTAAGTTTATAAATAAATAAATATTCAAGATTAGCTTGAAGCGAAAAAGAATCAAAAATATTTAGGATAAGAAAGTAAAAAAAATGTAATTAGTTAACGTACACGTAACACACGTATAATAACAAATTTGTAATTCCCTCGAGGATTTACTATTTCTCAATATTTCTAGCTCTTGCCTGACGAATGTTCAATTTAAGGGTATGGATCAGTCACTTAACGCACCTCGAATTTTCGAAATTGAAATTTTTCGACACGGTTTGACGGATTACAAAAAAAAATTTCAGCCCACGCAGGACGATGGCAAAAATGGGATAAAACTTTTTTATCTTGATTGGACGAACGGTGTGGAAAAATTTTACTTTCAAAATTTGCAGCTATCTCTCTCGCACTCACGGTGACGAGATACCGACTGAACAATATCCTTAAGTGATTATATACTGTTCAAAATTGATTAGAACAAAATGATATTTATGTTTTTGAGCGAATTTTTGAGTTATAATGTAAAATAAATTTTTTATTTAATTACCAAAGCTCCCTGATGTTCTCTTCTCATTCTCTTGTAACCGCTCATTTGTTCGTGCATCTCTTCTTGCATATGTTCTTTTTGTTGTTTCGTGACTATCGAGGTAGTTCGTATTGTGGCAAAATTGTTGGCACCGTGCTCGAGTAAATTGGCAGTGACTCCGGCCGATATTTTATGACGATTTCTTACAGAACCCGAGGAGTAATCGTTTGCATCCGCGTTCGGCAGGGGCAAGCTGTTTGTCGAGGAACTTTGCGAACTCGCCGATACACCCATCGAATGAATCGAGTGCTCGGATGTTATGGAATTGCTCTTGCTACTGTCACCGCCCGTTTGTTCGTCCGGTGTATCTGCAAATTATTTTATTTACATTCTATCATTCATTAAGCTTTTTCAAGAAACCTCAAAGATAAAATTTTACGTCTCATTATCTAAATCACTTCGTTTACGGGCATACGGATTTCAGAATCATGTGGAAGTTCCAAATCTTTGGTATTTTCAATCGCTCTTTTTTCCAAAATTTTATATCTTAAAAATTGTTAAAGATTTTTCCGATTTTAATTAACATCGATAATAAATTTGCCCATTAATTTTACTAACCGTCTGCATCTCCGACCGTACTCTCGGTCTCGCACGAATCGATCATCAGAATCTTCTTCATTTTACGATAATTCAAATTATCCAATTCCCGCACCGCGGCTTTAGTTCTCTGTATGAGATCTATCAGAACTTGTGGCGAACGCGTTCTGGTCACAAATTGATGCTGAAAAATAATAATTTTTAAGAAAGTAGTATCGATGCTACAACAAGATTTCTTTGACGTTAAAATATTCGTTTCTCTAATTTTTACGGTTTATTCAATACAATTTGAATACTTACCGACAATAATTTACCGGAAGACGGCCTCTCGTTTGGACTCTTGGTGAGACAAACTTCGACAAAATGACCAAACACCGCCGTCCAATCCGGCGAGTTTAAAGTTGGCGTGTCATTCTGAGCGATGTGGTAAAGAGCGCTCATTGCGTTCATATTAAAATAAGGAGGTTTTCTTTCCGCTGTAATTTTCATCCCATATTTCATTTATAATTTGATTAAAAAAAAAAAGGGATTCAATCATTAGTCGTTTTAAATTATCTAATCAATTAATTACTAATCGAAGTGAAATTTACACTTCAAATCATAGTACAAATTGTTGTATTATGCTGAAACGCGGTATATATATATTTTTTTTACAAAAATTAAATAATGTGATGCACGTTTATTTTTATTTATAATGCATATAATTTTTAAATTTATGTTTGAAATCTTCTATTGGTTATCGACTTAGATTGGTCATTGACAACTAGTCAATCCGGCAAAATTTACCGTACTTAACAAGTCCTTAAATTCAATTTTCATTCAAAGGAATATTTGGTTCAATAAAAATCTTGAAATTTGTACATCTCTTCGTTTCTATTATTTCCGGGGGTTTTTTTCTGATTGTAATATTTTTTTTATAAACAAAATCTTACCCAGTTCGATGCAAGTTATTCCTAACGACCACACGTCGACTTTTCCGTCGTACTGGCCTTCGTCCATCGCCAGAATAACTTCGGGAGCCATCCAATATGGAGTCCCGACGAAACTGTTCGCTGGACATTTTATACTCGCTGATCCAAAATCCGCAAGTTTTACGGTACCGTTCTCGGTCAATAAAATATTTCCGGCTTTCACGTCTCGATGTATTCTACCAAGAGCGTGAAGATAGTGCAAACCTCGCAATACTCCTTCGCAAATCGCAGCGATCTCGTCCTCTTTCAATGGCCGTTTGTGAACTTCTATTATGTCTGATGCCGAACCGAGACAATATTCCATAACCAACTGCGAATTAAATACATCGAAATTAAATACGGCGATGTTGAAGTTTTTTGAGGAAGGGATGATGTTTTTTTTAGCATTGTCAAACATTTTATTGTAGTTTCAGCTGTTTTCTAGGTGCTCAAGCACTAAATCTCTCAATAAACTTAGCCAGACTAAAAGATCCACAAATTAGAATATTAACGAGTTTCTTGTGCCTTCCAATGATGGACACCTGAACATTTTTAATTCGTAACAATTGAAAATTCTCGTTTAGGATTTGGTGATTACCCAATATTAAATGAATTCGTTTTCAGACAATTTTAGAAATGAATTTTAGTCATTATTAGATTTTAATTAAATTATATAACATTTTTAACATATTTGGTTTGTGAATCAGCACAATTTTGTTAAAAAATTTGCAAATCCGTAATTTGTGGATATTTCGTCGAAAAAATTGATATTCGTGTTGAAAAACTGATGATTTCTTATAAAAATTAGAATTAAATCTAAAAAATGTACCCATGCTGTATGATCTCTGAGATAACATCCTTTGTATTCGATGGTATTGGGATGATTGAGTTGTCTAAGAAATCGTATTTCTTTGAGAATATCCTGCCATTTTTCGACCGTTTGTTTTCCAAGATATGACATTTTCTTGATGGCGACGATTTCTCTGGTGACCAAACATCTCGCGTAGTAAACAGCACCGAAACTGCCATGTCCAATTTCGCGGAGATCCTCGAAAATCTTTTCGGGGTCATTTTTCTCAAATAATTCAGCGATCTCGGGATCCTTGAGGCTTCCTGGCCTCGCAACGGTAGGCATATTACTCTTATCCTCCCCCGAGCGACCGGGATCCCCTCGTCGTGCTCCAACCTCCTCTCGCCTTGTTCTCAACTGTTCCTTCAACCTTATCGGTTTCAATGAACCGTCCGTCAGTCCATTGCTGACCTCGTTGCTTCGGTCACTAATTAAATACACCCAACAAACAACACCATTAAGACAACCATTTTTGAATCACAATTTAAGCAAAAAAATTGGAGTGCGTTGAAGTTTGAATGGTCTGAACGTCATGAAATTTTGCCTTTCAATTTTTGTGCAAATTTTTTACAATTTTTGCACATAAGCATTACTAAAACACGAAAATAAGAAGAAAGTTTTTTTTGATAATTTTGGCAATTAAGCAACTGATAAACAAAACAGAATTTTCATTGGATTCCAACGACTCAAACTTCGATGTTATGAAATTGTGCAGTATGGAATTTGATATACGACGAATGGTAATTGGCGCTGTCAAGTGGCTTAACGATAACTACATTGGATGCTTGTCGATGTTGTGATACTTTTCAGTGGCATAAAAATGAGCAGCATTGTTGATAATATGTTGTGAATAAAAAATAATGTGTCTACAAGAAATTGAATTGGAGTGGATGTCAAAAAAAGATGGAAAAGGTGCTATTTCTTAAATTTTTTGTTTTCATACTAAAATCTAAATCCTTTTTTTTCATGGAATATCAATTTTAAATGAGCGAGCAAGATTTTTGGTGACAGTAAATTCTTTTTAAGCAAACTTACTGATGACAAAACCAAAATATGAAAATAAAAACAAGCCTGGTTGAATGTTTCCAAATTTCCTCACACTAATCAAACAAAAAATCTTGTCGACAACAAAAATATGACTCTTAATGTTATGAACATTGAAAATTTAATTAGAGACAACAATTTTGTAAAAAATATATCTCTTCTTAGACATTTGAATATTATGATTGATGGTGTTCATTGAATATAATGAACACCAAAGTAGTGTTTTTGCTGTCGAAATTCATGCCTTAGGAAAGGCAAAAAAAAGTTTTGAAATGATAATTATGTACGAAAAACTAACATGTATTTAGACATAAAAACTTGGAAAAAAAACGAAGCTTGTTCTTAGGTTGAAATGGAGCGATAATGAGATTTGATAAAAATTTGCGCTGTTAGTGTTTATTGCTCACGTCATTCGCGCTAATGTGACACATATCCTCGAGCGCCAGAAGAAAAGGCTTGGCCCCGTAAATCACGGTCGACTATCCACGAGACCTCGGGGAAAAAGAGAGAAAAACACACACAGATCTCTCAAAGATTTTTTCGTTAAATTGTCGCCACGAGGGAGAGAATAAGCGTTGGGTCCTTTTTCGTCAGCACAAATAAAAAAATGATAAATAGCACGAAAATTGCGAAAAAAAGTGAGGCGTCGATTTCTGGTTGAATTATGGGGCCACACCGAAATTTCGTAAAGAAAAAAAAAACAAGCACTGGAAACTATGGACACTGGGAGGATTTTTTGGTTCCAAAGTGAATAAAAAAAAAAAATAAAAATAAATGTAAGAAGGAATAATATTGGATTTACGATAAAAAGAGGGAATCGAAAAAAGTTTCTCTCTCGATAGAGAAATGCGGGTGTAAGGAGGGTTGGGTCTGGATGGAAAAGTGGGGCCCCAGGGGCAAAGGGAAAGGGTGAGGAGGGAGGGGGAGAGGAGGAGAGTAAGGAAACGAATATATTCAGTGTATGTAATGTCTATGTAGGTGTACGTATCGCTTAGTTTTGTCGTGATTTTCTCTCTCTCCTTGTGAGACTGAGGGGCTCGGTCTTTTATCGACCAGTAGCACAGCAGCAGCACCATCAACAGGAGTAGTACAAACCGAGCAACATTTTCCTCGAGTTCGTAAAGAGCAAAAACTTGCGAAATTCTTTCATTCTCTCTAACGTTTTCATTTTTACCCCCTCTTCCTTGTCCCCCCTCCCTCTTTTTATTTGCCTCAATCAAAGCGTCCCGGCGAAGGAATAATTATAAGACTTCCCGAATTGGTGGAGAATTGAAAAGAAAAAAATAATAATATTCACCTCTAAAATGGCGAGGGTGCACGGGAGGCATGCGCGCGAGCCTCGAGAAAACTTGTATATTCACCGTTTATCTCTTTTTTTTCTTCTCTCTTTCTCTTTCTCACTCTCCTATCTCCCGTTTATCACGAAATACTGTACACCCTCGCAATTTTTATCACGTTAGTATTATACCTATTTCTTTGGAAATTATGGGCTTTTGATATTTTTTATATTGTTTTCTTGTAAATATATCACGATTGCCTCCTCGGGTCCGTCGAGGAGAACAGTCCCTACGCAAGGTTTTTATACCCCGGAAAGTACACGCCCCGTAAGTCGTGTGTATCTAAAGCACGCACGTCAAATAATCCTCCAGAAACAAGGATATCCAAAAGCACACACCACGGTTTTTGTTGTATTCCAAAGTTTCAGTGTACACGTTGTGAACCGACGGATACACCGCAACACACACACTACACAAACTTTACCAACGCCCCGGCCACCCCGCTCCGCAAGCGCCTAAATCGCCAACGGAGAGAGCAAGAGAAACACGGAGGATTCGACAATTTTTTCTCTTTTTTTTCTCTCCTCTCGGTACGCGCGATGAATATCTCGTTTTCTCTTTCTTTCTCGCGGGCTAAAAGAGGAGAGCGAATATTGTAGTGCTAGGACGAAGAAATAAACCGCGGGGCCTTCTTAGGGGAAGGGATTTTACGCTGGCGCCATCTTGTCAAATAACTCAACCCTTTTTTGCCGAAGCGCAGTTGGTAACTAACCGACGGTGTCACACCATTTTTTTATTTTACCCGACACTACCACATGGATACATTGTTGTTTTCGGGTTTTCAGGTACTTCGTGAACACGGTCCTCTCCTTTCGATGTTCTCGTTTGTTCCAGAAGTATTTTTGATCTTGCCCAGTGTATTACGAGGTAACGATAGAAAAACGAATTTTCGGAGACGAGAATGTCCGACGATACAGGAGGTAATGACGATAAAGTAAGTCGAAACATTGTCCTTTGTTGTCATTTGTTTATTCTATTGTTTTTTTTTATTCTATCGAATTCTGTAGAGTAAAAAGATGTTTTTATTCTGAAACAAACAAAATATTCAATTTTTACGTTGTTGCCGTTTATGTGTGTTTGCATTTTGAAATAAATAACCGTTTATTACATCAACATTGATTGTTCTTGATATTGTTATTTTATAACCCGGTTCGAAAGACAGAAATTAATTATCAATCAAAATTTTCGCTTCTCATCTTTCTTTTTGGCAAACCATATTTTACGAAATACAAAATACGGTTACACGTTTTTGCAGGTTTTATCCTGTTTGTATTCGTGAAAATCAATGGTGGCAATAGAAAAACAATTGAATAATGATAAATCAATGAATGTTATACTATTTATGTAAAATATTTGATATCCAATTGAACCGTGGTATTCTGAGCTTGTACAATTAGAAAATTAAGCAAACAGAATTACAAATTTACAAAAAAAGAAATAAAAAAATGTTATAAAAGTTGAATCAAATCAATTTTTCCTCTAATTTTATCGATAATACAAAAAATTTTAATCATTTCATATAAAAATAATTATTGTATAAACAATTTTTCAAATAACTTAAAACATGTACGAATTGAGAAATTTATTTTTGCAAATAAGAAATTGAGGATTTAATGAAAAATGTATGAAAATGAAGGTAAGTGATTTTTGACTTTAATACAGAAACTTAATAAGAAAGAAAATATTACACTGCAACCTTCATTGTTCGAACAGCGGCAAGATCGACTGTATCGCTCTTGTAAATATAGAACATTGCGCACACTTCGTGTTTCCTTTTCTGCGCACCAGACCAATGGCCGGATTGGAACAGGTGCTTCCTCTACCAATCGCAGAGCGATCGATACGGGTCATGTAGTGGGGAATATTGCATGAATCAAGATCCGATAAATCGAGGTTGCAGTGTAATTTTGAAATTAATACAGAAGACCTTGCTGGTGACATTAGGTCTCAACGACCCTAATGTTTACTTAGCAAACAAGTTTGTTCCAGATTAACAAGTTCAACATTTATGTCTTACTGTCTCATTAGATTTTATATGTTCATACGGTTGTTTCATGTTTTAAAACATTTAATGTATAATCTGAATTTTTTTCGATCGAGGATTTTAAAGTATGACCATGAAGGGTTAAAAAATACAATTTCTCTTGTTCTATTTTCTTTTATATGAATCTAATATATTTTTTCTTACAGATGATACCGCTCGCAGTAGTAGTTGCACCCGATTCACCAAGAAAGCAAGTAAAATCGACAGCAGTCGTTAAATATTCAGCGGTAACAACTCCAGCGACATTTGCCCAGTTGCAATGCAATACGGATTTAAATCTCCCACCGAGCAATTGGCTGAGTAGTTCAGCCGAAAGTTACGGTTTGCAGAGTGTCCGGTCGCAAAGTACAGGATTTTCGAGTTTTCGCATGGCTCACATGTTTCCTGATTGCGTGGGTGAAGTTGACGTAGTGTCGGACGCGGAGAACATTAAAAGACTGTTAAAAATGCCATACAATGATGGGGTCATATCGATGATGGTACATCGCATAGAGAACACACTTTTGCTTGATGATTTTGACATCCAAAAATATCTCCTGCGTCAAGCTGAAAACGATTGGGAATGGCTAAAGAAATTTGTGTACGAGCATATTTTCCAAAACGCGAGTGCTAAAGAGAAAAGACTGTTTTACAAATCTAACAGCAGAAACGCTTTGCAACAAAAGAATTTGGTGTCGAAATTTTTATATCACTCCTTGGTGCTCGCGGACAACAAGGACAAAGTGAAAACTCCTCCTTTGCCTCTGAGCACACTCGAACCTGTACTTCCTGAGCCTACCCTCGAAGAAAAGCTTCCTGATCCAAATCACATTCACAATTTCGCGAGAAACGTCGTCTGGACTTTTGAAAATATTCAAATGTTGATCGGTACTGATATGCCCATTTTTGGGGGACAAACTCATCCTTGCATAAGCCTCAAATTACGCGACGTTAGCAAACCCATCAATGTTCTCACTGGCATTGATTATTGGCTCGATAATCTCATGTGCAACGTACCTGAAGTCGTTATGTGCTATCATTTGGATGGAATCGTACAGAAATACGAATTAATCAAAACCGAGGATTTACCCAATATGGATGACGCGAAATTCAGCCCAAAAGTCATTCGCGATGTTGCTCAAAATATTCTGAGCTTTCTTAAAAACAATGCTACCAAAGCTGGACATACGTATTGGCTTTTCAAAGGTAGTGCGAGAAATGAATGTTCTCTTTTAAATAATATTTCTTTAGAAAAACTAAACAACCACGAAGTGAATTTTTTGAATTTTGCTTTATTAACCCATCAGCAGGTGCGCTATATACACTTTAAACATTGGGAGCGTGTGAGAGATTTTCTCACATGTATAGCTTCAAGTGCTTAATTTGATAAATAGGAACTTGAAAACAATTTCGCTACAGTGATTGTGTCTATTAAACATTTTTATTTAAAAAAAACGATAAATACAACGATAATTGACACTAAAAACCAAAAGATAATAATTTAAAAAATTCAAAAAAAATTTTTAACTCATCATACAGAAGAATAAATTTGGTGAAGATAAAAAAAAATTCAAATACTTATGCCATTTGAAATTTTCGAGTAATCATCGTTTTAATATAAGTGTGAGAAAAAGTATCATAGCGCTCCTGTTGTCGGGTTAAATTACAACGAAATTTCCATTTTTTTATTATCAATTCCTAAATTTATGAACATTTTTGATTTATTTTTGTCGATGTAATTTTTTGGTCATAATGAAACTTTAGATGATTTTTGTAGCTCGAAATTGACAGTGAATTGGGAGCACTGCCAAAAAAATTGACTTTTGTTGCATCCCAATGAAATTTAATTAGAATTCATTTTTTGCTATTTTTTCACACATTTCTGAACGAATTAATGCAAAAAGAAACCGGAAGTCTATTACAATTTTTTTTAACAGAATTTTAATTTACTTGATTTATTATTTTTATTTCAATTATTTATTTACTATTTTATTTTTGCCGTCATTTTCAATCATTTTTTTTTTTGTTCGTAGGCAAAGACGACGACGTAGTGAAGCTTTATGATTTAACATCGCTCTGCAGCGAAGCGACGGATGTCAAGGAACAAAATCCATTTACAGTACCTGTGGCTATGTTGCTTTATCGAGTAGCACGAAACATGAAATACTCGCCGGATTGCCGCAAGCAGAAAGGAACAATAAGGATGTTGTTGAAAAATTGCGTCGAGCTGCTTGCCAAGGAGAATCATCCACAAATCGTGACATCGGCTCATTACATGTTATCAGATTTGTACGTACCAGCAGATACAGATCCGGCCAAACCGACTCTTGTCGAACAAACTGAGGAGGAAGATGCCACAAGCGAATGTGGTAGTAATCAAGAAAATGTGGAAGTAAATGAACCGAATGAGGATGAAAGTAGCGCAGACGTTAAATTATTGATGCTCGCTCACAGTATGTAAAATTCTATTTATCAAATTAATTATATTAAACGATCAGTAAGGTCTCTTTTTTGCGTAGACGAAATGTTACCACCTACACCGACTGAAACAAAATGAATGTATTTCTGTTGCCAAATGCTGGAAATGTACAAAAAAATAAATTAAATTAAATTAAATTAAATTAATCAATTACTATTGAAGATATCGAATTATTGATACTCGTTCACAGTTCATAAAATCAAAATTTTACAATAAATATTTTCAATTAGCCATTTTTTCATTGATATTTAGGTAATTTGAGGATTGAATTTTCTGAAACGCACTTTTTATCATTTTTATCCAGCTGCATAAAAAAAATTACTCAGAAAATAATCTTCGGTAACTGGAGCCATAAGAGTAATCAAATATATTAATTATTATATAAAAGGACTATTTTGGTTGAGGGTGGAAGATTGCACGTGAAAAATAACGGTGCACGTTTTTTAGCCGCATATATAAGTTCAAAATACGAAATGTTCAAAAATTATCATTCAGATATTTATAGTTTAGTGTTGAACAATAAAAATTCGAAAAAAAAAGATTTTCTTGAAAATTCTTGACCAACAGTTAAGTCACAGTAACACAGTGATTAATGTGTTATTATTCTTTCTCTTCATAGTACAAGAACAACCGGATCACGAAGAGCACAAATACAAACCTCCACCGATAAGTGGAACAGTTGCAGAGCGTTGTCTCGCTGCTTTTGACCATGTTTATCAGGGTCTGGAGTGTTTGAAATATTTTCCATCGGTGAATAAAACCGAAGAGGAGACAGAAAGCGCGAATGGTGTGGAAAAGGCTACAAAAAATAACGAAGAAGAAAAGCAAAACATGGCCAAGCCTTTTCAAGCGATTCCAATGCCTTACACTCCACTGAACAAACCCGAGAGTGAATCAAGCAATAATTCAGCGAACAACAGTCCGAATCATCAGCGGAAGAAGGGAAAATCGAGAAAGAACAAAAAAGTGGAAAAGAGTTCGTCCAAAGAGCAGGTTGTTTTGGATGGTTCGCCAAAAGCTTTGCTGTGCAAAACTAAGGTCGAAACTCTCCCAACCTGGCAAGCACCCAAAAAAAGCGATAATCTCAGCTGGAAAACTCACTTGAAAACACTTTTGTACGAAAAAGCAACACTCATTTACGCCGTACTCGCCGAATACGAATATTCCAACAATGCATATGGCGCCTCGTTGAGATATATATTAGCTGTTTTGCGCTGTCAAAAAATGCTTCAAGTTTTTTGCGATGTCAACAACGACAAAAATATAAGCTATCTGCTCGGACGGGCTGGCGATTGCTGCTTCATGACTGTACAAGATTGGCGAAATATCGAGGATCACAAGAGAGCCTATAAACAAAGAAACGAAAATGAGGAAAAGATCGTTGAGGAGATTCTCAATATTCAGGACTTGGACTCGAGTAAGATGATTTTCTAAACTTTTTCCTTTTTTTTTTTTTTTTGGAATGTTTGCAATAAATATAGTTTTATTATGCCTTGATTACATTTAAGGTGATCTATCAGCCGTACGGTCAGTAAAAGTCCTGCCGCACGTTTTTTTTCGGAGAGGCTTGATATTTGAAGAAAAAAGGTACACGTTCTCCTTTTATCAGAGAATAAGGTTAAACTTTTCTTTTTTTCGAAATATGGGTGTACTTCCGAAAGCCGTAAACCGAATTTTATCTTGAAATTTGGTACACACCTGCTGTCCGACTGTACAAGAGTTCTCCCAAAAGGATTTTTGGCGACTCACAATAATTTTCGAGATATTACATTTTTTTGAGTATTATTTTAGCACGCTCTGATATATCTATATATCTCTCATCACGCAGGGAAGGAGAGCGCTTCGCGCCCCCCGCGGAAACGAATTTTAGGGAATATATCCCTTAGGTTTAAATAGTATATGAAATTCAAAATCATATACTATTCAAACCTAAGGGATATTTTCTCTAAAACTCGTCTCCCCGGCGCTTGTGCCGGGGAGACCAAACCCAAAAACTACTATTTGCACCTAGTCATTATACTATTTTCATGAATTTTCTAAGAGAATTTTCTTAAGAGTTTTGGAATCTACTCTCACATAGTTATATATATATATGGGGTATTCCACGCCAAATCGACCTACGTTAGATAGTCGATTCTTACTTAAGAATCTACTATCTATTAATTAGTTATTAATATTAAATTATAATTAATATTATAATTAATAATTAATTAAATTATAATTAATAATTAAATAAATTAAATTAGTTATTAATTAGTTAATAATAGATATTAATTAATATCTATTAATATAAGAATCTATTAATTAGATTAAGAATCTAGAATACAAAACTTAAGAGTTTTGGAATCTACTCTCACATAGTTATATATATATATGGGGTATTCCACGCCAAATCGACCTACGTTAGATAGACCCTTCCATTCTTTGATTTGGCTGAAAATTTTATATGTTGTATGACCCATTGAAAGAAGCTCTCTTGATTTTTTTTTTTTTCAGATTTTTTGTCCATGCACTTGTGAGATATGATTTTTTTTCAAAATTCGATGTTTTTTTCTTCAAATGACTGTAACTGTCTCAAAAATCGACCAAATCGTACTTCATTTTTTTTTAGAAAAGTTGGTTTTTCATCGTACTGTTAGAAAAAAAATACGAAAGAATAATTAATATTTGTATTCCGTATTTTTTCTCAATTTAAAGCAATTTAAAGCAAAAAAATATTGGTTTTAGGATGTTTGCCCATTTTTATTTTTTTCAAAAAATTCACAAAAAAACTTTGACAAATTATATAATTTTTGAGACCTATCTCATCGTGGGCAGATTTTTCCTTATATTTTTTTTCTTGTTTTGAAAAAAAGAATCATTTTTTTTTTTCAGTCAATTTGGACCAAATCGAACTATTTTTTTTTTTTTTTTTTTGATATTTTGTTTCACACCAACATTTCTAATACAAAAAGTACTATTTGGTACGAATTGACTAAAAAAAAATTAAAATTTTTTTAAATCTAAGAAAAGAAATGTGAAAAAATATTTCTCCACGATGGGACTGGTCTCAAAAATCATTTAGTTAGTCAAGGTTTTTTTTTTTGTGAATTTGTTGAAATAAATCAAAAGTGTCCAACATCTTAAATTTAATGACATTTTGCTTAAACATTGAAAAAAAATATAGGGGACGATTTTTAATAATTATTTCATATTTTTTTCCAAAAGTCTGGTAAAAACCTACATTTCAAAAGAAAGTTCATTTTGATCCAAATTGACTGGAAAAATAAAATGAATTTTTTTTTTCAAAATAAGAAAAAAAATATATGGAAAAATCTGTCCACGATGAGACTGGTCTTAAAAATTATATAATTTATCAAAATTTTTTTGTGAAATTTTTTGAAAAAAATAAAAATGGGCAATCATCCTAAAACCAATGTTTTTTTTTGCTTTAAGGCGTCTTCTCACTTTGGAAATTTAAAAAAATCGATTTTTTTTTTTTTTTAAATTTTGAAAGTACATATCTTCAAAAATGTCATCTCGAAATTTCATAAAGACCGGACGAGTCTAACTACATTTTTTGGCGACCGTTAGGTGACTACCTGAGAGTACCCGGCGATCCCTCCAAAACTTTAAACGCAGTTATCTCAAAACAAGGTTTTTCGGTGCTTTGTTGATGAAATTTCGGAAACTATCCGGCCGATTGTCATGAAATTTGAATGACATATGCTTCATAGTTATGGCTATAGCGCATATCATCAGATTTTTTAAATTTTGATTTTAAGAATTTTTTTTTTACAAAAAACTGCAAAAAAATCGTGGTTTTTTTTTACTTTTTCGAAAAACGTGCGCCATTTTGTTATTTTCGCGAATATCAAAAATCTGATGATATGCGCTATAGCCACTGACATACTGAATCTAAAACAGTTTTATTTTTTTGTTTCAGACGACCCGTCTCGGAGATACCATCAACAAGCCACGACCATAACATTTTTACACGGGTTTTTCAATGCTACTGATGTATTATAATAATTGTTTAAAAAAATAAAATAAAAATTTTTTCATGTACTTGAAAGATGTGTTTATTACATAGGATCCGTTTTATCCCATAATTTTAAGCAAAAATCCTCGAAAAAAAATCGCAAAAACAGCCTATTTTTGAGGCGCTTAAAGTGAGAAGATGCCTTAAATTGCTTTAAATTGAGAAAAATTATGGAATACAAATATTAATTATTCTTTCGTATTTTTTTTCTAACAGTACAGTGAAAAACCAACTTTTCTAAAAAAAAAGAAGTTCGATTTGGTCGATTTTTGAGAGAGTTATAGTCATTTGAAGAAAAAAACATCCAATTTTGAAAAAAAATCATATCTCACAAGTGCATGGACAAAAAAATCTGAAAAAAATCAAGAGAGCTTCTTTCAATGGGTCATACAACATATAAAATTTTTAGCCAAATCAAAGAATGGAAGGGTCAGACCCAGGTCGAATCGGCATGGAATGCCCCATATATATATGCCTCGCCACGTGCTGAATGCTTTGTGTGAGTAATCGTCATATGGAAGAGTGGTGGTGGCGCGAAGTGGTAGGGATAGCAATACGCTAGCAGTGAGGATAACTGGAAGTGAGCCGTGGACATAGCAATAGTGCGTGGCGAGCGATATATAGATATATCAGAGCGTGCTAAAATAATACTCAAAAAAATTTAATATCTCGAAAATTATTGTGAGTCGTCAAAAATCGTTTTAGGAGAACTCTTGTATGGTCGAACAGAAGGTGTGTGCCAAATTTCAAGGTAAAATTCGGTTTTCGGTTTTCGGAAGGTATCCCGAAATATCAAGCGTGTCCGAGAAAAACGTGTATCTACTTTTTAGTTACCTCTTTTACATTCACGCAACTGATAGAGCGCCTTGATGAAAACAATTATCTGACTACATTGAACATTTTGAACCGAATGCCGAGTCGAAAAGTATAGAAATATTTTTTGATTCCCTCTTGATGTTCTATTGCGCGTACCGCCGAAACGATTTGAGATAGAGCTAAAGTCCACAGAACCAATCTTGTAGAGCATAAAATTTCCTACAAAAATTGTCCTAACTGACAATTTTTACCTTTAGTAGTTTAGTCTTGAGAGTGGATCGAAAAAATACCGGAAAAAAGTTTGACCAATGCACTACCGTTGGAAAGCAGGTGTTATTCGATCGGTTCTCAGGAGTAAACTACTGAAGATAAAAAAATGTCGCTAAGGCCTCTTTGTAGGAAATTGAATGCTTTACAAAATCGGTTTTATGGACATTTCCTCTATCTCAAACGGTTTTGGCAGTACGCGTTATAGAAGAACAGGTATTCTCCAATGTTATTAATTAACATCTCATCAGGAAGGAGCCTGATAAAAAATAGTACTAGACTTTTCGATTCCGATTTCGGGCCAGAACTTCAGTTTACATTTTGTGGGACTCCCATTATCTACTTCTTGTATTGAGCTAAATTTAATTTGATTTGTCTATCGATGTTATCGAGTGACTGAGAAAACGATTTGGATATTTATCTCGATAATACTATTCCAATGATATTTTCTTATTGCATACAAGTAGATTGAGTTTGTAAAAAAAGACTTTAATAAAAAAAATTCGACTTAAAAAAAAACCTTGAAAAGTGAAAAAAAAAAAATTTCAGCCAATACTGCGGAAACATTGTTTTATAAAAAATAATTCGAAATCGGTGCCATACATCCTATCACCGTCTACAATTTGTACGCATAAGAGTTTCTAGTTGAAAGTTTCAATTTTTGTTATTTTTAATTTGTTCGTTAATTTGTTTGGCACTGACTTCAAATTATTATTTTTTATATTTATTTCCATTGTATAGCGTTTTCGCTTTTTACATAACTCCTCCCTTTTTAAATTTCCGAAGGCTTTCGTATACTCGCATAACACAGTTATTATTTTCCCTTGTAGGATTTCTATCGTCCACCTTTTTAATCTTATGCCTGTTTTCCTTCTTTCCATTCGTCTATCCCTTGCACCCACTCCTCTTTCATACTCTTTCGTGCTTTCTGCAATTGCATATATGTTCTATACTTTCCTCCTCTGATCCACAAACTTTACACTTTTTACTAATAAATCCTTTGTTCCCCGTTTTCCCTATGTTGCCGCATCTTATTCTGGCCCATTCTACTTTTAGATCCCCCCCCCCTTGCCCCTATATCATCCCAGTAGTTTTCTCTCCCTACCACTTGTTTTAATTCTTTGTACATCTCGCAGTAGTTTGGCTTATCAATTTTGGGCCAGTCCTTCTGAATGTCTTGCTCTTTCCTTTCTACCGTTTCCATCATTTTTTACATTTTTTGCTTGTCCCCCTTGTCTCAACATCTTTAGTATCCTACCATCCCCTACTTCTTTCATTGCCTTCTCTAATTCTTTGCCCTATTTCGAATGATTGCCGTTTGTTATGTTGCTCATTTCTTCTTATAAACATATTTTCGGCCATCGTGCCTTATTTCCGTTATCTTAAGAAGATAATTTTCAACTCTTCTCGCTTCTATCCCCAACCTCCTTTTGTTTGTCTTCATTTACCAGTGAATCCATCAATTGCAATCTGTATTTTAATCTGTCTACCTTTGCCTTCTTCAAAACTCCCCGAAATTGTTTTTTAAAAAAACAATGATCCCGCAGTATTGGCTGAAATAATTTTTTTTTATTTTTCGGGCTTTTTTGAAGTCGATTTTTTTTGTTAAGAAGTTTATTATTTTTTGTTTTTGCCTAAGCTCAAAAAAATCGTGTCGAAGTAAATATCATGCTCTTAAAAATATACTTTTTATTATAGAAAATGATTTAGTTAATAATATATATTATATTAGAGTTTTGCATTTTCGAGAAAGAAAATTCAAATTTTAGTCATACATGAACCGTTTATAAAAATATTAAATCTATCATCAGATCGTCACGAAATTAACCCGTCAGCAGTCGCGCTATGAGACTTTTTCTCACATTTCTATTACAACGATGAATGCTCGAAAATTTCAAGTGGCATAAACATTTGAAATTTTTTCTATCTTCACCAAATTTATTTTTGTGAATGATAGAAGAGTTGAAATTTTTTTTTCAATTTTTATTTTGGAATTTTTCGGATTTTTTTTAGTGTCAAATATCGTTGTATTTATGGTTTAAAAAAATAAAAATTTGTAATATCCACAATTGCTATAGCGAAATTATTTTCAAGTTCCTATTTATCAAATTAAGCACTTGAAACTATACATGTGAGAAAATCTCTGATCGCACCACCAATGTTTAAAGTGTACGTAGCGTGACCGTTGACGGGTTAATATAGGATCATATCAAAAGTTTCTTCTTTGAAATAAAAAAGATAAATCCGAATCGGTGAAAATTATAAAAAGCGATGCGTGTACATACATAAAAAACGGGGTGCGTGAAAAGTCACGCGGTAAAAATGAAACTTTTATGCGATGTTTAAAAGGATATTACGCTTAAAAAGGTATAAGAGTAAGAATTATTACAATTCAAAAACGAAGTTCATTTTGTGTTAAATGAAAATGATATTTTATTATATTCTTCTTCTGTATTTTCGTGTTCCAAAAAAGACAATAGGTTTGTAATATGAAAATTCTTGAATCGCTGGAGGTACAATAAACTCTCCCTAACTCAACGCTCTGTAGGGCCATTTTCCCTCAATTCTCTCTGTTTGCAACGCAACGAGCGGAGAAGCGTGAACCCCACTTTCTTGTATTTATCGAAATGCATGCTCAACTTAACCTAAATACTAACTTAAATGTTGGTTAGTAGCACGTGATGGGGGACGCTTCTAATAGGCCACTCTTTCTAGTACCCCGGAAGTTCAGCCTCGAGAGCGTTGAGTTAGGGAGAGTTTACTGTATCTTGAAAAAACGGTATCAATTGTTGTTTCTGATTTGGTGGCTTCTTTGGGATTGTTCAATCATTCGGGACAAAGCCCTTTAATGATTGTCACTCGCGATAAAGCAATGCACAATAGTCACTGCGAATGAGTTCTGTGATATCCGTAAACAACCTCATTATACGTTCTTCCTTGCGATGTATGGATCGTCATAGCACAGGCAGAAACAAGTGGAAAATGATCCCATTTCACGAGTTTAATTTTATTATTGTTTAGAAAAACTGTTGATGATCTCCGTTCTATTGGTGCAGCCTGACAGATATTATTTTGCCGCATGTAAGCAGCAACCTTTATTCGAATTTTCTTTCCAATTTTTTGTTCTGAATCCGGGAATGGCAACCATAGACGAGTAACTTCTCCACATCATTTTGCTAAGTGTGCATTAATTTTCCGACCGCGCCGTTAGCCAACTCATCAGAAACATCCTTATTGGTTGTTGTGAGGTAGTATTTACCCAAAACGAAAGTAATCTTATAAGGCAAGCCACCAGTATCAATAACAGACATTTATGGAGTTTCTGGTAAACAAACGCTTGCTGTTCTGCATTGTGGCAGCCAACGTAAATATCTTAAGCCATTGAAATCACTTTGCTCTGTTCTGAATTTAAAACTGATTCATTGTAATCGGAAACTCAATGGTTTTTAAGAAAAGGACGAATTCCATTCGGGTACAACCGGTTAGCTTCTTTTCTAGTAAAGAATCTCACTTCAAATATTTCAAATATTCAAATATTAAATATTCAGTGTTTTTTTTTTTTTTTCAACTGAAAAGAGTTTTTTTTCAATGAATTTTTTAAAATAAATTCCATAAATTATTTGGATATTGTAATATCATATTTTGTTCTATAATTATAATAATTATGACTAGTAATGAAAATGAAAGTCAAAAAGGATATATAACAATTAAATATTTATTATTGCAATAATTGCATTAATAATGAAATCGTCATGATATTAATAATAACAATTGTGTACAGAGATAAAATAGATATTGGTTTATGAAACTGTTAATATCACGATAGTTACGTAGACACAAAACCAACCTTATATACTCAGAAGTATGTTCACTTTCACAAGTGATTGGGTGGCGAAGGTGACAGCGTGTCAATCTCGTAAGCATGAGGTTCTGAGACCGGATCTCGGTCGGAAAAGTTTTTCTTTTTTTTTTAAATTTTGGACTCTTAACAACGTTTTTAGCCGTGACTCCTGAATGTAGCGTTTCGTGACGCATTTTTCGTTACATGCTGAAATGGATTTACCCTCGCGATAGAAATTTCACTTCAAAAATAAAAAAATAAAAAATAGGTCGAATTGAGAACCTCCTCTTTTTTTGAAGTCGGTTAAAAAATTGAATTAATTTGTTCTCAGACGTTACTGAGTTACTGCCAAAACGATTCGAGAGTATAGAGTCAACGATGGTTGCATCTCTCAAGTGTTACGAGAAAGCCCTCGAGCTCGACCCTTTAGAGCCCGACAAGATTAATCTCGTAAGAAGATTGGGAAACATAAAAAATGAATTGGGAGTTCTGTACATGAATCAAGCCGCTGGTGAGTAAAAAATCTGTTCTTATTTTTCTATTTACAAAAACATATACGCACAATGATTGCTTCTTTATTAATTTATTATTAATTATTAATCGCAGCAAGATATCAACAAACGACTATGAACGACGATGAATCGTCGTCCGACGACCTTGTCTCCAATGTGAATAATCTTCTTGCGCGTTCGCTAAGTCATTTTGAATCAGGCTTAAAAGCTTTTGAGACTGTTCACGACGAAACGAATCTCGCACTTTTGCATTCCAATACCGGTCGTCTCATGCGCTTGCGGGCTCTTATGCATTCTAAAATTCCCTCTCAAGAGCGTCATTTTCACAACAAAGAATTGTCCAGCTATCAAAAAGCCCTGCAGGTTTTGGGCTCGAGGAAAACAAATCCAGCGATTTGGGACGCCGTCACGTGGGATTTGTCGACGACACTTTATACCGTTGCTACTCTTCTCCAAGATTATCCATTGGTGGGAAATAAAGTATGAATGAAATTTTTCACAATACCAACAAATTTAATTTCAACAATTTTTTTTACAAAATTTTTTATAATTTTGACACATTTTTGTGAAAGACTCTTCGAAATATTGCTACGTATTTAAATAAGATTTTCAATGCTTTTTCTTAAAGCATGTTTTTCCAAACTCCCTGTAGAGAAAAATGGAAATCTTCGATATTATGAAATAGAAATTAGTTCTGTAACGTAAAATTTTCTCTTTCCAGACGGAGGACGAACTAGAACGCGAAGTTGTGGAAATGTTGCAAAAAGCTATTAAGTACTGCGATACCGAAACACCTGGACCTCGTCAACCCGTTTATCAATTTCGTGCTGCGACTATTCATCATAGACTCGGATCTTTGTATCATCGAGTTTACCGCGAATTGAAATCTGACGTCGATAATCAAAAACGCAAAAATTCACTTCAACTGAGCAAGCTTTATTATTCGAAAGCTGCTAAATTGTTACTGTCTTTGGAACAGCCGGTTGAGTATTTGACGGTTCAATTAGAAAGGGTCGCGTTGGCTGAGAATCAAGCAGAATGTAAGTTTGAGAGCACGGTTATAAATTAATCAATTATTTGGTCCATAAACTTTTCACACTTTTAATTCGTTGTGAAACATTGCATTGTTGATTCGCAATAAAATTTCTTTACTCTCTTCCGTTAGCACTAAAAATTTACTTCAGTTTTTACGGTTCGAAAATTGGCCAGAGTATTTACAAGTTAAAAACTTAATCAACAAAAAATACGAATAATTTCATAATTCAGCTATTTTTATTTAATCTATTTTTAAAAATCTCTCTCTTCTAACTGGAGTTTTTCAACTCTTTCAATTCATCGCATGTAATTTAATTTATGGTTCATTTTTTAAAAATAAATTTCTTAAAAACTGCAATTTCTAATTTGTTTGGGTGATTAATGTTAAAAAGACAGTTTCAACTATACTTATGGATGAATAATGGTATTTTTTAGCGGCGACGAGTTTTAACAACAAACTGAAATTTTACCGGAATGGTCTGGATTTGATAATCCAGTGTCAACCGATCCTGAAGGTGCTTCTTGAGAAAGCAACGACTGCAAGCAAAAAGATTGTGGTCGCGGACAACAAAATGATTGAAAAGATAATCGAGTCGGAAAATTCTTTGGATGCTGGAGATTCGAACGCTGAGGATCGTAAGCAAGGAGAGGAAGAGGAAAAACTGATATTATTACTCGAGCAAAGGTTACAATATTTGTTAAAATCGCTTATAAAATTGTGCCGTGATAAAAATACTGAGAGTCTCGATAAAGGAGCCTCACTCCGTCCATCCAAGTCTGAAAACATTGTGAATCTCTACAAACAGTGTTACAGCCTGACGCTGCAACGTGAAACACTGTCGGGTCTCAGATTGCTCGACCACATATCTCAGGTGCTGGGTGTTATAGAACGAAACATAAAACAGGGCTCGGATTCTTCTTAAATAAAAAAAACAATCGAAATCTCTGTTGTTTTTAAAATTTCGACGTTTATCACGTCGAGGTTTTTTTATCGCCTTGATACTTATGCTCAATAAAAATGCAACTTTTTTCATACGGCTGTTCGAATATAAATACAAGTCTATTTTTTTTTATACATCTCGGTCTGACTATGTAAATAGTGACTTCTTAAGATACGCTTTTATTTATGTTTTAGTCTTTAAGATGGTAATAAATTGGAGTTCCTTGTTTTGAAGTATTCAGTCTATCATTCATTGTTGCTCCTCGTAATATTGACTCAATTGAATATAACTTGGCTCTCAAAATATATGGAGGGCTTATAATGCCTCTGGCAAAGCTCGAGCTCTAATTTGAGCACCTGGTATTTTGAAACTATTCTGTCTTACTGAAGTATACTTAAGAATGATACACACATTTTTCAAGTTTCAATATTCATTATTTTTCATCGACAGCAGTTTAAAAACGGTGGGGTACTGTAGATCCTGTGCAGCCTTCATGTAACTACTGAGGCGTATATAATTTTAGGGTTAAGGGACAACACCACTGTGACGGCTTCAAAAAATCGATTTTTTGAAAACCATTTTAAAAAATCTAAAATACTTTTAAGATTGAAATGCCGTTGGACCCAGGTCGAAAAAATAATTATTTTCGTAGATATTGAATATTTTGTGGAGCGGTGCAGCGGTCCGCGACGCTCGGGGTCCCGCGCAGCTGGGCGCTGGTGACGGCGATTCTAAAACGTTTCTGGGCATATCGAATAGCGATCCATACGACGGTTTCGAGATAATAAAAAAAGAGTGCATCGATCATGTCCAAAAACGTATGGGGACGCGCCTCCGCGAAATCGTGAAAAAAAAGGATTGTCTGGCAGAGGAAAGCTCACCGGAAAATTGATTGACGAGTTGAGCACATATTACGGCTTGGCTATTCGGAGGAATAGCGATGATGTTAACAAAATGAGGAAGGCAATTTGGGCAACTATCAAACATAAAATGTCCACAGACAGTGAGCCACAACATGACGATTGCCCGGAAGGAGCCGAGTCGTGGTGTTCGTGGCAGCGCGCGGTCGCAAATGGTGATATTTCTAAGGGTACGTTCGACTTGCACGCTCACAGCGTTCAAAGCGTTTGAAGCGTTGAAAGCGTTTGTGCGCGTTCGACTTGGGCGAACATGGCGGTAAACGTAACCGTCTCAACGCTCGTGAGCGTTTACGGTGCCAAGTCGAACGCACTTTGAGCGCTTACAGCGCTGAACGCGTGCAAGTCGAACGTACCCTAAATATCGCCATAAACCGCCTCTTGCTCAGGAAATATTGGAGGCAATTCAGCCAATCTTCGAAAATTTGAGCAGGGACGATTTGCTGCAGCGTTGTTTGGGCGGCTATACGCAAAACAATAACGAAGGCTACAATAAATCAGTTTGGGCAATAGCCCCCAAGTGCCAGTCCGGAAGCAAAAAAATCATTGATATTGCAACTGATGTCGCGGTATTAGTGTTCAATGATGGCCTGAGAAGTCTCACGAAAGTACTGGAGACGTTGGGGATAACCATCGGCCCAAATTGTTTCAACTTTTGCGTTGAGACCGACGCAGCGCGGATCCAGCTCGCGGAGCGCTCGCTCACAGACGCTGCAAAAGAAGCGAGAAAAGCCTTAACAAGTTCGAGGAAAGAATCAGGAGACAACGATTTGCTTCTTGAAGGCCAGCTATATGGTGCCGGCATCGCTGATTGAAGGTAAATATTTTTTTTTTTCAATTTATAACATAAATTAACAAACCTAAAACTTTGAACGCGTTTTTCTCAAAACCACTTTTTTGAGTGCGGCACGCAGCAGAACTCGAGCAATTTTTATCCGATCGACTTCAAATTTTTACTGTATCAATAAAAGTAGATTATCTAGAGAAGTACATAGGATTTTTTCGATATCTCAATAATTATAAAAGTTATAGCCTATTTTCGACGAGAAATTTTGCTCAAAAATCATTCTTTAATTTCAAAGGCGTGCCTATTTTTTAAAAATCAATATTTTTCCAAATCCCTATGTACTTCTCTTCAAAACATCATATTATTAACGAAAACACTCGGTATTTTTTTCAGATCGACGTTGAAGAGAGTTCTGCTGCGTGCCGCGAACCACTGCGGAGATGACGCGAGAGCTTCCCCAGCGCCACCATGCGGCGTGAAAAATGTGAAAAAAATGTTTTTTGATACATTAATAAACAAGGAACAAAACCCAAAAAAAATTTTTCGAATATCTCTTTTTTTTCCCACACAAAAACATTCTTGAAAAATGTGAAAAAATAGGGGGTCACAGTGGTGTTGTCCGTTAAATATATATAGTAAAAATATCAGACTGTCCCATAAATTCTTGCCAGTGCCAATTGAATTTTTTTTTCATGTACATTGATAAAATATGTTTAGTCCACGATATAATCTCCTTCGTTATCAATAACTTTCAGCTATCTACCGGGCAAGGTTTGAATGAAACCAGAAACAATGAGGCTGTGATTAAAAAAAAATATGGATTATATTTTGCATGGAGACAAAGTTGTCAAACTTTTTTCCCAATAGATGACATTTTAGAACTTTAAATAAATGGTAGTCTGACGGAGCAAGATCACGACTATACGGCGGATGTGGTACTGCAGACCATCTTAGGTTCTCCAGTTGCTGGCAAGTCAGCTTTGCATAGTGAGTTCGAGCGTTGTCATGCAGAAGCTGGACACCTAACCGTTTAGGCCGTTTTATCCGTACAGCATTAGCTACTTTCTTGAGCTGCTCTGTGTAACGATGGGCATCAATCGCCTGGTTAAGTTCCAAAAATTCTCCGAAAAGAATGTCCTGTGAGTCCCAAAAAATAAACAGTTGCTTACAATCATGTGCATAGATATTTGGCTGGGTTGATAAATTAACGCCACGGGAAAGCCAAAATGCCAGGCGTGTCTGATTTAATTTGGATCACAGCCAATCCAAGTCGCTAGTAATGATTTTTTTCAAAATGTCCTTCCGATATGGATGAAGGACGAAGGACCACACTTACAGATTGCGACACGAGCAGCCCGATTGCGTTCAGTCAAGGCATGAGGCGTCCATCGTGACATTATTTTACTCCTCGCGTCGCTTTTGGACCCAAAAAAGACTCAAATGCGTCTGTTTTTGGGACTATAAATTTGTTTATTTCGACAATTTATGAGCTATTTGAATGTTGTCGGATAAAGGAAAAAGAAACATGACATGACAACCCTTTGAGCTATTACATTTTTCCTTACGTACAATCAACTTGAAATTTGATATTCAGTGGTTTTTGGGGTCGCTGATTACGAATCTGAACTCGAAATTTGGAAATTCAAAATGGCGGATCCAATAAGGCGGACTAAAATGCAAAAAATTATTTGATATTAATGAAACTCTGTATTCGTAGGTTTTTGGGGTCGCTAATTACGAATCTGAACTCAAAATTTAGGAATTGAAAATGGCCGATACAATATGGCGAACCAAAATGCAAAAAATTACTTAATATTAATGAGACTCTGTATTCGTAGGTTTTTGGGGTTGCTGATTATGAATCTAAACTCGAAATTTGAAAATTCAAAATGGCGGATCTAATATGGTGGATGAAAATACAAAAAATTACTTGATATTATTGAAACCCAGTATCCACCAATTTTTGGGATCGCTGATTACGAATCTGAACTTGAAATTTGGTAATTCAAAATTGTGGATCCAATATGGCGGACCAAAATGCATATAATTACTTGATATTAATGAAACTCGGTATTTGTACATTTTTGGGATTCTGTAACTCGTTATTTGTAGGTTTTGGACCAAGTGATTTTTCGCATTTTGGTCCACCATATTGAATCCGCCATAAAAAATTCAAAAACTCGAAATGGCAGACTAAAATATATAGAAAGGGATTGGATTTGGATAAACACCAGTACTCAGACATTCTCGGTTACCTGGTTACGAATATTCATCATTTTTATTTTCTTGACATACAGCTGCAACAACCTTCCAGTCCGATGAAAGTTTATGTTGTGAAATTGTTACCGTATTGTTAGTTTCAGTCAATGTTAAAATTGTTGGCGATTAGATAGATATTCAATGCAGCAGAATAATGGAGTGTAAAGAAATTCTTCTTTGGTAAAACCTGAAGGCTGAAATTTCTATAAATTCAATCAAATGTTCGATTTTCTTATATAGTTACTCGCTACGTCCCCGTCGTTAGTTCCGAATAAAGCTAAAAGCGAGAAAACCAATTTAAATACACGTAACCATTTCATTTTTATATCTATTTGGGTTCGTTTTTGGTCCCGTGATCTTGAATTTTGAAAATAACAAAACTTTCTTTAAATTCGAATGCGAAAAACTCCTAAAGCGAAAGTTTTCGATGAATATAATTGTTAGTTTGGACAAAGTACAGAAATTATTGTATCTTTATTTTTTTAAACAAAAACCACCGTACGGAAAATTTTGAAAAAATTCTGTAATAATCTTTGAAGTGTATCAAGTTTGTGAAAGAATTTCCATTTTGATTTGCATAGTAGATGAGTAGAAAATAATTTTTTTTCATGAAAAAGTACGAAATTCGACTATTAATTTATATGTTGTGCCCGCGAAGATCGTCACGTGGGGACGAGTTATCGAGGACGGGTATTTTGGGGATTATTGCCAATAATTGAGCTAAAACTCCAATTCAATACTTTAGAACAAGTTAACGTTAGGTTTATTGATAAAGTTAAAGATTAAAATACAAAGTCAAGGTATTATGCCTTGAGACCAATCGTTCTGAATGTAGTTGTAGACTGTCGAAGACTGCCGAATTTGGGCATTGTCTCTGCTTTTATTGATTTACGAATTTCCCGCAAATGGTGTCGTTTTTACCCTTTTTATCGATTAAGTCAACTGTCGAACGTTCGGTGGCGTGATGCCCTGTCAGCACTTTAGGATGAGCTCGCTCGGGGTCGATAGACCTATGCGGCAATCGAACGTAGGAATGTGCCGTCTGAGATATTATTTATATTGGCTTCCTGTTGCCATTGATTTATTTCACAATTTGTTTCAACTGATTTTGTGTTGCCATGCGGTCTCTTGGCTTACAATTGTTCGTTTTAACATTTTTATATACATTTTGTACGCTCGTTCGCTTAGGGTATTCGTTCCCAATGGATTTATTATTAGATTATGTGGAATGCTATTATTGAAAACTGGATCATTAGGATATATTTTTCCTATGGTATTTGGCATATTATAAGATGCGCAAAAATGACGAACTCGTTTTGAGTAAATTTGCTTAAAATTAATAATTGATAATTCGCTGATGTGACGGAACATTCTCCGTCCAAAGCCAGTATTTCGGTATTGCGAATTGTTGTGTAAGCAATTTTGTGTAAACGCCTTTTTCTCTAGGACTACATATATCTATCTTCTTTCTTTTTCTAATGAAATTGCAATGATTTATTTTTTTATTTTTTTTTTTCATGATAATGTAATGATGATATCCTGGTTTTGTGTTTTCCTATATTGCGCTAATTCTTTTTCGTTTAGGATAGATTCCGATACTCTGACTACTTACGTATACATTCGCGACTATTAACCGTGTCTTATTACGAAATGAGACCATCTTTGCTATTTATTTAATTTTGAGTTTTTTTTGTATTTTTTTTTTTTTATTAGTTTTCGAATAAAAAGATTTCGAATAAAAACTGTCTCTTCTATCATGACATACGGTCTGTTTGTCATTCTGTAGCTAATTTCTTTTTCCGCTTCAATTATATATTTTTATTATTTAAGATTTTGTTTTCATTTTATTATCTTTTCTATTAGTATCCCTTCTTAAAGATTTTGATTTTTTTTCCATTATCATTATTAGTATTAATTGTCGTCTTCATTAGTTGAAGCTTCATCTCTCATCGTCTGTTTTATTTATTCCGCATCGTGGGTTACCTCGTTTTTCTTGCTGAATTGGCATTTTACTCTCCTGGTTTCTTCGTCGAATTTTTATTTCCTCTTAATTTAATCTTAGTTTAATCTTCATTTCTTCGTTCCATTTGTATTTTTTTGTATTTTTTTTTTGTATTTTTGTATTTTTTGTATTTTCTTTATTTATCATTCTTCTAAAATTTTATTTATCGATGCTCTTTTTCTCATTTGATTTTACGTAATTTTGGTTTATTCATTCTTTTGATCACAAATCTTTCTTTATAAAATTTTTTTTGTTGTTTCAAGGAATTATTATTTCATCTTTTCTTTTCTTCACAGCTTATTTTTCTTCTGAATTTTATTTTCATTTCATTTATTTATTTCTTCGTCACTATTGACGTTTTTTCTTTTATTCCTTTTTCTTCTTTTTATTTTCGGTTTTTCTTTTCATTCATTCATTTTTCATTAATGAGTCCTATTTTCTTTTAGTTTTTTATGTTTCTTTATCCAAAAGTTGATTTTTTCCTAACGTATATTCTTTTTAAATACGTATCATTTTTTTTTTTCGTTCGAAGCGCATTCGATTGCGTTTGTAGTGTCCTGTAGGTTTCAAGAAGGCTGTTTTTCGTTTATCCGTCAGGATTTGGTGAAATCCAGAGGCAAGGTCAAGGGTGGTAAAATGCTTGGCTCGGTTCAACTGGCCCAATATTTCGGTAATATTAGATAGTGAGTGTGAGGGGTGGGAATCAAATTTCCGAATTATTAAATTTCGAACACTTAAAATAGCGAATTTTCAAATACAATTATTACTATATGTATCGCAAATACAATGTGAAAATTCGCTATTTTGGGTGGTCGAAATTTATTCATTCGGAAATTTGATTCCCACCCGGTGTGAGTTAGCTTCCGTCGCTTCTTTTAATGTATGAAAATCCATTATCTTTTTATGAATGCTTCCTTCGGCGACAGCCATTTTGAGAACGACCCGTAGTGGTTCGTTCTCGTTTGCCTGATTCATCATTTCTGATTTGTGTGTCTCAGGTAGCCTGTACTGTCGAATATTTATTGGTACAGTTGCTTTTTTCGTATGTATGTGATGTTTAACAAGATCTGTACGTCTGAGCTTTTCTCCCTCGAGATGAAACACATCAATGTATTCCTCGCTAAATTCTTTTACAGCTTTTTCTTTTTTCATGCTTGAATGTGCATAGTTTTTAATTTCTTTCCAAACTTTTGTTTGTGTTTCTTTTTTGCCTCTTGCGTGTATCACATTGATTTTACTTACTTCCTTGTAGGTCTTTTTCGGCTCCTTTTGGATTTCTTTCGTTTCTTTAGTCCCTTTTTTGCTCCTTTTTAATTTCTTTTATTTCTTTAGAGTCCTTTTTTGCCTCCTTTTTAATTTCTTTTATTTCTTTAGAATCCTTTTTCAGCTCCTTTTTAATTTTTCCCATTTTTCTAGAGTCCTTTTTCGGCTCTTTTTTAATTTTTTCTGTTGTGAACTTTTCTATTGTCACTGTTGGCCTATCGAATATGACTTCTTGGTCCAACGTATTTATCATTGCGATAGGACATGCTAGTCCTTTGTCTAGGGTGATTACTTCTCCCATTTTGATTCTTGGCTGTACTTCTGCAATAGCTATGATTCGTATTTTTATTTTCGGCGTTTTCGCATAATATATGTTTTCAGATCGGGACGGTAACTTCAATTTCCCGGATCCTTCTATCAAAGGTTCATGGCCGTATATCTTGATGTATCGGCTGCTCAATATGTCGACTTTGTGTTTTCTTATAAAATCCATATCCAGAATTCCATCAGTGTCGATTGGTTCTGAGTCCTCGATTACATAAAATCCGTGGCGAACATTTACGGCTGGGGTTTCTATTTCCAAATTCACTTTGCATAATGCGTGTAAAGTTTTTCCCCCTCTTCCTTTAAATTTCACTGTCTCGTCGAGGGGTAGTCGGTCTGTAAGACGTTTGAGGTGTCGGGCCACCTACGGGTGAGGTACTAGTATCCGAGTCTTGCAGAGGGTAGACCACATGGTGGCTACCCATAAAACTCACATGGTTATCAGATTCGTCTATGACCTCTAGAGTTAGAGCAAAGTAGCGACTGACGAGTAGAGAGATGTGGTAGAGGTAACGCGAAAGTGTCCTCGACCGTGACTCGTCGCGGTTGCAGAGGTAGCTTTGCTAATAACGAGTACTGGGGGGAGGGGGAGCCCCACGAACTTGCCATTCGTGCCCCCTCAACTGATGACGGTCTCTCAGGGGCGTGGGCTAGAAAGTCAAGCCCGGACCAAGGGTTCACTCGGGGCAGCCAGGTGTAAATTGGGAGCTGTTGAACGATAGTGCGCTGGCAGGGCGTGATCTCTGCCCCACGCACTTGAGTGCCGTGTTGTAGCCAATAGGCGGAGACAGCACGTTAAATACAAAGGTGTGCTTAATGTCTCGTCGATTGCCTTAGTGTCTGGTAAGAGAGCACTTTTTTTTATCAGGCAGCATTGCGCTCCTGTATCACCTTTTAAAGTTAAAACTTTATTTTTTGCCTGTTTTGATGAGATATAAAAATCACTCGCCGTATCCTCGGGATTTATGGCGTTTATTTTGAACTCTTTTTATGAGTTTTCTGGCTCTCGCCTTTTGAGTAAACCTGTAGCTCGCTTCTCTGCAATATTGCTGATCGTAGTTTCTTGGTCGGCAGTGAGCGCACTGAGTGTGAATGACCCTACTGTCTTTTTGCTCTCACTCGCATTCTTTTCCTCACCTGTTTTTCATGTTGTTTATTATTTCCGCGTTGTCCGCTATTTTGCCCTGATTGATCTCTAAAATTTCCTTGGCCTCGTTTATAATTATTTTGATGTTGACCCATATTATTTTGTCCATTATTTTGTTTATTGAGCCTGCTCCGACAATCCTTGTAAAGATGACCAGGTTTTTTGCAATAATTACAAGTTATTGGATTTACGTTTCTCGTAGGAGTTGGTAAATTATTTCGTCCGTGCGATGAATTTGAATTACGGCAATCCTTTGTTAAATGACCGGATTTTTTGCATTTATTGCAATAATTATTTCGCTTATCTGTGTGCATTTGTCGTGATACTGATTCATTACCCTGTTGGATCCTTTCCTCGTTCTGGGCTCCTTTTATTGCAGCTTTCATATTTGTATATCCCTATGCTTTTACAAGTATGTATTTGATACTCTTTTTTTGAGTCCTCTTTCAAAGTTGGCTAATTCTAATTTTCCAACATATCTTTCTACCGCTCTTTTTTCATCTATATTGATGTTTCATTTTCTATATTCGCTTCTATTAATTCCATCATAAGAACTTCTAATCTTTTGCCAAATTCTAGTACACTTTCGTTACATTTTTGTGTGCACGTGTGCATTTCTACTTGTAAAGCTCCTATAGTACGTCTTTCTCCGTATAATTCCGTCATGTGTTCTTTGAATTCTTCGAATGTTTCTATATTTTTGTAACGAACGTCTTCTCGTGCGTCGTCTGTCAATTTAGTAGCTAGTACTGTTCTTAAAAGGAGTGGCTTGCCAAGATCGTCTATAAGGCTGTTAGCTAATTCGTAAGCGTCAAGTAAACTTTTTGCCCTTTTTGGGTTTTCTCCGTCAAAAACTGGAATTAAAGATCGAGCTTCTTTAAGAATCATTGCTCCGCTTTGTTTTGGGGTTGGCTGAGGTGTATCCCTCGCCGCATTTCCGTTATTTCTTTCGGTATTGTTACTGTTGTTACCGCTATTACCATTATTATTTTCGCGATTTTCGCCGTTATTGTTTCTATTACTATTCCCGTTAATATTAGAATTATTATTTCCGCTACCGCTTGCAGTTGTGGTGTCATCAAGATTTACTGTTTCTACCATTGTTGCAGCAAAAGGATTGAGGGTAGATTCGGCAAATAGGATATCTTTAGGGAGTTTCTGTTTGAAATTTTTTTCACCATTTTTTCGATTTTTCGACCTTTTTGTTTGTTTAAACGGGCTCAAAAAATAGTAATTATCGAATTTTCAAACATCGGTCACGTACAACTTTAGTCACTGCAATAACGACTATTTGAAAAAAAAAATCAAAGTCGGTTCATTAATCTTCAAGTAATCCTTGGGATAAGATCGAAAATAGTTGTTTGGACGAAAACGCGTTTAAATTTTTTGTTGCCTTTTTCTTGACATAAAATGAGGTGTTAACTTGAATATACTTACTTTTGACTTGGAAATATTGTTTACATAATTTTTAATATGTATACAACACGAAAACAAAAAAAAATATAGAATTTTTAGACCGGTCACAGTGGCGCTCCCTCTTACGAGGAGTCTGTCTTATAACTTTTTGTGAGGATTTGGTTTTTAGAGAGATCTTTGTCAGGGTAGATTTTGTGCGTAGACGACTTTTCGTAGGATTTAGTAACTTTTTGTGATTGACTAATTTTTTTAAGGGAGGGTCTCTCAATAATTTTTTTTGGGATTTTCGTGACAAGGAATATTTTAACGATTTGTACACTCTCTAATTTATAGTGCGTATTTATTGAGATTTAGGTCATGTTTTTTATGCGACTGACTGTAAAAGTGCGAAATAGCTCGCCGTTCCTTTGAAAATCTGTGAAAAATAAACGAAATTGATTATTTTTTGTAACACAAGAAATATTTCGGTGGAAATTGAAGATAGACCTATAAATATTGATACTGACGGAGACCATTAGATAAAGGTCCAGAGTGAAAAATCCGTAAGCTCTGCAAATAAACGGCGTTTGCGATTTCATCATAATAATGCCCAACATGATCTTGAATTCCTTGCTACGGTCTGTCCATGGACAATTGTAAGCGGCCAGCGCCATGCTGTCCGACTGCCATAATAAAAAAGAAAAAAAACTGTACATAAAACTCTACCGAAGTTAATTTTTTTCTTACCTGTACTGTTAATTTATGAGAATAACCACAATATAGAGATGCCTGTATTATGACAGTAGCAGTGTGAAATAGACCCTTGGCAACTTCTTCCCAATTCCCGTATCCCAATTCCTTGTAATAAATTATTTATCTGGTTTAACTGTTTAATTTTATAATTGTCGTTGAATTTAAATGTCGAACTATGTACTTTTTCATATTTATTATTTGGTCTGTATGATGATTAAAAATGGAAAATTTTTGTTTTTGCATCATAAATCGTTTTCGCACGATTTTTTATACATGACATACTTTGCAATTTATAAATGAGAATAATTTTTCCCGTCTTTCATGTACTGTTTTTTCAACAGATATGTTGAATATTTAACGCACCAAATAAGCTTAGAGGTCAATTTTAAAAACAAAAAAAAATAATTTTGATAAGTCACAAAATTTCATGACAATAAGTGATCTATTACGTCAAGTTAGTCTATTTCGAATGATTAATGAATTATTAATATGATATAATTAATGAATTAATTTATCATGGGAATAGTTATCATATTAAAAATCTGTCACACTGACAACCTTCCGTAAATCTAGTGATAATATTGCTTTCAGTAAACAGGCAAGGTATACATATGTAATCAAATCACCTTTTGAAGATGGAAAGCGCACATGCACATATTAATCGTGGTCAACGACAGAGTCAAGAATACTATCGGATTAAAAATTTCTTCAATTGATTTGCAATATCTATACAAACAGAAATTCAGTATAATTGCAGTTGATGTGTTTAAGTTCGCATTAATATTTGTATTGTAGCCGAACATTTTTTTTCGATAATGAACATTAATTTTTCGTAATGCGCGCCTCGAAATTCGATTTTCGATTGATATATAGCGTGCGGTGAAAATTGGCTAATTTCTTAATGATTCAATGTTTGCATTACGTTATCGAACTGATTGACGAAAAAACCTTCTTTTTCAGGGTTGATAATTTCTGTTATAAAGTTTTAGATAGATCAAGAGACGCGGTAGCGGCTTGACACCAAGTATTAAAAAAGCCAGTGCGAGCCCTGCTGCATTCTTATATACTCGATTATGAAGGTTTTTGTCGGACTTTTCTTTTTATAACATACTTGATTATAACAATGTTCATGCAAAAGAACAACACGTCAATTCGCTGCAACCGTTATCATCTAAAAATAATTAAATGAATAAGGGAAACGAATGTATAGGAACCTTCTGCATAGCTGAAATTCATGGAAGCAGCTGGATCTTTTCTGAAGCACGTAATAGCAAAGAAATTGAATATAATCTCAATTAATTTTTGAATCTCAAATCGAACTTTCGAAGCAGCCGCACACAACACGGACTATTACAGCAGTGTTGCTAGAATCTTGCAATATTGTATATTTCCGGAAAATATTGCTACAATATTACAGAAATATTGTCATCGAATATTGCAAGATCCTTTCCATAAATATATTGAATAAATTTTGAAAGAATATTAGCATAAAAATATCGCAGAAATGTTGCCATTGAGAGATTAGTTTACCCTCCAGCGGTCGTGCATGTGTATTTTAGACAAGAAGGTCAAATTTTCGTGAAAAAAACTTCCTAATCATTAATGGATGACCCTGCTCCTCCAGGAATGTTTCTATTGTTCTTCAACACTGCACGTAGCACAGTTTTCGGTTGAGCATTCAGTCTTGAATCGTCCGCGAGCGCTAGTATGAAAACGAGGACGGTTTATACTTCGTGCAAATTCCCCCACAAAACTACAGTGTGTAAGAGGCAATCGTTTTGTATATAAAAAAACTATTAAAGAATTTTGCTGCCATATCAACTAATTAAAGTTGAAAATATCTTTCTGATGTAAATATTTTATAAGCCATTGGTAGCGTAGGCGATAGAGGGTGGGGTAGTTCTATACAGTTAATAGGGTTTTTTTTGTCGCGCTACTTTTTCCCTGTACCAAACGTTTGTGGCTTCCCTTATAGGTGATATTAATGTATACTAAAATAATGTATTCAATCTCAATATATCTTGGCTTTTCTTTAGGTTATATTAATCGTATTTTGTTCTGGCGATGAACTTCTTTCGTTTAAGGACACGAGCCTCACCACCCTTCATATCGTTTGGTTATCTTTTTTTGTTTGTTACCAACCATGTAAGTTTTGTACGTAGTGTAGTTTCAATTACTTGATTTGATTAATACGAAATAAAAATAATTTTGCCATATTAATTGTGACCTTTAAATATGTTTGTTCCTAAAAACAAAAAAGCGATTAAAAAAATTAAATTTTTTGTTTCAATTTTTCTATCATACAGAAGAATAAATTAAAAGTAAATACACGAAATTTCAAATGCTTATGCCAATTGAAATTTTCAAGTAATTATCCTTTTAATAAAAGTGTGAGAAAACCATCATACCACGACCGCTGCCAGGTTAAAAGCTTGTAATAAATATAAAAAAAGTGCTGGCTAGTTAGGCAAGGTAGATACGTAGGTCACTGGTTCAAGTCTCAGTGGCGGTAATAAATTTCATTTGATAGAATCGATTGTACGGCGTTTGCGTGTTTCAGCAATATTGCAAAAATATTTCAGCAATATTTCGGTGCTGCGTGGTAGGCATTACAAAAAATATTCTACGTAACATGTGCGGAAGACAACGAATCAGATAGCGCGTAAGTTGACGTCGCATTCACGTTGACTTATGATGCATTCACACTCGTATACTTGGGTGGTCATCGCACTCGTCCTCGGTTTACACCGTAAATTACACTCGTTCTCATGTGAATGCCCCACAAGCTTTCGGCCCTTGCGGAAACTTCGCGCGCGACATAATACGTTGTTTTATAACGTACATTATTATGCTGAATAAAAAAAATTATCTGCGTGCATTTTTTTACTGTATATGCAATTTTTTTATAAAAGTAATTTCCCAGTAACATCTTGTTATTTCTTTAAGTCTCGGAATAACCCTTGACTTTTGGTTCCAAAAGTAAGCATCATGTTCAATAACAACTGTTTCTTAATTTGTCCGTTAAATCATACTTTTTCAATGTTTTTTTTGTTATGAACAAGGCACCAATGCATACATGCGGTGAATGAAAAATTGATAAAATCCAAACAAAAAGTGCATTGCTAACGAGTATAATTCACAATGGCGTTTCGCTATTTCCGATAACCGATGAATCAATTCTCTCTCATTCATTTCCTGTTGATTGTTCTCAATGCTCATTATGTGTTCCAAATCATGCCCAAGTACCTGTTAAATGAATAAAAATCAGCGTTTAAAAATTTCCTGTAAACATAATTTATGAATTAACGGGAGAAACCAGTTTAGGAGGCCGAAATTTTGGTGTTCTTCATGAATTTTTTTAACGGGGAAGGAGTAATCAGAATTTGTTTAAACTTGGAGAATATTTTATTCATGTTTTGAATTACACTTTGTAATTTTTTCAAGTTATTTCCGCCGGAAATAGTGGAGTTAGAAGCTGCTGTCCATGGACGATCGCCATCCGAGTTTTGTGCTGGTGGGCATTCCTGAAGTCACAATTTTTCTCTGTAATCATTACAATTTTTTTTTCCGTTAACAATATATTTCCTAAGAATATGAACCTAATTGTGATGAAAAAAGTTGAAAATTGCATGTTTTTGAGGTGTTTGAACACAATGTCATGTTTTTGTATCATGTTTTTTCACGTTTTTTGCATTAAAAAAAATATTTTTAATAATAATATCGTCCCAGAGTTAGATTCATATAGATTGTAATTGAATAAAGAATATTCACACAAATTTTCAAAACGATTGGTCAATAACTTTTTGAGCTAGAATGCCCACCAGTTGAAAAAAAGTCGTCCATGGACAGCAGCTTCTAACTCCACTATTTCCGGCGGAAATGACTTGAAAAAATTACAAAGTGTACTTCAAAATATGAATAAAATATCCTCCAAGTTTAAACAAATTCTGATTATTCCTTCCCTGTTAAAAAAATTCACGAAAAACATCAAAATTTCGACCTCCTAAACTGGTTTCTCCCGTTATAAAAATCACATTGTCGTGCATTGATGTATCACAGTGATCACAGCTTGGGATATTGATTTTCTTTAGTCGGATCAAGATTGTTTCATGAAGCTCAAATGGATTTGATATAAGGAAACTATAACGAACATTTGAAACGGTCTATTATTTATCTGTAATTTTAGAGTAAAGATCTCATGGTGTGCAAATTAACATTTATTCTGCGTTCTGTAAAATCCGGCTGATTTTATTTTTTGTAAGAGCTACTTACGTTTCTAGAGTGTATAAAAGTTCGATGTTTACTCGAGAGTAAGTAGTGAAAAAGGGTGAGAAGTGTTTTATGATTGAATCTAATAATTGTTTTATTGCATTCTAATAGAAATAATAATAATATTAATAATTACTCGAAATTGGATTGCTACATGTGTGGTCAACTGAGCAAACACGGTGTCTGCAGCCATCCAATAAAGTGCGACGATAACAATCACAAAACTTTCCCAAGCAATGCACAAGATATATTTGGTTGGAGTTTCAGTTGACCATGGATACTTTGCTGGATACACCGTAACTGAATAATCATACGGTACGCTCTTATTTTTTTCGAAGACATGATAAGTCAACCAAAGTCTGGCAATGAAAAGAAGCTTTTTCATAATAAATTTTGCAAACAATCCGGGCCGGTGAATTAATCATATTCGAAGATATATGTTTTGTTTCTCACATGTGCGGTCGTGCGGCGTAACTAACCATAAGGGTCACCACCATGATGATATACAATTTTGTCACATAATAGGTGTGTTCAGCTGACTTCTTAATTTTCAGCCTAATCACGTCTCGTAGATTCGCTTCGTCCCACAGAATGGATAACCGCAGCAGCAGGATACGAAGTTCTTTCCACCAAGACCACAGCCTCCAACCCTTGTAGCGAGTAAGAGGAAAGAATCGAATAACTCGCCAAAAACTATCGCAATGTTTGTAAGAACTTTTTTTTTCCTGCGCACCTCTTCAAAATAAAAGCTCATTTTGTAGTAACTTCTACTGAAGTAGATTTATAGAATAAAAAATATTATTAGATTGAATTTAATGATTCTATTTTCATCATAGGATATACATTATCTGGCAGAGATCTTGAGAAATGAAGCGAGTTTTTTTTTAATGTTCTTTACCATGACGATAAAAGTAAAGATGATGAATTACTAATTCAGTATATTTTATACTATTCGAATTTTTTATCCCTATCTTTATCATCAAGAGACCCGGTAGCGGCTCGACGTCAAGTATTAAAAAGAACAAATTTTTCAAGGAAAGGTATAGCTCAAAATTTTTGTCGAGCGTTGCCACACTCTTATATACAGAAATATGAGGTTTTTCCGATTATTCGAAATGTTAAAAGCCCTCCTACGCAGCAATGGGTGGAGTAAATGACACTGAGGAGTACCAATGTAAGTGATTTTTTTTCTATCAAGTGGTTTTTGTTAGAAGTCGTTTGGTTCACGCAATCCAGAGATATCGTAACATTGCGTAATAAAATTCGCCACTTTGGGAATTTTGATTACAATGTTATTTCTTAGAGACAGAAGGACGTAAGTTATGCTTATTTACATAGGGCAGACATCCATTGCGACAAAAAGGTAAACCTTTAGAAAACGGTACTCACCTCCGATTTTATTCTTTTTGTAATATGTTATTCTGTGCATCTTCCCGAGTAATTTCATATATATATGTAATAGGGGTCTCACTTAGTTTAGGAAATATAGGGTTTTTAAGTTCTTATTATAGCGGTGTTGACTATATCCATGAATATTGCTTTCCTCGCAACACGGTCGTAGGTAAACACATATATCAATACGCATAGACAGGCAAGCAACCACTAACTCGTTATAATCAAATAGACGCATAAACCCAAATCTAATTTTATGTTTAAAATTAAATTTGAAAATACTTTGTAGAGAATTTAGATTTTTCTCAAAAAATTC
This sequence comes from Rhimphoctona megacephalus, assembly GCA_963989365.1. Taxonomy (NCBI): domain Eukaryota; kingdom Metazoa; phylum Arthropoda; class Insecta; order Hymenoptera; family Ichneumonidae; genus Rhimphoctona; species Rhimphoctona megacephalus. The sequence goes on from OZ022417.1 coordinate 12,052,540, forward strand.
GTTTAAATAGTAGTTTCCAGGTTAAATCTCCGCGGCGTTTCCGGCGGGGAGATGATTTTAACGGAAAAAAAACTCTCAGGTTCGAAACCGAAGGGTTTGAATAGTATAAAATTTCAAAACCATATATAGTGTGTGTGTGTATGTGTGTGTATTGTGATGTGGTAATTTTGTCCACGTTACATAATGTTGAAAATCGGCACGGCACAGGAGAACATGTCTGTTCTCTCGAGCAAAATCCAGAAGGGCTAAATGCGAGCGTATTTCCGTATTATTAATTTTATTTTGTATTATTTTTATTATGAACTATGTACATACGAGCGAGGGACGGTTTCATTTGGCGAGAACATCGATTCAAAGAACGTTGTGAGGGAAGGCTTAAAGGCATCAAGGTCAACATCGAGAGCATTGGGATCATTCGTTAATTTCTGTCAGTACCGAAGTTCAACGTCGGTCTACGTCGCGCTCAGCCGAAATTCGAATAAGAAATTATGATTATTATCGGCAATCATCGAAAGGCGAGCGAAGGTTCGAGAACTATCGAGATTTCCGTGAGTAGGTGAAGGGTGGGGGGTTAGGACCCTAGTCCGCGTAATCGCGCTTTCGTTAATTGTCGAGGACTTTCGTTTTGGACACCAATGAGGACAGACGTCTTCTTCTGAGCCGTCGTCAACCTGATCAAGAATACGACGTTACCGGAATTATCGAGGGGAAATTTTCCGTGGTCCTTTTCTGGATTTCCACCTACTGAAACTGTAGCGGTGAGCCGTCGTCTCGCTTTGAATTTTGTGTATTTTTGTGTTAGAGATATCTCGATTTTTGTGTTGAAGAATTACTGTTAAAAAGCGATATTGTTTCGGGATACGTTCGTGCTTGGGGAAGTTTTGATTAAGTCTTGTTTCACGTTATAATACCTGCCGTGAATATTTAGTTGGACTAATTATCGAATTGCCGAGAGGGATTCAAATTTTCTTTCGCCCAAACTGATATCTCATTGGATTAGTTTTCGAATTGCCGAGAGGGATTCAAATTGTTTTTTTTTTGTCCAAACGGAATGTCCATAATTCGAGGAGAGTAAAATTATCCAGCGTTCATCTTATCGTTAAGAGAAATTCGTTAGGGCGTGACCTGAACGATATTAAATTGGGATAAGTTGAGAGTGAACGTTTGGTAATTATATTTATGAATGTTGTAAATGTTTATTGAATGTGATGGTTAACGAAACTGAATCTATTAATTGTAACTGAAGTATTCTATAAGAAAAATATCGAGAGAAGGAAAATGTAAATTATATTTTATATTTTTTCGGAAATTTTATTTATCATAACAATTTAAGTTTACCTTTATTTTTCATAATTAAATTTCTTTTCTTTAATAAAGTAAATGTGTAATTCCGGAATGTCGATATGGTGTGATTTATTCTGTATACTTCTTTGAACTCGCCCCTCAATCATCATCGGGATAAAATTGCTATTGCCGGGAAAATAACTTAATTCGTGCTCGATAATTTCATATAAATTTGTTTAAGAGAAATCTGAAACTGGCGCCCAGGCTTTATCGAGAACGAATGTTAATTTGAGCGCTTAGACGGGAAAAAGCGTTACAATATATATATGTATGAACAAAAAAAGAATTTGTCGAAAGCGTATTGGCTTCTCGTTACAATTCCTCAAATCCTTTCACACATTCATCATACGCATACATCACACATTACATTTTCTTTTTACAGAATTTTACGAATGACATTAAATTTTCGACTTATCTCGATCGTGGATTGCAGTCTATTGATGGCTTTTGCCCCGGGACTGGAGCGTTGTAGATTTCGTGAATTTCTTTTGAGTTGTCCTGGAGACCTCGGTATTGGAAAGGCTGGCCAGTTTTGTAGAACTTAATTTGGAGTCCAGAATACCGAAGGATTTTGATCCGCCTCGTGAGACGTCCCAGGGCGAAGAGAGCGAGATTTTCGGCTTGCAAAGAGAGGCGGTGTTGAATTGCCCCCTCTCTTCCATGATAATTGTTCGGGATCGATTAAAATCGAGAGATCGATTTTAGGAATATCCCGGGAATATTCAAAGTTCGAATTGCGGCTTAATATTGTGTCGCGGATATTGGGTCGTTGGATATTGTGTTACAGAACCGTTGGGGGACGTCGTCGTTCACCTCGGATTCCTGTCAGTATATGGAATTGTTATGCATTAGTCATTGAAGATGAGCCTCGAACTAATAATGCGGTGGAAGGGTGGCATAGTGCTTTCAATCGATGTATTAGAGTTGCTCATGCATCGATGGAACGATTCATTGATGCGTTCAAAAAAGGACAAAGTACCACGGAGGCAGTCATTACGCAAATTCGGGCAGGTTGATAATGCGTGCTGATTTTTAGTTCAGCGTTTGCTGGCGTATTTTAAATAAAATAATTTCATTATGATATATTGTCGGGGTAGTTTTTTGTCCGCGTGATATTTTGTTCTGTGATATTTTGTTTGTGATATTTTGTCGGTGTTATTTGGTCGGGTGATCAATAGTCATGGAACCCATTTTCCGGCATTGTCAATGAAGATATGATTTCATCGTCTTCTGGGATCTGATATCAAGGATCGTTCGCGTCGTCCTTCAACCACTCTACAGCATCGTCTTCGTTGAGGTTTGTAAATCCCGGGATACTTTCGAACAATGCAACGAAGCCAGTAGGTTCATTCTCATCGTCGTTGGTATTTCCTTCTTCGCCCTCTCGTTTTGGCTCTTCCGGAAGAGGCCACAATTTTTGCCAGATGAACTTCGAGAATGAAATGACGCAGTCTTCAGTATCATCTTCTGCTGAAAACAACTTCTTAGAAGACTTTTACAGAACAGTCTTTTAAGAAGTTGTTTTCGGTACATTCACTTCAATTTCTCGATCACGTCTGGATCCATAGGTTGAATCAAAGAAGTAATATTCGGCGGGAAAACTTGACTACGAAGTCCGGGTCGCTGGCGTTCAGTATTTCGGCGCACGGATGAGACGGTGCATTATCCAACAACAGCAGCACTCTTTTAGTATTACCTTCAGCTTGACGCCATTTCTTTACGCTTTTTATGAAACTGTTTGTGTACATCACAGAATAACGTAGCGTCCATCCAATCACTTTTTAGATTTTGTAGGTGACGGGCAACGTTACAACGTTTTTGAAACACCGCGTCTTTTATGACTTGCCGATTATTAGCAACGGTAATTTGTGAGTTCCCGCATCATTAGAGCACGTTATTGTTATTACACGATCTTTTGATACCTTAAGGCGAGAAACCAGTTTAGGAGGCCGAAATTTTGGTGTTTTTCGTGAATTTTTTTAACAGGGAAGGAATAATCAGAATTTGTTTAAACTTGGAGGATATTTTATTCATGTTTTGAAGTACACTTTATAATTTTTTCAAGTCATTTCCGTCGGAAATAGTGGAGTTAGAAGCTGCTGTCCATGGACGATCGCCATCCGAGTTTTTTGCTGGTGGGCATTCCTGAAGTCACAATTTTTATCTGTAATCATTACAATTTTTCTTTTCGTTAACAACATATTTCCTAAGAATATGAACCTTCATATAATATATATAATATATATAATAATATGAATATTATTATTCTTATTATTTTATTATTATATTATTATTATATTATTATTATTATTATTATATATTATTAGATATTATTATTGTAGATATAGAATATTATTAGAATGAAGATAAGAATATGAATGAAAAATATGAAGAATAAGAATGATGAAGAACATGAAGAATGTGATCAAAAAAGTTGAAAATTGCATGTTTTTAAGATGTTTGAACACAATGTCATGTTTTTATACCATGTTTTTCACCTTCTTTGCATTAAAAAAAATATTTTTAATAATAATATCATTCCAGAGTTAGGTTCATATAGATTGTAATTGAATAAAGAATATTCACACAAATTTTCAAAACTATTGGTCAATAACTTGTTGAGCTAGAATGCCCACCAGTTGAAAAAAAGTCGTTTGGAGAAAAACGCGTTTGAAAAAAAATGTAGCAAAAAGGAGAAATTCAAGGCAGTAATTAATTATATAAACTGCTCACCGATTAATCAGCTATTCTTGCATCATATAGCAACCCCTTTTCTTCTGCAAACGCATCAATTCGGGCTTGCATCTCCTCTTGACGAACTTTCCGAGCTTCCTTGGTCTCCAACGAGCTGCGCCTATTCTGTCTTTTCACGCGCTGCTCGTCCATGTTCCCGGCAAAATTGAAACTCTGCGAGCCAACTACGAGTTTTAATTCGTTCATCAGAATTAGAAGGGCTGAATTTCCTTTATTAAATAATGCAGTAGCCAAGAATGCTGCAACCTCGACTATTTTCAGGCCAGCATGCAAGTGCTTTGGAGCCAATCGCCAAACGGTCGAATTAAAACTTTCATTAGCGTTTTGCGTATGACCGCCTAAACATCTCGTCAGTAAATCGTTTCTTGATAAATCTTTGTATATTAGAAGAATTTCTTTTTGAACGTCGGGGTGTAATGGGGCAGGGTGCGCTTCAGGCTCCGTTCCAAGTGCTTTAGCTTGCTGCCACTTGCACCAGCTGTCTTCTCCCTCTGGACAGTTGTGTTGTGGATTGTCGTCTGTGGATATCATGTGCTGAAAAGTTGCCATTATGGCTTTCTTCATGTCTTCGATGCTGTTTACATTTCTTCGAATCGCTAAGCCGTAATACGTGCTCTTTTTCACCAAAACCTCTGTCAACTTTCCTCTTCCGCGCAGTTTTTTCCTGACCTAGTTTTGATGACCTATGCATTCACTTTTGACAACTATCAGTTCATCACCGTAGGGATTTCAATTAACAACTGCTGTGAACGTTTTCGAATCTACATCACCGATATAATTGCCGTATTTTACACCATATAATTCCTCCGATTTCAAGAACATCATTTTCACAGATTCCACTTCCATGCTTCCCGCGGAAATCCCCCTCTCTCTATTATCCCGTAGTACAGGGGTATTGAGACAGGTAACTGAATAAGGGATTACTTGAGCGACCGCTCCGTTCTAACTACCGCGCGCTTCGGCGCCGAACCGACGGGCGGTCACTTAGGTGTTCATAGCATCGGAATTAATCGGAATTTTGCTTTGAAATTTTGACAACATATTCTTGAATAGTTTTACTAACAATTTATGAAATAAAAAAAAGTCGATTTTTTGACCCGTCTAAACTGGTTTCCCGCCTTAAAACCATGTGCTGCCGTTTCTTCTCGAGATGCAAGTGTTTTTCGTGGTAAAGATTCCAGTTAATCCCCGTCTTGTATGCGTTATACACGTCGTCTCTCGAGAATCCTTCGCTGCCGAAAATTTTTTAGAATGTTGCCTTGAATTTCTCAGCAGTACTGGAATCCGCTGATATTCACCTTCCTGATATTATTCATAAACCTTAATAATGATATATAATAATTATGATTAATAATCATAAATAATGATGATATTCGCTGATATTATTGATAAACCTGCAATTCACGTATCCCATGACGAGCTTTTAATTTATGGAGCCAACTGTAACTGCCCTTGAAATCCGCCGGTCCTTCAAGTTTCTCGTTGAAGTCGAGAACTTTCTCGCATGAGAGTGGGCCTGATATCGGTTGTCTCATGCTTCGTTTTTGTATGAACCACTTCGAACCGGCATCATCAAGATCTTCGTTCTTCGCACTTTTCATAGTTTTTCTTTTTTTGCTTCATCTCCACTGTCCGTCTTTACACAAAAGGACGTGAGTCCTTGATTTTTTTATATCGCTAATCGTTGCTTTACCAACATTATACGACCGAGCTAGAGATACACCGGTCTCACTCTTATCGAGTTTCGATAACATTTTCAATTTTTTTTCCACCGTAAGAACATTGGCGATTGTGAACCCAATTGAGAACTGACGTTCGACTGGCGCGTACGAGCGTATACAAGCTAGATCGCGCGTGTTGTTAGCAACAATGTAAGTTTGGATCGATAAAAAGGTATATAACAAAATTTGGCGCCATGGTTCGGATAATGGAATGTTCAGATGAAGCAAGTCACCGTTCGGATAACGGAGGGTTCGGATAGTGGGAGTACGGATAATCAAAATTCTACTGTATCTTATACGAACCTCTAAACGCTTTTTCTCGAAACGTCGTTTTTTAAAACGGTTGACCATTTTCATCGAAGAGGTTTCAGGCTATTCTTTTCAAATTTTGCTACATTATTCTTTATACCATTCCTTAACCGGGTATGGAAGCTTTTTTTTATTTGAATTCTTTTTTTCAATGAGAGAAACTCGAAAAAGGCCCAATTAGATATTTAATTTTGAAATGGTCGGCATTTTGTTAATTTTCATAAAAAAAAAATCCTTCATACCCGGCTACAGTTTTTCATACTGATTAATAATCTTTTTGGATTTTTTATTTCGGCCAATTTTTAGAGGAGTAGGAGCGTCAACCGTCGGGTACAATTTTTTTAGACACCATTTTGAAGTGGCCAAAAACATTATAAAAAAAATAAAAGTAATTTATTAAAAAAAGTTTTCAAGTACTACGTGATTTATTCGAATAAACGAAAATAAATTGGGCTGATATCGGATTTTATTCATTGAAAAAAATCATAAATGTCAGCAATTCTCATGCCCGCCACACTGAGAAGGTCCTTTAAATTCATGATACCGCAATGACAATAATGAAATGGAAATACTCAGCACACAATTCTTCCAACAAAATACGAAGAATTCGTATATATCCATTGCAATCCAATTACGCAAATTTTGATACTAGTAGAAAAACAGCGAGCGAAGAGTCGAACTGAAATGAATAGAAAAAACGTCTTAAATTTATAAAACCACAACGAATCTATTTCGCACACTTTTTAGTGTATTAAATATATTAATATGCAAATATATTTTCTATCACAAGTTTTATTCATGTACATATATAATACTTAAATATCAGAAGGGAGAGCGGTTGGTCCGGTGGATAAGGGCTCGGGCTCGCACGCCGCGGGTCCCGAGTTCGAATCCCGGCCAAAATACCGATGAAATTTTTTTCAAGTGTTTCTGCTATAATTCCGGATAGTTCGGATTCCATCTTCGTAAATCTATGCCCAAAACACCTCTCTGTGATGCCTGAGCGGTCGGTGTACGGCTTCGGGTGCCTCGCGTGGACGGTTCTGATCGTGCGGATGGTGGCCCCCTAGCCGTGTAATGGCTGGTTCATTGCATCACACCTGAGGAGGTGCCTGCCTGAGTGACTCTGGTGGCCGCATTTGAGCGTGCTCGCATTGCCACTCATGGAGATTAGGCAGGCTGGCTGTATGGGCAAGTTTTTCTGCAGTTTCCCTTCACCCCCGGTAAATGCGATACAGTGAGGGAATAAGTCGGCTGCAGTCGCACATACGGGGGAATGGATGGAAGGATGAAGGAATAAACGGAAGGGGCGGGGAGGTTAAAAGGGAGGAGGACCCTAGGCCGTGGAAGTAACAATTGCGGGGGGAGGGGGGGGGGGGCGATTGGTTAAAAACCCAATAAAAAAATAAATAAATACTTCAATATCTGGCGCTAGGTTGAGCACGAATATTTTTGTATTTTGTAGCGACATTCATGTTTGCATTACTATAATGCAACGAAATTCTTTTTTTGTCTTTTGTAAAACGCGTCCGTAATGCAGATAATGATAAAGATGATGCTGGACGACGCAAAAATGATTCTGATAAAAGTGACGATGATTGTCTGGATGAGGCAAAAGAGAAAGAAGCAGACGCAGAATAACAGGCCAGAAAATATTATTTAATTTTTTTATTTTATGCTTTATTATTTTTTTATACTGATTTGTAATTTACTATCAATATAAAAATTAATGGCTATTAGAAGAAATTATCCCTCTGTGTAATTGATAGTATTCTGAAATAATAATTAATTTGTCCATTTCACAGTGAAAAATAGGGTACATAACATTAGGTTTATTCGTGCTAGCTGCACTCTATACTCGCGAGTGTAAAAGGAACTAGGGTAGTGTACTAGGTGCTGGTGAGTGTAGAAAATACCCTCGAGTGTAGCCTCGACAGCGCGAATGCAATAGTGCAAACAGCATAGAGAAGGGGTAACATAAATATGGCGCGCATCGTGAGAAAAAGTTCAACAATTTATCAATTTTTATCGATATTTTGGTGACTAAATAAATGACTCCAAATTTTTGTTACCGAAAATTGGAATCATAGCCATCATTAAATCTCTTTATATTAGAATTCTCTTCGAAATCACGCTTGATTTAGACATATATCTTCATTTTTCAGTTTTTCGATTACATTTTTTTGCTCTTAAGTAATAAACGATATAGCGAAAAATTACAAAGTCTTAATTCTATCATGTATCATAAGTTTTCTAGATGTAATCAATTTCATTGAAATGTGTTCAGTATATAGTTATTGGGTTATAAGCATATAAAGTTAAACAAATAAACAGCCAGGATTTATAGACCCCTTTTTATCCCGCCCTTACTGATTCAACGAGACATTTCACTTCACTTTTTCATTCGTAAACCCAGACCCCTTTTAATTTGTATGAATTTTCAATGTGTTTTTCTATACAAGAAATAAGCGTGCATGTATTTTTGATTTGGCTATTTCTTCTGATTTTCACAGCCAATTGAATTTTTGACCCTACACCCTACTTTTTGAATTCAGATTGCGATAACTGCAAGTATAAGTACCGCAACGAAAATGGTTGATAACAATTTTATTAACATAGAACAAATCCCTTAAAAACATACTTCCTTTTTTTTCATTTTTTGCCAAAAAATGTGTTTTCACCAAATTGACTCATTTCCATTTTTTATTTCAATTTTTATCAAAAAGTAGTTAAATTTACAAAATCTCTGTGCTTGAGGCATGGCCCTATTTTTTTTATGAGTTGCAAAAACTAACTTCTTCTAATAAGTTCGAAAGAGCGCTTACAGTACTTGGAAATTAATTTCCTTTTTGGAGAAAACGACAATGCAAAATGAAAATGATTTTTCATAGGAATGCGATTTTTTTAAAAGAAACGTAAAAGGAAAAATAGAAAAAAAAATTCGGGTTTGAACAATTTTTGTTCTAAAAGCACTTTGAAATCTGATTGTGAGTACAAACGTTGTTAACCCTTGGAGTACACTTTGGTTCTTGTATACTCCAAAGTTTGAGCCCAAATTAGAACACCTGGTTATTTGACAATTTATAATTTTCCCTAATGTTATACGTATAATTTATATTTTGAATCAAACTTTCAATAGCAATATTTTCTCACTATTTTTTCAGTAACATTCTTGCAATATTTGATGGCCATATTTCTGCAACATTATAGCAATATTTCCTGGAAGTATGCAATATTGTAAAATTCTAGCAACATTGCAGCAATATTCTGTACTGCGCGGATATTATACTGAATTTTTAATCACCAGAATTTTTAATCACTAAACATATTTATTTTCAATTTTTTTTCTGTATGTATATAACTCTGGAATTAAAATTTAAACAAATCAAAATTACATACATTTATTTAAAAATTCCCATTGTATTTCAGAGTTAAAAATATGTACATGACCTCAGTTCTAGAATTTCAACTGAATTAAGTGCCCAATTTGTGTTCAATCAAATTTTCATTTGACTTTTTAATTATGTACAGAATGTTAATTCAGTCGCCTTTCAATTCAAAAACTGAAATTATATGTATATGATTTCAGTTCATTACAATTATATACATTTAATCATTACGTAATAATACATTCAAATTATGTACATAATTTTCATTGTCAAATTTAAATTCAAATGAATTTTAAGTTATGGTGCACACATATCAATCACTATCCAATAGCGTGTGTGGAAATAGAACTGTACACACTTTTTACGCTCGGTACAATCCGAGTGTAGAAAGTGTAGAAGAAGTGTAAAAAAGTGCAGCTACACTTATAGTGCGAACAGCGCCATCCGACGTCACGCTCGCTAAAACGAACGCGCAAGTGTACACTTCCCACGAAAGTGTAGACTGTGCAGCTAGCACGAACAAACCTATTGCTTGCGTAAGAAAATATGTTCATGCTCATTCTCAAGATGTCACTTGGTTAAAAAAAAGAAAATACTGAATAGAACGCGAGTCACTCGCGACGTGTATCGTCGAAGATGACGTTTAGAACGTTCGTCAACTCGCGTTTTACGAGTCTGGCAAGGTTTTGGTGATTCAGTATAGGTGATAGTAACCAGACTATATTTGGTGATTCAGTATTGGTGATAGTAACCGGACTATATTTTTTTTATCCACTTTAGAATGTAATCTATCATCTGAAAAAAATTTAGTTGAAAGACGAATTACTCGTCTTTCAGATAGTCTACCAAGGTTTAAGTAATCTCGAATGATAGCCAGACTGCTTTTTCTGATAATTGTATAACGTATTTGACCATCTGTAGATTTCAAAAATGCGTATATAAGTTCCATGAGTTGATTTTTACGATTTTCAAATGTCTGCCAGACTCATTTCCCAACTTCGGAAATCAGCCAGACTACTCGTGTACTAACAAGGAAAGGTACTTTGGTGTCCCCCTCCGATTTTGATAATTTTTATATATGTTATAGTCCATCGAAAATTAAGAGACACGTAATTTTTTTTATCGGCTTAAAGTTATTTTTAAGGGGTGAAATCGACCCCCAAAGTTGAGCATGTTTTGCATCTGGTAGAGTGTTTCATATAGAAGCACTTAACCGATCGTAACGAAACCAATTGCAAAACGTTTTTCACGTCAAATAACCTGTATATAATGTTCAACTTCTTATGCACCCCTATTACATGGGGATGATTCACCCCCGAATATCCAGAATTCTTTTGTATAAAAAAAACTTGCAATCCGATTTCAATAAAACAAACGCCATTTTGCAGAGCAAAAAAAATAAAATTGACGTATTTTTGGGTTTTTCTCAGATTAAAAAAATTAAGGGGGTAAAACACCCTTAAAATGTCAAATTTCATTTTGAGCACTGTCCCCTTCCGATTTCAATATTTTTTTTATAAAATGTAGCTTATCGAAAAATAAGACCACCTATTATTTTTATTGGCTCAAAATTATTTTTAAGGCGTGAAATCAACCCCCAAAGTTGGGCATGTTTTGCATCTGGTAGAGTGTTTCATATAGAAGCACTCAACCGATCGTAACGAAACCAATTGCAAAACGTTTTTCACGTCAAATAACCTGTATATAATGTTCAACTTCTTATGCACCCTTACTTACTGCAGGGGGGTAAACCACCCCCTGACATTCATAATTTTTTGTATAAAAGAAAAATTGTCATTCGATTTCAATGGAAAAACCAACATTTTGAAAAGCAAAAAAAAATTATAGTGAATGTGTCTAGATTTTTCCAATAAAAAAAATTAAGCGGGTAAAACACCCCTAAAATCTCAAATTTCATTTTACGCACTTAAATGATAAAATTCAATTCAATTGGTCTCATTATCATTGCGTATCGACTTATATGCTAAATAATATTTATTTCGCATGTACATCCGCTGCCCTTCTGACATGCTTCACGTTTATAAAGAAGTGTTGGTATCCGTTCTATTTATATAAGTTTCTATTTTGAACGATTTACGAAAATAAAAAAAAAACTCAAATATCAAAAGAGTCGCATCAGCAATTCACCGCCCAGAATGTAAACAAAGCTGGCTCATGCCTTGCCATATTCTTATTCATATCAAGAACCGCTATAGTGGCTCGACCCCAAGTATTCTTGAAAAAGCCAGTTCGCTCAGGCTAATGTTTGAGGTATATCCGAAAACCAAATAAAAATGCTGTTTTCGTGGTGATGTCAGATCAAACCGCCCACTCAAGATGAAAAAGGTAAAACTGACTTTATATTATTCCAGAAGTTAAGTTGCTGTTCGACTGTTGATCAGTCATTATCGTGTCCGCTATCGTGAATACCGTATTGTTATTAACATGTCCATCAATCCAATGAACGTAATAAGACTGTTGTTTCTTACATTCGAGGTAATGAACATTCCTGACAGTCCTGTTAACAATAATGAAGTGGAATTGAAAGAGAGTTTCGCGGAAATTCTGAAGGCCTCTATGGCAGAGTTCAATCAGTTAGAAATCGTCGAAGATACGACATTAGATTTTCAAGAACCGTTTAGAGATGTCATAGTAGAACCTGTCGAAGATAATGACATCGAATGGGGTCTTGGAGAATCTCCATTAAGCCCTGAAACGTGTACTGACGATGAAGAAGATTTGAGCTACGACTACAAACAAAGAGCTGTTGAGTACTGGAGAAGTGCAAAAACGAAACAAAATAGGAAAATAGAAACAGTCCAAAACCGATTTAAACTCGTTAAATCTGTGCGCCAATTAAGGCGCTGGGCTCAACAAATTAATAAAGGCGGAACTTACAAGGAAAAATTGTCGCGCATTTCTGAATATACAATCGATAATTTAAAAAGCGCCATAGAAGCAGGTCTCATTGTACACGATATCGATCTTCGGAGATGGGCATTACAAGCCCAAAAATTGATTGGGCATGAGAATTTGCGTTTCAGGGCTTCGCCAACATGGATAAAAAAGTTTAAAAAAGTTCATCGAATAACAAGTAGAAAAATAAATAAATTCGTGACAAGAAAGACTCTCGAATCAAAGGACATATTACAAAACGATGCTAATAAATTTGTCTCCGCAGTTCAATTGAAAATTGAGGAATATGGCTTGGAAAATATTTATAATTCTGATCAAAGTGGTTTCCAATTAGAAGTCCATTCAGGGCGAACGTTAACAGAAGAAGGTACAAAACAAGTAGAATGCCTTGTACAATCCGTTTCAGCGACAACCCATAGCTACACCATCCAGCCGACAATATCAGCAGCAGGAAAATTGTTGTCACCTCTTCTGATAATTTTAAAAGAGCCATCCGGGCGGTTGGGGCCAATCGTAGAACGAACCATTTTTCGACCTCCCAATGTTTTTATAAGTGTTTCAAAATCTGGCAAGGCTACATCAGGTACGTTGGTATGTAATATTCAAATATAAAAAATAGATGTGCTATTAATTTTTACATATTGATTTATAGAACATTTCAAAGTATGGCTTCAAGAAGTGTTCTTCCCAAATGTCGGTGAGAAAAGTGTGCTTTTAATAGACTCATGGAGTGGACATTGCCCTAGTGTTGTCACGGAAGTTACACCACATAACAAAGAAATTGTTACAATGATCATACCGAAAGGAACAACAGGGAATATCCAGCCACTTGATGTCTTCGGATTTAGAATTTGGAAAAATTATGTCAGACATTTTTCAGACAGTGTCATGTTACTTGATTATGATTTAAGTCTACATTTACGAAATAATATAATCAAGCTGCAATCTCTAGTACATAATCAATTATCATCTCCGAGGTACGAAAATTTATTTCGATATGCCTGGTTCAAAAGTGGGTACATAGAAGAACGACCTGAGCATTTCGAAAATCCCGTTGAATTCGCTTTTGGTATGTCATCTCAAACACAATGTGAAATTGAAGGCTGCACAAATGTGGCTGTAGTAAGATGTTCATGGTGTAAAAAGTCACTTTGTTTCAAACATTTCTTCGAAGAACATCATTACTGTTCAAAATATAATCATTAAGTTCAGGAATGATAATTGAAACGAAAATTTGAATTGGAATCTATTTTTACTACATGAAAGATTTTAGCGCCTATGTATAACCTATATATATATATTTGTGTACAGACCATGTGTATACAAAAATAAAAAATCGTGAAGCTCACGACCACCGAAGATGTAGGAGTACTCAATTTTTCATATAATTAAAAAGCCGATGTACATGCGAAATAAATATTATTTAGCATATAAGTCGATACGCAATGATAATGAGACCAATTGAATTGAATTTTATCATTTAAGTGCGTAAAATGAAATTTGAGATTTTAGGGGTGTTTTACCCGCTTAATTTTTTTTATTGGAAAAATCTAGACACATTCACTATAATTTTTTTTTGCTTTTCAAAATGTTGGTTTTTCCATTGAAATCGAATGACAATTTTTCTTTTATACAAAAAATTATGAATGTCAGGGGGTGGTTCACCCCCCTGCAGTAAGTAAGGGTGCATAAGAAGTTGAACATTATATACAGGTTATTTGACGTGAAAAACGTTTTGCAATTGGTTTCGTTACGATCGGTTGAGTGCTTCTATATGAAACACTCTACCAGATGCAAAACATGCCCAACTTTGGGGGTTGATTTCACGCCTTAAAAATAATTTTGAGCCAATAAAAATAATAGGTGGTCTTATTTTTCGATAAGCTACATTTTATAAAAAAAATATTGAAATCGGAAGGGGACAGTGCTCAAAATGAAATTTGACATTTTAAGGGTGTTTTACCCCCTTAATTTTTTTAATCTGAGAAAAACCCAAAAATACGTCAATTTTATTTTTTTTGCTCTGCAAAATGGCGTTTGTTTTATTGAAATCGGATTGCAAGTTTTTTTTATACAAAAGAATTCTGGATATTCGGGGGTGAATCATCCCCATGTAATAGGGGTGCATAAGAAGTTGAACATTATATACAGGTTATTTGACGTGAAAAACGTTTTGCAATTGGTTTCGTTACGATCGGTTAAGTGCTTCTATATGAAACACTCTACCAGATGCAAAACATGCTCAACTTTGGGGGTCGATTTCACCCCTTAAAAATAACTTTAAGCCGATAAAAAAAATTACGTGTCTCTTAATTTTCGATGGACTATAACATATATAAAAATTATCAAAATCGGAGGGGGACACCAAAGTACCTTTCCTTGTAAGTTTTATTATGATGTCAACCATTACAACGAGTTTCGTTTCTGCAAAAATATTTTTTTTTAGGCTTTGGCAACAATTATATATTGTTACTTTCGTGCTTGGGGTCCTTTCCTTTTTAGCCCCTACCCCTTTCCAAGTATCCTCCTCTGTGCAATTGTACCCGACTTACCGCCAACTGTATCGCATTTGCCGCGGGTGAAGGGAAACTGTAGAAAACTTTGCTGATACAGCTGGAAACTAACTAATCTCCTCGGGTGGCAATGCGAGCACACTCAAGCACAGCCACCAAAGGTGCTTAGGAAGCCTCAGCTGTGATGCAATGAGCCAACCACACATGAGTACACAGCTAGGGGGCTTTTATAAAATTACAAAAATTGGATAAAGAAAAATCAATAAATAGCATAAAATAAAAAAAAATAAGGCAATAAAAAGACTGGAAAAATAAAAAAAAATAATAATAATTCACCTTTGGTAAGTGCAACTCCCTCAGAATATTATAATTATAATCAAAATTTAGGGATTTCGGGAGATGTCTCCTGCATCATTTTTTCACGGTCTTGAACACGTCTCCCGACATTCCCTATTATGACCCAACTATCCTCTGATTATAATATTCTGAGGGAGTTACACTTACCAAAGGTGAATTACTTTGTTTATTTTTTCTATTTTTTTTCCAGTTTCTTTATTGCTTTATTTTTTCAATTTTTTGCTTTCCATTGATTCTTGAACATTCAATTTTTTTTATTTTATATTTTTCATTTTTCAACTATGCCATTTCACAATCGTGTGTTTTTTGTTTTTTCAAAACAAATTTTTTATTTCTATATTTTTCTTTACAAACAACGTTTTTTGGCTTTATTTTTTTACATTGTTTTCAGAAAATTGGATGCGAATTTGAGAATAATTGAATTCAAATATGGAGTGAATTTAGAAAATTTTACGCTGAGCATCGGATGCGTCGTTTGTGTGAATCTCACGCATTCGTGCCTTTTAAGGTAATTAATTACGAGCTTATAAAAGACAGAAGATTTGTTTATTTCTCGACACCAAATGAGTCCCATGACTGTTGGGATGATTTTATACAATAAAATATATCCAATAAGCGCAAGAATTTTTTATACTACTTTGGAATCGTATTAAGACTAATGAATAAATGATGTATTTTAGCTTAAATTCCGAAATTCTGAATGAGCTCATGGTGCTTAGGAATTCACGAATAATCGAAGGGGGACTACTTTTGAAACATGGAGCAGAGTGAAAAATCTTACATCGAATATCGGATTCGCCGTTTGTGTGAATCTCATGCATTGGTTTCATTGAGGATAATGAGTGATGATCGTTGTTTTAATGATGTTTAAATACACTGCGCCGTCGATTTCATGCAATTTCCCCACTATACCTGCAATATCGATTGGTCTGCGCTCGGTGGGGGAAGCACCAGGTCCAATCTGGCCTTGCGTCGGGTGCGCAAAGATGGAAGACAAAGGCGTGCGCAACCCCGATTTTTTGCAAGTGCAATGCGGAGCCGGTTCCCCCGCTGTGCTTTGAATTGGGGTCTCAGAGTACACTACAACCTTGGTTGTTTGAACAGCGACGGGGCCAACTCTGCATCGCACTTGTAAATATAGAACGTTGCGCACACTTCATCTTTCCGTTTCTGCGCACCCAACAAATGGCTGGATTGGACCGGGCGCTTCCCCTACCAAGCGCAGACCGATCGATACGGGTCGCATAGTGGGGAATATTGCATGAATTACGATTCGATAAATCGGGGTTGTATCGTATCAGTATTGAGGTTTAAAATTTATGTCAACATCGTTCATGTACCCACTGTACACAAAGAGAAAATGATATTAAAAATTACTATGGTACTATAGTTCACGGGTACTATATCGGCACTTTGACGTTTTTTTACAAAATCATAGTAATTTTTCTTTTGAAAAATTATGACTTTTTAAAAAAATGGCTTTTTTTGTGCTCAATATAAAACGTATGAAGATTATACAGATGCCATCTTGACAGCCTGGCTTCCCGTTAAAAAAAAAACCTAAACAGACCCAGTTTTGCGGAAACCATAACGTTTCCTCTCTCAAACCCAGTGTATGCAGGGAGGCAGAAAAAAAACATTTTCTTTTAGGGTTAAAATCAATAAATGTAACTATATTTACTCACTTGGAGTAAATAAAAATGTTTAAAACATTTATTTTAATGTTTTAAACATTATTATTTGAGTCAATCGCGAATTATGGGCCTCGCAATCATATTTCTTTGATAACCGCGTCAACTAACAATAGTCGCAAGCAAAGACTACGGCTCCCTGATGCGTGAATCACGGCTGGTTCGATTCTTTTGTTCCGCTATTTGAGTTCGCATTTTTCATTTTCAGGCATTTTCGAATTTATTTTTAAATGAAATTTTTTAACAACATTGATCCCGGGTGTTTCGTTTTTAGAAAAATATCATCTCTATTGTCGTAAAAACAGATGGTAGTTGGAAAAAAAAATTGATTTTAGTTTTTTCTTCCGTAAAACCTATGCTTCCTACGTACATGCCATATTTTTTTTTTTTTTCAAAGAGAGCACAAATAACCGTTTAAAATCCTTTTCTGAAATATTATGATATCAGCCCGCAAATGGCCGTATAAAAGACACCTGGCCACCTTGGAAATGTCACCTTATATATTGGCCTGAACACCTCGAAGAAACCATAATTTTCTTTTACATCGATTTTTTGTGGAAAACTAAAAAAAACCATATCATAGTCACTTTTTCGACTTTATATTAATTTTTGGGTAGCAAAAGACCTTTTTTCAAAATCTCCCAAAAAGCTGATAAAGTTTTGACTATCTACCAATAACGCAGACGAAGCCGCATGATCGACTAGTACCACATCAATTCATATATTAACATCATTATACGGTAAATCATTAATCTCTCTACTTTAATACAAAAATATATACCTTCATGAGAATGGGAAGGCAAGAGCCAACTACAGACAAAATCGCAATCGTGGTTTCTGGATCTTCACCCCATACGTCTATGGCTTTCCGAATCTCAAACAATACACCAGCTCCAAAATTACACAATGCTATTCCGAACATCATTGATTCCCAAATGTTGGATTCTCTCGTTTCATTAGTGAATACATCGGCTAGAGACTGCAGCCCCATCATGTTCAATATTGTAACATCGCGCTTGAGCAATGTTCTGAATGATGCGACTTCCACTTCATTATCAAACATGTTCACTAATTCCATTTTCATAAGATGGAAGTGCTGTCTAAAATTGTCGATAAAAATGTTTAGGACGATTAAAATTCGTAAATCATATTCAAATGTCATATTTATTTAGCATAATCATTTGAAAATTAGTTTTTCAAGAGTTCCCTCTCAGGGACTATGACATGTAAACTTTTTAAATTATTTGGACGTTAATGAAACGATTAACAAGAAAAGAATTGCGAAATAAGACTAATTTCTCGATAGCTCGAACTCAAATGTTGAAAATTCATTTGAGGCCTTAGAACGTTCCACATGGTTCTGATTCATTTTCTTGGAAATCTATAACTCGAAATAAAACAAAAGGATTGTTCACATTTTCGACCACCTTTGAACATAGTAATCCGCATTGGTCTAATAATAGTAGAAAATATTTGAAGGAAATAGCTTTTAAAACATAATAAGACTGAATTCCAAAAAATTACAAAACCGTGAAAATCACAGTTAAAACAAATATCGCTTATACAACAACCTACCTTGGTAATAGTGGAAATGAACAGGTTATTTTGCAGGATAGTTGTAACAAACGCAGTACCCAACGTTGGTCGTGAGTAGAGGCAGATGGTCACTGAGAACTTTTTTCAAATGTACATATTCTATGTTGTAGGGAATGTCGCTGCTTATAGTTGAAAGCTACTATCACATGAGTTTTCCTGTCAAACAATCGACGCTGTATTCGAGAAGAATTTTTATCTTCACTTTTGCGGAGCCACGATGAGGACGAGTGAATAAAATGATAGGTATAAATTTTGTCACTCTTATATTGTACGAAGAAATGTCGACGATGTATCTTTGGCTACGAGGAACCCCTTATACAGACTGAGCTTGCCCTTAATGTATAGGAATCGCTTCATAAATTATGGCCACGTATGAGAGATGTTGGTAGTGTAGGATGAGTTGTTGCGAAAGAATTAACCATGGGTTACAACGAGAAACTCTTGTTGGAGCAGTGGCCAATTTTCCCTAATGTTTTCTGTGAATGCGAATTTTTGCTTCTGTTTCTCACATTTATTCCAATATCGATCGTTGTTGTGCATGCACCCTTTTGGAAAACTTTTTGCGATTATTATTGAGTAATGGAAAGAACAAGGGTTATATTACGTATGTGAAGCCTGTAGTTATAGATTCGTTAACTATAAAGTCCAGCACGCAACAATACATTATTTCTCCACTCGATAGTGTTTCTTAGACGTGTATTTGAAAAAAGGAAATTGGACGAGCAGAAACTCCCAAGAATTCGACTAAACAACAACCACGTGCTAAACATAACATATAAAGTTATCATCTTTCTGCTAGAAATTAAAACAAAATTGTGATTTCATGAAACATGGTGATAAATATAACATTATGCCAAATTATTTTGGTTGGTTTAAAATACTGAAATAAAATCCTTTGTTTTCGGTTACATGATAAAGTATCTCACGAGTGAAGATTAAGAAGCAAAGTAAGTAATAATCAAGACGCTGCCGCATCTCTAGATAAGAACGCCAAGCATTCAGAAGTCGTGTCCTAAGTTATAAGTGTGTGTCGTTCACACGAAAAATAATTTAACACGAAAAGTTGTTAAATACATTGAACCCATCAATATAGCTCGAAAGACATTGAATAAATTGTCGACCGTAAAAAATTGCAATATCGATCGAAAAACGAGCATACAAAATTTAAACAGAAAACACGAAAAAAAGAAAAGATTTTTGAAACAAAGAAAACTACGTTGAAAAACTAAATTTCAACTTGCAAGTTCACCGGAATTTAGTAATAAAACGAACTCGTCAAGTACTGTGTTGAAATTTCTTTTCACTTCATTTTTTTTATTTAAAAAACTTCTTTTTTCAGTTTTTCTGTTTCAATTTTGTATGCTCGTTTTTCGGTCGTAATCGTAACTTTTTGTTTTTAACAATCTATTCAACGTCTTTCGAGCTATATAAATGGATTCAATGTATTTGACAACTTGACGTGTTGAATTACACACACGGGCAAAAGTCGGGAGTTATGCGTTTGACCGAGATCAGCTGATTACCTTTCATGTATTTTTCGTGCAGAATATTTGTGAAAATATTCAAAAATTGCTTTACCAGATTTGGAGAACTACCAATAATCTTAGCTATAATATAATGCCACATATGAATTGATATTCAAATATCTCCATACAGCATTTATGCATAAGACGTCTTATTTGAGGTCTTATGTCTGCATCGTAGGCGTCTAAAAGACGCAGTAGTCATAAAGGCGTTTACGAAGCGGACATAAGACTTCGATGCTGTGTGGGTCAACTTAAAAAAAGCAGTTGAATTATATCGAAATAACAATAGATGATGCCGCCATAACCACATACACTCACAACAGTTCCGGTAGACTTCATGCAGTTGGTGATTCTCATAGCTCTGACAGATGCCTGTTTGTACATTTTTCTTGTTGATAAATTATTTTTGGTTATAATTGTTATTAATATTGTTTATTTAAGTTCAAAGCATTTTTGATATCAATATTTTTCAAGTGCAGTGCGTATTTTAATGACGTATATGTTCGAAGAATCCATCGATAACAGAAATGAAAATATATAAGGTTCGGGGCTTGATTTATTCGAAAAGTGGTCGGAACCCTAGCGAAACAGTGAGTCTCGAAAAAAAACCCAAAAATAAGATCCATTTGGGTTTCTTTCAAAGCGATACGCGGAGACCTACAAAAATACCCAAATAAGTCTTTTTGCGCCCTCTACGAGCGAAACTAGACCTGACACGTCACGAGACCTGGTTTGGGTCTCAGCGACCCAGATCCGGATCTTTTTTTCCATGAATCCGGGCTCAAATTTGGGTCTCGAAGACACGGATTTGGGTCTTTTTTAGGGGGTCGCCACCCTCTTCCCGAGACCCAAATTTGGGTCCCTCAGACCGTACTTATGGTCTCTTTTAAGGGCTCGAAACTTATGAAGAAGACCCTCATTGGATTTCCGTGACCCAAATTTCGGAGTTTTACCTCGGAAGGCCGCCGTTTAAGGAAACATCTTGATTTGGGTCGCTGAGACCCACATTTCGGCCTCTTATCACATGGCAGTAACCTGCAATTCAAAAAGTATCAATATAGTACCTCTCAACTTGCTTATGTAACACTGTATTCTCAACAGTGTTGTACCTTACGACAGTTTCAAAAAAAGGGGGTGCGTGAAAAGTCATGCGGTAGAAGTGAAACTTCCATGCGCTGTTTAAAAGGATATGCTTGAGAGGGTATAAGAGTAAGAATTATTACTACAATTCAAAAACAATATTCATTTTGTGTTAAATGAAAATAATATTTTATTTTATTCTTCTTCTGTGTTTTCGTGTTTCAAATAAGACACAATAGGTTTATGATACAAAAACTCTTGAATCTCTGGAGGTACAGTAAACTCTTCCTAACTCGACGCTTTGTAGTAGGCCATTTCCCCTCAATTCTTTCTGTTGGCAACACAGCGAGCGGAGAAGCGTTACCCCTACTTTCTTTTATTTATCGAAATACGCGCTCAACCTAACTTAAATCCTAACCTAAATGTCGCGTAGTAGCTCGTGGTGGAGAACGCTCTCTAGTAGGCTACTCTCTTTAGTTCCATGGACGTTCAGCCTCGAGAGTATTGAGTTTATTGTATCTTGAAAAAACGGCATCGATTGTTGTTCCTTGTTCAATCATTCGAGACAAAGCCCTTGAATGATTGTCATCCGCGATAAAGCAGCGTACAATAGTCGCTACGAATGAGTTCTGTGATATCAGTAAACAACCTCATTATATGTTTCTCCTTGCGATTTATGGATCGTCATAGCACAGGCAGAAACAAGTGAAAAATGATTCTATTTTGCGACTATAGTTTTATTATTGTTTAGAAAAACTTTTTATGACATCCATTTTATTGGCACAGTAGCCTGATAGATATTGTTTTGTCACATGTAAGAAGTAGCATTTACTCGAATTTCCTTTCCAATTTTTTGTTCTGAATCCGGAAATTGCAACCATATACGAGTAACTTTCCACATTATTTTGCTAAGTGTGCTTTAATTTTCCGACCGCGCCATTAGCCAACCCATCAGAAACATCCTTATTGGTTATTATGAGGTAGTACTTATCCAAAACGAAAGTAATCTTATAAGGCAATCCACCAGTATCGATAACAGACATTTTGTGGAGTTTCTGGTAAACAAACGCTTGCTGTTCTGTATTGTGGCAGCCAACGTAAATATCTTTAGCCATTGAAATCACTTCGCTCTATTCTGAATTCAAAACTGATTCATTGTAATCCGATACTCAATGATTTTTAAGAAAAGGACGAATTCCATTCGGGTACAACCGGTTAGCTTCTTCTCTAGTAAAGAATCTCGCTTCAAATATTTTAAATATTCAAATGGTAAATATTCAAAATGTTATTTATTCAATGAAAATTTTTCATTTAACTCCATAAATTATTTGGATTCTGTAATATCATATTTTATTATATAATTATAATAATTATGACGAGTAATGAAAATGAAAGTCAAAAAAGATATATAACAATTAAATATTTATTATTGCAATAATTGAGTTAATAACGAAATCGTAATGATATTAATAATAATAATTGTGTAACTTGCAGAGATAAAATAGATGTTTGTTTATGAAGCTGTTAATACCACAATAGTTACGTGGGCAGAAAACCAACCTTATATACTCAAAAGTATGTTCCCTTTCACAAGTGTCGACCTCGTAAGCATGAGGTTCTGAGATCGAATCTCGGCCAGAAAAGTTTTTTTTTGTGTTTTTTTTTTTAGTAAAGATTTTGGGTCGAAATCAGAGTCTCTTCTTTCTCGTGAGTACGGGCGTTGAAGCTTCTCGCTCTGGTCACAATGTGGCACAGAGTCGAGGTTTTTCCCGCGTACGCATCATCCGCTGAGTGGGCATATCCGAAGCCGAAACACATTGTGACTGTCTGAAAAGACGGTCTCGCACACATTTTTTGAAACTGTCATAGGCTACAACTTTGTTGAGACTACAGTGTTACATAAGCAAGTTGAGAGGTACTATATTGGTACCATTTGAATTGCAAGTTACTGCCATGAGGAAAGACACCGAAATTTGGGTCTTGGAGACCCAAATCAGAGTCTTTTTTGGTGAGTTTCCACCCCTCAAAAAAGACCGTAAATACGGTCTCAGAAACTCTACTTTGGGTCTCGCGAAGAGGATGGCGACCCCCAAGATCCAAGTCCGGTTCTTCGAGACCCACATTGAGCCCAGATTCATGGGAAAAAAGACCCAAATAGTGACGTCTTTTCCGGTTTCGCTCGTAGAGGGGAAAAAAGACCCATTTGGGTCTTTGTTTGGAACTCACTGAACCGTTCGGGAAATGCGAAAAGGGGCCACTTCCGGTTTACAAGATTTCCATAGTTGCAGTAGTTATCGTTGCTGCTGTAATTTTTAAAAATGAATAATACGGGTAATAATATTGAAAAAAATTAAGGGGAGGTACCTGAGTAAACGGCGAGAAAAATAGGTAAACTTCGGGAATTTTTATTTCAAAAACTAATGTTTCGATTGGATCCGGGTTTTCTTTATTGGAAAATATGTATATTGAGGTATGTTTAGGAATTCTTTAAAAAAAATTCGTTGTCTGGAAGCGCCGTTGTTGTGGTCAGCGTCAGACGTGTTGTTCGTTGACATAGTTTGTGGTGCCAATGATTCCGGGTAGTCGGTTGATCTGAAACATGAAAACACAATGGATTCTTGAAATATAATATACAAAGGAGTTCGCCTCGTAGGATTTTTTTGAAATTTTCATTTTTGACCGAATTGCGACTGTTTCAATTTAACATTCGTTTTTCGTTCGCAATTTCCGACGATTTTGGTTGCATAAAAAAGTAATGGTTCAATCAAATGAAAAACCCCTGCGTGGCGAACGAGAAAAACTATCGAAGAATATTGTATCCAAATTTGGACAAAATCGGATAAGCCGTTTTCGAGATACATCTGGAACCGACTTTGAAAACTACGTTTTGAGATAATCGCGTTTGAAAAGTGAGTAAAGAAATGACGCGCTCGGCCGTTGGGCCGCTGCATGATCTTTCGGTAAATTCTCCGTATAATTTTGGCGATTGCGAAATTTTAACATGAAATGTTCACACAATATTCTTCGTACTTCAAACATTAAAAAAAAAGAAGCTAAAATCGATTTTTCAAAAAGTGTACTTCAATGCCGTTTCGAAGTTTGTCAGAAAAATTACTCGCAGGATAGAGATATTTTTTACTTTACCATTAATCAGCAATCCTAGATCTATACATTGGTCCCTCCGAAGTATTCGCTGCTTCGTCAGCTGCAATTCTCGATTGTTTGCGCTAAATTCTTCCTTCACGGGTCGCTTTTCGAGTTTGAATTTCAGTGTTCGCAATGCGGTCCGCATCCTCGATCTCACATTGCCTGTCAGCATTTCTCCCGACTTGAATTCCCAAGGCATCCATCACTTGGAGATAGGATTTTGCTCCACAGTTAAAAATGCGTGTGGCAATATTGGCAGCAATGTTGACAATATTTGAACTGTTGTACCCTTCATTGGGCCGTTCTGTTGCTTCAGTCGTCCTTTCCTTCTCTTCTTGCACACTCGAGATACAAATCATCTCACGTACTGATTCTGACGCAATTAGAATATTCTTCACAATTACATCATACGTGCATTGTACAACCGGTCGTGTTAAATCCATCAGTCGACAGAATCTTTGCATACCTCAGACCAATTCCAATCATCCGCATAGCGAAAATAAATCTCGTATTTATTTCGTACGCATTTGAAGTATATGGACAGGAGGATACACTTCGGGGCTCACAGGATGGACATTCTATTTTTATTTTGGAACCAAGCTAGGTTGGTTTTTTTGGGAGGAAATCTCTTTTATAACTTTTTGTTAGGGTTTGCGTTCAGAAGGGGGATTCTTTACCGGATTTTTTGAGGGGAGTAAATGTACTTGCCGCAATTTTTTTACAGCATATATGCTGTTTTTTTAAGGGAATTTGTTGACTTTTTATATGAAATTCATAGCTTGCCAATTAATCTGGTAAGAAGATTGGGAAATATAAAAAACGAATTGGGAGTTCTGTACATAAATCAAGCCGCTGGTGAGTAAAAAAAATAAGTTTATTTTTCTATTTACAAAAAAACATACGCACAATGATTGCTTCTTTATTAATTTATTATTAATTATTAATTGCAGCACAATATCAACAAACGACTATGAACGACGATGAGTCGTCGTCCGACGACCTTGTCTCCGATGTGAATAATCTTCTTCCGCGTTCGCTAAGTCATTTTGAATCAGGCTTAAAAGCTTTTGAGACTGTTCACGACGAAATGAATCTCGCATTTTTGCATTCCAATACCGGTCGTCTCATGCGCTTGCGGGCTCTTATGCATTCTAAAATTCCCTCTCAAGAGCGTCATTTTCACAACAAAGAATTGTCCAGCTATCAAAAAGCCCTGCAGGTTTTGGGCTCGAGGAAAACAAATCCAGCGATTTGGGACGCCGTCACGTGGGATTTGTTGACGACTCTTTACACCGTTGCCACTCTTCTCCAAGATTATCCACCTGCAGGAAATGAAGTATGAATGGAAATTTTCAAAATACCAACAAATTTAATTCTGAATTTTTTTTAACAAGATTCTTTATAATTACATTATGTTGAAAGACTCTCCGAAATATTGTTACGTATTTAAATAAGACTTTCAATGCTTTTTCTTAAAGCCTTTTTTTCCAAACTCTCTTTAGAGAAAAATAGAAATCTTCAATTTTATGCAATAGGAATTAGTTCTGCAACGTAGAATTTTCTCTTTCCAAACGGACTAGAAGTTCGAACATGAATACAAGTCTCCATTTTTTTGTACATCCCGTTCCGACTATGTAAATAGTAACTTCTTAAGATACGCTTTTGTTTATGTTTTAATATAAAAAAAAAAATTTAATATAAAAAATAATATTAAATTAACATGTGTTAATAAATTGGAGTTCCTTGTTTTGAAGTATTCAGTCTATCATTCATTGTTGCTCCTCGTAATATTGACTCCCAACTAAATATAACTTGGCCGTTAAAGTATATTTAGGGCTTAGAATGCCTCTGGCAAAGCTCGAGCTTTGATTTGAACATCCGGTGTTTTGAAACTATTCTGTCTTATTGAGGAATACTTGAGAATTATACACATTTTTCAAGTGTCAATATTCATGAATATTCATAGACATCTGTTTAAAAATGGTACTGTAGACCCCGTGTAGCCTTTATGTAACTACTGAGGAGTGTATATTTTTAGGGTTAAATATTTATAGTAAAAATATCAGGTCGTCCCATGAATTCTTGCCAGTACCAGTTGATTTTTTTTCTTTATATCGGGTTTTAAACTTAATTCCCGCTATTTTATATGAGATGGAGTATTATTTTCATAGAAGTAACACTAAAACTATACTGTATTGAAGTATTGGATATAACCTGCAATATTCAGTATTCGAGAGTGAATTCACTTGTACACACTACTTTTTTTATAATATCGAAAATGTCAGGTTTTGAACCAACGAAACAGCATATGGGGGAAGCTTTGCTTTTTTGCTTTAATTTAAGAAAAAAATGCCGCTAAAAGTCATCGCTTGCTTCAAGAAACTTATGGTGAACATGCTCTATCTGAGACAACGTGCAGAGATGGGTTTAGACGATTCAAAAGTGGTGATTTTGACTTTAAAGACAAATAACATCCAGCACAGCCGAAAAAATTTGAAGATGAAGAATTGGAGGCCTTTCTCAATGAAGATCGATGTCAGACCCTTAAAGAATTTCTGATACGATAAACATTATTGAAATGGCTGTCAGCAAATGTTTACATAATCTTAGGCTGGTTCAAAAAGCGGGAAATTGGTTACCACACACAGAAAAAAAGGATTCGTAGATTCAAAAGGAACCGGATTGTTCTAAGTCGAAATTACGATAACGGGTGGCGAAAGTAATATGGAGTTAATTTATAACTCACCAATTTAGTTCATTTGAAATCGAAGAAAATGTATTTTTGCATCCAGATTCGTTCCACCTAACAATATATTGGTGTAATTCAATCATATATTGACTAGTCCAATCAGAAAAAAGTTTGATTCTACTACATATGTACATCACTAAAAGAAATTATAGGCCAAATTAACCAAAGAATCAAGTTAAATCTAATAATCTAATAATATCTCATAGAAACGACAAACCACTCATTTCAATTTGAAATCACCAATTTTTCATTCAATTCAGAATGGGTTCAACCATATGTACTGTTTGCTTGATAGAACCAGTATTTACCTTCAAGTACAAAAATTTATGGTTGGTTTCAATAAAAGAAAGTTCAAGTCTACCACATATATACATCGGGGGAAAAAAATAGTGAGACAATTAAACCAAAGAATGAAATTGAATTAAAATGTGTAATATTTAGTATACTTGATTTTAGGAGGAAAACGAATTATTCATGTGAATAATAAATTGCGTGTAGATGAACTCGAATTATGCGTGACGAATTTCAATGAAGAGTCTTACCATAAATGACATAGATTGGTGAATATAAATAATTATTGCAACGGTTACGATAAACACAGCGATCAATGGGATTCGGATACATAGATGGTATGGCATTTTAAAATAATTCAACGTGAGACGATAGAGTAAAATTGTAATTGGTCAATTTACTAGTGGATGACGAATCAAACATAAAAATATTTATACCGCATAAGCTTTACATTAATATCAGTTAAATGAGTATAAATGACCACGATTTTGTACATACGATTATAATGACCCTCAGTCGCGTTACATATAAGTACAATAATTCACACACACACACGCAGACAACGCTGCTTCTCACATATAAGCATCTTAAATTTTGTATCAGTGGAGATTCAACTTACTGGAGAATACATCGATATGATGACATATCATATATATATAAACATATATGTATATAGTGATAGAAAAATACGTATCTCTCTTTTTCTTTTCTTCTTTATCCGACCGCTGGGCGGACTGACATGATGATGATGATAGATGAGCCCTTGGATCGGCGATGATTTAGAGAATGAATGTTATACGATATCGAATGTATCGGCTGTTTCTCATCACGCATAGGTACGACGTATGAGTTAGTGTGGTGTATAATGGAAATTCTTTAAAGGTAAATAGAGCGACCGTTCTGGACGACTGTATATGGCGAACTCACTCTCTGTCTCAAATCAGATTTCTCGCATATGTGCTTCGAGATTCGAGAAATCACGTGATCATTTATGGAGCGGGGGTAACTGAAACGTTTAAACTCATCACAAATGGATCTCGTAGACACAAAAATATATCCATTTTAATTTGACCTGACAATTTTTTGTGATTACTGACATTAGGTTCAACCAAATACGATATTCTGTTGCTATTATCGGTGTTTTTCTTCAAGCGAAACAATTTATCATGTGTTTTAACCATCATCTTATTTGCTTCTAATATGATACAGGTTGATTTCATACAACGTTGTGTTCTCATTTGGGTGTATTTTGTCCGTTCAAAATATTCCCTAGATTAATTTCACTGTTGATGCAACGAATCCATCAAATGTTTCGTTCGATCAATCAATGTATTGTCTTCGGTCAAACCGTAAAACAGTGTACTTCAAATAAAATTCGATGGATTTGTCTTCGTTATTCGCTAAATGGAAACCATTGTTGATCGGTGTTGAACGGGTATCGATGAATAAATATTCGTTAAGACTTTATAAGTACTTATATAATGTATTTATTGAGAGATTTTTTATACATGTATGCACTTTAGGTTTTTATCACAAATTGTTGTAGTATTCATAAGGCAAGCATAGATTTTTGAACATTCTCTACAAACATATGTCAATGGATAACTTTAAAATAAATAATAACTATTTTATATCTTTTTATAAATATATTTAGTACATATTTATTGGAGACTCATTTATACACCGATGCACCCTAGTGCAATATCAAATTATTGTAGTTGTTCGAAGCCAAGCTTAGCTTCTTGTGCACTTTTAAAATTCACATTAGAATAAAAAACTTAAGATAAACAATGACCGTTTTGGGACTTTTAATCAATGTATCTGGTACATTTTATTGAAACCTTTTTCATATATCAATGCATTCTAGTGCATTATTATAAATTTCAGTACTATTTCAGAGGTAAACTTAGCTTTTTGAATACTTTTTTAATTTATACATTAATATAAAAAACTCAAAGTGTAAAATTACTGTTTTTGATCGTTTTTCTTACACATATTTCACAAATATATGTCCAGACTTTTTCATATATTAATGCACTCTTATGCATTATCACAAATTAATGTAGTATTTAAAAGGCAAGATTTATTTCTTGTACATTTTTCAAAATACTATAGTAATCAAAATCATTTTAAAAAACAATAGTAATAAATGTTTTGATTTTCGTTGTATGCATCCCAAATATATATATTCAAGGAAAAGAAAAGTAAATATGAGGAAATGAACCTTATTCTCTTCAAGGAGCATTGTAGGAAGCAGAAAAAAATAAAACATCATAACAAATAAAAAACGATAAAAAATCTCTTAGAGAATCTCCAAGGACACAAAATGAAATATTTAGCAAAACCATTTTTTTATGCATCTCAAACATATTTATGTATTCGAGGAAAAGAAAAGTAAACATGAGAGATGAACCTCTTTAAGGATAATTGTAGGAATGAGAAAATGAAAAATAAAAAATCATGTGCAAGCATTTTTCATTGTCTTTCCAAAGACAGGAAGTGTTAAATTTCTTTTTTATAAAGACATCGCGTCTTAATTTTCATTATGGAAACGAAAAAAGAACAATAAAAAATTTGAATAGAAAATTAAAATTATGTGCTCGAGTTAATAATTAATTTTCCGTGCTTGATACTCTCATACTTCATTTTTTTTATCTACAAGGGACATAACGCGATCCGTCACGGGTAACATGTACATTGCGCGGGTTATGTCAATCTAACTTTTTTTGCTTCAAGCAGAACCAAGTTTCATCAGACTGAACTACATAAAATGCATGGAAATGGTCGGAAAATCCGAGATTCATTAATTTTGTACCCAGAAAATATACGTCACCGATTGTATCAATCAAAGTGTGTTCAATTTTTCCGAATAACAATTCGTCATTTTCTTTCCCAATTATGACAATCATATTTTTCCGATACGTAGTACCGTTAATTTTAATCCATGAGAGCCTGAAGAGGGAATCTTCAAAATCGTTTGGTAAAGAATCTTTGAACGCGTGATAATTCGAATACTCGCTGAAGCTTATTCGCATCCACGGGCCAAATGATAATCTACGTTTAAACCCTTCTTCAACTAGAAATTTTCGTGCCAATGTTAATTGATGTCTTTGGGCAAAGGTAAAACAAATATTTTTGCGGCAAAGAGCAGATCTTGCTGGGCGTTTCAAATCTTGGTGTTTCGATTCAAATCTCATACAAGATATATTCGAAAGTGGGCCAGTCTGACGTGTGATTCGCGGATAGTGCACCAAGTGATGCATTGTTGGTTTAAGACCTTCTTTGATAAGCTCAATGTACAATGAATGATGGGCTGAAATTAACGATTCCAATGATTCTATTTCTTCTGGATGTACCTTAGGGTTCAAAACAATGCATATGATGTTTCGTAAATATTTGTACAGCTGCCAAGCTTTATTATCGGTAGGGACAATATCATCGATGATTAAATCCAACAATTGCATCAATCGGAGCATTTCGGAAGCCGAAAGTATAAGTTTACCTGACGTCAAATCTTTATTTTTAATAAGAGGCACGCTTTTCGAACTGCAAGCAGATTCATAATCAAAATATTTTAGGAGTGCGTTAAATTCTTCGAGAGTGAATATCTTATCGATGTTAATTAACTGATTTAAAATTTTCGGTATAACGTTTCGACATGCGCCTTCAAATATATCGTGCATTATATCAGCGTACAGATTCTTCGTTATATATTAGTTCGGAATGTCATGAAAAATGCAATCATCTTTCATCCCCCTTTCGAAAGCGCTCAAATCTTTTTTATAATTTGACTCAGTACGAATAAGACGAGGATCTTCTTTGAGCATAGAGCGCGACGTATTCTTATCAGCCCGACAAAATCAACACGAATATGTAGAATTGAAATTTTCATTAAACCCGAATATGAAATGAAGGCCCAAGTTATCTCCTAATATCAAGGTTAATGCGAAATAGACTCGTACATGATTGCCGTTCATATTCACTGTTACACCTGTACTTTGAAGATAAATCAATTCTTTTACGATATGTTCGAATATTCGTTTGTTCCCGAAATTATATTGATTGATAGTGTTATGAATTTGAGCTAAACATATATTTTCTGTCATTGACGCATATGTTGGCGGAATTGCTCCAAAACGGATGTAAACGGCTCCAATTTTATTGATACCCGCGTGACTACCGAGGGGATTGTTGACTTCTAAATCGTCGAAAGATAGAAACAGCGGTAGAACTATTTTATTTTCGAAGTTGCTTTCGATGTTTTTCCAAAGTATGCTACCGACGACGTGACAAATGAATTCCGAGTTTTTTTGCTTGTTCATAAAAGAAATAATGGTGTCAAACACTTCAGGAAGTTCTAAAAATTTTGTAAGAACGACTCTCAATGGTATTATTTGAGCCGTTAAATTTTTTATCAACATTGTCGATGTTCCCTTCCATGTACCCGCGTCGGCCATAGTACCAACGGTAAATGCAACAGGTCGAATAGACTTCACTTTTCTCAAAGTACTGATCTCTTTTGTAATCTGTGTTTAAACTAGCGAATGAATTTATCAATATGTCGATGCATGAATCAAAATCTGCACTTTGTTGTTTGATCAAGTTATTTCTACTTTTTAACATTTCGATCGGTGAGAGAAATTCTATAATGCTTTCAATTATATTTTAAATCAAGCTTCTATGATTAGAAGAAGCACTGTATAAATTGGCAACAAATTTAACGGACAACACCACTGTGACGGTTTCAAAAAATCGATTTTTTGAAAACCATTTAAAAAAATCTAAAATACTTTTAAGATTGAAATGCCGTTGGACCCAGGTCGAAAAAATAATTATTTTCGTAGATATTGAATATTTTGTGGAGCGGTGCAGCGGTCTGCGACGCTCGGGGTCCCAACTTTGAACGCGTTTTTCTCAAAACCCCTTTTTTGAGTGCGGCACGCAGCAGAACTCGAGCAATTTTTATCCGATCGACTTCAAATTTTTACTGTATCAATAAAAGTAGATTATCTAGAGAAGTACGTAAGATTTTTTCGATATCTCAATAATTATAAAAGTTATAGCCTATTTTCGACGAGAAATTTTGCTCAAAAATCATTCTTTAATTTCAAAGGCGTGCCTATTTTTTAAAAATCAATATTTTTCCAAATCCCTATGTACTTCTCTTCAAAATATCATATTATTACCGAAAACACTCGGTATTTTTTTTCAGACCGACGTTGAAGTGAGTTCTGCTGCGTGCCACGAACCACTGCGGAGATGACGCGAGAGCTTCCCCAGCGCCACCATGCGGCGTGAAAAATATGAAAAAAATGTTTTTTGATACATTAATAAACAAGGAACAAAACCCAAAAAAAAATTTTCGAATATCTCTTTTTTCCCGCAAAAAAACATTCTTGAAAAATGTGAAAAAATAGGGGGTCACAGTGGTGTTGTCCGTTAACGGATGCATAGAACGTCCGAAACTCTGGTTGCCAAGCAGACGTTTTTTGCCGCGCACTGTTTTACTGAATTATGCAAAACTGTCAGGTAAAATTTTTTATTTATTTTTTTAAAAAATTTGTACGTATTTTTAAACACGTGTGAGGAATAAAAGAAACTCGAAAAGTTTTACATCTATTCTACCCAGAAAATCACTTCTGAAAATGAGATTTTACACAACAATATGGCCTTAATTAAAAATTTATTGGATCATGTAATCATCAGTAAAAAATCATCAGTAAATCATCAGTAAAAAATAATCAAAATTTAATATTTCGAATAAATTACTTACTGTCACATGAACGATCATACTCTCTTGGCATTTGCTGATTGATGGTTTCCAATGTATTTTTTTTATTCTTGACAATTGCCTTCAGTGAAACGAAAAATGGCAAGAGAAATAGGCCGGCCATTATCTTGGAGTCTAAAAAATAAATCCAGAGATGAGGATAATGCTTTGGCTCTAATTCTAGGGGCTCATAATTTACTCGCTTACCTCGGAATTGAACATCATCGTCAAAAATCTCGATTAATGATAACGCGTGAACGTTCGTCAACGAACGGAGAAGCCGAACTTTTGCAATAAATTGGTCCCAACGCTCGTACAAAACTGTTTCTGAATTTTTCAGAAACAGCCTGAAGTCGATATCGATGAGCAGATATCCATTCGAGTCTTTGAGTGATTCGTATTGGGCGATATAGTCGTGGATAGATTTGTTGGAACTCAGTAACTCGTTGTACCGGAATTTTGTTGTTCTTTTCCAGTGTTTCTTGACGTCTCCAAACGGCCCTTTGTTGTGTTTAAACCACTCAATGCTTTTTGCAGCCATCTCCGCCTCTGTGAATAAACAGACGATATTTACTCATTATACTTATTTTGACACACTTACGCATATCAATTTGTACGACGAAAAAATCGCGCAAATACATTTTACGTTATGTGATTACTTTAAATATAGGAAATACCTTGTGCATTTAGAATGTCTGGTTGGTGCTTAGGGTGGGCTGTATGATGATGATACTCTTTAATTTGATTGCGAAATCTATTTACAAGTTTTCCGTGTGCCGATTGCGACTTTTTTGAACGAAAGACGTGTTTGGAAACTGGCGGTATATAATACGTCGCTTTGTTTTTTGACGGAAAGAGGAAAACGATCTGATCACTCAGTAGGTCGAAATCTTTGTTTTGTAGATTACTAGAAAAATAAAATTACAAATAGCACATATTACTTGTCAAAAAATAATCTCTTGCAAGCAAAAAAAGATTTCTTCATGTTATCCATAATATATTTCTTTATACGTACGAATTTTCATCGGTAATCAGTTCGGAAACCAACGTTTGCACTAGTCGTCGGCGGTCCTCTTTTCTAAGGCGATTTTTTTTGTTAATGAATTAAAGAATAATTTTCCCGCAGATTTTTTTTGTTTTTTTATCAACAAATTCCGGACCCAGAGCGTGCGTTCCTCCTCTACTCGTGTTTTAAATTCGTCACCTCCAACGCAGGATTTACGCCTCTCGCCTGAATGAAGCTTGACACCGGTATTTCCTGATTCATGCACCAGTTTTTTTTTTTTTTTTAACTGGCTCGCTCGGCTCATCGATGGAACTACCCGGGTCTGAAGGATTTGATCTCAAATAAGTTTCATTATCGCTGGACGATTTTCCTTCCGTTTCGCTCGATTCTGATATGACTTTTATTTCGGATTTCTTTTTTTCCTCGTCTTGAGCAATATCAGTATTTTTTACGGCAGGCGATTGATGATAATAAAATCGCAGAACTTTTCCATTTCAATTTTCATTTAATAAATAATGACAAAATATTAGTACCCCAAAAATGTATTGAAGACTAAAAACCGAACCGCAAAATAAAAACCCTACAATATGTTGCTTAATCCCCAATGTGACATCTAATTCACTTCTCAAACTAATAATTAATTTTTCTGTCTTAAAAAAAAAAAGTTAAAATAACCGAATTGACGCCTGAAAACATTTCTAAATCAATATGTCGCTCTTCACTTCCTCCCCTTATGAAAATAATCATATACTGATAGATTGGTGCTCATATGCTGGATGCTCATATACCGGTTGCACTTATAAGACATATTTCAATGGTAATTTTCCATCAAAACATTTTCAATACCGTTAAACATCTAATACTAATTCTAATACTAATACTACCCTCATTTTTGTTCGAAACAAGCAATTCAGCAACTATTTCAATATTTGAGCTCATATTTCATTGTTCTTTCTTCTTCGTAAAAGTGTTTGAATAAACGATTTGATCCCAATCCAATTTTTAGATAATTTTACTCTCAAAATATTATTCTCATCAAAGGTTAATTCGCAGTACATAATTTCATGACCAATTCAATTTGAAAACCAACATTTTTTTGTCCCGAATACATGGTTCCGTCATATCAGATACATCAACAGATTCCATTTGAAGATCATTTCACTTTGTATTTTGGATGAAAAAAAAAAAATTCCTCAATGCCTCATTGAACAATTAATTCGATTTCTAAATCAATGTTATTACCTCAATTTCATAGAACAAATAT
Source organism: Rhimphoctona megacephalus (assembly GCA_963989365.1). NCBI lineage: Eukaryota > Metazoa > Arthropoda > Insecta > Hymenoptera > Ichneumonidae > Rhimphoctona > Rhimphoctona megacephalus. The sequence goes on from OZ022417.1 coordinate 12,087,963, forward strand.
TTATTACAAAAAACCGAATTGATAGCTAACGTATGTATATATTAAATAATTTAATTTAATATATACATACGCTAAAAAAAATTAAATACTTTAATTTTTTTACCAAAATAGAAAAAATTCTAAATACTTATTTCATTAAAAAAATTAATTTTGAAACTCACATTTCAATTTGAAAGTTCTCCCCTCAATAATAAATTTATTCTAATACATAATTCAACATCCAAATCAATTATTCAATTAAAACTGTTCAATTTTTCAGTCCAAATTCATAATAAAAAAAAGAATACGCAGTAATTGAACTTACAAGGAACCCTAGGTAGGTCGACCCCTTCGATTTTGATGTAATTTATATATATTGTAGTACATCGAAAACTAAGAGATATGTATTTTTTTTTATCGGCCCAAAAACGGTTTAAAGGAGTGAAAACAGCTCCCAAAGATGGGCACCGAACGGGGTGGTTTCTCAGTTTCGAATAGAAGCGCTTGACGTATTCGAATGAAACCAACGCTGAAATGTTTCTATTGATGAGTCATCGAAAACGCAATCTAGGCTTTTTAGGGGAAAGGGTGTTTAAGGGTTGAACAACCCCTAATTTAATAATTTTATTTTGTACCATAAAAACTATTGTTCCGATTCGAACGGAACCAACTGCACTTTGTAGAGGTCGAAGAACTAATCGATACGTGTTTTGGGGTTTTTACGAAAAATTCGCTTTAAGGGGGGTAAACCACCCCTTCGTTGCAATGCCTTATATTAATATTTAAAAAAAAATGTTTTCAATTATATTATTGTACGGCAGCACAACCACCTATATAATTTATTGAAATGTCTTCAAACACGAAAATAAGTTTACATTTGATCTTGTTTCTAGGTGAGATCATCCCTGTATCGATAATTCCTGCATAGGTCCATTGTGAGAAACGATAAAATTACAGTGATTTCGAGTGTTGGAATTTTTCGGGACTAATGTCTCTCCTCGAAGTTATTCCATAAGCAATAAAAAATATAATTCAACTAGAAGGCAATACAAAAATTTGGGAAATATATAGTTAACTCATTCAGGAGTTCATTCTTACGCTTAATTATTTGCTTATGATGATCAACTCTTTCTTCCGCTTTACTCAACAAGTCTTTTTTAGGTTTTACCTATTCCGATTATTATTATTCATCAACTTTCATGAATATAATATTTTAGTCTGCATTACAGGATATTCGTTCGGTCTCATGCTCCATAATTATTTACTAGAACTACTGGGTTCTTTGCATATATTTATTCAATTGCTGTGTATTTCTGATATTAGTGTACATATTAAACCAACATCATAATACGTGAATATAGTTTTCAGATTATAATCAATTTTTATAGGTCGTGCAGTAATGGTATTCATCGAAAAAGTGTTGCAAGTAAAGTGATTTCTTACACCATGAACATCTTATTATTGCTACTTTCTCACAACCTTGAACATCACATTGAGGTCTTGATGGTTGTCCGAAAGCAAATTCGACGGGGTTAACAAATTCTTCAGGTTTATCACTAGTGTAACCACTTTTGTACCATGCATATCGAAACAAATTTTGATACCTTGGTGAAGATAACCGATTATGAGTTAAAGATTGCAATTTGATTATGTCATTTCTTAAATGTAGATTGAGATCATAATCAAGTAACAAAACAGCGTCTGAAAAATGTCGAACATAATTTTTCCATATTCTGAATCCATAAACATCAAGTGGCTGAATCCTTCCGGTTGTACCTTTTGGTATGATCATTGTTTTGATGCTTTTTCCACGGGGTGTAGCTTGCTTGACCAGTTCTGTGCAATGTCCACTCCATGAATCTACTAAAAGTACACTTTTTGAACCGATGTTAGGGGGAAAAACCTTTTCCAGCCACATCTTAAAGTGTTCTGGAAAATTCAATATAATGTTTGTTTTGACTTTAATTTTTCTTTGCATATGTAGGATTAACAGGTTTTAAATTTAGCTTTTTTTCTTATAGCTGAAAATATAAAAGAACGTAGGGTATACAAATACCTGACGTAAGTTTTCCTGACTTGGAAGCAGTCAAAAAGATATTACTCGGTTTAAATATGGTTGTCTCCACAACTGGTCCAATTTTTCCGGTAGGTTCTTTCAAAACAATGAAAAGTGGCGATAGTAATTTTCCCTCTGCAGATATCGTGGGCTATATGGTATAACTGTGAGTTCTCGAAGACACTGACTGCACAAGGCACTCGACCTGTTTTGAGCCTTCTACTGCCAATGTTCGTCCTAAATGTATTTCTAATTGAAACCCACTTTGGCCTGAATTGTATATGTTTTGTAAGCCATATTGTTCAATCAAAGGTTTAATTTTATTAACAAAATTTTCTGCATCTCTTTTGAAATTTGCTCCTTCTTCTATAGTTTTTCGGGTTACGAATTTATTAATTTTTCGAGATGTTATACGGTGAGCTTTCTTAAATTTCCACAACCACTAATCGGAAGCCTTAAACCGTACGTCTTTAAATCTCATCTCTTTCTGGGCCTGTAGGGCTCACCTTCGAAGATCCACATCATGAACAATTAAACCGGCGTCAACAGCACTTTTCAGATTATCCAACGTGAATTGAGAAATGCGAGCTAGTTTTTCCATGTATGTCCCACCTTTATTGAATTGATGAGCCCAACGTTTTAATTGACTTTTAGATTTTACTTTTTTGAATCGGTGTTTGACACTGTCTACGCTCAAGTTCTTTTTCTTTCCGCTCCTCCAAAATTCGACTGCTCTTCTTTTATAATCATAGCTCAAATCTTCTTCATCGTTCGAACATGTATCGGATGGTGTTCCAGGACTCCATTCCATCATCTTATCTTCTACAGGATTCGCCTCACACTCTTTATAGGGCTCTTGAAAATCTAAAGTATTTTCTTCAATATATTCCACCCCATAAAAATCTTGCATACTTTGCAGTAAAATTTTTTCAATATTATTTTTCAATTCGCGTTCTTCATTATTAATCGGGCTTTCAGCAATGTTCATCGCTTCAAACGTGATCAACAAAAGTCGTATAACATTTAATGGAATCACAATCATTTTATACTACCTGTACAATAACAGTGTATATTTCACTTTAATGTCCCGTGAGAAACTGATATTTGTCTTCAAAAATTGCTTTAAGAAATACGAAAATATACGCAGAACCTAAGCCAGATAAGCACGCAGCCAAAGCGATAAGCAAAGATACTAATCGAAGCACGTAGCTTAAGATATGGAGAAGTTACGTCCTATCTTTAAGTACCATAACTACGCATAACCACCACCTACGCATAACTATAACTACACGCAAATCTATTTTTCGAATAATAGTGACAAATTTTCTCTCGCTGGAGTAAATAACTTGAGAAATCAATGGACTCGGGGAGATAAGTGGGAAAAACAACGAGAGAGATTATCAAGAAGACAAGACGATAAGACAAGGTGATAACGAAAATAAGGTACACCATGGAGTTTAGTAATTGGTGCTGGGCGCCGAAACCGAGATAATGCTATCCAGACGTACTCCTATATATCATTTAATATAAATTTACAAAGCGTAGCATTAAAGTGTGTACCATAATTTAATATACGTATGCATACGTACATATTATACTATTCTTTATACTGAAATAAAATTTTTTACATCTTGCTAAAAGGGGCTTGGCGGTAGGGATTCCCTTCAAATGTATTAAATTCTACGTTCTATGGTTCATCACAGTTGAACCTATGCTTTATTTCCTTCATAATAAATAAATCGTAACTCACAATGGGCCTATGTAGGAATTATCGATACGGGGATGATCTCACCTAGAAACAAGGTCAAAGATAAACTTATTTTCGTGTTTGAAGACATTTCAATAAATTATATACGTGGCTGTGCTGCCATACAATAATATAATTGAGAAACAAATTCTTTAAATATTAATTTAAGGTATTGCAACGAAAGGGGTGGTTTGCCCCCTTTAAAGCGAATTTTTCGTAAAAACCCCAAAACACGTATCGACTAGTTCTTCGACCTCTACAAAATGCAGTTGGTTCCGTTCGAATCGGAACAATAGTTTTTACGGTACAAAATAAAATTATCAAATTAGGGGTTGTTAACCCCTTAAACACCCTTTCCCCTGAAAAGCCTAAATTGCGTTTTCGATGACTCATCAATAGAAACATTTCAGCATTGGTTTCATTCGAATACGTCAAGCGCTTCTATTCGAAACTGAGAAACCACCCCGTTCGGTGCCCATCTTTGGGGGCTGTTTTCACCCCTTTAACGGACAACACCACTGTGACGGCTTCAAAAAATCGATTTTTTGAAAACCATTTTAAAAAATCTAAAATACTTTTAAGATTGAAATGCCGTTGGACCCAGGTCGAAAAAATAATTATTTTCATAGATATTGAATATTTTGTGGAGCGGTGCAGCGGTCCGCGATGCTCGGGGTCCCAACTTTGAACGCGTTTTTCTCAAAACCACTTTTTTGAGTGCGGCACGCAGCAGAACTCGAGCAATTTTTATCCGATCGACTTCAAATTTTTACTGTATCAATAAAAGTAGATTATTTAGAGAAGTACATAGGATTTTTTCGATATCTCAATAATTATAAAAGTTATAGCCTATTTTCGACGAGAAATTTTGCTCAAAAATCATTCTTTAATTTCAAAGGCGTGCCTATTTTTAAAAAATCAATATTTTTCCAAATCCCTATGTACTTCTCTTCAAAATATCATATTATTAACGAAAACACTCGGTATTTTTTTTCAGATCGACGTTGAAGAGAGTTCTGCTGCGTGCCGCGAACCACTGCGGAGATGACGCGAGAGCTTCCCCAGCGCCACCATGCGGCGTGAAAAATGTGAAAAAAATGTTTTTTGATACATTAATAAACAAGGAACAAAACCCAAAGAAAATTTTTCGAATATCTCTTTTTTTTCCACAAAAAAAAATTCTTGAAAAATGTGAAAAAATAGGGGGTCACAGTGGTGTTGTCCGTTAAACCATTTTTGGGCCGATAAAAAAATGCGTGTCTTTTAATTTTCGATGTACTACAACATATGTAAATTAGATCAAAATCGAAGGGGTCGACCTACCTAGGGTTCCTTGTTAGTTAAACAACTGTGCGGTCAAAATAAGATTTTCGTGAGTTAAAACAACATTTTTAATTCATCAAAGCGTCTAATTGTTGCAAATTAACAGTACTAAATATTGAAGACTTTTTAAATTTGTGCGTCATTCCCACGTATTAATGAGACAAAACAGTGTGTTTATGAAAAAAATGAACATTAATTAATCGAACTTAATCAAACAACCGTGCGATGCAAAATAATCTTTTCTCCAGTGAAGGTAGATCGGTGACGGCTACGTGATCTTTGCAGTACCTATTATAGACCAAAGTTTGCAAATGCAAAATCGTCTTTGAAATTATAATTTTATTATTTTCGAAATATAAACAGCGGAGAATGGATATTTTTATATGATTTTATTGTTCAAAAAATGTTTAATAATTGAAATTTGACGAGCGTAGTGGATTGTAAAACGTGTCATGGCCGTTACTGTCATCTGCCGAAACTATCAGTTTTGTTTATAACCTATATAGAGTATTTACACAAAGGAATTACGCAACGACAGAGATTTTGCCAGTTTACCTATTACCATTAATTCTACCGATATTTATCAAATACGGTAAAAACATTTAAGAACAAGAAAGAAAACACAGTCAAATTGGCAAACTGTCACGTCTGAAGGCATGTTCTAGCAGACGCTGAATACAGAGTTGCTAAGCGCTCTCGCGCTCTTTCCCGTGTCATTCCTGTGGAAATCTCAATCATTTTACAACGAATAATTTTTTATTTTTCAGTCGATTTTTAACGGTAACGTCCAAAAACCCAAGTACTTTTATATTCAGGAATATTCACGGAATACAGTGATCATTTTTTTATTACGAAATCTTGGAAGTACCAAATGTAAAAATTCAATAAGTCTTGACGTGCATACGATTTTTCTATGCTCGTAGGGATAAATGTCTGGAAACAGTCGATTTTTACGAATTAATTACTACCAAACTAGATGGTAAATAGCGTTCAAGTTGCAAATATCAATTCATCTCGTATTTATGTGTAACTATAAAAATTGTCAGTCCTTCATCTTGGATGGCTCAAATTCATCGATCTACCTTAAAACAACAACATTTTTGGTCAATTTCTATTGACCAAAAATGTTGTTGTTTTAAGGTAGATCGATGAATTTTTTCGTCCAAATTTTTTCGTTAAAAAATCAGCTTTCTGTCTTTAATATTTGCTCAATATCGATATATAGTTATTATTTAAATAAAATTCTCACTATCGATTGCCGACAGTATTCTTAGAATGTGAAATGCATGTAGATTTAAGCACTAACCTTTTTGAGTGTTTTATGCTTCGTCGTCCATTGTTCCAAAAATCTAAGCCTGGGTCCGCCTGCAGGTATCAATTCCCGGATGAGATCGGGCGTTAGTTGGCACAAAATATCGACATCTACGAGGTTTTCTGAAAAACGTATTTATTCGTCCAATTTTATGGTATAATTCGTGCTGCTAAAAATTAGATGTCACATGCAGGAACAAAACACAAGGGTATAACGACAGACGAACACGCAAAATGATATTAGAAAGTAGAGACGAAAACTCATCACAGCGCCGCGAGTCGGATTCTGACCACGTTTTTGATACGTTACATTTAACTCGACGATGAGTTGTAATAACTTGGGATTTTGATAAAAAATAAAAATTTCGATACATTTCGATATAATGCAATTTGTATGATCGCTTCACGTGTAATTTATAAAGTTGAAACTTAATTATAACATTCAAATATGAAATGTAACATTATCACGAATTATAAATTTATCATTAACATATATACAACCTGAACCGCTGATTTGAGGTTAGCACGCAGCTATCCTGGAATCCAATTCCACCGAAATTGCTACACCACTATATTTTATATAGAAATTACATACCTCGAAACTTGTCGATGAGCTCCTCAACTCCCCAATCCTTTAGGATTTCGTTCACCGATTCGCTGCACATATTGAATGATATCGCTGGTGAAAATACTTTTCTGAGAACTGAACACGCTTTCACTCGACGAGCTCACAACGAAATAACTGAGCGTCGAGCGAAAACGGAAATAGAGGGCGCGAACGCTGGGCACGATCGGCGCGTCACCACGCGCGCCCCCGGTGTTGCACGAAAAAAACATTAAAGCGATCGTCGCATTAATTGTTTTGAACTACGGTATAGTATTGAAGCAACCAGGTATTATATTGATTATCATAACCGTCATGGAAATATAATAAACGGTCACAGTAATGTTTCGGTTGTTTCAACGTTATTGGCAATTTGCTAGTTCAAGCATATTTAAAATGTGTTCAAGCCATGTATATAAGTATGCATTTTTTAAGACTATTTTACAGTCGAGCCTCCCGTTTGTCGACCCGACGAACCGCGTATATTCCCTTTTGAGAATTTCTCCTCCATCCCTACCTTTAACACTGCTTATGCACACAGTGTTGCTCTGTGCTGCAGCGCAGAGTCGAGAATTTTCTAGAAGTGCTGCTTTTGAAATATATATCTCGAAGTAGGGAGTGGAAAATTGGCAAATGGGATCACAGAAAGTTGCCAAACGGAAAGCTCGACTGCATATCATTTTCCGGCGTCATATAAATATTGCACACTCAAGATTCAGTTGTATCAACCAAATCTTGAGTATCGGGTGTTCATTGAATGCCTACAGTTACCAAGAAGGTGAATCTATCTCACTTTGATATGAACTGAATATTTTTGTTAAATGTAAGCATAGAGTTATTGATATAATATAGCAACTTACAAGGAAACCTTCCCAGGTGTACCCCGCCGATTTTGTTCCGCTTGGAGTATGTTATTCTACATTGAAATCTAAGAGATACCTATTTTTTTTTTTGCGGAAACTCATATTTAAGGGGTGAAACACACCCCTAAAGTTGAGGTCTCTCAGGGCAGGTTGTTCAGTTCCATATATATGCAGACAAGGGGGCAAAATCAAATCAATTGCATTCAATGCTTCATAAAAAGTTATGACTACTCGATTTTTTTCAGCCCTGAGGAGGTGAATAAGCCGAAGTTATAGGGGTTGAAAATTAAAAAAACGTTATAACAAATAGAATATGTTCGTTGTGGAAGTGAAAAAAATTGCATAATTAACAGTTTTAAAAGTTAAGAGATACATATTTTTGCATTTTTCGAAAAAATGCATCCTTAAGGGTGTACTACCCTTACATCCGAATACCTTTAATTTCTGTAGATACGTATTTTTTTAAGTATCTGTCTGCTAGAAAATATTCTTTTGGATATAGAACATATCGTGAAATTGTTTAAAAAGATTGTTATCAACATAAAAAAAAAAATTTTTTGAAAAAATTTTTTTTAATAAAAAAATTGCGATTTCGTCTTCGTTATATATAATAATCGTTACAACATATGATTTAGGCGATTAACAGACCATCATATAAGATAGTCCTCGACGATCGACTACTTCGCACTGTTTTGCGGTTTTTGCAATTCCACGGTTTGCCGGTTTTTCCGTAATTCCATTTTATTTAAGGGGAAACGCCACTGTGACGAACCACGAAATTCTCATTTTTTGGGAATTTTTTTTACCCAGATTAAAATAATTAAGGATTGGGTAGAAGATACTTTATTGAGTGTATATTCAACTATTTCAGTACCAATTTTTATTGAAAAATATTTAAAATTTACAAAGTTATGAACTTCTATGTGATGATGAAAAAAAATTCTTCTCCACTATTCCAAGGAAATCTTGGTAACAGGTTACCTGATCATCAAAAATAAAAAAATTCAATATCTATATGAATATAGCTATGGTTGTACGTAGCTATTTAAAAAATTTTTTTCATCATTTTTTCAATTTTTCAACCTTTTTTGTTTGTTTAAGCGGTCTCAAAAATAGTAAAAATTGAAATTTCAAAAATCGGCCACGTACAACGTTAATGACTGGAATAACGAATATTTGGAAAACAGTTTTAATTGGTTCATTAGTGTTCGAGTATTCCCTGGGACAAGATCAAAAACAGTTGTTTCGAGGAAAACGCGTTTAAATTTTTTGTTGCCTTTTTCTTGATATAAAATGAGGTGTTATTTTGAATATTGATACTTACTTGTGACTTGAAAAATTCGTTTACACAATTTTGAACATGTATACAGCAAGAAAATGTAAAAAACAAAATATATAGAATTTTTTGACTTGTTACAATGGCGTTCCCCGTTAAGAGGAGTCTGTCATAACTTTTTTTGAGGATTTGGTTTTTTAGAGATCTTTATTAGGGTGGATTTTGCGAATGGATGACTTTTCGTAGGATTTGGTAACTTTTTGTGATTGTCTAATTATTTTAAGGGAAGGTTTCTCACAACAATTTTTTTTGAGATTTGGTTTCTCAGAGGGATTTTCGTGACAAGGCATTTTTTAACGTTTCATACACTCCAATTTATAGTGAGTATTTATTGAGAGTTAGGTCATATTTTTTATGCGACTGACTGTAAAAGTGCGAAATAGCTCGCCGTTCCTTTGAAAATCTGTGAAAATAAACGGAATTAATTATTTTTTGTAACACAAAAAATATTTCGGTGGAAATTGAAGATAGACTTATAAATATTGATACTGACGGCGAGCATTTGATAAAGGTCCAGAGTGAAAAATCCGTAAGCCTTGCAAATAAACGGCCTTTGCGATTTCATCATAACAATGCCCAACATGATCTTAAACTCCCTGCTACGGTCTATCCATGGACAATTGTAAGCGGCCAGCGCCATGCTGTCTGACTGCCATAATAAAAAAGAGAAAAAAACTGTACATCAAACTCTACTAAAGTTAATTTTTTCCTTACCTGTACTGTTAATTTATGAGAATAACCACAATATAGAAATGCCTGTACTATGACAGTAGCAGTGTGAAATAGAGCCTTGGCAACTTCATCCCAATTCCCGTATTCCAATTCCTTGTAACAAATAATTTATCTGGTTTAACTGTTTAATTTAATAATTATCGTTGAATTGAAATGTCGAACTTTATACTTTTTCACATTTATTATTTGGTCTGTGTGATGATTAGAAATGGAAAAATTCATGTTTTTGCATTAAAAATTATTATCATACGATTTTTCATTAATGACATCTTTCGATTTATAAATGAGAATAATTTTCTGTCTTGCATGTATTGCTTTTCCACAGATACGTTGAATATTTAACGCACCAAATAAGCTTAGAAGTTAATTGTAAAAATTAAAAAAATAGATTTCGATAATATAAGTCGCAACATTTTATGACAATGTGTGATCTATTACGTCAAGTTAGTTTATTTCGCCAATATTGATAACTTCATGGTTCATCCCACATCTACGTATAAATAGAATTTCATTTAAAGTAAATCATTCTTATATGAACAGTTTTCCTTGCTGAGACTTCATTCATTTTGTAAAGTGTATGAAATTCATTTAAAGTACGCTTTAAAAAGGCCCATCGAAATAAATAGTATTAATTAGTAATTAAAGCGTTGGAAAATAATTAATGGATTAATTCATCATGGGAATAGATATCCCATTAAAAATCTGTCATATTGACAACCTTCCGTAAATCTAATGTTAATATCACTTTCACTAAATAGGCAAGGTATATATATGTAATGAAAGCACCTTTTGAAGATGAAAAGCGACCAAGCACATATTAATCGTAGTCAACGACAAAGTCAAGAATACTACTGGATTGAAAATTTCCTCAATCGATTTGCAATATCTATATAAACAGAAATTCAGTAGAATTGGGGTTGATGTGTGTAAGTTCACATTAATATTTTGATTGTAGCCGAAAACTTTTTTTTTCGACCATGAAAATTAATTTTTCGTAGTACGAGCCTCGAAGTTCGATTTTCGATTGATATATAGCGTGCGGTGAAAATTGGCTAATTTCTCAATGATTTAACGTTTGCATTACGTTATTGAACTGATTGACGACAAAACTTTTTTTCACGGTTGATAATTTCTGTTATAAAGTTTTAGATAGATTATAACATACTTGAATGTAACGATGTTTATGCAAGACAACAACACGTGAATCCGTTATAACCGTTATCATCTAAAAATAATTAAATGAATAAGGAAAACGAATGTACCGGAACCCTCCACATAGCTGAAACTCATGGAAGCAGCTGGATCTGTCCTAAAGCATATAATAGCCAAGGAATTGAATATAATCCCAATTGATTTGTGAATCTCAAATCGAACTTTCGAAGCAGCCCCACACAGCACGGAATATTACAGCAATGTTGTTAGAATCTTGCAATATTACATGTTTTTGAAAAATATTACTACAATATTGCAGAAATATTGCCATTGAATATTGCAAGATCCTTTTTGTAAATATATTGATGAAATATTGCTATCGAATATTGCGAGAATGTTAACATAAAAATATTGCAGAAATATTGCCATTGAGAGATTAGTTTACCCTCCAGCAGCCGCGCATGTGTATTTTATACAAGGAGGGCGATTTTTCGTGAAAAAAACTTCCCATCATTGACGGCTGACCCTGCCCCTCCAGGAATGTTTCTATTATTCTTCAACACTGCGCGTAGTACAGCTTTCGATTGAGAATTCAGTCTTGAACCGTCTGCGAGCGCTAGGATGTAACCGAGGACGGTCCAGACTGTGTACAAATTCTTGCCCAAAACTGAAGTGTGTAAAATGCAATCGTTTTGTATATAAAAAAAACTATTAATGAATTTTGCTGCCATATCAAATAATCGAAGCTGAAAATATCTTTTAGATGTAAATATTTTCCAAGTTATTGGTAGCATAGTCGATAGAGTATTGGGTAGTTCCATACAGTTAACAGGTTTTTTTTGTCGCGCTACTTTTTTCCTGTACCAAACGTTTCTGACCTCTCTTACAGGTCATATTTCGATGTATACTAAAATAACGTATTCAACCTCAATATATCTTGACTATTCTTTAGGTTATATTAATCATATTTTGTTCTGGCGATGAACATCTTTTGTGTAAGGACACGAGCCTCACCACCCTTCATATCGTTTGGTTATCTTTTTTTTGTTTGTTACAAACCATGTAAATTTTGTATGTAGTGTAGTTTCAATTACTTGATTTGATTAATACGAAATTAAAATAATTTCGCCACAGTAGTAGTGACTTTTAAACATGTTTGTTCTTACGAACCACAGCTACAACGATAATAATATTTCAAAAAAATATTTCAGCAATATTTCGGTGCTGCGTGGTACGCATTACAAAAAATATTCTATGAAACATGTGAGTAAGACAATGATTCCGATGGCACGTGAGTTGACGTCGCATTCACGTCGACTTATGATGTATTCACACTCTTATACTCGGGTGGTCATCGCACTCGCCCTCGGTTTACGCTGTGAATTACACTCGTTTTCATGTGAATACCCCATAAGCGTTCGGCCCTTGCGGAAACTTCGCGCGCGACATAATACGTTGTTTTATAAAATACGACATTATTATGTTGAATAAAAAAAATCTGCGTGCGTTTTTTTACTGCAGCTGCAATTTTTTTATAAAAGTAATTTCCCAGTAACACCTTGTTATTTCTTCAAGTTTCGGAAAAACCCTCGACTTTTGGCTTCTAAAGTAAGCATCAAAATCAATAACAACTGTTTCTCAATTTATCATTTAAATCATACTTTTTCAATATTTTTTTTGTTATAAACAAGGCACTAATGCAGACGTGCGGTGAATCAAAAATAGATAAAATCCACATAAAAAGTGTATTGCTAACGAGTATAATTCACAATGACGTTTTGCTATCTCCGATAATCGATGAATCAATTCTCTCTCGTTCATTTTCTGTTGATTGTTCTCAATACTCATTATGTGTTCCAAATCATGGCCAAGTACCTGTTAAATGAATAAAAGTTAACATTCAAAAATTTTCTGTAAACATAATTCATGAATTAAATAAAAATCACATTGTCGTGAATTGATGTATCACAGTGATCACAGTTCGGGAAATTGATTTTCTTTAGTGAAATAAAGATTGTTTCGTGAAGCTCAAATGGATATGATATAAGGAAACTATAACGAACATTTGAAGCGGTCTATTATTTATCTGTAGTTTGGGAGGAAAGATTACAATTCATGGTGTGCAAATTAACATTTATTCTGCGTTCTGTAAAATTTGGCTGATTTAATTTTTTGTAAGAGTTGTCACGTTTCTAGAGTGTATAAAAGTTCGATGTTTCCTCGAGAGTAAGTAGTGAAACAGAGTGACAAGAGTTTTATGATCGAATCTAATAATTATTAGATTCGATTACGATATTTTATATCGTAATTTATATCGTAATTATTTTATATCGTCTTTTATATCGTAAAATTATATATATAGATACATTAGATTACGATAAAACAATTATAATTGTTTTATCGTAATCTAATAGAAATAATAATAATATTAATAATTACTCGAAATTGGATTGCTATATGTGTGGTCAATTGAGCGAACATGGTATCTGCAGACATGCAATAAAGTGCGACGACAAAAATCACAAGATTTTCCCAACTAATGCACAAGATATATTTGGTTGGAGTTTCAGTTGACCATGGATACTTTGCCGGGTACACCGTAACTGAATAATCGTACGATACGCTCTTATTTTTTTCGAAGGCGTGATAAGCCAACCAAAGTCTGAAAATGAAAAGAAGCTTTTTATCATAAATTTTGCAAATAATCCGGGCTGGTGAATTAATCATATTTGAAGATTTCTATATATGTTTTGTTTCTCACATGTGTGGTCGTGCGGCGTAACTAACCATAAGGGTCACCACCATGATGATGTACAATTTTGTCACATAACATGTGTGTTCGGCTGACTTCTTAATTTCCAGCCTAATCACGTCTCGTAAATTCGCTTCGTCCCACAGAATGGATAAACGCAATAGCAGGATACGAACTTCTTTCCACCAAGACCACAGCCTCCAACCCTTGTATCGAGTAAGAGAAAAAGATCGAATAACTCGCCAAAAACTATTACAATGTTTGTAAGAACAATTTTTTCCCGCGCACCTCTTCAAAATATAATGTCATTTTGTAGTAACTTCTGCTGAAGTAGACTTTCAGAATAAAAAATATCATTAGATTGAATTTAATGATTCTATTTTCATCATAGGATATACATTATCTGGCAGAGATCTTGAGAAATGATGCGAGTTTTTTTTTTAATGTTCTTTATGACGATATGACGATAAAAGTGAAGATGACGATAAAAGTGAAGATGAAGAATTACTAATTTAGTATATATTTTATACTATTCGAATTTCTTATCCCTATCTTTATCATCAAGAGACACGGTAGCGGCTTGACGCCAAGTATTAAAAAGAACACATTTTTCAAGGAATAGTATAGCACAAAATTTTCGTCCAGTGCTGCCGCACTTTTATATACAGGAATATGAGGTTTTCCCGATTATTCGAAATTTTTAATGTCCACCCATGCAGCAACGAGTGGAGTGAATGAAACTAAAAAAGAGTTTATCAATGCAAGTGATTTTTTTTCTATCAAATGGTTTTTGTTAGAAGTCGTTTGGTAAATGCAATCCGAAGATATCGTTACATTGCGTAATAAAATTCGCCACTTTGGGAACTTTCATTACAATGTTATTTCTTAGAGACAGAAGGGCGTAAGCTATGTTTGTTTACATTGGACATATGCCCATTGCGGCAAAAGTCTACATTTGTCTATCCTGACGTCATCACACAGTTACCTAGTCAGTCTTCCCCTTCTCCTCTTTCGAAAATTTCGCAAATTAAGATGCAGATAAAGGGATAAAAATTAAGATGGAGGACAAGGTGAAGGTTGAAATGTTGAAGGTCAAGGTCAACATGGAAGGAGGGGAGGGGGAGAAGGAGAAGGAGAGGGGAGTGGCAGAGAGAGGTAGGGGTAGAGAGAGAGAGAGGGCAAGAGAGCGGAGCGCAGGGGGGGGAGTAGGAATGGGAGACGGAGGGAGAGAGAGATGGCGACCGAGGGAGAGAGGGGGGAGAAAGAGTCGTTTGAGGTTTTCTTTTTGTTGCTCTAGGTCTGTAATTCGAATTGAGTTCGACTCAATTGTTTCAATCAGTTTGGGTAATTGGCTTCAAAATTATTGTGTTAGATCATATTAATTTCACTGATTGATTTGCGTTGTTCCGCGATAAAATGAGTAAGTTTAACGTCAGAGGTGCTTGGCAGGTTTGCAACCGTATGCAGGGAAATCGAAGATAAATTTGTTTCTGTTTCAGATTACTTCGCCATTATAGAAATATTCCAATGATAATTATTGAGAGAAACGGTTAGCAAAAGAATTAGCAGTGGCCGATTTAATATTGAGGAAATTGAAAATGAGTCATTTGCACATGAAAATTTCAAAAAATGCTTCTTTTAGGCTGCATATTTGATCAGCTGTGTATCTTTCCGAGCTTTTTTCTCAACCACGCATACTAAATTTTTGCAGTGAACTTGTATGGCACGTAGTATGTACGTACGTTTCTTGGCTATATTAAAAAATGGTGAAAAATGCTAGAAGTCTAGGTTTAAGGGGTTTCTGTTCAAAATCATCAAAATCAATCAATCATCAAAATCATCAAGATCAAAAATTGATAATGCCCTTTTTAGAAAACCCTCGGTTTTTTACATAAAACTAGAGATCTTTTTTTTAGATTCAGTATATTTTTCATCTGAAAGTGCATAAAAAATTGTGTAAAATTGCTACTGGTTGTTTTTGTTTTACGACTCATAGCTTCCGAGTTATCGCAGCCTGAACCCAGATGGGTTCAGCAAAAAGACAAAAATTCAACCAGCTGTAAAAATCGAAAAAATCGTCAAATCGAATAATCCTGAAATACGTGTTCGCTTATTTCCTACATAGAGAAGCATATAAAAAATTCACACGAATCAAAAGGATAAATTTTTGAGAATGTAAAAGCGACGTGAAATGCCCCATATGTATATCAATGAAATTAAGGCGAGAAACCAGTTTAGGAGGCCGAAATTTTGTTTTTTTTTCGTGAATTTTTTTTACAGGGAAGGAATAATCAGAATTTGTTTAAACTTGGAGGATAATTTATTCATATTTTGAAGTACACTTTATAATTTTTTCAAGTCATTTCCACCGGAAATAGTGGAGTTAGAAGCTGCTGTCCATGGACGATCGCCATCCGAGTTTTTTGCTGGTGGGCATTCCTGAAGTCACAATTTTTATCTGTAATCATTACAATTTTTCTTTTCGTTAACAACATATTTCCTAAGAATATGAACCTTCATATAATATATATAATATATATAATAATATGAATATTATTATTCTTATTATTTTATTATTATATTATTATTATATTATTATTAGATATTATTATTATAGATATAGAATATTATTAGAATGAAGATAAGAATATGAATTAAAAAAATGAAGAATAAGAATGATGAAGAACATGAAGAGTGTGATCAAAAAAAGTTGAAAATTGCATGTTTTTGAGATGTTTGAACACAATGTCACGTTTTTATACCATGTTTTTTCACCTTTTTTGCATTAAAAAAAATATTTTTAATAATAATATCATTCCAGAGTTAGGTTCATATAGATTGTAATTGAATAAAGAATATTCACACAAATTTTCAAAACGATTGGTCAATAACTTGTTGAGCTAGAATGCCCACCAGTTGAAAAAAAGTCGTTTCGAGAAAAACGCGTTTGAAAAAAAATGTAGCAGAAACGAGAAATTCAAGGCAGTAATTAATTATATAAACTGCTCACCGGTTAATCAGCTATTCCAGCACAATATAGCAACCCCTCTTCTTCTTCAAACGCATCATTTCGGGCTTGCATCTCCTCTTGACGAGCTTTCCAAGCTTCTTTGATCTCCAACGAGCTGCGCCTATTGTCTGTCTTTTCACGCGCTGCTCATCCATGTTCCCGGCAAAATTTAAGTTCTGCGAGCGAACTACGAGTTTTAATTCGTTCATCAGCATCAGAAGGGCTGAATTTCCTTCATTAAATAACGCAGTAGCCAAGAATGCTGCAACCTCGACTATTTTCAGGTCAGCAGGTGCTTTGGAGCCAATCGCCAAACGGTCGAATTGAAACTTTCATTAGCGTTCTGCGTATGACCACCTAAACATCTCGTCAGCAAATCGTCTCTCGATAAATCTTTGTATATTGGAAGAATTTCTTTTTGAACGTCGGGGTGTAATGGGGCAGGGTGCGCTTCAGGCTCCGTTCCAAGTACTTTAGCTTGCTGCCACTTGCACCAGCTGTCTTCTCCCTCCGGACAGTTGTCGTGTTGTGGATTGTCGTCTGTGGATATCATGTGCTGAAAAGTTGCCATTATGGCCTTCTTCATGTCTTCGATGCTGTTTACATTTCTTCGAATCGCTAAGCCATAATACGTGCTGAGCTTTTTCACCAAAGCCTTTGTCAATTTTCCTTTTTCGCCCAGTTTTTTAGTTTTCCTGATGTTTCGGAGCCGAGTTCCCATCCTTTTCTGAACATGGCCTATGCATTCACTTTTGACAACTATCAGTTCATCACCGTAGGGATTTAAATTAACAACTGCTGTGAACGTTTTCGAATTTCTATCACCAATATAATTACCGTCTTTTATACCATATAGTTCCTCCGATCTCAAGAACGTCATTTTCACAGATTCCACTTCCATGTTTCCCGCGGAGCCTTCATGTGTTTTCATGCAATTTTCTTCGTCATGATCGTCTTTCCATGTTAGATATTCTGCTGAATTTTTCGTTTTGTTCTTCCAATATATACATGATTGGCAGTAACTGATTCGTACAACCAGATCGATGACTTTTCCGGAGTAATATCCGATGAGCGTTGTAACACCATAAAGTGATTTGAATCCTCGATTTTTCCAAGTTCCATCACCAGATACTTTCAAATTCAGAGTAGGTCTCTCGCGTTTCTTGTTCTCTTTCTTTTCTTCATCAACAGCTTTCTTACAGCAGAATTCATACACTTTTTTCGCAGCGGCGTGGATGTGAGTGCAAATTCCATTGCAAGTTTCTTCAGCTATACCATTGCCGATGTCCATGTAATTACAAAATAAATTCAGTCCTTGTCTGCCAACATCTAAGAGCCGCATGACAAATACAATCCTAAGATTTATCTCAAATCCAGTGTTGAGTAAAGGACCTGAATTGATTTGTCTCGATCCACAGTGGCAATCGACAACAAGCTTGAAACCAAGGCCACGTTTTCCAGTTTCTTGAAATTTCACATTCTGTTTGCAATTTCGACAAATAAAAATTTCCGACAAACCAGTAGTTTTCAGTGAAAAATTCGATGAGCCTATAACAATGTACAGGATTTACAGTCACATTCTCACTGGTAGCAGTCGAAAGTTTTATTGCGCTGGCACTTCCATCTTCACTAACACTTGACGCACTCCTGGTGTGTTGATTTCCTTGGAAGGATCTCTTACGTGGTCTACCACGTCGTTCGCTGCACTCACGACAACCTTTCGGATACGCTGACATTTTTACTTTTAACACTTCTAACTCTAAAGGAAAGTCGGAGCTAAACTGACCAAACTCGACGCTCTGTCGAAATATTCCAAAGGTTCGAGTACCTTCTACCCAAGGCCAATCAAGAACATCTGCCGAAATCCCCCTCTCTCTATTATCCCGTAGTATAGGGATATTGAGCTAGGTAACTGAATAAGGGACTACCTGAGCGATCGCTCCGTTATAACTACTACGCGCTTCAGCGCCGAACCGACGGGCGGTCACTTAAGTGCTCATAGCATCGGAACTAATCGGAATTTTGCTTTGAAATTTTGGCAACATATTCTTTAATAGTTTTACTAACAATTTATGAAATAAAAAAAGTCGATTTATTGACCCGTCTAAACTGGTTTTCCGCCTTAACGGGAGTCCTCTGTATGTTTGCATGTTCGCATAAAACTCGAGAATTACTGAACCGATTCAAAATTTTTATTCGATTTTTAACTTAAAACATTCGCCAAAAATTAAAAAGTGTAAATTAATAAAACAAAACGAATTACTAATTTGAAGATAATTAAACAAAAGAACGAATGGTCGCTGGGGTTGAAAATTCAGATATAAAAAAAGTTACAGCTATTTTCGTCAAGTCATCAAAACGTTAAAAAAATTGTTACTTTCAATATATTATTGATCAGCTTATATTCTAGAGTTTTCAGTTAACCCTTGTTTGTCACCTAGGGGTGGATTATACCCCAACATTCGTTTGACAAGCATGTTACTCCCCGGAGGTGTGGCAAGCAAGGATTAAAAAAACAAAAAAAATCGTTGCAAATGGAAAGAAAACGACACAATGTGATTGAGGTTACATATAATCTGGATATATTGGTCCATTGACTCAATATATTATTTTCATAGTGAAATTGTTATTTTTGTTAAGGAGGTTGTATCGTTTCCCATGTAAAAATTATTTTCCAACTTTACACAATAAAATTTTGTAAATAGAAAGCTTAAGACAGTATTAAACTTCTGGCAGAATATGCCGATGATTCATCGTCTCAAAATTGAGATATTTATTGTTGAAGTTCGAAATTTTTTGAAAGCTTCCATAAGAGCCCATGTTAAACTTGTCATTTTCAACAATGAATATCTCGATTACCAGGCGGTGAAACCTCTCCAAATTTTTCACACATAATTAAATGCTGTTCAAGAAGATTCACGCCAAATTTCAATACATTAACTTGGAATAATCAAATATAATGTATTTTTCGTATGATGTCATATAAATATCGATACAACCTCCTTAATTTTAAAATTGTTAATTGGTCAATACGATTTTTATTTTTTTCTATTTTGTAATTGCTACTCCCATGATAACAAATAGTTACTCACCGATCTTTTTTATGTATTGATTATTAGTTAATTATATTTATTATTTAGTATATTATACTCAGTGATAGAAACTTTTTCTTTTCAGTTTATTAGATAAATTTTGAATTTTCCGCCAGAAACGTTCAAAAAAGTACTATATATATAATCGTCGCGACTTTGCCAAATTTATTAGGTATTGATTTTGATTTCGTCGCCTTCGTCTAATAAATATTGATACTTAAATAACCAGACGGTGAAAAATTTTCATTTTTTTCCTATTATTAAGAATAAAATTCTGCACGTGAAAAAATATGTTTAGTTAAAAAATATTTTCTAAGAAAGTTTTAATAATTAAATTGTACACGCAAATGCTATTCCTCCTATGCTTACCATGTTAAATTGCCATTTTTTGTAATTAAATAACTAAAAAACCAAACGGTGAAAAAATCTGGAAAATTCTGTTAGCTGTGATATTGCTCTGTTATTCAATGTAACAAATTTCAGAATTAAACCTTTGTTTTTGTAAACGCAAGAAGATCCTTAATAGAGCTAACGTAATATAGAGCTTTATTGGGTGTTATAAAATCTTCAAATAATGTTGAATGTCGGTGGAAAAAATGAATTATGCAAATACTGTCGTTTACATAACGAGAACAAGAATAAAAAATCAGTATAACAAAGTCCGATTCAAAAAAAGATTTTGACCAAAAAAATTAAATAAAAAAAATTCGAATGCGAGTGTTTTGGAGAGTTTTTTTTATTTACTTAATTCACATAATGTATCACTCATGGTCATCAATTCGCCAAGTACTTCGGCCGAATTCTTTTTTCCGATCTAATGTTTACCGTTTCAATTTTTTTTGTATCGGTATTTTTTTTTCATACTGACTTTTTATTCTTGTTTAAGTTGTGTAGAATAACAGTACTGTAGAACCACTGTATTTTCATACTCAATTTGTTCTTTTACCAACATTCAACATTATTTGGAGATTTTATAAAACACAATAAAGCCTCCCGTACTTCGCCATATCTATTGTATGTGAAAGAGCATTAGACACTAAGAGATACGTATTTTTTTTATCAGTGGAAAAACAGTTTTAAGAGGTGAAATCACCATTCGAAGTAAGGCATATCAAAGTGTGGTTTTGCAGTATCATCTGGAAGAAGCATTTCATTGATTTCGATGAAACAAAAACTAAAATTTTTTTTATTTAAAGCGATGAAAAGTCCGCAGGGAACCCCGGTCCTGGGATTTACAGAAACAGGAACAGGAAGTTAGTAACGTGGGAATTAAGTGGGTTTTAAGTGATGGGATGCGCTCGTAAAAGTCCGCAAGGGCATACGCAAAAACATAAAAAATAAAAAATCAAATCATATATAACGAATTTAACAAATAACCATAATACACTGCAACCCTGATTCAAGGGACCCGGTTGATGAAATTTCTCCCACAATGCACCGAATATCGATTGATCTGCGCTCGGTGGGGTCATCTGGTCCAATCCGGCCTTGCATCAGGTGCGCAAAGATCGAAAGACAAAGCGTGCGCGCAACGTTCTATATTTGTAAGTGCGATGCGGAGTCGGTCCTGCCGCTATTCCTTGAATCGGGGACTTAATGTATATATATTTTTTGCCTTATTCAAACTTTACAAAATGCAATGAAATTCGTCGAAACGATTGCAATAATGCAATCGTTTGGAGATATAGCCAGAAAATATGTTTTTTTAAACTTGCATCGATTTTTCTTCAAATCTCACGGCAGTAAATAATATTTTGTAATTGCAGTAGGAATCAATCCGATGAGAAAAGATCGGCAAGCATTTGTTCGACTGAAAATAAATTTTGTGTGAAAATGAAGAACATGTATTCGCGGGAGGGGTCGAGCCTTTTAAAATTTATTACAATAATAAACGTTTGTTAAATTTTTGTTGGCCAATTTTTTATCCAACACATACCGTTGTACATTTAGTGGAGTTCCAATCAATTGAAAGCAACATTCTTTCTCTACGCTCGGTTGAAGAGCGAAGGTTTCGTTGGCGTCATGTAAACAGTCACTTGAGATATTTATAGGAGACTATCGCCTCACTTTTGAGCGATACAAAGAAGCCTTATGCTTGACAAGAAGGGCATCAACTCTTCAGCAAGGAAGGACCGAGGCATTATGCAATGGAACGCAGAACAGCGCATGCCGCTGACCTTATGACTAATATTCTTTTTATTGTATCGAGTTCTATACATCAATTTACGAGAAATATATTAATTAACCACCGAATACCTAGAGTTTCTTACACAATCGTATTATTTTTTTTAATTTTCGGGCCCTTCATGGATGATGACTTTTTAGCTGAAGTTACAATAACTACAACATTTCTTTTCCATACAATAAGCATAAACACACTATTTATTAACATTGTGTTCACTCTGGGGAAGGCGAATTTTTTTTCACAAACGCCCATTGAAAATTGAATGCTTGCTTCGAGAAATCGGAATTTTTTGAATAATAAGAATAAATCGAGTAGTTTTTGCACAGTGGAGGTTATTGCGAGAAAAATTAGTAAATTTCTCATAAATCACAAAAGTTCAAATAACTCCTATGCCGTTGATTTTTGGATAGCCTTATATGGGGTTCTTCCGATTCACAGTGATGTCCTTTATCGCTGATTTTGCTATAGACCACTATCTCTGTATAATCAGGACACGCTGTATAATCAGCAAAATTCATAGCTGAATATGAAATAAGTTATGGGAATGTCGAAATAATACATAGAACAAAGCGGAAAAACTCAGCACAGATTACGCCCAACAAAATGGAGCAGGTTTGGTCGTATCCATTGTATTTCATTGACGCGAATTTTGATACTACCGAAAAAGAGCGACAAAGGGCAAAACTGAAACGATTATGAAAAATCTTTTTGAAACAACTTTTTGTATCCATGATATTACGCTACAATGAAGGTAAACAAGTAAAAATACTTGGCAAATATTTTATCCAGCAAAATTTTAAAATTTTGTATGTATCAATTGTGTTCCGATAATGCAAATTTTTATAGCATCAAAAGAAGAACAACTGAAGAGTTTTTGAAACAAATTTTTAAGGGACCTCAGTGTAAATCTTTTTGAAATTCGATTTTTTTTGTTTCACATTATCCAAAAATGTGGATTTTTATAAACATGCTATTAAATTTCGGCCGCAAAATTCAAATTATCCCGGTTGCTATAGTCTTTCTTAGAAAAAGGGATTACAATTAATAAAAGATATAAAAAGGGGATTAAAAAAAAAGCTTTAGAAGGGAAGAAGGGATGAGAATCATGAGATGATGAGGGAATGAATGATGTATGGTGATGAGAATGATGGATCGTCGATTAATTGTTAGTAGATCGTTCGTATGAAAATACAGTAGAACCTCGATTATCCGAACTCATCCGGACCGAGCCCAGTTCGGATTATTAAAAGTTCGGATAATAGAAATGTATAAGCGTGGGTGGGTATATATTGTACATTTTATTTTAGAGAACCGGTCGTCACAGACTCCTCATTGCATTTATCAAGAGACGCGGTAGCGACTCGATGCCAAGTATTAAAAAGAAAACAAATTTGAAGGAAAAGTGGAAACATAATATTTTCTTTGAGCGCTACCGCACTCTAATATACAGTAATATGAGGTTTTTCGGACTTTTTGAAATATAAAAAGTCCTCCCACGCAGTAACCGGTGGAGTTATTGAAACTAAGAGCAGATTACTAATGCAAATTTTTTTTTCTACCAAGTGCTTTTTGTAAGAAGTCGTGTGGTCCACGCAATCCGCAGATATCGCAACATTGCGTAACAAATTTCATCAGTTTGGGAACTTTCATTACGATGACATTTCTTAGTGACAGAAGGACGTAAGTTATGTTTATTTGCTTTGGACATACGTCCTTTGCGACAAAGTCTACATTTGTCTACCCTGACGTCATCACACGGTTACCTAGTAAGTCTCCTCTTTCGAAGATTTCGAAGATGAAGATGCAGACAAAAATTAAGATGGAGGGCAAAGTGAAGTTTAAGGTGGAGGTGGAGGTGGAGGTGGAGATTTACACATTGACGGTCAAGGTCAAGATGAGAGAGAGAGAGAGGGGAGGACAGGGGGATAGGGCGGAGGATGGCGAGGGGGCGAGCGAGAAGAGGAGCGAGGGGGAGGGTGGAGAGGGGCAGAGGGGGAGGGAGATCGAGGGGGAGAGGGGAGAGAGAGAGAGAGCGAGTTATTCTCTCTATCTCTTCCTTGCCGTTTTTCTATTTTAAGTAATCCTTTAAAAATATTGTTGAACTTTTGAAATTTCACATTTGTCTCAGATTTTTCCAGGGCTTTAAAAAAATGCATCATTGTCATTGTGTTTTTCTCTCTCTCTATCTTTGTAGATAACGGTGTGAAGCGACCGTACGTCTTATATCAAAGATCAGCGGCAATATGTAAGAAAACGTCAAGGGACAATGATTTGTAAGCAGAATGTATTAATGCTGATATTCAGTGTACCCCAAATATTGTAGCGAAGTTGTATAAAGTAATTAACTATATTTATGAACTAAGAATGTATTTAGAATATTTACATGTACTTATTTTTTCACTATTTTCACTGTCAATATCCAGTACTTCACGATTTCACCATTTTATTCCACTCAGTTTCACTATTTTTGAATTTATCATTTTACTAGTTAGTTAGTTAATGAGTTTTATTTGCACGACCTTTGCGGCCTTTTACAACAATTACATAGATTACATAAAAAAAATAGTATGACAATATCTCGCTTTGCACATACTCAATCAATCTCTTTCACTCATTTTGATAATTCTCCTGCTCATAACTCTCGCTTCCCATTAATATCATTTTACTATTCACTACTTTATTATTTTACTATTCATTATTCACAAAACAAAGTACTATCATGTTTTCAAAAAGAAGTGATATCTTTCATCTATCTCATCTATTAATCTTAACCATTTATTTCATTCGTCTTATCTTTAATACGAACTCCCTTATTCGGTCTGGGAATGGATCTGGGGGCTTCTTTCATCATCGATGAAAGAACGAGTTGATCATTGATCTGGGGCGTATATCCGAACAACCGTTTCTTCCCTAGCTTATTTTTGAAAACCATGCACGCCAAGTTTTTGTGCAGTTTTTACAATGAATTTGTGTCGTACGTACACGTAGTCACGTGTATCGTGTACACTTGTACGTGTACGTGCGGTTTTCTATGTAATTTTTGTTTTATTCATTTCCCGTAGAATTGTTTTGTACGTTCATTGTCCTTAGCTACCATCATATCATAATACTAATTTTTTGATATTTGTAGGAGGGGTTAGCAGGCAGGGGTTAAGGTGCACATGATCTCCTGTGAAATTTCGTAATTCATTCACCGTACTTGGCTATGTTAGAATGATTTCATTTTTTTTTAAATCAATGGCACCGTTTTTTTTAGTAATTTCTTTTCGAAGTGAAGTAACTTTTGTATATAACGAAAAAGAAATGAAAGCTGTGAATTAAAAGATAGTTTTTATTTTAACGTAATAACAAAAATATAAAGTGGTCATTTTATAAATCAGGTCGCGACTTTTTAAGACTTGGCGTTCTTTTTTACTTTTTCAAAGTTTTTACCAAATGGAAGATCCACAACTCATTTTACTTCTATTGGTCAGTCACGCATGAGCATAACCCAGATGAAATACAAAAATGTTTTGCAGTTCGCCAAAATCTATTAGATTTTGGCGAACTGAAAATTACCCAACTATTATAGTCTATTATCTATCACAGGCGCATGGATATAAGCTATTTGGAGAAATTCATGTAATTTTTTGTTGCACGCATTCCAGCTTACCAAAAACATTTCACCAGATTGGGAACAAAGATTTCATTAAGGGGACCGTATGGTCTAGAAATTTGAAAAAATCGATTTTTTTTTTTTCGATATGTCGAAAGTATAGTATCTCAAGAATATACTGTGAAATTTTCATGCGGAAATTCTCAATATTACAGCTTCTACAGCCCATAACGCAGGTAGAGAGCGGTCCGCGCGCTCCTAACGGGTCTAGCGCTAACCGGTAACCTAATCGGAGCGCAGCAGCTGTCCCAATCCTTCTCCGAAAATATATACCTGTATATAGTACATACTATATACCTATATATACTTTTCCCTTCCCCGAAATATACCTATTGTCGAACATTTGTGAGGGAAACGGTCATTTCGCTTTCCCCTGACTTGATCAGTACAACGTTACGTTTTGACGAACCAACATCGAAAATTTTGAAATAAAATATCAGAAAATATGGATAGAAAGCAAGGCCGTGACTCTTCTAGACGACCATCTTCTGTAGGTCGCAAAAGATATTTCAAGGGCAATCGATTCACTATCGAAAATACTACTGATTTTACGAGCACGTCTGCGAAAAAATTAAAAGGCAATGAGGAATTGGAAGTAAACGTTAATCCTACTTTCAATTATTGCATCATCGAATTCAGCATGATATTTTTAACGTTGCAACAGTTGTTGAAGTGTAAAGATTGTAACGGTGCGGTCACTTTTAGCAAAAACGGACAACGTGGTCTAGGATTCAAACTCTCTGTGAAGTGTGAGTGTAAAGAAACTTTTATTTTGTCTTCGCCGTTAATTGATAAGGCATTTGAAATCAACCGTCGACTTGTTCTCGCCCTGAGAATGCTTGGAGTAGGATTTGAAGGCTTGAAAAATTTCTGCGGTCTCATGGATCTTGGACAAGGAATTTGTAAGAGTACATATTACGGCATCGTGGACAATATAAAAATTGCAGCTGAAGCCGTCGCGAAAATCGTTTTCCAAAGAGCATTGAAAGAAGAAGTCGAGTTGAATGTAAAAGCTGGGCGTCCCGCGGATGAACTTTCTGTGTCTGGTGATGGATCGTGGGCGAAACGTGGATTCTCATCGCTTCTCGGTATTGCCTCGTTAATAGGGAAATACAGTAATAAAATTTTAGATGTTGTCGTCAAATGCAGTATATGTCAAGCCTGCTCTCAATGGAAAGGCCAAGAGGATACGATTGAATATGAAGCGTGGTATCGAGAGCATGAAGATCACTGTGACGCAAATCATACCGGAAGTGCTGGCAAAATGGAGGTAGACGGCATTGTGGAAATGTTCAAGAGATCGGAAGAGTTGTACAACGTAAAATACGCGAACTATATCGGAGACGGCGACACGAAAACGTTCAAAGCCTTATTGGGCACAAAGCCTTACGGGGATGATTTTTTAGTTTGCAAAAAAGAATGTGTTTTGCATGTTAAAAAACGTTTGTACAAACGTGCTGTTGATGCGAAAAAAAAACATGCACAAATAAAGAAAGCAACAAAGAAATTGACAGAAAAAGAAGAGGGAAAAAAGACACAGCGGAAATCGATAAATAAAACACCGAAGCGTCAACAATTGACGAATAAATTATTGCAAGAGCTGTCAACTTATTACGGTCTAGCAATTAGACGTAATTCAGATTCGACTGAAGGGATGAGAAGTGAAATATGGGCAGCATATTATCACAAAATTTCAACAGATGAAAATCCGCAACACTCGTACTGTCCTCCAGGTTCCGAATCGTGGTGCAAGTGGCGTCAAAGTGAGGCTGCAGGTACTTTAGACACCTACGAGCACCCACCTGCTCTGTGCGATGAAGCACAAGAGATATTAAAACCAATTTATGAAGAATTGACAGCAGAGACTTTATTGGAAAGGTGTATTGGCAGTAATACGCAGAACAATAACGAAAGTTTCAATGCTTGCGTGTGGCACCTTGCGCCGAAACATCTGTTTGCCGGAAAAAAAATCATTGATATGCCACTCACATTTCCGCTTGCATATTCAATGAAGGATTTGCATCCCTATTGAAAATAATGGAGACCATGGGCATAACAATCGGGCCACAAGCGGAGCAACTAGCGCAAAACCGAGACGAGCTGCGAGTATCGAGCGCCAACCGTAGGAGCACGGACAACTCCAAAGAGGCTCGGACAGCTCGAAGAAATGAAAGGAGTGAGGAAATCTTGAATTATGAACGTTCCGAAGGAATCCTATATGGTGCCGGAATCGCGGATTAACTGTAAGTATTCAAAATTTGCTCAATTTTTGAAAATATCTGTACCTCAAACTTTAAACTCATTTATCTCGAAACGACTTTTTTCGGCACTGCGCAGGTGAAAACAAAAAAACTATTCAACCGAATCACTTGAAATTTGGATATGTTGTTCACAACATGTATGGCTATCGTCGGAACTACAATCATAATTTTATTTAAATAATTTCTTATTGTTTATACTAAAAAACTAGTGAAAAAAAACCCGATTTTACGAATTTTTTTTCAAAAGCGCGCCATTTTGTCAATTTTTAATTTTTTCGATTTGTTCTAGTCCCGACCATAACTGCACTCTTTCTGATTAAGAATCTTCTTGAATTTTGTGTTTCAGATGAGTAGAAGTCTCGGATCGATCTTCACCGTCCGGGTCGGATTTTTCGAGAGGGTCGTCTTCAATGCCAATTATATGATAATAAACACTGTTTTTAAAATTAAAAAAAAATTTTTTTGTATACTTAATAAAGGTAGTAATAAACCCGAAAAGTTAAAACATCGATTTTTAAATTTTTTATGGCAAAAAAAAAATCGTGAAAATAGGTGAAATTTTCGTGCTCTAGACCATACGGTCCCCTTAATCAGCAATCCCAGATCCATACATTGGTCCCTCCGAAGTACTCGCTGCTTCGTCAGCTGCAATTCTCGATTGTCTGCGCTGAATTCTCCCTTCATGGGTTGCGTTTCGAGTTTGAATTACAGCCTTCGCAATTCAAATCTTGAAGTTTTCTTCAAAAACTTGAAGAAAAAAATTTCAAACGAAAAAAATTAGATTGAAAAAAAAATTTCGGCCGAAGTACTTGGCGAGTTTATAACACATACAATATTACGTGAAATACATTACGTGATCCAAGCTAAGCAAAAAAACTCGCCAAGTACTTCGGCCGAATTTTTTTTTTCAATTTAATTTTTTTCTTCAAGTTTTTTTTCATCCCAATTTTTTTTTCTGGACTCTGTTCTTTTGACCGATTTTTATTTTTGTACATTGGTGACTTTTTTCAATAACCAACTAATTTTTGCTTTTTTCTAAATACTCCATCCTCAAGCGACAATAAAATACTTGTCCTATTATTGATATTATAAATTTTAGTGCTGAACGTAAATCATTGGCTTTCCCATTTCTGTTTTTGTAAAGTAATTATTTTTTTTATGCGCAAATTGATCATTTACTTGTAGACTCTGTTTTTTACCAGACACTTACGATGGGCATTGTTGCTTTTTATCTTGGGATCTCGATAAAATATGTGAAGTTTTTCATTTCTATTTGTCATTTGAAGTATAGTTATTTTATAGAAACAATCTTCTTTTTCCTATCTCAATCTTGCCAAATTTTTAAAAATTTTGTACTTTTTTGGGTAGTTTTTTTCTGTGAAAACAAATGGAAACAGGGGTCAACAAATGTACTTGTCCAAGGTTTTTTCCCCGGGGAGGGGATTTTTGGCCAGGATATAACTTCTTTTTTTCTGAACAGCTCCGAATCCTAGAATTTTTACACGATAACAGATAATCCTTGAATATCTATGCTGACATAACCAGTAAAACCCTAGCTCAATATTAAATATGCAATGCGATGCTACAAATAAAAAGCGAACGAACTTAGTACAGCTTGCACAAACAAAACGCAGAAATTCATTTCAGTTAACACCTCGCATTTCCTGCAGTATATTGAGAAATTCGATATATATATTTGGTGCGTCTCAGCAATGTGCATTTCACTAATATGAGAAAAACATGAGCGAAAGGCCAAAAATGAAACCGTATAGAAATATTTGTGGAACACTTTTTTTTTAACAAATCATATCACAATGCACACTAAAAACTTGGATGAATATTGAATTTTTACGTTCTTTTCTCATGCTTTTATTTCCACTCATATCTTTTGCACAAGCCTGACCGAGCGATGCCATTACACTATTGCTGAATTTCTGATCCTTCGACTGGTTGTGAAATATGATAACAGATGATCCTTGAATATTTACGCTGACATAATCAGTAAAACCCCAGCACAATATAAAATATGTAGTGCGATGCCAAAAAGAAAGAGCGAAGGAACTTAGCACAGCTCGCAGTAACGAAGCGGTGATCCTTGTATGCAAAGGAAATAAGGCATCAATTGTTTCCACAAGGAATAGCAAATGCTTCATTGCTTTAAGTTTCACCAGTTTTTTTAGATCAAATTGTCGAAGCAGAGAATCTCAGCCCAATTCACAGCTCACAGTGCCTTCAGTATATTGGTAAATTTCTTGAAGCCGAAAAGAAATATTGCAGAATATTGGAAATTTTATGTTTATTTATAGACCGCACCTGAAAAGTATTGAAAATCATGATTTCACGACAAAAGTTATTTGTCAAATTTTTATAATTAAAGTATTTCATCAACAATTAATATTTTTACAGGTTTTTATTTATGAGCACATGATACATCGCTTGTCACAACTATTTTCATTCACTCACTTTTGGAAAAAAAACACAGTCTTTTGATCTGTAAGAAAAATTTAAGTGACATGATTAAAAAAAAAATCGTTGCGTTCTAGATTGAAACTTCAACATCATTATTTGCGAGTTCACACATTTTCAGAACGTATAACACTGATTTTTAAGGTTATGTTCGTTGTATTTTCTAGCACTTATTCCGGCCACACTAATTAACGGTTTTATTCGGATTATTTTATACGGAAAAATAAAAATGATAACCTCAACGAGTGGTGAGGTTTGTTTTTATTTAGCTTTTCTGGAATCCGAAACAAAAATGATTTCACCAGCGGGTGCGAGGTTATCTTTTTTAATTTCGCTGATGATTAATTCCGAGATATTAAAAAATATTATTATCACATTTCGCAATATTTATATATTACCGTTTTTCGCACTATTTATATATTTAAACTATTTATGAATCACGATTTTTCACAATCTAAAAAACACGCGATTTACACGACTCGCACTTTACACTGTCAAAAGTCAAAACTACCGTCAAACTGGTTAAACATTCAAACTTTCCGTGGTATGTGTGCAGAGGAATGTAGTCACAGGGACACGTTCAAAAACATCACTCGTGTGCACACTGGTTTACCGATTTGGGAACACAGGGAAATGACCACACTCGTGACCAATCAGAATCTCGATAGGCACGCTGAGGCCTTTCATTGTGACATATACAGACACGTCAAATTCTTCGATGTGTTGGAATTTTTGCATAATTTTGAGCCTGTGCAAAGTTTTTTCTCAGCAAATACGGCATCAATCGTGCTGATTTAAAGCTCAATCGAAAGATTTTTTCTTAATTAGTCTCCAGTTCAATTTTCAAGTCATCATCTGTCTCCTGAGCTTCGTAATTCGAGAAAATGACTTTCAGTTTTTACCCCCACCACCGAAATTTACTTTATTCAGAGATAATATACTCTGGCGAGCCTCGGGCCAGCAGACGACAGAGCTGTCAAATGTACTTGTCCCGAGACTCTACCGAGTCTCTTGAACAACGCGATCAGTGAAGCGCTTTTTTTATATCGAGATAAAATCCTAACTGGACTATATAAGAATCGGGTAAGCTATACGATGAAGCGAACGACAACAGCTCGATGCCGCGTACTGGCCGGAAAAACAAAAGTTTGCGGAGATTCCAATTTTACTCGCCAGGTGGCCTTCTTTCGCATCCACTGTGACGAATGCGTAATTCGTTGCTAGAGTGCGCTGATTTCCGTGCAGAAAAAACCGCGAAAGCGCAAATTTTCATACTAGTATTTCATATAATCATGTATTCTTTTAATAAGTTTATCGTTTATTAAAGATTAAAGAAATGAGAGAAACGTGATCGACTTGGGTGACTATTGAATAAATTATATAATAAGCAATAACTACTAATCGATAAGAAAATACGATAGCCCTCGCATGACATAAATATAAATAGTTAAAATCATTCACAGTTAAATTTGATGTTCTTTTAGTGCATACGAATATAATAAGGCTTTATTCTTAATACTTTATGTAAACAGCTTCAAACAAGGAAATTTTGTGACCGGATTGATTTTATAAACAATATTAATAGTCTACGATATATCTGTCATCGATACTTATGTATGAGAGCGAACAACAAGACGATTGTAGTGAGCGTGTGAACGCGAGTCATGGGTCGTGGGACCAAAGAAATCATGAGTGGGAGAATAAACGAATGTCGCGATTGGTCGATGTGTGAAAGAAGCGTGCGGAGTCTGCGCGAGAGACTCAAAAAATGAAGGGACGAGAGCTGAATGAAAAGAAAGAAAGAACAGAAGAACTTTGTCAACCATCGAGGAAAGAACTCTTGTTAAATAAGAATTTGTCAAATAAAAGAATGTAATTTCTAATATCAATTGTTTCATCAAAATTATTTAAGAGAAAGTTCGCAAGGCGAGCTTCAACTCCTTATCAATCGGATCCACCGACAACAAATTAAACATTGCGCCAATTTCCCGCTCGGAGTGTTACACCACGGATAATCCACCCGATTTCTATATAGTTTCGTCGGGGTTCCGACTCAATATTTTCAGATCACAGGCTATGGTCTGCTCCCAAAGACCAAAGACGTTGCAACCAATGCACTTTGTCTTGCCTAGGGCCTTGAAATGATATAGTTTTTTTTTCACATCAAATGTCATTCATTATAACCATCAATCAATGTAAAGAGAAAAAAAAGTTTCAGGAAATCTCGCAAAGAGTTTCGGCGAGATTGTCGAAAAACTCTTTAGGAAAGGCTTGGAAAGAGTCTCGGTGAGACTTTCGAAAAAAAAATTCGAGAAGTGTCTCGGCGAGACTTGAAAAGAATTTCGGAAAATTTCGGAAAGAGTCTCGGCGAGACTCGTTAATAATTCATGAAAGTCTTGGAAAGAGTCTCGGCGACATTTGTTAATAATTCATAAGTCTTAGAAAGAGTCTCGGCGAGACTCTCGAAACGAATTCAAAAGAGTCCCGGAAAGCAGACCATCCGTGACGCTTGGCGATACGTTTCGGCGAGCATTTTGGCGAGATTACTTTTTTTTTGCTCGAGATATTTTCCCAATTCATGAGGATCTGTCGAGAGACGATTTACTCCAAAGATGCTTGGGTAGTAGTCATACACAAAATGCCAACGAAGGTTTCAACTCCATCATCTGGATCTTGGCTCCGAAGCATTTAAATTCTGGATCAAAAATCGTTGAAATTGCATCCTATTTCATGGCTGGATTGTTCAATGAAGGATATTCATCTCTTTTGAAAACAGTAGAAGCATTAGAAATCATCATCGGCAGTCAGTGCAAGAACTATGTTGATGAGCAAACGTTCACCGGGTGCATCGACTGGAACGGCGTAACTTATCGACTAAAGAGGCTCGAAAAGCACGCAAGGATCAGCAGACCGAGGAGAATCAATTTTTCAAAGAAGCTGAAGGCTTACTATATGGTCCTGGAATCGCTGATTAGTCGGTAAGTTATTATTATCATTGACTTTTCCCGTGATAAAACTTTGAACGCGTTTTGCTCAAAATCAGATCTTTCAAATCGGCGGGCGTTCTCACGCAAAAACTATTTAACCGATTTTTACCAAATCGGCTAAAAAAAGTATTTTTTCATAGCAAAATATAAGAAAAAATTCGTTAGCAATCACATATTCTAGTTTTAAAGTGTATAATTCTTCCAATTTTTATTTTTTTCACTTTACTTAGATTCAAATAAAAATTATGAATGTTAAGAATAAAACATTTCAACCGTATTTGTTTCAGATAAAAACTACGATGTCCAGAACTCCCGCCGATTTGGAAGTCCCCGACCGAACTTCTGCAAAGTCGATGCGATATGGCGGTAATTTTGAATTATTTTTTAAATAGAAAATTACGTTTTGGTAGTTCAAAGTATACATAAATAAATGCCAAAGTTTCAAAAGTTTTGACATGCTCCTTCCTTCCCAAAAAAAAATTCTAAAATACATGCATTTTTCAGCCTTCTACATGGATCTCCCCTCTTAAATAAATATCAGAAGGGAGAGTGGTTGGTCTGGTATATAAGGGCTCGGGACTGCCATAAAATTAGCCGTGCAACTTTGAATTTTCGACTTTTTGATAATTGATAATTGATATCACCTTTTTGATAATTGATATCGCTAGGTGGTCACTTGGTGGTCGCTGGGAGCGTAATTAAAACATTTGGTAATTAATAAATTTAATAAATAAATAATTAAAAGTTTTAGCATAAAAGTTAGTCGGCTAATGTTTATTTTGCGTAGAATGATTTAGATGATATGTTTAATCGATGCAGAATCGCTTGATAGTCATAAATCGATAAATTACAACCTTTGTTAATCAGTAGTTTATTTAATAAATATTAAAAAAATGTTTAACATGCAGTCAGCTAATGGAGTAAACTCAGCCGGCCAGATACTGCATTTCTTAACCAATTTTATTCCAATGAGTCTCAATTCATAGAAAATCGTCTGGTGGTGCTTGGCAATGTAATTAGAATGCTTGATAATTAGTTTTCCAATCACACTGATTGAAAAATCATAAATGCTGAGGGTAGAGTATCATTTGCACTAAAAACGAACTTCAAGTTGTAGGAAAAGTAACCGGCATAACAACCGCAGCCAGCCCCCTGTCACAGTCAGTTATACATGGTTCTTATAGGGTGGTATTCACAGTCGAGTCTTAAATGTAAGGCGATCTTAAGATCGCATTTATGAATGGACTGGCACCTTTACAAGCCTACCAAAAAAAAGCCTACCCGTAAGAATCTCTACCGCTCGATCTCTATCAAAGAAATGTCAACCAACAAAAAAACACTATCAAAGCCTAAAACTACCAAGATTTGTTCACTACCATGGTCATACTCTACCAACGAAGAATTACTAATGTAATATAACTATATATTACACTGTATATAGATATATACGCTAGTAATTCTTCGTTGGTAGAGTATGACCATGGTAGTAAACAAATCTTGGTAGTTTTAGGCTTGGATGTTGTTTTTTTGTTGGTGGACATTTCTTTGGTAGAGATCGCGTGGTAGAGATTCTTACAAGTAGGCTTTTTTTTGGTAGGGTTGTAAAGGTGCCGAATGGACTCCATACACAAATGCGATCTTAAGATCGCCTTACATTTAAGACTCGACTGTGAATACCGCCCATAATGTCCGCTGCTTCTATTTCCAATAGCTGCCATGTGTAGCGCTAGTAGTCGTCTGCTCAATAACTCTATATATAGCATGACCTGTATTTTGACGGTAAACGATTATTACGATGACGGTACGATTATCATAATTATTTATTATTATATAAGTAGAAATTGATTCATGATGTTTTTTTACAGGTAAGTACGGGAAGATACAATATGTGGGTGTCGTTTTTCAAATAAGCACGTAAATGTTAAGAAATAAATCCATACATATAAAAGTGAGCAAAAATATATTTATTTTTTTGAATAATTCTGAAATTTTTAATATTAACAGATATATTCATATTTAGAATACAATCACCGGTTTTTTCTCTATGATACATATACGTATATCTAACATTTCTTATGCCGTACAAAATTTCGAAGTTTTTTTCTCAACTGATAATATTTTTTCTGTTCAGCGTTCATTCGCGTCCAATATTGTTGCATTAGAGTTCTGACAACAATTTGAACAATTTGGAAGACAATGTCCTGACCGTGTAGAGTACATGGGAAGGATAGCCCACTAAAATTGAAGACGTCTTTCAGAATGTTGTCAAACATTTGCTGATTGACAATGAGTCTGAAAAGATTTTTCCAAAAAGTGCACGAAACGGTACAAATCGGTGTTTGGATGAACCCAAGTACCTCGATGTTGTCAATTAATAAGTAAAGCTTCCGGGAGAAAAACACCATTGGTCTCGGTAGTTATCAAAGCGTTTTTACATTACAAACATGTGACAGTATTGCACATTTGCTGTGTCAGGTCCATTTTAAAGCAATACATGGTACAATCAGCAACTGCTGGCATGTTATTCGTGTGCTCTGTAACGTGCATTATGTCCTCAAGCTCCAATTGCCAGTCCTTGGTGGTTTCAAAACGCTATATATGGACAGGACTTTATAAAATGCAGGAACGTCGGAGTCGAAGGATGATCGTTGGAACCACCCGCTTGTCTCACAGTGCCAACAAATTTCTACAGTGAAAAATTTAGAACCAAACACACATGCATAGTATAAAATAAAAAAATAAAAGCAGGAGCAGGAAGTCCTAAAGCCAACAACCACAGGTAAATTCAAAACGGTAAAATAGTTTAGGACTAAACCCTTCGTGTAAATACTGAGGATTGGGAGATGCAGTCGAAAGTGTAATCCGATCTTCATCTCATTTTAACCTCAAATTGTTTTAATTTTAAGTTGTATTACATTAAGAAGAGTAGACTAAAAAATATTTATTATCAATTTCGCATTTTTTCTATCCCCTGACTTAATTACCTCTAAAGTTTTCACACGGAAGGTCTAAAAACGGAGTAAACATACCATAGAATCACGTATCGCCATTGTTATAAAATTGTAAAGGGCATAACTACATTAAAGATAAAGAAACATCATAAACATGCATAGCCCTTTGTAAACAAACCTCCAATGCATCCTGATTCACGCGACCTGTCAACACATAGGGAAAATTGCAATGCTGTGATAGATATTCGACGAGATCCAATATCCACTGCAAAGTTACTTGAAAACCCTCCGCAGTCTGCTTTGTCAAGAATAGGTCTTTCGATAAATTCCCATTTTCCATGCATCATTTCCTAAGCATCTAGCGTTCGCAGTGCATCTTGAATTATCTATAAAAATAAGAGCCGTACAATCACATTTATTAACATCAGAAATATACAACCGCATTGTTATTCCCACACTCATGCGGGCACTCATACAATTTACTCACCTTAAAGTCAACGTTACCCGGTTGGACTCCATCGATTGGATGTTTTCTGTTGAGAGCATTAAAAGTGTCGTTCATCCACTTACACAATGATGCTGTAGCCTCGCAACCGTGCAATTGTGGTACGAATCTTTCGAAAAATCGTAAGCCATCAGCGACTGAATTACTGAAGACCTGTTCGGAATATAGTTTTATATTAAAGAAAAGTGACAACATTGAGTCCATATAGGTAACTGTAATATAAAATAGCTTACTTGAACGGCTAGTCGTACTCACATTTTAAGATAATTATTTCCATCGACATAATGGGAGGTCAACTTGGGACAAACCAAAGCTTGCCTAGGGCCAGTACTCTCTCCATCCTTCTTGTGAAAGATTTCAATGTACTCCCACCTGATGGGTTGCCCCAAAGGATCCATTTTTAAAATATATCTCCATTCATAAAATATCGATTGATTTGATAGGAACATCACCTGAAAATGTGAAAGACGGACCTGCAAAACACGTTTATTATGTAGACGATATCGGATGGTTTTAATAAGGTGTGTCGCATCAGGAAACGAAGATTTTTCGACCTTGCACCACAGAGTGATCGAAATAGTTCCGAAGCTTCCCTTTTTCGCCGTATACAATGAGTTCAGACCAAAATTTTCTGTTCGGGCTCGCACCATCTCTGACGACTCCGTGGATTCTTGCACCAATTTTCTCCAGCTTAAGGTATATCCTGTACTGCATGCTAGTCAAATGAGTGTTAAATTTTCACAATTGTTTTATGCCAAGCTTAATACACAATTGAACGTAATATTAGTGGATTTATATCACAGCGTGTCTTATTAACGTGGAAAAATTTTAACAACGATAGATTTGCGAAATCATCAACTGATAAATGCAAATTTCCATGATGGCACATTTTCATCGGAATTCATCAAAGAATAATCCGTGATTTTTAACCAATTGCAATGTACCACATCTTATTTGGTTCCTCAAGAGATCCTTTACGAATTCACCACGTAGATTTCTTCTAACAAGGAAACCTTCCCAGATGTACCCCACCGATTTTGTTCCGCTTGGAGTATGTTATTCTACATTGAAATCTAAGAGATACGTATTTTTTTTTTGCGGAAACTCATATTTAAGGAGTGAAACACACCCCTAAAGTTCAGGTCTCCTAGGGGAGGTTATTCAGTTCCATATATATGCGGATAAGGGGGCAAAATGAACCCAATTGCATTCAATGCTTCATAAAAAGTTATGACTACTCGATTTTTTTCAGCCCTGAGGGGGTGAATAAGCCGCAGTTATAGGGGTTGAAAATTAAAAAAACGTTATAACAAATAGAATGTGCTCGATATTGAAGTGAAAAAAATTGCATAATTAACCGTTTCAAAAGTTAAGAGATACATGTTTTTGCATTTTTCGAAAAAATGCATCCTTAAGGGTGTACTACCCTTACATCAGAATACCTTTAATTTCTGTAGATACGTATTTTTTTAAGTATCTATCTGCTAGAAAATATTCTTTTGGATATAGAATATATCGTGAAATTGTTTAAAAAGATTGTTATCAACATAAAAAAAAATCCCTTGAAAAATTTTTTTTTAATAAAAAAATTGCGATTTCGTCTTCGTTATACATAATAATCGTTACGACATATGATTCAGGCATCGCAGATAATGAAAATTCTTTTCAATCACATTGTTACCATATTAATATTTCTAATTATTGCATCATTGTTTTTATTATATTTTATATGCTGTATTTTGTACAGATGTATTTTTGATTGACAAATGAAATTATTCATTATATTCTTTACAATAGTGGAAATCGTCAAAAAAGTGTTGGAAACATAATGATTTTTTACACCATGAACACCTAACAACAGCAATATTTTGGCATCCGGGTACATCACAATGCGCTTTGCAAGTTTTAAAACTAAAATCTACAGGATTTTCAAAATTCTCCAGTCGCCATTCATTATAATCGCTTTTGAACCATGAATATCTAAATAAGTTTACATATCGTGGAGATGACAATTGGTTGTGAACAAGTGACTGAAGCTTAATTATATTATTTCGTAAATGCAAATTTAAATCATAATCCATTAATATGATATTATCAGAAAAATGTTTCACCTAATTTTTCTTAATTTTATATTTTTATCCCTAGGTTTCGCTTCGTCAATAGCTCGAGGGCAATGTCCAGTCCAGGAGTCAATTAATAAAATACTGTTTGAACCAACTTGGGGGAAGAATACATTTTGTAGCCAAGTTTTAAAATGTTCTGAAAGTATGAATTAATTTTTCAATTTGCTTCGTTGCAAGAAATAAACAGTATCTTATGTGTCAATATAAGGAATTCTCTAAAAAAATAATTTTTATTATTGCCTGAAGTGAGTTTTCCACATTTCGATACTTCTATGTAAACGTTTTCTGGTCTGAATCGTGACGATTCCACTATTGAACCAAATTTACCACTTGGTTCTTTCAAAACCAGGAATAGCGGAGAAAGAAGCCTTCCGTCACCTGCTATAGTGGGCTGAATCGTATAACTATGTGTTGTAGAAGCAATTGATTGTACAAGGCATTCAACTTGTTTCTCTCCTTCAACCGCTAATGTTCTTCCAGAATGCATTTCTAAATGGAAACCACTTTGGTCCGAATTATAGACGTTCGATAA
Organism: Rhimphoctona megacephalus; assembly: GCA_963989365.1. Classification (NCBI taxonomy): domain Eukaryota; kingdom Metazoa; phylum Arthropoda; class Insecta; order Hymenoptera; family Ichneumonidae; genus Rhimphoctona; species Rhimphoctona megacephalus. The sequence goes on from OZ022417.1 coordinate 12,127,585, forward strand.
CCCATATTCTTCTATATCGATCTTCACTTCAGAAACAAATTGTTCAGCAAGCTTTCGCAGATTGTCTGCATTTTCAATACTTTTTTTTGTGATAAATTTACTAATTTTTTTGGAAACAATCCTATGAGCTTTCTTAAATGAGTGTACCCACTTGTCTGACGCCTTAAAATGGACATCTTCATGACCGATTTCTTTTTGTGCTTGCATTGCCCATTTTTTCAAGTCGAAGACCAGCATCAACGGCAGCTTTAAAATTGGCTAAAGTGTACTCGCAAATTCTAGCTATTTTTTCTTTATAAGTTCCACCTTTATTTAAATATTTAGCCCATCTTTTTAATTGAGTCACTGATTGTATTTTTCTAAATTTTTGTTTAAGGGGACCGTATGGTCTAGAAATTTGAAAAAATCGATTTTTTTTTTTTCGATATGTCGAAAGTATAGTATCTCAAGAATATACTGTGAAATTTTCATGCGGAAATTCTCAATATTACAGCTTCTACAGCCCATAACGCAGGTAGAGAGCGGTCCGCGACACGAAAACGTTCAAAGCCTTATTGGACACAAAGCCTTACGGGGATGATTTTTTAGTTTGCAAAAAAGAATGTGTTTTGCATGTTAAAAAACGTTTGTACAAACGTGCTGTTGATGCGAAAAAAAAACATGCACAAATAAAGAAAGCAACAAAGAAATTGACAGAAAAAGAAGAGGGAAAAAAGACACAGCGGAAATCGATAAATAAAACACCGAAGCGTCAACAATTGACGAATAAATTATTGCAAGAGCTGTCAACTTATTACGGTCTAGCAATTAGACGTAATTCAGATTCGACTGAAGGGATGAGAAGTGAAATATGGGCAGCATATTATCACAAAATTTCAACAGATGAAAATCCGCAACACTCGTACTGTCCTCCAGGTTCCGAATCGTGGTGCAAGTGGCGTCAAAGTGAGGCTGCAGGTACTTTAGACACCTACGAGCACCCACCTGCTCTGTGCGATGAAGCACAAGAGATATTAAAACCAATTTATGAAGAATTGACAGCAGAGACTTTATTGGAAAGGTGTATTGGCAGTAATACGCAGAACAATAACGAAAGTTTCAATGCTTGCGTGTGGCACCTTGCGCCGAAACATCTGTTTGCCGGAAAAAAAATCATTGATATTGCCACTCACATTTCCGCTTGCATATTCAATGAAGGATTTGCATCCCTATTGAAAATAATGGAGACCATGGGCATAACAATCGGGCCACAAGCGGAGCAACTAGCGCAAAACCGAGACGAGCTGCGAGTATCGAGCGCCAACCGTAGGAGCACGGACAACTCCAAAGAGGCTCGGACAGCTCGAAGAAATGAAAGGAGTGAGGAAATCTTGAATTATGAACGTTCCGAAGGAATCCTATATGGTGCCGGAATCGCGGATTAACTGTAAGTATTCAAAATTTGCTCAATTTTTGAAAATATCTGTACCTCAGACTTTAAACTCATTTATCTCGAAACGACTTTTTTCGGCACTGCGCAGGTGAAAACAAAAAAACTATTCAACCGAATCACGTGAAATTTGGATATGTTGTTCACAACATGTATGGCTATCGTCGGAACTACAATCATAATTTTATTTAAATAATTTCTTATTGTTTATACTAAAAAACTAGTGAAAAAAAACCCGATTTTACGAATTTTTTTTCAAAAGCGCGCCATTTTGTCAATTTTTAATTTTTTCGATTTGTTCTAGTCCCGACCATAACTGCACTCTTTCTGATTAAGAATCTTCTTGAATTTTGTGTTTCAGATGAGTAGAAGTCTCGGATCGATCTTCACCGTCCGGGTCGGATTTTTCGAGAGGGTCGTCTTCAATGCCAATTATATGATAATAAACACTGTTTTTAAAATTAAAAAAATTTTTTTTTGTATACTTAATAAAGGTAGTAATAAACCCGAAAAGTTAAAACATCGATTTTTAAATTTTTTAAGGCAAAAAAAAAATCGTGAAAATAGGTGAAATTTTCGTGCTCTAGACCATACGGTCCCCTTAACGCTTGATAGGCTCAAATTTTTAGTTTTGCCACTTCTCCAATAGTTGACAGTCCTTCTATGAACATGAGGATTATTTTGGGTATATTTCTGAACAGCACGTCTTACTTGTTTATTCCTAATTGAACTTGTGAATCTTTTTCTTCTTTTTTTTGCTCCATCTGATTTGAGATGTATTACATATTCATCAATTTCAACTGACACATTTTTTTGAGCTTGATACACTGAAAATGACACTTTTTTTATTTTTTTGCACATCATCATCACTTTTTGAATTTGTAACTGATTGAAGCAGTGAAACTTTCAATGACACATTTTTTTATATTGAGACACATTTTTTTTATTTTGTTGCAGATTATTATCACTTTTAGAATTTGAATTTGATTGAGGCTGTAACATTTTTACTGACACATTTTCTTGATTCTGAGACACTGAACCACCATATATTGATTCATCAATATCAATTAAAGCTTCAAAATGACCACTATTAAAATTTCCTGTAAACCTTATCCTTTTTACTTCCTACACTGCTTCTCTAACGGAAGCTATGAGGCAGCCATCTTCGTAAATTTGAAACTGATAAGGGACTAATTCCGCAGCCGCAATAATTTCACAAATTGATCCATATGTGTTGTGTTTAGACATTTCGGTGCAATAAAAATCTTTCGTGTAATAAAGGTCGCCAGATAGCATTTGCGTAAAACATTGAAACCGATTCCAGTTGTTCGATACGTGAGAAATAATATTTTTTCTTATTTCGTCATTCTTCGATACGTCGCCGTATATCAATAGTGACAGAGTAGAAAATAAACACGCTCCGTCACCTAAAATCTCAATAATTTTAAAAGGAATATAATTCCCATCTATTAAAATATATTCTAAGTTCATTTTAAAAAACTTAAAATATTATAAATTTAATAAAAAAGGTAAATAAATGTTAACCTCGCCAACACAACGTGAATAATAAAACGATATGAACAAAAATTAAATTAATTCAAACAATATGATAAAAACTCACCAACAAAACTGGATTTAAATGAAATGATTTAAAATAAAACCTTAATATTTTAATGAAATTAAATTACACCTTTTATCGAATTTTATAAAAATAATTATTTTGATAGCTGTGAGTTTTTTTATATCTTTTACGATATAATATTATTTTGACAAAACGTCAACTTCAATAACATGATGAATAGTGAGTAACGTAGACGCGTGTCCGAAATCTAGAGTCGCGGTAGCGACTCGAGACAAGTATATTTACGTATACTATAAGATGGCGAAGACGAGTCGCTACTAGAGTCTTTACAGCAAGAAGAGTGATTCTGAACGTATTCCGAAAATTGTTTCGGCGATATTTAATGAATAACATCGTTTTGAAAGATGCTGCGGGTTTACGTATTTTTTATTTTTTTTTTTCTTTCGATCGTGACTATTTAGAACTCTGTAGCCTAACGCATATTGGAAATATTAATATTTCATCTTTCCAAATCATCAAAAAAGGTAGCATTTTTCGCACACTTTTGACGCTTTGCGGTCGCTGCCTAGTGATACTAACTAGAAATTGGTAACGTTCTGATGATATGTGAGAGTGCGTTCGTCGATGTGACAGCCGATTTGACTTTTCTTCATGATATTTTATAATAAACAGTGACAGCTGTGAGTTAAAAAAAAGGTTATAAAGATCGCGGATGTGCAATTCTATATGCATAGTGATGTGAGGTTAAAAAAATAAGGTTATAAAGATCGCGGATGTGAAAGTTGACGGATATTTTTTTTAATATGGATCAGCCGTATGAGTGCGACAGAGATAGCTACAAATTTCCAAGTGGAAATTAAAAAAAAAATAAGGTTATAAAGATCGCGGATGTGAAAGCTGACAGATATGATAATATATATATATATATATAAAGTGACAGTTGTGAGTTAAAAAAAGGTTATCGGAATCGAAAACGTTCCCTTTTCTCTTTTACCATAAAATGTTCCTCGAATGCAATAATAAGGTTTATTTAGAGACCATTCTCTTCATTTTTTTTTTTGATAGCTAAGAGAATGGTGTATGATAAACTCGTATTCGGTGAATATTTAATATCTTTGTCGTGAAGTTATAAAGATCGCGGTCAGTTTTAACTTGTGATTAAAGTGACTTTTATATATATGTAGAAGAATGATAGTGCAAAAATAAAGTTTAAATCAATAAATAAACTTTTGAACAGTGTCTAAATAAATAATTTTTTTTATTAACCCTAGCCCCAACAATCCATTTTTCCGAACGTAAACTCTAGAACGGAATCGAAAACGGTGCTTTTTCTATTTTAACATAAAATGTTCTTTGAATGCAATAATAAAGTTTATTTAGAAATCATTCTCTTTATTTTTTTTTTTTTTTTGATAATTAAGAGAATGTTGTATGATAAACTCGTATTCGGTGAATATTTGATATCTTTGAACAGTCGTAAGGTTATAAAGATCGCGGTCAGTTTCAGTTTTGGTTAAAGTAACTTTTATATATATAGATAGAAGAGTGATAGTGCAAAAATAAAGTGTAATTTAATAAATAAACTTTTGAACAGCACCTTAATAAATAATTTTTTTTATTAACCCTAGCCGCAACAATTCAATTTTCCGAACGTAAACTCTAGAACGGAGTCGAAAACAGTGCCTCTTCTTTTTTACCATAAAATGTATCTTGCATGCAATAATAAAGTTTATTTGGAAACCATTCTCTTCATTTTTTATATAACTGAGAGAATGATATATGATACCACCCTACGTTTGAACCACCCTAGGTTTGAATTATATATGGTTTTAAACCACCCTAGAGTGGTAGAGACCTTAAATACATGAAAATTCTATTTGCATTTGTCACCCAAAACGGAATCAAGCGATGCGAAATAATTTTGAGCGAAAAGATATTTGATTTGAGAAAAAACAAATTTCATAAGTACTTCACCAATTTTTTTTTTTAATCTATTGCTCACGAGATATAATTCGTAATAAATAAACATTATAAAAGCAAAACTCGCGTAGTACTTCGGTCAAAATTATTTTTTCCGATTAAACTTTAGCTCTCGAAATTTTGTACGTATACTTTTTTGTTTCAAAATCTCGTTTCGTTATGATTACTTATATTTAAAAATTTTCGGTGCATTCTGATGCTATTGGAGTATTTCTTCGGCATCATTTTTATGGAATATTTTCCGATCCGTTGATCTGTTGACAGGGATGTTTCGGTGCAATATTTTTTGAAATTTTTTTATACAAAATTTAAAAAAAATTTGTTTTTACTTGTTCGTTGTTCTTTTATGCGTCGTATCTTCTCAGAACTACTGTACGTTTTAAGTAATCTAATAATTTTATAAGTATTGACGGTTAATTACGAAGATTGAATTCACTTCAACACTTCTTAGAACAATATTTCACATTGCATTTTTAGTCTGAATATAGTCGCGATACACCAGCTCGAAATTTGATCATGTATCCATTTTTAGCCGAAATCATTAAAAAATCGCTTGAGCGACCTCTAAAATTTTTATTCAGGATTCAATTCTTGAGAGAATCACTTTTTGATAAAATGTTACCATATTTTGCTGTAATGCCGAAAAAATGTCAATTCTTTTGCATCACCCAGATACATATATAATATAGACATGTTTAATTGGCAAGCTATAAATTTCATACCCGAATACGTACACAATATTGAAATATTTAATTAACAAGCTATGAATTCCATACAAAAAGTCGACAAATCCTAGCCAAAAACAGCATAAATGCTGTGAAAAAAGCTGAGACAAGTACATTTACGCCCGCCCCAAATAGTCGTTCTAGTTAATCCCCCCCACCACCCAACGCCAAAATACCGATTCCAACAAAAATTTACAAAAACCCGTCTAAGTCGTTTATGCAAAGATCTCAGAACCGCTCTCATTATGATCAAATAAAATCAAATTGCACAGAGGTGATAATTTCATTCTCGTAAATGTTGTGAGTTCACAAAAAGTTGATAAATAAATAGAGACCTACCAAAGTATATGTGGCCAAGTACATGGGATTTTATTATGTTTATAAAATCTCCAATTATGTTCATATGCCATTTCTCTAATTAATGCTTTATTACAACGAATTATTATCATATGATTTGGAACTGCGAGGGCTTTCATAAAAAAATACAGAATTGCATTAGCCTGCGTAGTAAGCTTGAACGCTGCCACACTCTCATTTGTAATATTTGTAGTATAGTTTTATTGGTAACAAATTGATAAAAGTTTACTATCGTACGTAGAGCGGATACGCACAGAGTACTTGTCCGGCCCGAAAATTTTTCAACTAGTTAGCTAAAAATATGCTTTTTTATTCACGGCAAATTTTTCAACCACTCCGAACATTCGGATCTCCTGATGCAGATTCGAATTTTACCCGCTTTGGAATGCATTCAATTGATGATCGCTCTTACATGGCAGGCTTATTCCGTTTTGTAAAACCTGTTCTAAAAGTGCGTGTAAATGGTACTGGATTAGTTATTCCGGGTGTGCAGTACCGTTTAGATGTTCTGTAACTCTAGTTTTCCCCTGGATGTTACAAAACCGGAATAAACATGCCGTGTAATAACGTGAGATATGCTCCACATGAGCATCAATTCATCGATAACAATTGGTTAAAGGAAAGGAGGATAATTTGGGATACAAAACAATCCCCATATTGTGATTCCAAATTAGCTGTGTTTACTTTACTAGTTAATGCCAAAATGTATGGTAGATTAATGTTGACTTATGTGACAAATTTTATGAAAAATTTTCGGGCCGGACAAGTACTCTGTGCGTATCCGCTCTACGTACGATAGTAAACTTTTATCAATTTGTTACCAATAAAACTATACTACAAATATTACAAATGAGAGTGTGGCAGCGTTCAAGCTTACTACGCAGGCTAATGCAATTCTGTATTTTTTTTTGAAAGCCCTCGCAGTTCCAAATCATATGATAATAATTCGTTGTAATAAAGCATTAATTAGAGAAATGGCATATGAACATAATTGGAGATTTTATAAACATAATAAAATCCCATGTACTTGGCCACATATACTTTAGTAGGTCTCTATTTATTTATCAACTTTTTGTGAACTCACAACATTTACGAGAATGAAATTATCACCTCTGTGCAATTTGATTTTATTTGATCATAATGAGAGCGGTTCTGAGATCTTTGCATAAACGACTTAGACGGGTTTTTGTAAATTTTTGTGGGAATCGGTATTTTGGCGTTGGGTAGTGGGGGGGATTAACTAGAACGACTATTTGGGGCGGGCGTAAATGTACTTGTCTCAGCTTTTTTCACAGCATTTATGCTGTTTTTGGCTAGGATTAAATATTACTGATCCAATATTACCGACCGATTCGATATGGCTGACCGTACATGCTAAAATCGTTTGATGATACCGACAGTTGATAATATTTGGTTTTCGGGATCGTTGATTACGAATCTGCATCCAAAATTCAAGATGGCGGATTCAATATGGCGGACCGTACATGCTAAAATCGTTTGATGAGGACGAAAGTTCGTAATATTGGGTTTTTGGGGTCGCTGATTACGAATCTGCATCCAAAATTCAAGATGGCGGATTCAATATGGCGGACCGTATATGCAAAAATCGTTTGATGAGAACGAAAGTTGGTAATATTGGGTTTTCTGGGTCTCTGATTACGAATTTGTATCCAAAATTCAAGATGGCGGACCGTAGATGCAAAAATCGTTTGATGAGAACGAAAGTTCGTAATATGATGTTTTTGGGGTCGTCGATTACGAAAAATCTGCATCCGAAATTAAAGATGGCGGATTCAATATGGCGGACCGTACATGCAAAAATCGTTTGATGAGAACAAAAGTTGGTAATATTGGGTTTTCTGGGTCGCTGATTACGAATCTGCATCCGAAATTCCAAATGGCAGATTCAATATGGCGAACCGTACATGCAAAAATCGTTTGATGAGAACGAAACTTGATAATATGAAGTTTTCCGTTGCTATGGTAACCATTGCCATGGTAACCGTTGCTATAGTAACCGTTGCCATGGTAACCGTTGCTATGATAATCGTTACCATTGTAACCGTTATTATGATATCCATTGCTATGTTAACCGTTGTTATGATATCCGTTGCTATGGTAACCAGTACTATGGTAATCATTGCCATGGTAATCATTGTCATGGTAGCCGTTGCTATGATGTCCGTTGCCATGGTAGCCGTTGCTATGGTATCCGTTGCCATGATAACAGTTGCCATGGTAGCCGTTGCCATTGTAACCGTTGCCATGGTAGCCGTTACTATGGTATCCCTTGCCATGATGACCGTTGCTATGGTAGCCGTTGCCATGATGACCGTTGCTATGGTAGCCGTTGCCATGGTAACCGTTGCTATATTAGTAGCATATATATATATATTCATAGTGTATATATATAGCATATATAACATATATATATATCTATCGTGATAGAGAGAGAAAAAGATACATGTAAAAAAAATTTTTGGATAGGATTTGCATAAAATCCGTTCTCAGTGAGCGTCTACATCGAGAAAGGAGTAACTATGCCAAATTTCAAGTCAATCGGACTTATAGTGTCGGTGATCTCGTGATGAGTCAGTGAGTGAGTGAGTGAGTGAGTGGTATTTCGCTTATATATATATAGATTGTATATATATATATAGATACTTAAAAAAATACGTATCTACAGAAATTAAAGGTATTCGGATGTAAGGGTAGTACACCCTTAAGGATGCATTTTTTCGAAAAATGCAAAAACATATATCTCTTAACTTTTGAAACTGTTAATTATGCAATTTTTTTCACTTTCATATCGAGCATATTCTATTTGTTATGACGTTTTTTTAATTTTCAACCCCTATAACTTCGGCTCATTCATCCCCTCAGGGCTGAAAAAAAATCGAGTAGTCATAACTTTTTATGAAGCATTGAATGCAATTGGTTTCATTTTACCCCCTTGTCTGCATATATTGTAACGGAAGGCTTTTGCCATACGCTAAACGTCGCAACGCGCAGGTCCGAGCTTCCTAAATAATTTTAAATAATTTTGGAGCAGGTATGAAAGAAACGTGAGAAACGCGGATTTTGTGTTCAAAATAATAACAAAATTAATTTATTCAATTAAACAATGTAAATTTTCCGATTTTTGTTACAATAAATGAATATTTGTTTTATTTCGCGTTCGGGTTATTTATTTGCATGAATTTATTTATTAATCCGGATCAGAACGGAAAGAAACGGTATCAATTCTGTTTCTTTGTCGGTAATTATTCAAACGATGATATTTATTTTAATTCCCTTTTCGCATCAGAATTATCGTTTAAATGAGAAAAATAACAATAATAATGGTCAAATAATAAAAACGATGTCTTCGAGGCTAATTAACAATAATAATTGAAATACTCGTTGAAGCTTTGTCGACAGAATAATAATAATAATAATTCAAATAATAATTGAATTATTTAATATGAAATAACAATTAATAGGGCTTTATGTTGCTATGAAATTCACTTTTATTTCATAGTGAATAATAAAAATAATTCAAAATTTTAATAATCCAAAAGTGGATTGACTCGATATAATAATAATGATAATTTTATGTTTTTAATTGATTCTATATAATGGATAATCTTACCGCGGCCGTTTGGATTATCGAATTCAGGATTATTGATGATTTTTAGGATAGACGAGGATTTCTGAGCATAATAAGTGACGCAGATTGATTATATTTTATTGAAAATAATTTTGAATTAAAAAATTCAAAACATAAATTTAATTAGCAAATTTTAATTAAAAGAGAGCAAGCAGTCTTCCCACTTCCAGCAGGCATAAATTCAAAAGATAAAAATAATTAGCGGAAACGTAGTATGCAAGCTATGGGCCCCGAACGTCACCGAACGACGCCGATACCCCACACACCACAGGTAAGGATGCAGACCCCCGAGCTATGGGACGTGAACGTCGCCGAACACCTCCGATACCCCGAGCACCCACAGGAAAAAGGAAAAATGTAAAAAAATTAAAGAATGACCTTGGACTATGGGAGTTGAACGTCGCCGAACCGCTCCGATACTCCAAGCATCAAGGAATTATAGGAAAAAATTAAAGGAATAGGAATTGACCTTGGACTATGGGAGCTGAACGTCGCCGAATCGTTCCGATACTCTAAGCGTCAAAGATGATAAGAAAGATAGGTTATTATCCTGCTGGAAGTAGGCAGGATCTCTGCTGCTGAGAGCGTGTTGTCTCTCCGAGCTCTGTTTTCAGAATGAGCAGAATGCCTGTCCACTGCTGCTGTGCACGGCTTTTTATACCCAGCAGATCCTTTGTTCTCGCGCTCGAGTTCCGATTCGCTCGCCGGGTAGTCTCGAACCCGTTCTGCGCACGCTCATTTACAATATTTTTAGGATTCGTTCTTCGCTTCCCCCACTCTCGCATTCTCATACTTCGATTTGTTCGACGCTACCTCCAGTTTACGCATCGCCTGCGCAAAAATTAATAATTTTCGTAATTTACCAATTTTTATAATAATTTTATCACATTTGATCATTTCCTAAATTTATTTAAACATTTCGCAAAGATTTTTCAGTAATTAAAGAGTTTTTAATAAATTTTGAAATAATGAAAAACACACTCTCTCATTCGTGTGTTCCCTTGTCGCTTGTTCCACGCGCATGCGCACAAACATTCGTTCTTTTCACTCTTAAATTACCGGTCATTTTCGTATAAATTTACCGCGCGAGTTATTCCCTTCGATTTATTGGATTTTTCTGCATATTTTACGCATTATTTTAATTGCAGTAATGCCTTTTTAATAATGAATTATTGAAACGTGCAAAAAGTCACGTACGCATTTTTAAGTTCCGGTTTTTCACGATAGGCGGCGGCCAGACGCTTTCGTAAGTGTAGCTTCGCCGTTAGCATAGTGTTCAAGATGGCCGCCGACAACAACAGTCAACAAACGCACGCGAAACGTTTTCGCGTCGTTTTCGCAAAAATGTCGGATATCGGACATAACACAGGATGACAATTAGGATAGAGCTTTTATAAAGAGTGCCGGGACTGCGCGTAAGTGTTTTCGTTACAATATATGGAACTGAATAACCTCCCCTAGGAGACCTCAACTTTAGGGATGTTTTTCACCCCTTAAATATGAGTTTCCGCAAAAAAAAATACGTATCTCTTAGATTTCAATGTAGAATAACATACTCCAAGCGGAACAAAATCGGCGGGGTACACCTGGGAAGGTTTCCTTGTAAGAATGTATTTACAATATTTACATGTACTTATTTTTTCACTATTTTCACTGTCAGTGTTCAGTAGTTCACGATTTCACCATTTTACTCCACTCAGTGTCACTATTCTTGAATTTATCTTATCATTCTACTATTCACTACTTCATTATTTTACCATTCATTATTCACAAAGCAAAGTACTATCATGTTTTCAAAAAGAAGTGATAGCTTTGGTAAAAATTTTGAAAATGTAAAAAAAGAACGCTAAGAACGATGAACGTACAAAACAATTCTACGGGAAATGAATGAAACAAAAATAGCATAGAAAACCGCACGTATACGTCCAAGTACACACGATACACGTTTCTAAATGTACGTACGACACAAATTCACTGTAAAAACTAAACAAAAACTTGACGTGCATTGTTTTCAAAAATAAACTTGGGAAGAAACGGTTGTTCGGATATACATCCCAGATCAATGATCAACTCGTTCTTTCATCGATGATGAAAGAAGCCCCCAGATTCATTCTACGACCGAATAAGGGAGTTCGTATTAAAGATAAGACGAATGAAATAAATGATCGAGATCACCATTTGTGGTCTTACGCATTTGTGTCATTTAAGGTAATTGATTACAAGCTTGTAAAAGACAAGGTTTGTTTATTTCTCGACACCAAATGAGTTCTATTACTATTGGGATGATTTTATACAATAAAATATATCCAATAAGCGCGTGAATTTTTTATACTACTTTGGAATCATATTAAAAATAAACGAATGAATCATGTATTTTCGCTTAAATTCCGAAATTCTGAATGAGCTTATGGTGGTTACGAATTCAAGAATAATCGAAGAGGGATTACTTTTGAAACATGGAGCAGATTGAAGAAATTTTACATCCAATATTGAATTCGCCGTTTGTGTGAATCTCATGCATTGGTTTCATTGAGGATAATGAGTGATGATCGTTGCTTTCATGATGTTTAAATGCACTGCGACGTCGATTTCATACAATTTCCCCACTATGCCCCGAATATCGATCAGTCTGTACTCGGTGGGGGTAGCACCTGGTCCAATCTGGCCTTGCGTCAGGTGCGCAAAGACGGAAAGACAAAGCCGTGCGCAACCTCGATTTTATACAAGTGCGATGCAGAGTCTCAGAGTACTCTACCACCTTGGTTGTTCGAACAGCGACGGGACTTACTCCGCATCGCACTTGTAAATATAGAACGTTGCGCACACTTCGTCTTTCCGTTTCTGGGCATCCAACGAATAGCTGGATTGGGCCGAACGCTTCCCCTACCAAGCGCAGGCCGATCGATATGGGTCGCATTGTAGGGAATATTGCATGAATCAAGATTCGATAAATCGAGGTTGTAGTGTACTAGTATTGAGGTTTAAAATGTATGTCAACATCGTTCATGTACCCATCGTACACGGAGAGAAAATTATATCAAAATTACTATGGTACTATAATTCTCGGATACTATATCAGCACGTTGATGGTTTTTAACAAAAACATAGTAATTTTTCATTTGCAATGGAGGCGAAAATTACGATGTTTCGCGAATATTAATGAGATTTAAATGAGAAATAACTATGCTTTTAATAAAAACCCTCAGAGTACCGATGTGGTAACGGGTATAATTTTCTCTCCGTGTAGATGGCAATATTGAACTTCGGCAGTATATTTTCGGGTCTAACAAAAAGAGACTCAAAAAAAGTGCAAAACGCAAGTTGTTCTTCTTGAAAATATTATTTTATTACGGCGCACTAGTGTGACTGCCCAAAAAAGGTGATTTTCGGGAATTTATTGAAAGAAAAGTATTGCATCGAATGTTTTGAAATTTCGATTTATATTTGTGTATGAATTATGTATATACAGTGATTTTTTTGTATGAAAATATTCAATTTTCAGCGACTTATGCGCCGTCTCCCGAGTTTCCAAAAAAAAAAAAGTTTTCCCACTGCTGCAGTGATTGCGGCAGTCAGAGTGCCTGAAATCAAAAAATAAAAAAAGTCCGTTGAACTAGAAGGTATTGCCTGTACAATGACGCAGGATTGTGAAAAAAAATTAAAATCCAACAAAATGACGGAGTTTTGAGAAAAGTTCCGAATTATGCTTAAAAATCTGACGGTTTTTTGCATGGCAAATTGACATTTTTTATCCAATCGAAAAACTGGAGGATCATTGTATGAAGAAACAAATACTAAATACGCTAAAACAAGATTCAAATCGATCGGATGACTTGTATTAGAGTTAGAACTGCAGCGAATTTGAAAAATGTCGTTTTGAGAAAAACGCGTTGAAAGATAAAAATATTAATTTCATTGTTATAAATCGATAAATATCATTCCTAGAGCTAATCTGCTATTCCAGGCCCATATAGATCACCTTCCTCTTCTTCGAAAAACACCTGCTGGGCTGTTGAAGCTCTCCTTCAAGCTAATCGACCCTTTTTCAAGACAGCCTGATGATGATGCTCTGCTACGCGCAGCTTCGTTTGATCTCTGTCGGCGGCATAATTCCTTGCTGTAGGTCCAATTATCATTCCTATCACGTTCAACATTTTCAGAATTGATGAAAATCCATCATTGAATATCCCAACAGCAAGGTAATTGGATAATTCAATGGTTTTCAAATCATTGTGGAGGTGTTTCGAAACAAAGTGCCAAAGCAAGCCATTGTAACTTTCGTTGTTATTTTGTGTATTATTTCCCTTATATTTGTCGAGCTACTCACGCTTAGTCAAGTCCACGTATATTAGCTTCAAAACTTCTTTGACCTTTGGATCTAGTGGGTGGTAATCGTGCTTGAACTTTGTCAAATCCAATCCTTCAGCTTCCGCGCGGCGATAAGCGCACCAGCTCTGCGCCTTTTAGACAGTTTCCATAGTTTGGACTTTTGTCACTCGAACTCAAATGATAAAATGTAGCCCAAATTGCTTTATACATTTCATCCACGTTATCTTGATGTCTCGTGATCACTAGGCCGTAGTATTTTTGGAGTTTATTAATTAACTTGTCAGTTAATTTCATTGTATCTTTACTTTTTCCTCCTAAGCCCTTATTTTGTTTCTTCACATTACGGCATCGTGTTCCCATTATTTGTTTTACGTGTAAATAGCACTCCAGTTTTTCTACAGGAACATCATATGGGTTCAAATTCAATAATCCTTTATACACCCCCGACCAAAAGTATAGATACACTGGACAAAATTTCGAGCCGCATTAAAAGTTTGATAGCGCTTTGAAAAATGAAGATATTTCAATTTCGCAAACGGCGTTTTGGAGAGGACAGATTTAGCTTCATTTCGCTTTTTCCAAATATTTTTTACGATTTTTTTGGACCCGTTGCGCACTTTCTAATGGATTAAAAATATAAAATTCTAATGGATTAAAAATTAAGGTAAGGTTAAGGTTAAGGTAAGAAAATTTCCTCTCTTGATATTTTTACCCAAACCCCATGATTTTCGAGTTAACGGACAACACCACTGTGACCCCCTATTTTTTCATATTTTTCAAGAATTTTTTTTTGTGGGGAAAAAAGAGATATTCAAAATTTTTTTCTTGGGTTTTGTTCCTTGTTCATTAATGTATCAAAAAACATTTTTTTCACATTTTTCACGCCGCATGGTGGCGCTGGGTAAGCTCTCGCGTCATCTCCGCAGTGGTTCGCGGCATGCAGCAGAACTCTCTTCAACGTCGATCTGAAAAAAAATACCGAGTGTTTTCGTTAATAATATGATATTTTGAAGAGAAGTACATAGGGATTTGGAAAAATATTGATTTTTAAAAAATAGGCACGCCTTTGAAATTAAAGAATGATTTTTGAGCAAAATTTCTCGTCGAAAATAGGCTATAACTTTTATAATTATTGAGATATCGAAAAAATCCTATGTACTTCTCTAGATAATCTACTTTTATTGATACAGTAAAAATTTGAAGTCGATCGGATAAAAATTGCTCGAGTTCTGCTGCGTGCCGCACTCAAAAAAGTGGTTTTGAGAAAAACGTGTTCAAAGTTTTAGGTTTGTTAATTTATGTTATAAATTGAAAAAAAAAATATTTACCTTCAATCAGCGATGCCGGCACCATATAGCTGGCCTTCAAGAAGCAAATCGTTGTCTCCTGATTCTTTCCTCGAACTTGTTAAGGCTTTTCTCGCTTCTTTTGCAGCGTCTGTGAGCGAGCGCTCCGCGAGCTGGATCCGCGCTGCGTCGGTCTCAACGCAAAAGTTGAAACAATTTGGGCCGATGGTTATCCCCAACGTCTCCAGTACTTTCATGAGACTTTTCAGGCCATCATTGAACACTAATACCGCGATATCAGTTGCAATATCAATGATTTTTTTGCTTCCGGACTGGCACTTGGGGGCTATTGCCCAAACTAATTTATTGTAGCCTTCGTTATTGTTTTGCGTATAGCCGCCCAAACAACGCTGCAGCAAATCGTCCCTGCTCAAATTTTCGAAGATTGGCTGAATTGCCTCCAATATTTTCTGAGGAAGAGGCGGTTTATGGCGATATTTAGAAATATCACCATTTGCGACCACGCGCTGCCACGAACACCACGACTCGGCTCCTTCCGGGCAATCGTCATGTTGTGGCTCACTGTCTGTGGACATTTTATGTTTGATAGTTGTCCAAATTGCCTTCCTCATTTTGTCAACATCATCGCTGTTCGTCCGAATAGCCAAGCCGTAATATGTGCTCAACTCGTCAATCAATTTTCCGGTGAGCTTTCCTCTGCCAGACAGTCCTTTTTTTTTCACGATTTCGCGGAGGCGCGTCTCCATACGTTTTTGGACATGATCGATGCACTCTTTTTTTTTATCTCGAAACCGTCGTATGGATCGCTATTCGATATGCCCAGAAACGTTTTAGAATCGCCGTCACCAGCGCTCAGCTGCGCGGGACCCCGAGCGTCGCGGACCGCTGCACCGCTCCACAAAATATTCAATATCTACGAAAATAATTATTTTTTCGACCTGGGTCCAACGGCATTTCAATCTTAAAAGTATTTTAGATTTTTTAAAATGGTTTTCAAAAAATCGATTTTTTGAAGCCGTCACAGTGGTGTTGTCCCTTAAGTTACTCTATTTATCAGTTTCGACTGAAAATGATGAAAAAAAAAATCTCGGACAAAAATTTTGAAAAAATTTTAGTCGATTCAGTAGGATCTTATGCAACTTTATTCCCTCTTGACAATTCCATTCAAATATTGAAGATTTCTAGTTGAACCACATTTTCTAAAAATGGTCTTTTTCAGGTAACAATGAAATAATTGTGAAAAAAAATCGCATCAAACTTTTTCAAAAACGAAATTAAAGCTATTCCTCATCCTTTTAAGTTTTTCATTAAAAAAATTAGTGAAAAAATTTGCCACAAGTGGTGCGCCCCATTTTCAACAACCAAAAAAAGCCGGAAAACGGCCCCCTTCGAAAATGCGCACCGAGTCCAAAAAAAATCGTAAAAAATATTTGAAAAAAAAACGAAATGAAGCTAAATCTGTCATCTTCAAAACGCTGTTTGCGAAATTGAAATATCTTCATTTTTCAAAGAGCTATTAAACTTTTAGTGCGGTTCGAAATTTTGTCCAGTGTATCCATACTTTTGGTCGGGGGTGTATGTGGCACTATCACCATCGCAGGTACGGCCCTTCAGCTTACGCACATTTCTGACCGGCGAGCACCTACTCTTTAGAAGGCTGTAGTTCAAAAACTATTTGAGATGCGCACTTGAAATTTTAGTATGTTATTCTTGAAGGTATAAACTATCAAAAAATGCAAAAAAAACGATTTTTTGAAAGTGGCACACTAGTGGTGCCCCTTAACTCAAATATCTTTTTCTATGCTGTATATAAGACATATGAAGATTATACAGATGTCATCTTGACAGCCTAGCTTCCCGTTAAAAAAACCTATATAACCCAGTTTTGCAAAAACCATTACGTTTGCAAGTTGATCGGATCTCACAAACCCAGTGTGTGCAAGGAGGCAGCAAAAAAAACATTTTCTTTTAGGGTTGAAATCAATAAATGTAACCATATTTACTCATTTAGAGCAAATAATAATGTTTAAAACATCTCTATTAATGTTTTAAACATTATTATTCGAGGTACAAATGTTTGGTCGTGAATCTTGGGCCCCGCAATCTTATTTCTTTGACAGCCACATCAACTAACAGCAGCCGTGAGCAATTACGTGAGTGAATCACGGCTGGTTCGATTCTGTTGTTCTGCGAATTGAGTTCGTATTTTTTATTTTCATGCATTTTTGAATTTTATTTGTAAATGAAAATTTTTAAAAACATTGATCTCGGGTGTTTTGTTTTCAGAATAATATAATTTCTATTGTCGTAAAAACAGATGGTAGTTGGAAAGAAAAATTGATTTTGCTTTTTTCTCCTGTAAAACCTATACTTCCTACGTAAATGCCGTATTTTTTTTTCAGAGAGGGCACAAAAAACCGTTCGAAATCTTTCCTTGAAATATTATATCATCCCGTAAATGGCCGTAAAAACGCCTATCCACCTTGGAATTGTCACCTTGTATATTGGCCCGAACACCTCGAAGAAACCATAGTTTTTTTTTTTAATTCAATTTTTTTTGAATCTACAACAACCATATCCTAGTCACTTTTTCGACTGTATATTAGTGTTTAGATAACAAAAGATCATTTTTTAAATTTCCCCAAAAAGCTGATAAAAAAATTTTGACTATCTACCAATAACGCAGGCAAGCCGCAGGAACGACTAGTACCACATAAATTCATGTATTAACATCATTGTACGGTAAATTATTAAACTCCCTACTTTAATACAAAAATATATACCTTTGTAAGAATGGGAAGGCAACCGCCAACTACAGACAAAATCGCAATCGCGGTTTCTGGATCTTCACCCCATATGTCGATGACTTTCCGAATCTCGAACAATACAGCAGCTCCAAAATTACACAACGCTATTCCGAACGTCATTGATTCCCAAATGTTGGGTTCCCTCGTTTCATTAGTGAATACATCGGCTAGAGACTGTAGCCCCATCATTTTCAATATTGTAACATCGCGCTTGAGCAATGTTTTGAATGATGTGACTTCCACTTCATTATCAAACATGTTCACTAATTCCGTTTTTATAAGATGGAAGTGCTATCTAAAATTATAGGTAAAAAATTTTAGGACGACTAAAATGCGTAAATCATATTTAAATATCACATTTATTCAGCATAATCGTTTGAAAATTAGTTTTTAAAGAGTTTCCTCTCAGGGACCACGGCATGTAAACTTTTCAAAATATTTGGACGTCAATGGAACGATTAATAAGAAAAGAATTCCGGAAAAGGACTTATTTCTCGATAGCTGAAATTCAAATGTTAAACATTTATTTGAAGCCTTAGAATGTTCCACATGGTTCTGACTAATTTTTTTGGAAATCTATAACTCAAAATAAATCAAAAGTGTTGCTCAGATTTTCGATCACCTTTGAACATAGTAACCCGCATTGGTCTAATAACAGTAGAAAATTTTTGAAGGAAGTAGCTTTTAAAACATAATAAAACTGGGTTCCAAAAAATTACGAAACCGTAAAAATCACAGTTAAAACAAATATCGCTTATACAACAACCTACCTTGGCAATAATGGAAATGAACAGGTTATGTTGCAGGATAGTTGTAACAAACGTAATACCCAACGTTGGTCATGGATAGAGGCAGATGGTCATTGAAAACTTTTTTCAAATTTATATAGTCTATGTTGTAGGGAATGTCGCTGCTTATAGTTGAAAGCTACTATCACATGAGTTTTCCTGTCAAACAATCGATGCTGTATTAGAGAAGAATTTTTATTTTCGCTTTTGTGGAGCCACGAAGAGGATGGGTGAATAAAATTTAACATACTGAGCTTGCCCCTAATGTATGGGAATCGCTTCATAAATTATGGCCACGTATGAGGGGTGTTGGTAGTGTAGGATAAGTAGTCGCGAAAGAGTTAACTATAGGTTACAACGAGAAACTCTCGTTGGAGCAGTGGCCAATTTTCCCTAATGTCTTCTGTAGTTGTGAATTTTCGCTTCGGCTTATCTTATTTTTTCCAATATCGATTCTTGTTTTGCATGCACCCTTTTATAGAACTTTTCGCGATTATTGTTGAGCAATTGAAAGAAGAAGGGTTATTTTGCGTGTGTAAAGTCTTTAGTTATCGATTCGTAAACTATAAAGTCCGGCACGCAACAATACATTATTCCTCCACCCGACAGTGTTTCTTGGACGTATATTTGAAAATGCAAAATAGGAAATTGAGCGAACAGAAGCTCTCAAGAATTCGACTGAACAACAACTACATACTAAACGTGCCTAATAAATTTATCATCATTGTACTAGAAATTAAAACAAAATTGTGATTTCATGACACATGGTGATTAATAAAGCATTATACTAAATTATTTTGGTCGGTTTAAAGTACTGAAATAAAATACTTTTGTTTTCAGTTACGTGAGAAAGTATCTCATGAGTGAAGATTAAGAAGCAAAGTAAGTATTAAAAAGAGCGCCAGCATTAAAAAGTCATGTCCTGAGTTATCGGTGCGTGTCGTTGACACGACAATTATTTAACACGAAAAGTTGTCAAATACATAGAACTCATTAATATAACTTTAAAGACGTTATAAAAATTGTCGACAGTAAAAAATTGCAATTGCGACCGAAAAACGAGCATACAAATTTTAAACAGAAAACATGAAAAAAAGAAAAGATTTTGCAAACAAAAAATTATGTTGAAAAACGAAATTTCAACTTGCGAGTTCACCGGAATTTAGTAATAAAACGAACGCGTTAGGTACTGAGTTGAAATTTGTTTTTAGTTCATTTTTTTTATTTAAAAAACTTTTCTTTTTTTCATTTTTTCTGTTTCAATTTTGTATGCTCGTTTTCGGTCGTAATCATAATTTTTTGCTGTTAATCATCTATTCAACGTCTTCCGAGCTATATTAGTGGGTTTAATGTATTTGATAACTTGAAGTATTGAATTATTTTTACCACCTGACTGACCGCACCGGCAAAAGTCGGGAGTTATACGTTTGACCGGGATCAGCTGATTACCTTTCACGTATTTTTCGTACAGAATATTTGTGAAAACATAAGAAAATTGCTTTATTAGAGTTTGAGCACGACCAATAATCTCAGACATAATTTAATGCCACATATGAATTGTTATGAAAACATCAACTTGACAAAAAAAGGAGTTGAATTATATCTAAATACCAATAGATAATGGCGCCATAACTATGTTTACCCGCAATAGTTTCGGCAGACTTCACGCAGTTACTGGTTCTCATAGCTCTGTGTATACATTTTTTTGTTGGTTACGTTAATTTTGGTTATAATTTTTATTAATATTGTTTATTTAAATTCAGTGCATTTTTAACATCAATGTTTTTCAAGTGCAGTGCGTATTTTAATTTCGTATATGTTCGAAGAATCCATTGATAACAGCGTAATGAAAATATAACCAAAATAAAAAATTGAGAAATGTCAAGTGTTAAGATGGCTCGGAGATTGGTTTACTCGAAAAGTGGTCGGTACCCTAGCGAAACAGTGAGTCCCGAAAAAAGACCCAAAAACAAGATCCATTTGGGTCTCGGTCTTAAAGCGATGCGCGGAGATCTAAGAAAATACCCAAATGGGTCTTTTCTCGCCCTCCACGAGCGAAACCAGAAGTGACGTCATGAGATCCGGTTTGGGTCTCAGGGATACAGATCCGAGTCTTTTTTCTATGAATCCGGGTTCGAATTTGGATCTCGAAGACCTGGATTTGGGTATTTTTTGGGGGATTGCCACCCTCTTCGTGAGACCCAAATTTGGATCTCTGAAACCGTACTTATGGTATTTTTTTAAGGGCGAGAAACTCACGAAAAAGATTCTCATTTGGATCTCCGAGACTCAAATTTCGGAGTTTTACCTCGGAAGGCCGCCATTCAAGAAAAAGCCATTCAAAAAAAAGTTGGGTCGCTGAGACCTACATTTCAGCCTCTTTCCACATGGCAGTAATCTGCAATTCAGAGAGTACCAATGTAGAACCTCTCAACTTGCTTATGTAAAATTGTATTCGCAACAGTGTTGTACCCCATAGCAGTTTCGAAAAATGTGTCTTTTCAGACAGTCATAATGTATTTCGGCTCCAGCAGTATACGCCCACTCTGTGCCACGCTGTGACCGGAGCAGGAAGCATCAACGCCCGTGTCAAAAAAGCGACCGAAATTTGGGACTCAAAGACCAAAATCAGGGTTTTTTCCTTTTTGTGAGCACGGGCGTTGAAGCTTCTCGCTCCGGCCACAGCGTGGCATACAGTCGAGGTTTTTCCCGAGTACGCATCATCCGCTGGGTGGGAATATACTGCCGGAGCCGAAACACATTATGATTGAAAGACGGTATCATACATATTTTTTGAAACTGCCACGGACTACAACTCTGTTGAGAATGGTGTTATATAAGCAAGTTGAGAGGTTCTATATCGGAACCATTTGAATTCAAGGTTACTGTCATGAGGAAAGACACCGAAATTTGGGCCTAGGAGACTCAAATCAGGGTCTTTTCCTGAACGGCAGCCTTCCGAGGTGAAAGTCCAAAATTTGGGTCTTGGAGATCCAAATCAGGGTCTTTTGTAGTTTGTTTCTACTCCTAAAAAAAATCGTAAGAAAGAAAAAAGAACCATTCGGGTCTTTTTTGGGATTCACTGAATCGTTATGAAATTTCCGTAGATACAGAAGTTAACGTTGCTGTTGTAATTTTTTTTCAATGAATAGGACGGGTAAAGTTCAAAAAATTAAAAAAAAGACTATCATAAGTTTTTTCTTTATTGGGGTCGGTAACCAATCGATATTGTTACATCCGCGACCCGGGGCTTCCCTTTTAGCCTTTCCACATATTCCAACTATTTCCCAGCTCTTCCACTTATTCTTCTAAATGGGCGGCTGCAGCCGACTTAGTCCCCAATGTATCGCATTTACCAAGGGCGAAGGGAAACTGTAGAAAATCTTGCAGATACAGTCGGTATCTGGCTAATACCCCCGGGGGGCAATGCGAGCATGAACCTCCTCAGCTTTGTGATGAAATGAGCCTAGCCTAGTCGGGATGTACATTTGGATTGGGCAAAAATATAACCCACAATGTCCTTTTTCCAATCATTGGGCGGGGTCATTAGTAGTTTAAATACAGTTTTTCGACCGAATATCGCAATGGCGTCGACTGCCATTTTGGCTTTTGGGGGGTATTTGTTTTTGTTAAATAACTCGTCAATTTTCAACTTTTGACCAAAAATGTTTAAGACTAAACTTGTAGGTAATTCAATTCTCTACAACTTTGGTTTAAATTATTTTTTATCCACGATTGACTTTTTCCAACTCAAATTTGAAAACAGCGACGAAATTGATTTATTGCTTTATCTCGTTTATTTGAAACTTTAGCGCATTAATAAACATAAACAAACTTGTAAGGAACACAATTCTCTACAACTTGGATTGTCATTCTTTTTTCTGGGATCAATATTTTGGGTCCTACGCCCATAGCAAATCTAACGGGACTAGATTGACCTGCGTATCCGAGACGCTGACGCCACCATATTAGGGTTCCTTTTTGTACATAGCGACTGGGATAGTCAGCTAGTGTACGACTAGAGGATCACCATCTGCACGATGAGAATCGTATACGGGGATTCGAAGGCCTACAGCGCTGCCATTCAGACGTGTTATAGTTTTACCTTTCAATTTAAAATCGTATCTACAGTTAGAACAAGTAAAAATTCTCTCTGCTCTGATTTCGATTGATACACTATATTAAACAGTTTTTTTTCAGTGCAAATTATATTCAAAGTTCTCACAAAAACTTTCCAACCATCTAAATTTCTATCTTATAATTAAAAAAAGAAAAAGAAAAGATAAAAAATATATCATAAAATAATAAATCAAACGATAACGGTCTCCGGTGTCCTTCTTCCTCTGATACGGACTCTCTTCTCATCTCCTTTCCTCTCTCTGCAGGATTAGATAAGATCGTTCTGTAATTTTTACCTCATTATTAGGATCATGTTAATTTATAAGTAAGTTTTAGTTTAATCTATAAGCAGTCTATTAGTAATAAGTCGACCAAAAAAAAAGGAAAAACAGGCCCTACATGAATTCAAAGGCTATTTACCTTATAAGATTCTACAGAATCATATATAGACTCATATGTAGCATGTCTGGCCATATAAACTATATATAGCCGAATATGAAATGTATATGGCTATGTATACCTGTGTATAGTAATATAAGAATTACAGATATGATTAGATCTACTTCATATATATAAATATTTGCACGTTACACAGCCATTTATGAACATACATGATATTTTTTTCCTGGGGATGCTGGCAAGTCGGCTTGGCACAGTTGTCATGTAGAAGCTGGATACCTAACCATTTAAGCCGTTTCATCCGTACAACATTAGCTAGTTTCCTGAGCTGCTCTGCATAACAATTGTCATGAATAGTCTGTTTAATTTAATGAAATTTGGATGCTCGATTTTTACCGGCCATTCACGTGGCATGCCGTTTTAAGATACCAAATCTTTGCTATTCTGATTTGTACTTAACTGAGTAACTTTTATAAAAAAAATTGGGTTGGTCAAGTACTTTGTGTATATCCGCTCAACATACCATGGTAAACTTCTGTCAAATTGTTATCAATGAAACAATAGTATATAAGAATGCAATAGCGTTTGAGATCGCGCAGGCCATTGCCATTCTTTTAAGTTTTTCCTAATAGTTTATCATCGAACCGATGCTGCGACTCTACCGTACATGGAATACTTGAATTCTCGGATAGGGGAATAATTTGTTACATTGTGAGACGTTCTTTAGAAGATTGAAATCTATTTCAACATTACTTGGAGATTATATAAAACATCCCTAATGGTCCAGTGACACCCAAAAACGAGACCCATTCAGGTCTCGGTCTAAAAGCGACGCTGGGAGACCCAAAAAAGACCCAAATGGGTCTTTTTTTGAGACTTAAAATTTATTTATTTTCGCAATTTATGAGCAATTTGAATGTTGTCGGATAAAGGGAAAAATAAGATGACATGGCTTAACATACTCGAGCGGTAAAACGCGAAGAGACCCAAATGGGTCTCATCTTTGGTTTTTTTCCAGGTCTCACTGATCCATTAGCGATAATAATGTTCCACGTACTCGGCCAAATATGCTTCGGTAGATCTCAATTTATTCATTAATTTTTTCCGCAGTTTGAATTTGACTTTTTACAAAGATTTAATTGTCATCTCTTTATCTCCCGAATTTCAGGGTAATTCCCCCCGAATTTCAGGGTAAATATACGGAAGTTATGCGTTTCACTGCGATCAGCTCATGGTGGTATTTCTTGGTCATCATTTTTCTTCGAAACAATGACAACTGCCTCAACCAATGTTTGCATGAACTTTCTATGTGTGACGAACAGTGTCCTCAGATGAAGTTTGTCAAAATCTATTGTGAACTCGCTTAGATAATCAATATTTTCCGGTAAATTTAAACTTATTTCGCTATATCGATTGATGGACCATAATATAAAATAGTCCTCGACGATCGACTACTTCGCGCTGTTGTGCGGTTTTTACAATTCCACGGTTTGCCGGTTTTTTTTCGTAATTCCAGGTTTATTTAAGGGCAAACGCCACTATGATGGGCTAAGAAATTGTCATTTTTTGAGAATTTTTTTACCCAGGTTGAAATAATTATTTAAGGATTGGATAAAAGATACTTCATGGAGTATGTATTCAATTATTACAGTACCGATTTTTATTGAAAAATATTAAAAATTTACAACGTTATGAGCTTCCATGTGATGATGAAAAAAAAATTCCTCTCTACTGTCCCAAGGAAATCTTGGTAACGGGTTAACTGACATTCAAAAATAAAAATTTCCAATATATATATGAATGTAGCGGTGGTTATACGTAGGCGCTTAAAATTTTTTTTTTACAAAATCGCGGTGGTTTGAAATTTTTTTCATTATTTTCTCGATTGTTTGACTTTTTTTTTATTTATTTGAGCTGTCTCAAAAATAGTAATCATCGAAATTTTTAAAAATGGCTACGTATAACCTTAGTTACTGCAGTAACGATTATTTAAAAAAAAAAAAAAAATAATTAACGGGACAGACCTAGTTGGAACGTCAAAAAAAAGGCCTTTTTTCCGATTTTTTTTTGGTCAAACGATAAAATAATTCACAACAAAAGTTCTTCCGTTTAAAAGATACATATGTAATGTATATGTTGCAATTTTTTCAACGCAATACATATCGAAATAAGCTGGTGACCGTCAATTGCCGAGGACGCTGCAAAAAAAAACACGGTTTGCGGTGATCAAGCTCACGCTGCAACGGCTCATCTGAAACAAAAAAAACGGAGGGGATTTTTAGTTAATGATATAATGCTCCGGTTGAACGAAGGGTTTTGAAAAATTTCCATTTTTCACAAAATGGCGGCCGTTAAAAGTCAAAAGTGTTTTTTTGACCAAAATATCAGTTCCATTTTTTGCTATTAAAAATAAAAATAATTATCCAAAAAAAAAATCCTTCGTTCATATGGAGGACTACCATGTATAGAAGAAGTGATATAAATTTCAACCCGATCGGTAAAGCCGTTCTCGAGCTACAGTGATCACCGACTTCAAAAACATGGTTTCGAGAAAAACGCACTTGAAGTCCGCTACCTGCTTACCTATGGCTCAGACACGACGTGCTACAAAGTCTTGTATTTCGGCGAATAATGGTCCGATTTACATTTACCTGGGCGGAAAATGTTCGTAAGAGATTCTACTTTTTGAAAATGAAATAAAAAAAAAATCGATTTTTCGAAAATTCTAACTAGGTCTGTCCCGTTAAAGTCGGTTCATTAATCTTCGAGTATTCCTCGGGATAAGATTGAAAACAGTTGTTTCGAGGAAAACGCGTTTAAATTTTTCGTTGTGTTTTTCTTGACATAAAATGAGGTGTTAACTTCAATATTAATACTTACGTTTGACTTGAAAATTTTGTTTACATAATTTTGAACATGTGTACTGCATGAAAATGAAAAAAAAATATAGAATTTTTTGATCGGTCAGTGGCGTTCCCCTTGAGAGGAGTCTTTCTTATAACTTTTTGTGAGGATTTGACTTTTAGAGAGATCTTTTTAGGGTAAACTTTGTGTGTGGACGACTTTACATAGGATTTAGTAACTTTTTGTGATAGGCTAATGTTTTTAAGAGAGGGTCTCGCACAATAATTTTTTTTTTGGATTTGATTTCTTAGAAGGATTTTTGTGACAAGGAATTTTTTAACGTTTTGTACACTCTAATTTACAGTGCGTATTTATTGAGATTTAGGTCATGTTTTTTATGCGACTGACTGTAAAAGTGCGAAATAGCTCGCTGTTCCTTTGAAGATCTGTGAAAAATAAACGACATTGATTATTTATTTTTTGCAACACAAGAAATATTTTAGTGGAAATAGAAGATAGACCTATAAATATTGATACTGACGGAGAGCATTTGATAAAGGTCCACAGTAAATAATCCGTAAGCCCTGCAAATAAACGGCGTTTGCGATTTCATCATAATAATGCCCAACATGATCTTGAATTCCTTGCTACGGTCTGTCCATGGACAATTGTAAGCGGCCAGCACCATGCTGTCCGACTGCCATAATAAAAAAGAAAAAAACTGTACATAAAACTCTTCCGAAGTTAATTTTTTTCTTACCTGTACTGTTAATTTATGAGAATAGCCACAATATAGAGATGCCTGTATTATGACAGTAGCAGTGTGAAACAGACCCTTCGCAACTTCTTCCCAATTCTTGTATCCTATTTCCTTATAATAAATTATATATTTAGTTCAATTGTTTAATTTAATAATTATCATTGAATTTAAATGTCGTACTGTGTAATTTTTCACATTTATTATTTGGTCTGTGTGATGATTAGAAATGGAAAAATTTTTTTTTTGCTTCATGAATCATTTTCACACGATTTTTTATACATGACATACTTTGCGATTTATAAATGAGAATAATTTCCTGTCTACCATGTACTGTTTTTTCAACAGATATGTTGAATATTTAACGTACTAAATAAGCTTAGAAGTCAATTGTTAAAAAAAAAAAATTGATTTCGATAATATAAGTCGCTACATTTCTGACAATGAGTGCTCTAATACGTCAAGTTAGTCTATTTCACCAATATTGATAATTTCAAAGCTCATCTGATGAATAAACAGAAATTTATTTAAAATAATTCATTCTTATGAACAGGTTTTCTTGCTAGAACTTCGTTCATTTTGTAAAATGCATGGAATTCATTTACAGTACGCTCTAAAGAGGCCCATCATAATAATTAGTATTAATTAGTAATTAAATCGTATAAAAATAATTAATGAATTAATTAATCATGGGAATAGTTATCCCATTAAAAATTTGTCACATTAACAACCTTCCGTAAATCTGGTGTTAATATCGCTTTAACTAAACACGCAAGGTATATATATGTAATCAAATCAAAGCACCTTTTGAAGATGAAAAGCGCATAAGCACATATTAATCGTAGTCAACGACAAAGTCAAGAATACTATCGGATTGAACATTTCCTCAATCGTTTTGCAATATCTATATAAACAGAAATTCAGTATAATTAGAGTTGATGTGTTTAATATTATATTGTTGATGTGTTATTAATATTTTTATTGTATCCAAAAACTTTTTTTTAGTAATACGAGCTTCGAAGTTCGATTTTCTGTTGATATTTAGCATGCGGTGAAAATTGGCTAATTTCGCAATGATTCAACGTTTGCATTACATTATCGAACTGATTGACGAAAAAACCTTCTTTTTCGATAGATAGATTATAACATACTTGAATGTAACGATGTTCATGTAAGACGACAATGTGTCAACTCGCTATAGCCGTTATCATTTAAAAATAATTAAATGAAGGGAAATGAATGTACAGGATCCGTCCACGTCACTGAGACTCATGGAAGCATCTGGATCTGTCCTAAAGCATATAATAACAAAGGAATTGAATATAATCACAATTGATTTTTGAATCTCAAATCGAACTTTCGAAGCAGCCCCATACAGCACGGAATATTGCAACAATGTTGTTAGAATCTTACAATATTGCATATTTCCAGAAAATATTGCCATAATATTACAGAAATATTGCCATCGAATGTTGCAAGATGCTTTCCGTAAATATATTGAGGAAATATAGCTATCGAATATTGCAAGAATATTAACATAAAAATATTGCAGAAATATTGCCATTGAGGGATTAGTTTACCCTCCAGCGGCCGCGCACTTGTATTTTATACAAGGAGGTCGATTTTTCGTGAAAAAAACTTTTCTATCATTGACGGCTGACCTTGCCCTTTTAGGAATGTTTCTATTGTTCTTCAACACTGCGCGCAGTACAGTTTTTGGTTGAGAATTCACTCTTGAACCGTCCGCGAGCGCCAGGATGGAAACTAGGACGGCCCAGACTATATGCAAATTTTTTCACAAAATTAAAGTGTGTAAAATCCAATCGTTTTGTATATAAACAAAAACTATTACTTAATTTTCCTATCATATCAACTAATCAAGGCTGAAAATATCTTTCAGATGTAAATATTTTATAAGCCATTGGTAGCGTAGGCGATTTTGTTGTGTTGGGTAGTTACATACAGTTAACAAGGTTTTTTTTTGTCGCGCTGCATTTTCCCTGTACCAAACGTTTCGGGCCTCCCTTACAGGTCATATTGAAGTATAGTGAAATAACGTATTTAACCTCAATATATCTTGACTATTCTTTAGATTATATTAATCATATTTTGTTCTGGCGATGAACTTCTTTCGCCCAAGGATACGAGCTTCACCACTCTTAATATCGTTCGGCTATTTTTTTTTATTTGTTATAAACCATGTAAGTTTTGTATATAGTGTAGTTTCAATTATTTGATTTCATTAAGATCAAATTAAAATAATTTCGCCACAATAATTAGGACTTTTAAATTTTTTGTTCTTATAAACCAAAACTACAACGATAATTTATACTATTAAAAAAACGATAAAAATATTAAGTTTTTTGTTTCATCATGTTTGTTTCATTATGTTTTTTGTTTTATCATGCAGAAGAATAAATTAACCCTTTTCATACACGATTTTTTTCCGAAAAAACAGCATTTTATTATGCTTTATTTGTTTATAACAAAGCGACGTGTACAATAAGCGGTTTCCAGGAATCACACATTATTAGTTCCATATCTGAGGATCACATGAAATTTATCTTAGGCAAAAATATCCAGAGAATGAGGTTTTAGAGCTGAAAAACTGTGAGGAAAAAGGAGTCACGTATACGTGACATCGTACATGAGAGGATTAAAAGTAAATAGACGAAATTTCAAATGCTATGCCAATTAAAATTTTTGAGTAATTATCGTTTTAATAAAAGCGTGAGAATAAGTTTCATAGCGCGACCGCTGATGGGTTAAAAGCTTGTAATAAACATAAAAAAGTATTGGCTTGTTAGGCAGGCTAGATACGTAAGTCAATGGTTCAAGTTCCAGTAGCGATAAGAAATTTTATTTGATAGAAGTGATTGTACGGCGTCTGCGTATTTCAGCAATATTGCAAAAATATTTCAGCAATATTTCGGTGCTGCGAGGTAGGCATTACAAAAAATATTCTACGTTCTCAATTTATCCGTTAAATTATTCTTTTTCAATGTTTTTTTGTTATGAACAAGGCACGAGTACAGACATGCGGTAAATCTAAAATAGATTAAATCCAAAGAAGAAGTGTATTGCTAACGAGTATAAATCACAATGACGTTTCACGATCTCCGATAACCGATGAATCAATTCGCTCTCGTTCATTTCCTGTTGATTGTTCTCAATACTTATTATGTGTTCCAAATCATGTCCAAGTACCTGTTAAATGAATAAAAATCAATATTAAAAAATTTCCCGTAATCATAATTCAAGAATAAAATAAAAATCACATTATCGTGAATTGATGTATCACAGCGATCACAGCTTGGGAAATTGATTTTCTTGAGTCAGATAAAGATTGTTTCATAAAGCTCAAATGCGAAATTGATAAAAGGAAACGATAACAAATATTTGAAACGGTCTATTATTTATGTGTAAATTTTGAGGCAATATTATAACTCATGGTGTGCAAATTAACATTTATTCTGCGTTCTGTAAAATCTGGTTGATTTCATTTTTTGTAAGAGCTACTCACGTTTCTAGAGTGTATAAAAGTTCGATATTTACTCGAGAGTAAGTAGTGAAAAAGGGTGACATGAGTTTTACGATTGAATCTAATAACTGTTTTATCGCAATCTGATAGAAATAATAATAATATTAATAATTACTCGAAATTGGATTGCCACATGTGTGGTCAATTGAGCGAACACGGTGTCTGCAGCCATCCAATAAAGTGCGCAGATGTAAATCACAAAATTTTCCCAACTAATGCATAAGATATATTTGGTTGTAGTTTCAGTTGTCCATGGATATATTGCTGGAAATACCGTAACTGAGTAATCGTACGATACGCTCTTATTTTTTTCGAAAGCATGATAATTCAACCAAAGTCTGGGAATGAAACGAAGTTTTTCATCATAAATTTTGCAAATCCGGGCTGGTGAATTAATCATATTCGGAGATTTCTATATATGTTTTGTTTCTCACATGTGCGGTCGTGCGGCGTAACTAACGGAAAGGGTCACCACCATGATGATATACAATTTTGTCACATAATATGTGTGCTCGGCTGATTTCTTAATTTCCACCCTAATCACGTCTCGTAGATTCGCTTCGTCCCACAGAATGGATAACCGCAGTATCAGGATACGAAGTTCTTTCCACCAAGACCACAGCCTCCAACCCTTGTACCGAGTAAGAGGAAAGGATCGAATAACTCGCCAAAAACTATTGCAATGTTTGTAAGAACAATTTTTTTCCCACGCACCTCTTCAAAATAAAAGTTCATTTTGTAGTAGCTACTACTGAAGTAGATTTTTAGAACAAAAAATATCATTGGATTGAATTTAATTATTCTATTTGCATAGGATCTAAATTATCTGGCAGAGATATTAAGAAATGATGCGAGTTTTTTTGGGAATGTTCTTTACCATGACGATAAAAGTGAAGATAAAAAATTACTAATTCAGTATATTTTATTTCGGTTAAAATTTTCAAAAAGTAAAAAAGAACGCCAAGTATTGAAAAGTTGCACCTTCAGTTATAAATTGTCCACTCAACACTTTTGTTGTTACTTAAAAAAAAAATCGAAATCACAATTTTTCAAAATAGCACGGAAACGTACGTACGTACAATATACGTGCCACACAAGTTCATTGCAAATATAATACAAAATCTTGGCATGCACTGTTAACAAAAAATAGCTCGGCGAAGGAACATATCATCCTTATGCGCGCATAGCAAGTAAAAACACCCATTCATCGATCTCACCCATCCTATTGATTCATTGAATCCCATCCATTCTATTTATTCATCCCATCCCATTCACCCATCGATGGATGGGTGAATGGGATGGGATGATATCCATCTTAAGAAGGACGTAAGTTATGTTTGTTTATATTAGACATACGTTCTTCGCGGCAAAAATCTACATTTATCTACCTTGACGTCATCACACAATAAACTATAAATAAGTCTTCTCCTTCTCCTCTTTCAAAGATTTCGAAAACTTAGATGCAGATGAAGATTAACATGGAAGTCAAGGTGAAGGTCAATGTGAAGGTGAAGATCGAAATGTTGAAGGTCAAGGTCAATATGGAAGGAGGGTTGGGGGAGAAAGAGAAGGAGAGGGGTTGGGTGAGAGAGAGGGAAGGAGAGCGGTGGGCAGGGGGAGAGGGAGAGGGATAGAAATGGCGAGGGAGAGGGTGGAAGAGGAAAAGGGTGAGTGAGTGAGCGAGCGAGAGAGAGAGAGAGAAATAGAAAGAGAGGGGGGGAGAGAGAGAGAGAGAGAGAGAGAGAGAGAGAGAGAGAGAGAGAGAGAGAGAGAGAGAGAGAGAGAGAGAGAGAGAGAGAGAGAGAGAGAGAGAGAGAGAGAGAGAGAGAGAGAGAGAGAGAGAGAGAGAGAGAGAGGAGAGAGAGAGAGAGAGAGGGAGGGGGGGGGGAGGGAGAGAGAGAGAGGGAGAGGGAGAGAGAGGGAGAGGGCGAGAGGGGGAGGGGGAGGGAGATCCGCAATTTTCTGAAGAAGGTGTTCTTCCTTTTGCTCTAGGTCTGTAATTCAAATTGAGTTCGACCCAATTGTTTGAATCAGTTTGGGTAACTGGTTTTAAAATTATTGTATTCGATTATATTAATTTGACTGATCGATATGCGTTGTTCCGCAGTGAAACGGGTAAGTTTAACGCCAAAGGTGCTTGGCAGGTTCGTAATCGTATCCAGGGAAATCGAAGATAAATTCTATTTTTGATTGTTTCGCCATTATGGAAATATAAGTAATTATTGTATATATAAGTATAAGAAGTATAAGTATATATAAAATATAGTAATTATTGAAAGAAACGACCAGCAAAAGAATTAGCAGTGGTCGATTCAATGTTGAGGAAATTAAAACTAACAAGGAAAGGTACTTTGGTGTCCCCCTCCGATTTTGATAATTTTTATATATGTTATAGTCCATCGAAAATTAAGAGACACGTAATTTTTTTTATCGGCTTAAAGTTATTTTTAAGGGGTGAAATCGACCCCCAAAGTTGAGCATGTTTTGCATCTGGTAGAGTGTTTCATATAGAAGCACTTAACCGATCGTAACGAAACCAATTGCAAAACGTTTTTCACGTCAAATAACCTGTATATAATGTTCAACTTCTTATGCACCCCTATTACATGGGGATGATTCACCCCCGAATATCCAGAATTCTTTTGTATAAAAAAAACTTGCAATCCGATTTCAATAAAACAAACGCCATTTTGCAGAGCAAAAAAAATAAAATTGACGTATTTTTGGGTTTTTCTCAGATTAAAAAAATTAAGGGGGTAAAACACCCTTAAAATGTCAAATTTCATTTTGAGCACTGTCCCCTTCCGATTTCAATATTTTTTTTATAAAATGTAGCTTATCGAAAAATAAGACCACCTATTATTTTTATTGGCTCAAAATTATTTTTAAGGCGTGAAATCAACCCCCAAAGTTGGGCATGTTTTGCATCTGGTAGAGTGTTTCATATAGAAGCACTCAACCGATCGTAACGAAACCAATTGCAAAACGTTTTTCACGTCAAATAACCTGTATATAATGTTCAACTTCTTATGCACCCTTACTTACTGCAGGGGGGTGAACCACCCCCTGACATTCATAATTTTTTGTATAAAAGAAAAATTGTCATTCGATTTCAATGGAAAAACCAACATTTTGAAAAGCAAAAAAAAATTATAGTGAATGTGTCTAGATTTTTCCAATAAAAAAAATTAAGCGGGTAAAACACCCCTAAAATCTCAAATTTCATTTTACGCACTTAAATGATAAAATTCAATTCAATTGGTCTCATTATCATTGCGTATCGACTTATATGCTAAATAATATTTATTTCGCATGTACATCGGCTTTTTAATTATATGAAAAATTGAGTACTCCTACATCTTCGGTGGTCGTGAGCTTCACGATTTTTTATTTTTGTATACACATGGTCTGTACACAAATATATATATATAGGTTATACATAGGCGCTAAAATCTTTCATGTAGTAAAAATAGATTCCAATTCAAATTTTCGTTTCAATTATCATTCCTGAACTTAATGATTATATTTTGAACAGTAATGATGTTCTTCGAAGAAATGTTTGAAACAAAGTGACTTTTTACACCATGAACATCTTACTACAGCCACATTTGTGCAGCCTTCAATTTCACATTGTGTTTGAGATGACATACCAAAAGCGAATTCAACGGGATTTTCGAAATGCTCAGGTCGTTCTTCTATGTACCCACTTTTGAACCAGGCATATCGAAATAAATTTTCGTACCTCGGAGATGATAATTGATTATGTACTAGAGATTGCAGCTTGATTATATTATTTCGTAAATGTAGACTTAAATCATAATCAAGTAACATGACACTGTCTGAAAAATGTCTGACATAATTTTTCCAAATTCTAAATCCGAAGACATCAAGTGGCTGGATATTCCCTGTTGTTCCTTTCGGTATGATCATTGTAACAATTTCTTTGTTATGTGGTGTAACTTCCGTGACAACACTAGGGCAATGTCCACTCCATGAGTCTATTAAAAGCACACTTTTCTCACCGACATTTGGGAAGAACACTTCTTGAAGCCATACTTTGAAATGTTCTATAAATCAATATGTAAAAATTAATAGCACATCTATTTTTTATATTTGAATATTACATACCAACGTACCTGATGTAGCCTTGCCAGATTTTGAAACACTTATAAAAACATTGGGAGGTCGAAAAATGGTTCGTTCTACGATTGGCCCCAACCGCCCGGATGGCTCTTTTAAAATTATCAGAAGAGGTGACAACAATTTTCCTGCTGCTGATATTGTCGGCTGGATGGTGTAGCTATGGGTTGTCGCTGAAACGGATTGTACAAGGCATTCTACTTGTTTTGTACCTTCTTCTGTTAACGTTCGCCCTGAATGGACTTCTAATTGGAAACCACTTTGATCAGAATTATAAATATTTTCCAAGCCATATTCCTCAATTTTCAATTGAACTGCGGAGACAAATTTATTAGCATCGTTTTGTAATATGTCCTTTGATTCGAGAGTCTTTCTTGTCACGAATTTATTTATTTTTCTACTTGTTATTCGATGAACTTTTTTAAACTTTTTTATCCATGTTGGCGAAGCCCTGAAACGCAAATTCTCATGCCCAATCAATTTTTGGGCTTGTAATGCCCATCTCCGAAGATCGATATCGTGTACAATGAGACCTGCTTCTATGGCGCTTTTTAAATTATCGATTGTATATTCAGAAATGCGCGACAATTTTTCCTTGTAAGTTCCGCCTTTATTAATTTGTTGAGCCCAGCGCCTTAATTGGCGCACAGATTTAACGAGTTTAAATCGGTTTTGGACTGTTTCTATTTTCCTATTTTGTTTCGTTTTTGCACTTCTCCAGTACTCAACAGCTCTTTGTTTGTAGTCGTAGCTCAAATCTTCTTCATCGTCAGTACACGTTTCAGGGCTTAATGGAGATTCTCCAAGACCCCATTCGATGTCATTATCTTCGACAGGTTCTACTATGACATCTCTAAACGGTTCTTGAAAATCTAATGTCGTATCTTCGACGATTTCTAACTGATTGAACTCTGCCATAGAGGCCTTCAGAATTTCCGCGAAACTCTCTTTCAATTCCACTTCATTATTGTTAACAGGACTGTCAGGAATGTTCATTACCTCGAATGTAAGAAACAACAGTCTTATTACGTTCATTGGATTGATGGACATGTTAATAACAATACGGTATTCACGATAGCGGACACGATAATGACTGATCAACAGTCGAACAGCAACTTAACTTCTGGAATAATATAAAGTCAGTTTTACCTTTTTCATCTTGAGTGGGCGGTTTGATCTGACATCACCACGAAAACAGCATTTTTATTTGGTTTTCGGATATACCTCAAACATTAGCCTGAGCGAACTGGCTTTTTCAAGAATACTTGGGGTCGAGCCACTATAGCGGTTCTTGATATGAATAAGAATATGGCAAGGCATGAGCCAGCTTTGTTTACATTCTGGGCGGTGAATTGCTGATGCGACTCTTTTGATATTTGAGTTTTTTTTTTATTTTCGTAAATCGTTCAAAATAGAAACTTATATAAATAGAACGGATACCAACACTTCTTTATAAACGTGAAGCATGTCAGAAGGGCAGCGGATGTACATGCGAAATAAATATTATTTAGCATATAAGTCGATACGCAATGATAATGAGACCAATTGAATTGAATTTTATCATTTAAGTGCGCAAAATGACATTTGAGATTTTAGGGGTGTTTTACCCCCTTAATTTTTTTTATTCGAAAAATCTAGACACATTCACTATAATTTTTTTTTGCTTTTCAAAATGTTGGTTTTTCCATTGAAATCGAATGACAATTTTTCTTTTATACAAAAAATTATGAATGTCAGGGGGTGGTTCAGCCCCCTGCAGTAAGTAAGGGTGCATAAGAAGTTGAACATTATATACAGGTTATTTGACGTGAAAAACGTTTTGCAATTGGTTTCGTTACGATCGGTTGAGTGCTTCTATATGAAACACTCTACCAGATGCAAAACATGCCCAACTTTGGGGGTTGATTTCACGCCTTAAAAATAATTTTGAGCCAATAAAAATAATAGGTGGTCTTATTTTTCGATAAGCTACATTTTATAAAAAAAATATTGAAATCGGAAGGGGACAGTGCTCAAAATGAAATTTGACATTTTAAGGGTGTTTTACCCCCTTAATTTTTTTAATCTGAGAAAAACCCAAAAATACGTCAATTTTATTTTTTTTGCTCTGCAAAATGGCGTTTGTTTTATTGAAATCGGATTGCAAGTTTTTTTTATACAAAAGAATTCTGGATATTCGGGGGTGAATCATCCCCATGTAATAGGGGTGCATAAGAAGTTGAACATTATATACAGGTTATTTGACGTGAAAAACGTTTTGCAATTGGTTTCGTTACGATCGGTTAAGTGCTTCTATATGAAACACTCTACCAGATGCAAAACATGCTCAACTTTGGGGGTCGATTTCACCCCTTAAAAATAACTTTAAGCCGATAAAAAAAATTACGTGTCTCTTAATTTTCGATGGACTATAACATATATAAAAATTATCAAAATCGGAGGGGGACACCAAAGTACCTTTCCTTGTAAGTCTTCCGCATATGAAACGTATAATAACTGCTCTTTTTAAGTAGTAGTTGTGATCAACTGTGTATCTTTCCGAGCTTTTTTTCTTAACTATGCACACCAAGTTTCTGCAGTGAACTTGTATGGCACATACATTGTACATATGTACGTTTCTTGGCTATGTTAAAAATAGGTGAAAAATGCTAGAAGTGTAGGTTTTCTGTTTCTCAACTAACGTTTCTCAATATCGACATACCCTATTAAAGATTGGTGGTAGCGAATCGAGAGAAGTACATTTTCGAATTCGAAAACAAAGATAAGACCGCTATCGCAATCTCTATACAGCAAGGACCCGATCCAACCCTATGATCCAACCCTACTTTTCCATGCTGAAATTAGTATTTCACATAGAATAGTTCCGCCTTGATGAATATGAAACTGGCATTTATTTTTTATTTTTTTTCGCATTCTTTAAAAAAAAATCAATATCGTACCTACATGCAGTTCATAGATATCATATATGAAATGACGTTCACGGCTTCTAGCAGCGTTTTGGTCGGAACCGATTTTTTGCAATCCCTGAACTTAGCGTTTTTACGGAAAAGTCACATTTGATCTATAACGTTGGTAATGCTGTCAGTGTATTTTATATATTTGTATATATTTATATTTATTTTTTTTGGGCACTGAAGCCGAAAGCAGTCTGAATTTGCAGTGAATTAGACAACGAGGAAGCGACTGACACCGTAATGTCAACAAGATGCGTGTGCGTGTGTGTGTGTGAGTCGTGTGTGAGCGATAATGAATGGATCTGTGGCATTCAGGACAAGTATAATGAAATACAGAAAATGCATTTAACTTATCCTGCTTCCCCAAACCTAACTGATATGTAATAATATAATAAAATTCTTGTTGAAACAATTATTTTATTATATAATTACTGTTCAAGCAGGGGTTAAAATGAACAAGCGTGGATGAATAAATAAATTCGTGAAAATTAATAAAAGCGATTTTTTACAATATGATATTTCATTTTTATTATTAGTTATATTATTTAATAATAATACTTATAGAATCGAATAATAATACTATATAGTTATTTGTACTGAATAATTTTATTTCATTACAACCATTTAAACAATAAATCTTAATGAAAGAAACAACGAACTTAATAATTATTATAATTTTTAATTATATTAAATAATTGTAAAGATTATTATTGTTGTTATTATTATTATTATTAATTTTGATATATTGAAATTTAACGTTGATGACGGTGACGATAATGCATGGAGAAGAAGATTCTGCGAAGCTAATGCGTGACGATAACGCTTCGACGTTCTACGATTACGGCGATGATGCACGAAACGAAGGTCACACGAACGACGACATGCGGACTGCGTATAAAGGTACTTATGCCGCAAGCAGGACGGCGGTTATGTACAATAACGACGCTATGCAACGGCACGATCCGCGACGACGAAGATCACGTCGATGACTATGAGGATGGCACGCGATTACAACGATGCTACGACGATGACGAGGATCAAAACGATTGAGTACGAAAACAACGCAATCCAGCGGTGTCGTTCGATGGCGAGGGTCACGTCGATGACGCTACCAGGGTGGTGCGCGATTATGAATGTTGGGATTATTATCTACGGGAACAACGCGATCCAGCGGTGACGCTCGACGACGAGAATCACGTCGATGACGCTACGAGGATGGCGTGCGATTACGAGTGTCGGGACGATTATCTACGGGAACAACGCGATCCAGCAGTGATACCCGACGACGAGGGTCACGCCGATGATGCTACAATGACCTCGAGGGTGATAACGATTATCTACGAAAAGAACGCGATCCAGCGGTGACGCTCGACGACGAGGGTCACGTCGATGATGCTACGAGAATGGCGCGCGATTACGAGTGTCGGGACGATTATCTACGGGAACAACGCGATCCAGCGGTGATGCTCGACGACGAGGGTCACGCCGATGATGCTACAATGACCTCGACGGTGATAACGATTATCAACGAGAAGAACGCGATCCAGCGGTGACGCTCGACGACGAGGGTCACGTCGATGATGCTACGAGGATGGCGCGCGATTACGAGTGTCGGGACTATATTTTCTACGGGAACATATGCTAGGTGTATGTTTGTAAACATTACATGCAGTTAATTGCCAAATTAATTAGTCCGTAATTATTTTTCACATCATCTGCAGCGAAATAAAATTGGCAACGTCGCACGCAAAATTCTTTTCCTCAGCAAAGCCTACTTTGGCAAAAATATTTATGGTGTGAAAAATGCAATGTGCCACTTTCTTTAAAAAACATTGAGGAAGAGAACATGATAATTTGTTTCAATCACCATGCTAAACAAAATAGGAATTGCAGGAATTGCACTGCATCATTTGCAAAATGCGCAAAAAAATCGCATAAATTAATAAAAAAAAAAACGGAAGGAAGCTGGGTTCGCCTACTTTGAAACGCCATTCCTTGAACTGTTTTACTATTTTTTTCGACCGAGATATCTAACTTTTTGTCCTGGTGGAAAATTCGGTAATTATTCGGAAGTGGGGCTCCACCTACAATCAGTAGGCATTTTGTTTATTCCGGGCGAGTCTGGTGAAAGACAGAGCTTTTTCATATTTCAATTCAATTTCAATTCAATTTATAGGATTTCAACATCTGACTGTTAATTGTTCCACAAATTTCATCGATCCGGATTCAGGAGCGTTTACGCAAAATATTGAACGAATATGGCGTGATGCACGCAATGGAATCTCAAAATATGGACGACGTAATTACCACATGGCCGGTTATATACCCGATTTTCTTTTTCGCGGAGCGTATCTGTCTCATAGTCACCGCACACATGCATTCTTTGACGCAATTAAGCTTTTCTGTAATGAGCAATCGCAATAAATAGAGGGAATAAAATGAAAAAACTGAAATAAAATGAAAAATTAGAAAAAAAAAATTTTATGAAAAAAAAATTTCGTTTTGATAAATACGGTCATGCGCCACCATAATAATAACAACTATGATGTTTTTTAACTATGAGAATACATAAAAAAATTTCAGCCCTATTGTAGGTGGAGCCCAACTTCCGAATAATTACCAAAAATTCGATTGGTGTACTTAAACTTTTGACGGAAGTGTATATCAGTAAAATTAACCGGGAGTCCTCTGTATGTTTGTATGTCCTCATAAAATTCGAGAACTGCTAAACGGATTCAAAATTTTTATTCAATTTTCGGATTAAAAAAATGTACTAAAAATTAAAAAGTGTAAATTAATAAAACAAAACGAATTACTAATTTGAAGATGATGAAGAAAAAAAACGAATGGTCACCGGGGTTGCAAATTCAAATATAAAAAAAGTTACAGCTATTCTCGTCAAGTCATCAAAACGTTAAAAAAATTGTTATTTTCAATATATTATTGAGCAGCTTATTTTCTAGAGTTTTCAGTTAAAAAAACACAAAATCGTTCCAAATGGAAAGAAAACGACGCAATGTGATTGAGGCTACATATCATCACGATATATTGGTCCATCGACTCAATATATTATTTTCATAGTGAAATTGTTATTTTTGTTAGTTTTGTAATTGTTACATTCATAAGAAAATTGTTATTTTTGTCAATTTAAAAATTGCTAATTCGACAATATAATTTTTTTTTTTTCAATTTTGTAATTGTTACTTCTATAATAAAAAGAGCTGATAATCATAATTCACCCTTATTCACTTGTCTTTTTTATGTATTGAATATTAGTTAATTATATTTATTATTTAGTATATTATACTCAGTGATAGAAACCTTTTCTCTTCAGTTTATCAGATAAACTTTGAATCTCCTCTCAAAAACGTTCAAAAAAGTAGTATTATATGATCGTCGCGACATTGTCAAGTTTATTAGGTATTGATTTTGATTTCGTCGTCTTCGTCTAATAAATATTGATAATTAAATAATCAAACGGTGAAAAATGTTCATTTTGTCCCTATTATAATAAAATTCTGCACTTGAAAAAAATGTTTAGTTAACGGACAACACCACTGTGACGGCTTCAAAAAATCGATTTTTTGAAAACCATTTAAAAAAATCTAAAATACTTTTAAGATTGTAATGCCGTTGGACCCAGGTCGAAAAAATAATTATTTTCGTAGATATTGAATATTTTGTGGAGCGATGTAGCGGTCCGCGACGCTCGGGGTCCCAACTTTGAACGCGTTTTTCTCAAAACCACTTTTTTGAGTGCGGCACGCAGCAGAACTCGAGCAATTTTTATCCGATCGACTTCAAATTTTTACTGTATCAATAAAAGTAGATTATCTAGAGAAGTACATAAGATTTTTTCGATATCTCAATAATTATAAAAGTTATAGCCTATTTTCGACGAAAAATTTTGCTCAAAAATCATTCTTTAATTTCAAAGGCGTGCCTATTTTTTAAAAATCAATAATTTTTCAAATCCCTATATACTTCTCTTCAAAATATCATGTTATTAACGAAAACACTCGGTATTTTTTTTCAGATCGACGTTGAAGAGAGTTCTGCTGCGTGCCGCGAACCACTGCGGAGATGACGCGAGAGCTTCTCCAGCGCCACCATGCGGCGTGAAAAATGTGAAAAAAATGTTTTTTGATACATTAATAAACAAGGAACAAAACCCAAAAAAAAATTTTTCGAATATCTCTTTTTTTCCCACAAAAAAAAATTCTTGAAAAATGTGAAAAAAATAGGGGGTCACAGTGGTGTTGTCCGTTAAAAAATATCTTCTAGGAAAGATTTAATGAAAATTTTTAACAACATTGATCCCGAGTGTTTCATTTTCAGAAAAATATCATCTCTGTTGTCGTAAAAACAGATGGTAGTTGGAAAAAAAATGATTTTACTTTTTTCTCCCGTAACACCTATGCTTCTTACATACATGCCGTATTTTTTTACGAATAGAGCATAAAAAACCGTTTAAAATCCTTCCCTGAAACATTACGATATCAACCCGCAAATGGCCGTAAAAAAGGCTGGCCACCTTGGAATTGTCATCTTGTATATTGGCCCGAACACCCTGAAGAAACCATAATTTTTTTTTACATCGATTTTTTGTGAAACTTATCTAAAAAAAATTATCTCAGTTGCTTTTTCGACTGTATATTAGTTTTTAGCTAATAAAAGACCTTTTTTTAAATTCCCCCAAAGAACTGATAACAAAATTTTGACTATCTACCTATAACGCAGGCGAAGCCGCAGGAACGACTAGTACCACGTAAATTCATATATTAACATCGTTGTACGGTAAATCATTACGGTTAATCATCTCCCTACTTTAATACAAAAATATATACCTTTGTGAGAATGGGAAGGCAAGAGCCAACTACAGACAAAATCGCAATGGTGGTTTCTGGATCTTCACCCCATATGTCCATGACTTTCCGAAACTCGAACCATACAGCAGCTCCAAAATTACACCACGCTATTCCGAACATCATTGATTCCCAAATGTTGGATTCTTTCGTTTCATTAGTGAATACATCAGCCAGAGACTGCAGCCCCATCATTTTCAATATTGTAACATCGCGCTTGAGTAATGTTTTGAATGATATGACTTCCACTTCATTATTAAACATGTTCACTAATTCCGTTTTTATAAGACAGAAGTACTATCTAAAATTATAGATAAAATTGTTTAGGACGATTAAAATCCATAAATCATATTTCAATATCATATTTGTTCAGCATGATCGTTTGAAAATTAGTTTTTGAAGAGTTCCCTCTCAGGGGCCAGAGCATGTAAAAATTTTCAAAATATTTGGACGTTAATGAAACGAGTATCAAGAAAAGAATTCCGAAAAAGGACATTTCTTGATAGCTCGAATTCAAATGTTGAAAATTTATTTGAGGCCTTGGAACGTTCCAAACGGTTTTGACTCAATTTCTTGGAAATCTATAAGTCGAAATAAAACAAAAGTATTGTTTACACTTTCGACCACCTTTGAACATTGTAATCCGCATTTGTCTAATAATAGTAAAAAATCGACCTCTTTCAAATTGTGTAATTCATATATAAATCGAATGTATAACTCAGGACGAGTCTCCGACCAAACAGGTGGCCCTAAAGGGACCAGTCCCGTCCTCTAAAAGTTAAAACATAATAAAACTGAGTTTCAAAAAATTACGAAACCGTGAAAATCACAATTAAAAAAAGTATCGCTTATACAACAACCTTCTTCGGTAATGATGGAAATGAACTGGTTATGTTGCAGGACAGTTGTAACAAACGTAATGACCAACGTTGGTCATGGGTAGAGGCAGATGGTCACTGAGAACTTTTTTTAAATGTACATATTCTATGTTGTACGGAATATCGTTGCTTATAGTTGAAAGTTACTATCGCATAAGTTTTTCTGTCAAACAATTGACGCTGTATTAGAGAAGAATTTTTATCTTCGTTTTTGCGGAGCCAGGAAGAGGGCGG
Source organism: Rhimphoctona megacephalus (assembly GCA_963989365.1). Lineage (NCBI taxonomy): Eukaryota > Metazoa > Arthropoda > Insecta > Hymenoptera > Ichneumonidae > Rhimphoctona > Rhimphoctona megacephalus. The sequence continues at coordinate 12,171,269 of OZ022417.1, forward strand.
GTGAATAAAATTATAGGTATAAACTTTGACGCACTTACATCGTACGAAGAATTGTCGACTGTACATCTTTATCTACGAGGAACCCCTTATACAGACTGAGCTTACCCTTTATGTATAGGAATCACTTCATAAATTATGGCCACGTATGAGGGATGTTGGTAGTGTAGGATAAGTAGTTACGAAAGAGTTAACTATAGGTTACAACGAGAAACTCTCGTTGGAGTAGTGGCCAATTTTCCCTAATGTCTTCTGTAGTTGTGAATTTTCGGTTCGGTTTCTCTTATTCTTTTCATTGTCGATCCTTGTTATGCATGCACCCTCTTGTAGAACTTTTCGCGTTTATTGTTGAGCAATTGACAGAAGAAGGGTTATATTACGTCTATAGTTATCGATTCGTAAACTATAAAGTCCGGCATGCAACAATACATTGTTCCTCTACCTAACAGTGTTTCTTGGACGTGTATTTGAAAATGGGAAATAGGAAACTGAGCGAGCAGAAACTCTCAAGAATTCGACTGAACAACAACTACATGCTCAACGTGCCTAATAAAGTTATCATCATTCTACTATAAATTAAAACAAAATTGTGATTTCATGAAACATGGTGATAAATAAAGCATTATGCCAAATTATTTTAGTCGGTTTAAAATACTGAAATAAAATACTTTTGTTTTCAATTACATAAGAAAATATCTCATGAGTGAAGATTAAGAAGCAAAGTAAGTATTAAAAAGAGCGCCAAGCATTAAAAAGTCATGCCCTAAGTTATCAGTGTGTGTCGTTCACACGAAAATAATTTAAGGCGAAAAAGTTGTCAAATACATCGAACCCATCAATGACAAAAACGTCATTGATGTCATTGACGTCTCGAAAGACCTTGAATAAGTTGTCGAGAGTAAAAAATTGCAATTACGATCGAAAAACGAGCGTACACATTTTTTAATGGAAAAAAAGATTTTTTGAACAAAAAAAATTATGTTGAAAAAAAAATTTCAACGCAGTACCTGCGACCTCCGGATCTTAGTAATAAAACGAACTCGTCAAATACTGCGTTGAAATGTCTTTGTTTACTTAATATTTTTTGTTTACGAGGATAGATTGAAAAGTTCGTTGCTTCACCAAGAAGCAGTGGAGTGTTGTATTTCGATTCACTTTCATTGCACAGCTGTATCCTTTAGTTGCCATTGAAGAACGTTTCGTTTATCTATTGTCACCGGTTAAGATACTGTACGTTCTCAAGTACAATGAGTTATGAGAAACCTTCGAAATGAAAAAAGATCGAACACCATGCGGTCATTGCAGTAAAAAGGCTCAATGCCGCCGCAGATCCACAATGCCATGACAGCAGTACTAGAAGGAATCCGCTCCTTCGTACTTGTAACGGTAAAAAACACGGCAGCTGAAGTTAAGCTTGATCGGGAGAGCAGCGATAATGATACTCGTAGTGACTGACTTGAGTCAAACACTTTAACAAACGTTGGAAAAATTAAGGATTTGATTTTTTTTCCATTTGACATTACTCAAAATCCTACCACAAATATTTTGCGACGTTTTCTGAAGTCATTTTCGTTCAAGGCTAGTCACTACAAGGACCGTCTTCGATGTTCTCTTGACGACGCTGCAATTCGGCTTCACAGATTTTTATCGCAGTATACGAAGGCACAAGTTCCTCCATTATCGCTATCATTTGTGTATCTACTACGGGGTAGAGCCCATTTTATGCGGATATTTAATGACTGCATGATGTTCGATGTTCGCCTTTTCAAAGATTTCTCGAAACTCTTAACTTCTTAACATACGCTTTTATTCATGTTTCAGTCTTTAAGATGTTGATAAATTGAACTTCCTCGTTTGAAAGTATTCAGTCTATTTTTCATTTCTGCTTCCTTGTACACGGAGATAATTAAACTTGAAAAATTTCCGTGCAGTAACCGTAGTGAGGTGACAACCTGCAATTTCTAAGATTATTTCTGAATAAAACCTAAATTTTCATGAAAATTAAATAAAATTTCTTGTTTAAAATGAGAAATTTTACTGGAGTGTCTAATAAATTTTGATGTCCAGTAAAATACGCAATACATAAATTTAAAAATTGTTTGAAACAAATGAGGAAAAGGTATACAAAGTGACCCCACCATTTGTGGAGGGGGGGAGTGGGAGGAATGGTGGGAGAAGGTCTCCCCACCACAACCCCGATGAAAAATGGCGGCGGTCACCCCTCCTCCTTTCATTTTTTATGTCAAAGTTCGAATTGGGTAAAATTATTCAAATTGACCCCGCGACTTTTGGAGGGGTGGGGGGAGTGGAGGGGCGGTGGGGAAGGTCCCCCCACCACAACCCCGATGAAAAATGGCGGCGGTCACCCCCCCCCTCCTTTGATATTTTATTTCAAAGTTCAAAGAGTTTAATAGCGATTTTTCAGATTATCTACTTATACATCCATCCAAATGCGTCGAAACACACACACAAATACGAACGCACACGAATAAACAAAAACACACACACACATTTAATTTCGATTCCCATCGCAGACGATCTTCCGGTTCCTGAGATGCAAGCCTAAGTCGTGGGCTCCCTCCCCGTGAGTTAAAAATTGAATTAAGGTAGTTCCCCTGCCACAACCTCAACCAAAAGTTACATACCGTGTGTGCGTTACATATATGTGCAAAGGGTTGATAATTCGTAGTAAATAAATTTAAAAAACACACAATATTGACTCGGTACCAATAGATAATACGACAGATATCATCTACTGTCGTAAAATTTATTTTATAAATGTTTTTGATCTGACATTGCGAGTAAACTTTTTGCCGGAACTGTCCGGGCTATGCTCCAATACACAAAAAAGGTTACATCTCTCGCGCTCCTGCTCGTTTGTTTGTAGAATAACATTCGTATAAGGCCAAAACCGTAGTACTTCTCGAGGTTATATATTTTAAACTAGGTAAATCATCTTGATATTTTTTCACAATATTCGTGACATCCTGCTCTTGCTCCTCCTCGTTTTTCATCAACGTCTTGATTTTAGTTCTGACAGTAGAATTAATAACGTACTGTTTGCCCATGCATGGCCCATACATTACGTATTATCGAGCCAACTTCAAGTATAAATATCTCGGGTTCGGGATGGTAAAACTTATTAAAATTGCACAGATTTTTCAATAACGCATTAAATAACACGTATGCCGAATTTCAACCATTTCTTAATTCAACGATCCTGTGGGGGAACTACCTTAAACAATAAAATTAAAAATTGTGTGTGTGTGTGTGGGGGATGGGGGGGGGGGGGTTAGGTCATAATCCTAGGAGTAGGGGTTTGCAGGTTTTGAATTTTATATGAGTGCAATTTTTTTAAAGATACAATTTTATTGAGGGGGGGGGGTGACTGTCGCCATATTTCATGGGGGTTGTGGTGGGGGGACCTTCCCCACCGCCCCTCCACTCCCCCCCCCTCCAAAAGTCGCGGGGTCAATTTGAATAATTTTACCCAATTCGAACTTTGACATAAAAAATGAAAGGAGGAGGGGTGACCGCCGCCATTTTTCATCGGGGTTGTGGTGGGGGGACCTTCTTCCACCATTTCTCCCACTCCCCCCCTCCACAAATGGTGGGGTCACTTTGTATACCTTTTCCACCTGGTCTTTAACGTATACTTGGTTGGGGCTTAGAATGTCCCCGGTAAAGCTTGAGCTCAAATTTGAACACTTCGTGTTTTCAAACTGTTCCGATTAAATTACAAAATCGATTTTGAAAATCATTTTCATTGAAAATAACATTTATCTAATCGCATATACTCTTATAAATCATTTAAATGACAATTAAAATTTAATAAGAACTTAGCGTGACTCATGTGGTAACAGATCCGTGTATCGGTGAGAATGTAAACATAACCTCGGAAATTTTGTCTCGCGATGAATTGATTACGAGTTCCTTCGGGCAGTTTCATTAAATAAAGACAACTGAATCAACGTAAACGTTCACTCGAAGCTGTAGAAACATGCAATGAGTAGAAAAAACTTGGAAATGAAGCAGCCGGTGGCTAAGAAAGGTACTCGTTTAATTGACATTTCGTACGGGCGAACATAAATGAGCCGCCATCTTAATTGTCTACTGACTTCCGAGAGAGAGAGAGAGAAGTCCAAGTCAAGCCGACAGAATTCTGCTATGTGTGTAATTGTATTCGCGATTTCTCAATAATTATACGATGAATCCATTGCTAGAAGATACTTCACATCAAGTATAAAAATCCCTTCTCGGGGAAAAAAACCTGGACAAGTACATTTGTTGATTCCCGTTTCCATATTTTTTCACAAATATACATACACTCTAGAAATCCCCCCTCACAAAAATCCCTGAAAAAATCAAATCCTATCAAAAAATAAAAAGAGTGATCCTCTCAAAAAAATTATCAAAGAAAGTTATATCATACAAAACAAAAACGAATTAATTTTTGCAAAAAGCTAAGGTTGAATTTCGCAAAAATTTATAAAATAAATTGAGCTCTATTAAAATATATGTGATCAAGTACGGGAGGCGTTATTGTATTTTATAAAATTTACAAATAATGTTGAATGTTGATAGAAAAAAGAATTAAGTTCGGAAGTACAGTTGTTCTACCAACCAGAACAAGAATAAAAACTCTGTATGAAAAAAAGTCCGATCCAAAAAAAGATTATAAACGAAAAAAATTAGATTGAAAAAAGAATTTCGGCTGAAGTACTTGGCGAGTTTTTTCAATTCACGTAATATATCGCTCATGGTCACGAACTCGCCAAGTACTTCAGCCAAAATTTTTTTTTGAATCTAATTTTTTTGTTTGTAATCTTTTTTTGGATCAGACTTTTTTCATACAGAGTTTTTATTCTTGTTCTGGTTGGTAGAACAACTGTACTTCCGAACTTAATTCTTTTTTCTATCAACATTCAACATTATTTATAGATTTTATAAAATATAATAACGCCTCCCGTACTTGACCACATATATTTAAATGGAGCTCAATTTATTTTATAACTTTTTGCGAAATTCAACCTTACCTTTTTGCAAGAATTAACTCATTTTTGTGTTGTGTGATATAACTTTCTTTGATAATTTATTTGAGAGGTTTACTCTTTTTACTTTTTGATAGGATTTGATTTTTTCAGGGATTTTTGTGAGGGGAGATTTCTGGAGTGTATGTATATTTGTGAAAAAATATGGAAACGGGAGTCAACAAATGTACTTGTCCAGGTTTTTTTCCCCGAGGGGGGATTTTTATGCTTGATATGATTTGTTTTTTCTATTTCTTTCCGAACATCTCGCTTTATATAGATCGGAAAAAGTTTATATTGGGCAATTATCACTTTTCCATTTCTAAACTCTGACCCCTTTTACTTCGAGTTAATTTGTTGTAGAAGAAATAAGGGGACACGTATTTTGGAATTTTTGTTTAGTCAATTTTTTCTATTCTCAAGTCAGTCAAATTTTTTTGACTTTCCGCTTTACCCTTCTAGATTCAGGCTAAAGCAATTCGAAAACTGGGAGTTTGACAAAAAAATTACTGATAGCAAATAAGTTTTTAAAAAACTATTCGAATTCACAAACTTTTTGAACGCGAGTTCAGAGTATGCATAATTTTGTTATAGAGTTTATAACTATTGGAATTTGTTTCTATTGAATAAACATATTTGAATAGCACTACCTTCTTGTTATAATTGTATATTTGTGGTAAAAAATATTACGTTTTCAGCTTGTTGTTGATAAAAATGGAAGAGATTTTTTTCCGCAATTTTTCACTTACGATGAATGAAAAATCAAAAAACCAGGTTTACGTAATTTTAGAGAAAACATATCTAATCTATTGTGAAAAAAGTTTATGCATTTTTTTATTCCTATTTTTATCAACAACGAGGTGATATTTGTCAATACCATTGAAGCAGTTAATACCATGAGATTAAGACGTTACAGATAATTCAATCATTGAATTTCAAAAAGTTCGAATTATATGTTCTGGGCACTTCAAAATAATATATTGAACAAAGTGGATGAACTCAAATCAGGATCATGCCCAAGAAAATGGAATGGGTTTAGTTGTATCGGTTGTATTAGCTTGGTGCAAATTTTGATACCATCAGAACCAGCGCGACTGTAGAGGAAAACTAAAAAAAAAAATTTCATATTATAATGCCACAATCGGAGCCAAAAAGGGAAAATACTTAGCACACATGTTGCTCCATTAAATTTTCAAAGTTTGTAGGTATCCATTGCCTTTCAATGATAAAAATTTTTATACCATCAGAAAAAAAGCACTCGAAGACTTTCTGAGACAACTTTTTACATCTATTATGTAAAAAACATAGCGTACATTAAGCCCAACAAAATTCAGAAATTTTGGATGTATCCATTGCTTTCCAAAGACAGAAATTTTGATTCCATGCAAAAATGACCAACCGAAGACTTTTTGTTACAAATTTTTCAATTCATAATGCCACAATCAGAGACAAAAAGTGGCAATATTTAGTACACATGTCGCTTCATAAAATTTTCAAAGTTTGTAGGTATCCGTTGCACTCCAATGATACACATTTTAATACTATCAGAAAAAGAGCATCCGAAGGCTTTTGAAACAACTATTTAAATGTATTATGACATAACTGAAGAAGAAAAGCGAAAGAACATAGCGTGCCTTGGGCCCAACAAAATTCTGAAATTTTCTATGTATTCATTGCGATTCAAAAACAGAAATTTTGACCCCATCCAAAATTGAGCAACGAAAAACGTTTTGTAATAAACTTTTCAATTCATAATGCCACAATCAGAGACGAAAATTGGAAACACTTGGCACACATTACGCTTCACTAAATTTTCAAAGTTTGTAGGTATCCGTTGCATTCAAATGGTACAAATTTTGATACCATCAGAAAAAGAGCACCCAAAGACTTTTTGAAACAACTTTTTGGTTCCATCACACCACAACTGAAGAGAAAAATTCTAAAATAAAAAAAAACATTCATCGGGCCCAACAAAATTTTCAACTTTCAAGTGTGTCCATTACGTTACGAAGACAGAAGTTTTGATCCAATCCAAAAATGAGCAACCGAAGACTTTTTGTAACAAATTTTTTAATTCATATTGCCGCAGTTGAAGCGGAGACGTAGAAATACACATATTTGGTATGGATCCATTGCTTACCAATGAGGCAAAATAAAGTGACCAAAGGGCAAACCTAAAATAAATGTAGAAAAATAGGACAACTTTTTAAATAAAATAATAATGCCACAACAAACCTAGTTTGCACACTTTTTATTTGACTAAAGGTTTCGATGGTTTATTTGAATTCATCATCTAATATTTGTGCGCTGGATTTCCTCATAGAGAAATAAAATTTAAGATTAAAAAAAAATCGGATATATAGGTCATCGAACCTATTTTTCTCGCTGGATATCAAAACACTTAATTCAATGCTTAACACTTCTTTTTCCACTGAATTTTGACATAACATTCTTTTTAATTTATCTATGTTATTACGCTTTTCGTTATTTGACAACACTACGATAGACTTGCGGTTGAGGTCATATTTTCACACCGCAAATCCAATAAAAGCATGCGTCACTATAGTATTAATTATTTCTAACAAATGAAAATATTTTCACTGATATTATCAAAATTTCGCTGAAACCTTCCGCGGAAACTTTTCGATGTATAAAAAAGATGTATAATCACAGTATGGCCAGTCATAGATTTGATAACAGAACCAATTTTACTGAACTTATGTTATATTATTTTACACTGAACTATGCGATGAACGTTTTCTTTTATTTGCCTTTATCCCGCACTTCGTAACGTCAAAACTCCGTTTTTTTTATGACCATCACATCTGACAGACTGATGCTACACATATAAAAAATATTACAGATGATGGTATATAATATATATATGTCAGATTCAAAATAATAATGGTAGAAATAATAATGATAATTTCGATTATAACATAAAACACAACAGTGTAACTCATTGACTGCCGCAGTGACACGGCTTACACCCTTTTATTGAAGACTCGATATAATTATAAAATTTCCGAACAAAATAAAGTCACCCGATAGCAGTGCTAGTGAGGTGCGTTGTGTAAAGCCTCTTTCCAAAAACGAGTCCTTTCGACCCGATGACCCAAAAGAAAATGACTTAATAAGAGAGACTTCTTAGTCTCTCCACTTTACATTTTCCTAAGCCTCTACGCAACACAACACACTCGTGGTACATACACCACGCACCACCAACGGGGTAGGTCTTTCTTAAAAATGTCCTGCCGTTGTTCTGTCACCCGACGCCTGCCACTTGATAATCCATCGCCAAGGATCGAGAATGCCCTTCAAAAAACATATTTTCCTTGCGATGCGACACGGCCATACTGACTAGCACGCGTCTCGAGTGCCCTCGATCTATTCATCTAGTTTACTTCTGAAATAAAACAGACATCGAACGAAAAGCATTAGTTTACGTGCGGCTTTCCTGACTTTACAAGTCTATCCTTGCCCTATAGGCTTTTATTATTTCCACATCACGTGTGCAACCGTGTGTATCATTACATTTATTTATTTCATCTAAGGCGAGGAATCCCTTTACGATCGTGAAAAATAGGTATTTTTCGGGAATTTTTTTAGAGAGGATAAAATAATCTGATCATTTTCAAATTTGGATATGAGTTTATTACAACTGTCAATTTAAAAAAAAAATTTTTTTGGAAGACCAACAAAATGGCGGTGTTATTAAGGGTCTTCGGACGCCTGTTTTCCGCGACATCGAAAAGTGCTGCAGTTGTCACTCTTTTTTTGTTGATCTGAAAAAGATTTAATAAGTGTCATTCGTTTACTGACATATTAAGGGGAAGGATGTACCTAAAAAATGATGAAAAAGTGCAAAATTGAAAATTGGGAGCCTTTTACTCCAAAGTTTGAATTTTCGACCATTTTTTCGACATATTTGACCCCAAAAAAATTATTTATTTACACGTTACCTTTCAAACTTTAGGTATATTCTTCCGATAATATTACTGAGAGTAACCTCCCAAAATTTCATCCAAATCGGTCGATAACTTTTTGAGCTACAACACGAGCAATTTTTGAAAAAGTAGTTTCGAGATAATCGCGTTTAAAGTTTCAACATGTGAAAACTATTAATTGTAGTGACTTACCGATTAATCAGCGATTCCAGGCGCATATAGTAGACCTTTAACTTCCTCGAAAAACTGATTTACCTCCGCTAGCTGCTGTTTCCGGGCTATACGAGCTTCTTTTGTCTTAGAAAGACTCATCCGGTTCTGTCGTACAATTCGCGCCTCATCAGAGGTTTGGGTGAAAACTTTGCAGTTGGTGCCAATGATTATGTTCAACTCATTCATAATCCGTAGGATCGAAGAAAAGCCATCATTGAATATCCCAGCAGCAATGTAAGCCGAAATTTCAACAATTTTTAGTCCAGAATGTAAGTGTTTCGGAGCCAATCGCCAGATCGTCGAGTCGAAACTTTCGTTAGCATTTTGGGTATGGCCACCCAAGCATCTTTCTAGCAAATCATCTCTGGACAAATCTTGATAAATTGTCAGGAGATGCTGTTTGATATTTTCGTCAAGTAACGGTGAAAGATTTTCCAATTTTGGATTTTTATTTAAGGCGATTGCTTTCTGCCATTTGCACCAGCTTTCGGGTCCTATCGGGCAGTATTCGTGATTCGGCTCCTCCTTTGTTGAAAAATATGATAAAAAGTAGCCATAATCTCTTTTTTCATATTTTCAACACTATTTACATTTCTTTGAATGCTCAAACCATAATATTTTGTGAGTTTTTTCACAACTTTATCCGTTAACTTGCCTCTTCCGGAAAGTTTTTTTCTTTTCTCACGTTTCGGAGTCTGATGCCCATTCTCTTCTCTACGTGGCCAATGCATTCACTTTTTATAACAGTCAACTCGTCACCATAAGGATTTAGTTCTAGTATGGTCGTGAAAGTTTTTGAATCCCCATCACCTATATAATTGCCATACTTTACGCCGAATTTCTCTTCCGATCTTGAAAACATTTCTTTCATAGAATCAACCTCCATTTTTCCTGCGGAGCCCTCGTGATTCTTCATGCAATTTTCTTTGTGATCTTCGAACCATTCCTCATATTCTTTGATATGAGTCTTATTTTTCCAGAACGTACAGCCGTGGCAGTAACTGCTTTTCACAACCAAATCGATCACTTTACCAGAGTAGTAGCCGATGAGCGTGGTAACACCATACAGTGATTTGAACCCACGCTTTTTCCATGTACCGTCACCAGAGACTTTGAGAATGTTTTCCGCTATTTCATGCTTGACATTTTTTTTTCACCTCTTCTTTAACAGCATTCTGTAATGAAAAATCGAATGACGACTTAGCAGCTGCATAAATATGCTCGATGATTTTAGTGTAGCTGCTTTGATTGAGTCCAGTGCACAGGTCCATGAGGTATAAAGGTTGCTCCGCCTCTAACGGTCCGAGCGCCCGACTCGTTACCTAACCGCATGCTGTCCCCGCGCTCTAGACTATATGCGATAACTCCGTAAATATTCAATATTTCGAGTTTTCCTTTGGTCAGTATATTCTTTGGGTATCATACTTTCGAAATATATAAAAAAAATCGATTTTTTGAAAATTCTAAAGGGATTTCTCGCCTTAAAATAAAATATATAAATTTTTTTTTTAATTTCAGAAAATTATATAACCATCAGTCGATTCTTGCGTTGTTAATGAATTCGTAGAAAATCTATATATTATTAAAAATACATATATATTGCATGTTGGATTTACATTACATATTCACATTAGTGAAATAAAAATTATCAAGAGGACGATAGTATAGTAGGTAGCATCCGTGTTCGTTAGGTTAGAAATAATTAGGTAGGTAGGTCGGTTCAAATTCTCGTTCAAGCAGGAACTTTTTTCCGCAAAAATTAATGTTAGCAATAGTGGGAACAATGAATATAATGGCCTAAGATGAATAACTGAATCTTAAATCGAAGAAAATTTGTTTAAAAATATTTTTAGGCTTTTTTATGTATGGAGCAAAACATGTAACATTGGAATCACACTAACTTCATTGTTACGAATACTATAAAAATCGCCCAATCTCGAGTCTAGATACTCGGCCCGTTTTGGCTTGGACATTCAATACTATCTTTTCAATACTTGGCGTCAAGACGCTGCCGCGTCTCTAGATATAAGCATTACAAGTTTCGTAGCAGTTACATCTTTGAATTGAGTATGTTACATAATTTTTACTCGTAGCTTTTTCATAACTGTGATATGGTAAAGGGATGACAAATTTGAGAACAATTACTATTTCATTCATGAAGCATGTGATATAAATGTTATATCTAATATAACACGTTGTACATAAAATTTCCGTAAATGTACTGAAACTGTGTTTGTTGGGTTATTATTGTTCCAGGTAAGATGAAATTTTTTCATGAATGATTTGAATTTACAATTCAATAATGGGTTAACAAAAGTTTTATGTTTTTAAAATCATTAGCATTCGAAAAATCTTTAAAAGTTTCGGGGGGGGGGGAGAGAGAGAGAGAGAGATAAAGAGAGAGAGAGAGAGAGAGAGAGAGAGAGAGAGAATGTTGGAGACTTACGTATTATTGTCTTTCGCTTTGTCGTGGAGTCGAATCATTTTTTCGTTTTTACGGGCTGTCCCTTAAGCTCGAGGAGATTGTCCTGTCATCATCGACTGCAATAGGATTTCTCTTTTCAACACTCCGATAAGGAGAATGCGAGCCACCGCTGTCGCTTGGATCGCTTGTCGTATCGTGACTTTATAATCCGTAATTTTGCAATAAATGCCAGTCCCAATTTCTTTCATCTAGAAAATAAGAAGAATCCAAAATATAAATCAACGTCAGAGTTTACGAATGTTACAGAATCTTATACGAACCCGTTCATCGCCATTGTTTGGTCCATTCAATTGATTATTATCATCATTATCATCATCATCGTTATTATTTAGATGATGTGTGTGTGATACTAAATTTTCATTAATCCTCAATTCCCCACCAAGGAGCTGAGAAGAAACGATACCACTTTATAGAGAAAACTTTAATTAAATTTATAACACATTTAAGAATGAATATCATTTTATTTGCGTCAATCATTTTGCTCCATCACAATTTCTGTACTTAGCGTTTAATGAAGAATCTGGAAAAAATTGTCATCTTCACGACCTTGCGAAACATTGATATGCGATAATAAAATTATCAAAAGATTATGACGAGATTGTTTTTAAATTAAATTTTTCAACAAATAATGAGACGAATTTTATTTTTAGTATGAAATGAATTTCCTGATTTTCTCGATTACTTAAACCAAAAAATTTAGAATCGTTTCATTTAATTTCTCTCTTCGACATGTTGAGGAGGCGGTATTTGGAAAACTGTTCGTTCAATGCATTCTTGAATTTCCCGTACATGAAGAAAATCGCAAATGAAAATTCGCAAATTTCGTACAGGGTTTCATAATAAGATTTATCTTATTATAAAACCCTGTACGAAATTTGCGAATTTTTATCGAGTTCTTTTAAGTTTTTGAAACAATCTTAAGAAAAAACAATATGCTAAGAAATTCAATTGCATTTAGAAACATTACCAAACTCATTTCATGTAACAAAAGAATTGTCTTATTATTCGTCGTAGAGTATTTTGTTTAAACACCATTTGTAAAAATAGAAAATCAATGTGAAGTTTCAAAAATGGCGGAATGTTTGCAGATTTTTGTTCGGTTACGAAGAATCAAAATTCGGATCCAATAAAAGTATTGGCAGATAATTATGATACTTTGATAAAATCCCAAAATCTTATCTCGTACCTGCTCATGATTTTTTTTCGGAATGAATGTTTTTTTTCGTTTAGTTAATGGCAAGCTCCTTGACAATTTTGTTGGTTGGGAATTTTCCTCATGTACCATGGCTCACTACAGAATTGTCATTCTTAACAGAAAAATGACATTTTTCAAATCAACAGAAAACCATAGGCTTAAGAATGCATAACGTATAATTTTCCAGCAGCGAATAATTCATTCAATTAATATTTCAAATATTCATATGTTTTAAATGCGTTGTCGATAATTATTTTTATTAATAATGAAACCAAACTGTTAGTAACAAATTGTTGAATCAAGAATATTTGCAATCAATAATTGGACATTTTATTTATTTCTCTAGACGAAATGCATTAAGGCGTAAAATTTTTGAGTAATTTATGAATTTTTCCAGACTTTTTCAAATTTTTTCTTAAATTTTTATACTTTTTCGACATTCTCAAAAAGAGATATAACTTCAGCAGGTTTCTGTAGAAAAACTCAGCACAATTCTCGAGACGTTTTCAAGTGACAAAACAATATTTCATTAGGATTGAAATGTAAAAATTTTGCAAAGAGAATTGCGACCAATAGAAAAAAGTCTTAAAAAGTGATTGTAAGCATTAAAATAAAAATTAAATTTAATATTAGAATACTTTGTTTAAAATTTTCTTTTTTAAAACATTTTGATGGTACATTAAGAAGTAAAATTAACGTTGGAAACATTTTTGGCTTGAAATTTATGTGTGAAACATTCAACCAAAAAGAAAAATACAAAATTTTACCTCACTATTTTCCTTGTTCTCATCTTCGTTAGTATTGATTTCTTCATTTTCCGAAGATGGATAAGTTTCATCTTCTTCGTGATTTTTGTGTGACTCGTTTTGGATAATTTTTTTTTGTTTTATTGAACGATAATCCGGTGGTGAACAAGTTCGTTTTCCTTTCAATTGTCTTTGACTGCAGTCGAGTTTTGAATTTCTTTTTGTTGACACTGAAGGCTTTTTATCTTACATTTTTAGTTTTTCAATTTCTTTTTTTAAGATATCTTCATCCTCTACAAAAAGTAAATGATATACAATTTTATCATATTAGTATAGCCTTAAAGTTTATGTAGGACGTGAATAAAATATGCACACAAAGCGATTTTGATAAAGCTTTTTTTTTATTGAATTACTTAAAAGCGGTATATATATATAGGATTGTAATTTTTAGTGCTTCAAAAATAGAGCAGACTGTATTTATTCAGTGTATGACTTAGTTTTTACAAATTTTTTCTTTGAGCTTAAAATTATATCTAACAAGGGGGCATTCCTTACTCGTCATCACCGATTTCGCTCAAATTTATAGGGCATGCAGGGCTTGGCTAGAAATGAAAGTACCCGAAGTAAGAACTCCAGATGGCCAAGGGTTTAGAAAATAAAAATGTTGACGCGACTCTCGCACCATATAAGCTATTTCCATTAGTATGTTTTCCAAGCAGCGGTTGGCGTAGCGGTAAGAGCTTGGACTAGTAATTCGATGGTCATGGGTTCGACTCCCCGTATGGAGAAACTCCCAGAGCATTTACGAGAATCATTTCTAGTCGTTATAGGATTGTGGTACTGTACAGACTGTAATCCATCCATGAATACATATTGGAGACCGTTTTGTTCAAAATTGGATAAATGTTTTGATGATGGTATTACTCGGATAAATGGAAAAGCAAAATGGAAATTGAAAAATTGGGATATTGAGATAAAAAAATGTAAAATAATTCCAGGAAAACGTAGCCGTAGAGTATATCTTTTTAATGGAGGTGATGTTGTTGAAAAGCTCAATAATTTTCCAGATAAGGATAAAAAAAATGAGAACCTTAACAATGGGACGTAACATAGGTGGGTACGATTCGAATGAGAAACTGGTTGGAAGAACCCTCGCAGTTTCCCAAGTAGCTCGAGAATCCGTCATTGGGCATCTGACTCACGCCAGATAAGTAATGAAACGACTATTCTTCTTTGATTTGATGTGATTTGATTTTTTTTCATTATTTTTTTGTATTTTGTCTTTTATTTATTTATTTATTTATGTTTTCTGTTTTTAGGATTTTATACCGATTTTTCTTTTTTTCTTTTTATTTATTTATTTTTTTTAAATTCGGGCATGTCGGCGAGGAGATCCACCACTTCCTGTTCCTGCTGAATGATTTTCTCCAGAAGATCCACCTCCATCCTCTCGCTGACTGGTAGTTGTTGCAGGGGAATTTCGACAAGAATTCGCTGCGACGAAGATCGTTTTAGAGGTTTAGCTTCACGAATGGATAAAACGACCGTGAGAAAATAGTTTTCGACGGAAAGGGTGATGTCGCTAACGATGCGACCTTTTTTAGGTTGTGAAGCAGCGATGTTTTCCGTGTTAAGAGTAGAAGCCTCAGTCGAGTATCCGTTCAAAAATGTTGTCAAAGTCCTTCTGCGTTTTTACTTCGGTAACGAAAGTAGGTGGTAAAGGAGTTTTGGGTGGGTGGTTCAAAGGAGTGTTACGTCCTAGCCTTACGTTAGGCCCCCTATAATTCTTTTCATTACATTTTATCAATCATGTACCATCAGATGGTACATTCTCTAAACCTATATCATTATTCATCGATAACTAGTTCATATTTAACAATAAGTTAAACAATCGAGTATACACTCTTAAATAATAGTATATACTCATAAATAACATTATATGATGTAAGATGATACATCCTGTAACACACTCAACATTTTTACACATTTTTTCCAACATCGCTTTCTATTTCAAAGTACGAATATAAAAGTTGCAGGTGTGCTCTAGACGAACTTCGACTTTCAATCGCTAGAAAAAATCTCAAATCTTACTACATGACTTTAACAGGAAATCGTAAAAGCGCATAGACTACCTTTAACTTCAAAAAGCATTCTCAAGTTTTATTGATCTAGCAACATTTACCAGATCTACGCTTGACCCTCCTGAAAATCGAGAGCACTCGGCGAAATAAATATTTCCCATGAGTCCCAAACGCATATTCTCAAATTCCAATATGACCACGCGCATAACCTTGAAACTAGAGCAACCCTGCTCGACACATTTGCCCAGACACCAAAAATCCTAGATAAAATTTAACCACTTTTTTTCTAATAACAATTTCAGAAAAGTCTCCCCCATAACGAACTCCAATCACAAAATTAGGACACCAAATTAATGACCTCCTCCTATCCAATCCTAGTAAAAACCATAACCAAATAAGTCCCCTCCATAATGTCCTACCCCTAAAAATCGTACAATCCTAGAAAAATCTCTAACTTTAGCAATACAAAAACTCAACAACAATAGTTAGTTCGCATCGAAAACCGAACGCTTTAGCATCATTCAATAGTCTAAATCCAAACCGTCGCGGCTTAATAATAATATAAAGTCAGCGCCCGAAAACAAAACCAGTGCTAACCTTCTTTCAAATCTTTCCGATCGAAAATCTTTCCGGAGGATGATTTTATTAGAACGAGAAATTTCGAAACTTCTTAAAACACACCGCAAGGGTGAGGAAAGAGTAAAAAAGCTAATATCAAGAAATATGAGCGTGGGAAAATACCATCAGCCCTTGGCGAGGGTTCTCCTCTTCGGAAGAGTGGGTTGCCTCCTTTTGGTAGCGCGGTTGCCTCCTTTCGGTAGCAAGTTATTTTTTTCCTTTCGGTAGTCCAGAAGTTCAGGTATCAGATCGAATGGGATTTTGCTCGCGAACCTCAAGCCTCAGTGCGGACCTGATAGAGAGGCTTTGCAGTGGCGTCAACTCTCAGGGGCAAGTGCGTATCTGATAGTCACTTTGCAGTGGCGTTGACTTTCAGGGGTAACAAATTTTCGAGTATACGAAATTTTACAGTTTCTCGATTTTGCCGTTCAGTCGGAAGGGCGCTCGAGTCGATAACACAGTATCGTGAGATTTCGCGATGTTTTTAAATACGAGTACACGAAGTATAATATTGAAGTTTATTTATTAACCCGTCAGCTAGCGCGCTATGAGACTTTTTCTCACACTTATATTAAAACGATGAATACTCGAAAATTTCAAATAGCATAAGCATTTGAAATTTTTTCTTCTGTATGATAGAAGAGACGTAATATTCGTCGCTGCGATCTTTTTAATTAACTCTACTAAATTGCAAATCAATAAATCGAATAATAATTAATATGAGGAAGTCGGACCGAACGCGAGCTCCCTCGCCTCACCGCAACATTTCGCCATAATAATTTTAAACAGAGGTGAACGCGAGACTGTCGCAAAAGATCACCTCTTTCACAAACGCAATAAACAAAATCTTAAATAATTAACGTAATTAACTCCACATAAATAAATATTGCGGTGAAGCGAGAGACAAGTGAAGAATAACGAGGAACGGGCTCACTGAGAAACTCTCCAAGTCAGCCACGTGGTGCGAACAGGTATTCCAAGAGAGCACTTACATTTCACGACTCACCGGACGGACGATCGATCGAAGACTGATTTATCCCTCGCCTCGTTCGAAGGCGAGAGTTCCCCAATTCTCTCTTCTCCCACCGCTAATTACCCCTCAAGAAGGTCCGCGCTCCCGTGTACTCACGCTAGACTATGCTCTATCTCCCTTACTTTCGTAGTTTACACGGTATTTCAGGGCTTCGTTCTTAATGAGGATCTCGTACCCCCCACCACGCAGCTACGAACGAGAGCTCGACGCTGCCCAGTGGTGGCCCAAGCAAATTTCGGTTCCCCGTGCTTGAAACTCGTGACCAGAAATTGAAGGTTGCTTCCTGGTTGCCTTCCTCTAGGGAATTCGGCGGACATCTCCGGACAAAAGGGAGACCTCCCTCATGAACCGAGACGTCCCATCGGTTTAAGGTGGGCCCACACTTAAACCACCAGATAATGCAACACTTCTGTTGCGGAGACGAACCCGAACCCCAGTAGACGAGGCGCCGTGATTAGCGGTCCATGGCCACCAGGAAGACGACGATGGGTGTTGCAACTCTCGGTTACCATAGCAAAAAACCGACGGGCGGCTATCAAAATTTTGGCCTTTTTCCAGCGAAGGTTTCAGTCACCCACTCAATAGGTTCCGATGAACGAACCTAAAGCGACGTAGTCTCGAGTTACGAGCACGGTATTCAATTCTTAACGTAATTGGTTTGGCGATTATTGTACACGAGCGCACTTCCCCCCCTCGGGGAAACACGATGGGCTGAGCTGTTGCGAAAATACTTTAGACGCCGCCAACGCGAATGTGCCCCTTTAACTTTTAAATCAAAGAAATAACAAAACAATTAATTTTGGTTTAAACAAAGAAAATTCCGACCTCAGTCTCTTACACGTAGGTAAGCTCAGGCGAGCGATGTTTCAGGTACACTTCGTGGGTCAAGGCCACGTTAAAGATACGCCGTATTCGTCGGTGCTCGGAGCTTCAAAATAACGGCGATCTTAACATAATATTAACAAACCTACATCAAGTATGGTACTTAATTACTAAATTCCTTAGCCTAAGATGAGTCCTCGATCTTCAACGCCCCGGCGAGTCGACGTGCGGCGGCCAAGAAGGGCCGTAAATCCGGTCCACTGGTCAACACGGATTCGTACGAGTGGCGGAACTCCAAATGTCACGTCACAATACAAAAGGTGAATATAGTGTCTCCAAGAAGACAAATCATCCCGAGACTTTCGATTTTAATTCACTAAATTATCATATCTCAAGATTGGCTGGACGGATCTACTTGCAACAAAGACCAATAGAAAGAGAAAAATCGAAAAAAAAAATCGTCACCAATATTCAGATTTTTTACTCAAACGGTTCGTCTATGAGAGCGATAAAAACGCTATGACGTCATAAAACCGGCATATTCTCGTATATAAGAGTGCGGCAGAGCTCGCGCTGGCTTTTTCTTTTAAAACTTGGCATTGAGCCGCTATCGCACCTCTTGATTGGATTTGAGAACAGATAGCGTGATAAATAGCGTATGTCAATCAAAGACCAGCGTAAAATAAGTGCGGAAATGAATAAACACTGTATAAATTAAGTTATGTGAACAATAAACTTTTATAAAAAGGAAATTTTTGTTAGTGTAAAGTGTACTTATTTCGTCTCCCTGTTCAAGCCCAGCGACACGAATTCGATAACCTAGAGAAATAAGGAAGAGGAGAAATCATCGGATAAATAAATTTAAGTGCACGAAAGTTCAATTCGTCACAGTACATCTCGGTATTCTGAACTAAAAAGTCCTTAGCCACTTTGACGTCCGACCAACCGTTGCTTCATTCTGGCATGCTCGCTGTCAGCACGAGACGAGCACGTTGTAACTAAGTAACGGTTCGTCGAACGCCAAAATAACTGAAAACTTTTGAGTTCAGAATGATCTAATGGGTACAGATCTCAGAGATCGGGCGGTTGACGTGAGATACCCTGTATACATAAAAATATAACAACACACTTTCCCGACACTATTTCGCTCGAATTCCCGACATTTTTGCCCGTAAAGAGTAATACTGATGATCGCGCGCGTTTGTTTAGGCTCGGTGTCGGCCATCTTGTCAACTTGTCAAAACGACGAAGTGACACTTACGAAAATGACAGGCAGCCGCCTAGCCTGAAAAATTGAAACTAAAATCACGTACGTGACATCGAACACATTTCAATAATTATAATTAAATATAAAAAGACTTTCTTATAAATAATATGATGCGCAAAATTAAGGAAAAACATCAAAGAGACGAAAAAATTTCAAGCGGCAAAATTATTAGAAAAATGGCAGTACAATCGAGATTGAAAACATGGTGATTGCTGCGCATGCGCGTGGCGCATGCGATAAAGGAAGGGAATTGATTGAGACGAGCTTTTTTCATGTTGTCAAAATAATTAAAAAGACTTTTATTACAGAAAAATCAACAATAAATAATCAAATAAAAATAAAAAAAGAGTAAATACGTAAAAATTGTTATAAAAAATTGCGAAATACGAAATTTAAGGCCTTACATACGTCCAGAATTTTCAAAAAATCGATTTTTTTTTTTTACAGATTATTATTCTCTATAGTTTTAGGCGTATTTCTGTGTAAGTCGATTGTACAAATTCTCCATAGATCGAAAGTTATTATAGAAAACGTGACTGCCCAACGAGAGTCTGATGCGCGCAGGTAGATGTCTCGAGCGAAACGCACTTGAAACTTTAAATGCATTTTTTTCAAAACTACTTTTTCTGGCACGGTCTGCATGATAACTCATACAGTTTTTAATATTTTTTGATGCTTTTTTTTTTAAATATTCGAAATTGTTTTCTCTATAGTCTGTCGAGTCGGATTTTTGATGTTGTGATTAAAAAATTTTATAAACATAATTAAAGTGTGACATTTATGACACAAAATGCACACTTTTTTTTAAACTGCCGTAAATTGCCAAAATTTTTCGAATTTCAAAAATCTGGGTCCACAGACTATAACTACAACTTTATTTTACGAGAATTTTTTTACGTTTTGCAGATCCATCAGCATTTCAAGAAGTAATGATGCAGACCATGGAGCAACTTTTTTTTCATAGTGCTTCGGGAAACGTGATTTTTTATGTTGTAATTTTTGGAAAAAAAAATGAAATAAATTTTTTTATAAAGTTTAAATACTAATGAACAATGTGTAAAAATTATTTTTATTAATTTCTATTGCTATCTCTTCTAAAAACAGTTTTTTTTTAGCGCGTTCTAGGCGCTGCTGGACGTATGTAAGGCATTAAGAATTTCTGCGCTGGTGACGCGAAAAATAGAGGAATCGAAACACGGATCGAAGTGCGGGAATGAATTCGCTGGATATAAAAAGCCGTGCACCGCAGCAGTGAATACGCGTTCTGCTCATTCTGGAATCACTCCTCGGAGAGACAACAAACTCTCAGCAGCAGAGTTATTTTCTGGTTCTAGCAGCAATAAAAATAACCTCTCTTTCTATAAATTCCTTAATGCTTGGAGTATCGGAGTGGTTCGGCGACGTTCAACTCCCATAGTCCAAGGTCAATCCTATTTTTTTTCATTTTTCCTTTCTTCCTGTGGGTGCTCAGGATATTGGAGCGGTTCGATGACGTTCAATACCCATAGTCTGGGGTCTATACATCCTTCCCCGTGGGGTGTAGGGTTTCGGCGTCGTTCGGTGACGTTCGGGGCTCATAGCCTATACTTCCTACTAATTATTTCACCATTTTGAATTTGTGGCTGCTAGAAACGGGAAACCTGCTTGCTTTTTAAATAATTAACAATTACTATTTATATTAAAATAATTTTTTTTTTATTCAAAATTATAATAAAAAAATAACTAGCCGAGTCACTAGTTCTTTCCATACCCAGCAGTCTTTAGCTTTCCTGAATTGAATAATCCAAAAGGCCGCGGTAAGAATTTCTGTTTATATCGAATCAATAAATAAAATAAAAGTTAGAATTATATAAAATCCATCCACTTTTGGATTATTAATATTTTTGAACTCTTTTTCATCCACGCTATTAAATCAAAATTCGAATTATTGCATTCTCGGCATACAAAGCCCGATTTAAATTGATCGTTATTATTATATCAAATTAATCCAAAGATTATAGATTATTATTATTATATCAAGTCTACAGGATATCATCGATTATTTATTATTCGATTATTAATTTTCCTACAATTCATACAGGGGACATCGTTTTTCAATAATTCTTTTCAAATTTTTTCACATCGATTAAACATCCTTGTTTTCATATCAAAGCGATCCATGCGATATTATCAAATAAAATAAAACAAATATCATCGTTTCAAAAATTAACGCGAATTAAACAAATAATTATTTTTATTTTGAATATGAAATATCTATGGCCATGTATACCTGTGTATAGTAGTAAAAGAGTTACAGTGTGAAGTATTTCTTTTGCGTCACCAAATTTATCGAAAATTGGCACGGCGCGGAGAGATGCGCCTTGTTTCGTCCAGGAATTCCTCTCGAGCGATCCAACAGAGCAAATATTTAGGCGTATGATTAGATTATTGATTTCATTTGTATTATTTATTTTATATTTCGCGCGAGCGACCGACGGTTCTCTCGATCGACAAAGCAATCGTCGTAAGCATCATAGAGAGCAGAGAATGGTCCTAACATCGCCAAACTCGCCATCGTCACGACAGCGTGAAAATTCAAGCGGTCAGCAACGGGTCACTAATTCGAAGCTTCCATCTCGAGCTGTCAAGCTCACGGTTACTCCAACACACCTCTGGATCAAAGGGCATCGATCTCGTAGTCTCAGGGAAATTGATAAAAATCCGTAGATCCCGATTATCATCGAAGATCTACAGAGACACTTTGATCTCCGCTCAACCAAATTAACTATCGACACATCGATCGATCCCAAATCCTAATTGTAATTATCGATGACCGTGAGTAGGCAAAGGATGGGAGGTTAGGACCCGCAGTCGCTGAGACGTTCTTTCCGAGTAATCTCGAGGACTTGAGTTCTGGATTACAACGAGATAAGGCGTGTCTCCTATGTCGTTGCCAGAATGCCATTCAAGAAACCGACACTCCCGAAATTTTGTACGGATCGAGATCGATGTTGTACCACATCCTGATCCAAGAAAACCGTAGCGGTGAACCAGTAGTTGGTGAATCAACGCCACGGGGAAGCCAAAATGCATGGCGTGTCTGATTATCATAACAAACCCAAATCTCGTCGCGAATAATGATTTTATTCAGAAAGTCCTGCCGATATGGACGAAGGAGTAGACTCTCACAAATTTTGACACGAGCAGCCCGATCGCGTTCAGTCAAGGCATGTGAAGTACATCGTGATATTACTTTATGATAATCCACCCGATTAAGGTGGCGATCGATAATAATTGCAAGAGGCTGTTTAAGAACTTTCTATATGTCCCGAGTGCTGGATTCAGGGTGTTAGTCCAGATAGTAGCGTAAAGCATCTTCGTCAATGCCGTCAACGAGGTTGATCTTTACAGCTTGTATCACCCTGATTAAAGCATTTATACCAAAACCGTACTGTCCGATCACTCGTTGTCCCAGGTCTGGATGCTGCGTTGATTCTTTCAGCCGTCTCGAACGAAGAGGGTTTTCAGCTGGTGGTCGTATCATGACAACTCGAAGTTGTTCGTTTTCCATTTTTATTTCTACTAATAATTCCGGTTTGTACTCGCACCTATTTATACCCCTCATTTCGAGGATTTTAGAAGGTACTTAAACATACTATAACTTTTTCTAACCTACTTCTGTAAAAAAACGAGAACCTCGAAAAAAATACTAATCCTGGCATAACTTATGGGGCAGCCTTATATTCAACGTTATAAATATGTTTATTATAATATTTCAAGTATTTTGGGTGCTTAATTTTTTTTACTTTCAAGATTCTATGATTGCAAAAAAATCACAATGTTACACATATGCCCAATGAGTGTTAAATTCAAAAATTCGTTTTTTTTTTATGCCATCAATTTAAATAAACGGTATAATTATTCACAACGACCACATGGCGATGGTGTTGTGTATTCAATTATTCACAATTTTAGTTTTCTCAACGATCTTAACGGGACAGACCTAGTTAGAATTTTCGAAAAATCGATTTTTTTTTTATTTCATTTTCAAAAAGTAGAATCTCTTACGAACATTTTCCGCCCAGGTAAATGTAAATCGGACCATTATTCGCCGAAATACAAGACTTTGTAGCACGTCGTGTCTGAGCCATAGGTAAGCAGGTAGCGGACTTCAAGTGCGTTTTTCTCGAAACCATGTTTTTGAAGTCGGTGATCACTGTAGCTCGAGAACGGCTTTACCGATCGGATTGAAATTTATATCACTTCTTCTATACATGGTAGTCCTCCATATGAACGAAGGATTTTTTTTTTGGATAATTATTTTTATTTTTAATAGCAAAAAATGGAACTGATATTTTGGTCAAAAAAACACTTTTGACTTTTAACGGCCGCCATTTTGTGAAAAATGGAAATTTTTCAAAACCCTTCGTTCAACTGGAGCATTATATCATTAACTAAAAATCCCCTCCGTTTTTTTTGTTTCAGATGAGCCGTTGCAGCGTGAGCTTGATCACCGCAAACCGTGTTTTTTTTTGCAGCGTCCTCGGCAATTGACGGTCACCAACTTATTTCGATATGTATTGCGTTGAAAAAATTGCAACATATACATTACATATGTATCTTTTAAACGGAAGAACTTTTGTTGTGAATTATTTTATCGTTTGACCAAAAAAAAATCGGAAAAAAGGCCTTTTTTTTGACGTTCCAACTAGGTCTGTCCCGTTAAGTCTAATGTGTTTATAGACCAATACGTCAATAATCAAAATAGATTGGCGCTGTAACGAGAATTAAAATAGTCGATCATTCAGTAGAAAAAAATAATGGATTTATATCGGATTTCACATTGATAAAAACTTATTGCGTCTTTATAAATCTGTTAATACTCAACGAATACTTCGCTGAGGCTGTAGACATTTCCGATTTTTTTTTTCCGGAGAAATGAACGGGAATCAAAGAAGAGTATATTACGCAACTAGGGAAGGAAGTGGGCTATTTCAAACCGTGCTGAAAGCGAGGGTGCTTGCCTTCCGGAAAAAAATAGTTCGATCGAAACGAAAATTAATGAGATTTGAAAATTAAAAATAATCAAAAAAACTACATGTTCCAGTATATACGAATGCGGCAGCATTTGTGCTAGCTTTTTTTTAATTCTTGGCGTCGAACCACTGCCGTAGCCACGGTTGAGAGTCACGGTAGCGACTCGAGACAAGTACATTTATAAAAGAGAGTTCGCTCCATCTTATATACAGGTCTGGGAACTTATGGGGTGTGGAGTGATTCAGATATTGAGGCAAAGATGGTGGTTCTCACGTTTGCCACCTGCAGCGCTGTCACTTTAGACTGAGCCGATCAAAATCAGGTCCGAATAGCTGTTTAATGATGCTGATTTTTCGGAAAACAATATTTTAATTAGAGTGATTTTGATTGGAAAAGATGTAGTTTGTAAAAAATATATGACTTGTGGCGAGACCGACTATTGTTTGGGATTCAAGAAAACGTCCATGCTTCTTATGGAAACTCATCTCTAAATAACAACAGTGATAGAGTGCTTGTTTCGTACATGAGCAGTGCAGATTCAAATCCGTAAATGTTAATTTTTTTCTTGATTAGTTCAATTATATGCACATTTATTTTTATTTGTTATTCACTTATTAGGTTTATATATTGTTTTTCCTTTTTTTAACAGTATTAATGCAGAATTCATAGAATAAATAATATTTTTAACAGCAATATGTATATTTTTAAAAGCAGTGTGTATGAAAAATTATCCATTAAGAGTCGCGGTAGCGACTCGAGACAAGAATATTTATATATAGATATACCTGGCAAAGACGAAATTGCTACAAGACTCTTTTACTTGAAGGACCGCAGATCCCAACTGTTTTCGAAAACTTTTGAAAATTGTTTCCTTAATATATAAATAATTAAAGCATTTTGAAGGATTATCCGAGTTCAAGTATTTTTTTTTTTTTTCTTTCGATTGTGATTATTTAGGGTGGGGGTTAATATGTAGAATAACCAAATTGTAGAACGGTTAATATTTCGAAATTTTAATATTCATAACATTCGATTAACGATAAATAAGAAATTCGAAGTTTATATTTTCGATAGTATACTAAGTTGAATGCGTATTTGATGTAATATTTTTTCTTTGATCGCGGATTTATTCGAAAATATATATTCAGACAGTCTATACTTCAAATGCAGATAATATAGATTGTCCTAATGTAAAAAGTTTATATTTTCTAAATTCGAAATGGAGAGCAATACTTTTATTGAGAGACCAAAATATATAGTATGAATAATTCGAAAGTGAATTTTTCGAATGACTAAAAATTAGAAGTACAAAATAGCGAACGATGTGAAGCACGAAGAATGATAAGCAATACTTTACAGCCCAGAGGCTCTCACTATTTCGACCGTTCGACTTTTTGGTGTTTTGTTATTTTGACCACATTAATATTTTGTCTTTCGTTAAAATATATTTGAAATTGTGAATATTTATAATATTACCGATTTCAGTATTTGATCACTCGAATGCATAATAGTCGAACTTTTGTAAAATCGCTATTCCAGCCTGCGTCATTTGAACTACTGTTATATTTTGTTTTTGACGTAAATGTACTTCGAACTCTTTAATTTCTCATTTTTTTATTTCTAGCATAAAGACTATAGTAGAATTAATCTGTCTACATACTATTTTTTAAGGGCTCTGTCTACTTTGGATGCATGAAAAAAACGCTATTTTTATTAATTTTTTTTAAGAATACTGTTATGTTTATTGATATAAAACTTGTTAGGCTTAGTAAAAACATTCCTAAATTACAAAAAAAAAAAATTTATTGATTTTAACCACTTTTTTAGTGTGAAAAAAATGGTTTTAAAAAACAAAAAACTCCCGACTGCTATAATATAGTATAACTTCATGAAAATATATTTTTATAAAATATTTATAAAAAAGAATGAAAGAAATTTCCAAAAAATGATTTATTTTGAAACCCCCCCACCAAAAGTAGATAATAGTGAATTTGAAAAAGTGTGGAATAAAAATTGATCAAAAATAATACATATAGATAAAAAATCATTCAATTGGTTAGTGTAACTCCCTCGACATTCAATTTCTATGGTTAATGTTAATTGACGGTAGGATAAGTCATTTACATGCGAAAATTAAAAATCAAAAAGTTATTATCAAAGTTAAATAATTGTACGAAAATTGTAGATGATGAAAAAAATGTACAACTTACATAAAATTGACAAATGTTATAATTATAATCGAATTTAATTGTGGTCGGGAGAAATCTCTAAGTCATTAAATGAGAAATGGAGACGTCTCCCGACCACAATTAAATTCGATTATAATTATAACGTTTGCCAATTTTATGTAAGTTGTACATTTTTTTCATCATCTACAATTTTCATACAATTATTTAACTTTGATAATTACTTTTTGATTTTTAATTTTTTTTTTTAATTTTTAATTTATACTCAAATAACTTGTTTTCTTTCAAATTTGTACAAAAAAAATATTAACAAATTCGCTCATTAAAAAATGATGTAACTTTCTATAATGCTATAAAGTTTTGTTAAAATTCACTTTTTTTGCGTGATGAAAAATTTAAGCATGGTTTTATTTATAGCTCATTCTGTGTACGCACTAAAAAATAATGTTACTAATAAAATTTCACAAAAAATGTTATTGGAATCTTTTTATTAAAAATATAATTTTTTTCACTTGTGCATTTGCGAATTTAAAAAATTGAAAGTTTTGTTCTTCCCAATTTGTTCGTGTGTCAAATTTACTATTAAAATCTATATATAGAACAGTCTGTTTGAAAAAAAAAATCACTGTAACTTTCAGTAACGCAATAAAATTTCATGTTCATATACTTTCGTTCTTTAATTTCGTTCATTGTTGTTGCTTTGAGTTCGTAGCTCTTTACACGGCTTTCTATTACTCTTATTTTTAAATTCACTTTGTGTATCACGCAGTAATAAATAAAAAATAAGAGTAAGAAAATCACTATAACACAAAACTTTATTATATTAAATAAAAACACAGCACATAATGAATAATAATGGTCGCAGCGAAACGCATAACCTAAAAAAAATATATCTTGACAAATTCTGCAGAAAGACACGTGGCAATTTAGATTGAAATTAGCAACGCACAACAGCGTGAAGTTGTCGATAGTCGAGGACTACCTTATCTTTCGATATGGCAAAATGAGTTTGAATGTGAATATTAATTATTTCAGCGAGTTTGCAATAGATTTTAACAAAATATGTCTAAGAACACTGTCTATCACACACCGAAAATACATGCAAAAATTAGTCAAGACAGTTGTCACCGTTTCGGAGAAAAGTGGTGACAAAGAAATAACCCCCATCAGCTGATCGCAGTGAAACGCATAACTCCCGTCTTTTTGCCCTACAGACAGTCGGGAGTAAAAAATGCCAGGTAAACAGGAGTCCTCAAAAAGTAGGTAGGTGCGCGCTGTTGAAAAAATCTGAACAACGGCCCATCTGAAATAAAAGAATTTAATGGTTTTAGGTTTAGTATGACAGTGGCTATATTCCGTGCCTCTAATATTAATTTATATGCAAAAATAACAAAATGGCGGACAAAAAAATAATTAAAAAACGTGTTTTTTTTGCATGTTTTTTGCCAAAAAAAATAGTAAAAATAAAAATTTTGCAATAATTCTGGTACGGGATATAGCGATAAGTGTACAGAATATGTGGTTAAAATTTCATAAGGATCAGTTCAGTAGTTTCTGAGATTTTTTCAACAAGCGATTCGAAAACGTTGTTTCGAGAAAAACGCGTTTGAAGTTTTAATTTATAAAAAAATCGTAAAAAAATCTGACTGACACTTAATCAGCAATGCCTGGACCATATATAATTCCTTCGGCCTCTTCCTGTAACTCAATTTCTTGCGATTTAGCCTTTTTCCGCTTTATTCTGCTGTCCTCAGAAGCCTCCAATGAGTGTCTATTCGCAAAGTTGATGCGTTGGATATCGCGCGCACTGGCGAAACAATTCGCGCATTCACCGATTTTGATGCCCATTACACTCATTATTTTTAATACTGGTTGGTACACTTCATTGAAAATGCAGGCTGCAATATAACATGCAATTTCAGCAATGACTTTGCCATTGAAAGTGTGTTTTGGCGCAATATTCCAGACGCAGTGTTGTAACTCTCATTATTATTTTGGGTGTTGCCGCCAATACATCTTTGGAGCAATTCGTCTCTCGTCAAGTCCTCATAGATGGGTTTCAAAACCTCTTGAACATCTTTAGAAAGAGCAGGAGGATGTTTGAAATTATGTAAAGTATTGGTGGCTTCGGCTTTGCGGTATTTACACCAGCTCTCCGCTCCGGTCGGGCAATACGATATACGCAGCGGTTGGGGTGAACAAGCGCGCTCAGGTAGCGTTCAACGTATGGAAAAATCCCTTTAGAATGCACTGATCTTTCTGAAATTTTCAGAGAATATTTTTAAATATATAAACTTTCGAAAAATGTAAAAAAAATCGATTTTTTGAAAGTTTTAAAGTAGACAGAGCCCTTAATTTAAAAATTCGCAGTTTTAGCCGTTCGAAGTTTTAATCATTCGAAAATCTTACTCCCACCCATTATTTAGAGCTCTGTAACTTCGCACGTATTGAAAATATGAATATTTTATTTTTTCGTTGCATCAAAAAAGTATGGTTTTTTTCGTACACATTTTTGATGCTCATATGTTTTTTTTTCGTAGTCGCTGTTTAGTGACACTAGTAATACTGGTATAAAAATTTGGTGATATTTGAGATCCTTCATGAATGTGACTATACCTATATATTTCTGAACAGTTTTGACTTCCCGTTTATGGTTATGAAGTGATAGTAGTGAGGTTATAAGGATCGTATAAGTGATAGCTGACCAATATTTTTTTCGTCAGTTTTAATTTTTGTTAGGGCGATAGTCGTGATTTTTGGTCAGTGCATTATTTAATAGTAATAATGCGAGAATTAAGTGTTCATCATATTGATTTCAACGAACTGTTCCCAAATAAATTGTGTGGAAGCAGGAATAATCTCATAAATAAGTTATATACGGGGCATTCCATGCTAAACCGGTCAGTCTGTGATCCCGACCTTTTTTTATTTTGTCGAATTTTTTTCATTTTCAAGTATCTACTGAAAGGAGTTTTTAGGAATTTTTTTAGATTTTTATCTCAACCCATTTAAAAATAATGAATTTCTCAAAATTTCGCACGAATTTTTTTTAAATACTCATAACTTTTTCAGCAACAGATATCAAAATAAAATAGGAGGTAATTTTTTTCGCCTTGAATTGTAGTTTCGTAAAAAAAATACAAAAAAATTATCAAAAGGAAACTTCATATATTTTTTTAAATTTTAATTCAAAAATATTTTTTTTTTCAAAACTTGGACCGTTTTGATTTTTTTGAAAAAATTCACCTTTTTTGTAGATATATTTTTACATGTCTCGAAAAATTCACAGCTTGTGATATTCATTGCTTCTATTTTTTTCTCATTTTTTTTTCAATCTAATTTTTTTCGTTCGAATTTTTTTTTTATTCGAATTTTTTTCATTCTTATTTTTTATTCTGGTTCTTTTTGTGTAGAACAATTATACTGTACATCTGTATTTTCTATTAATTGGAAGATTTTTTATTAGAGGTTAATAAACCTTAATGTATTTTATTATTAATGCTTTTGTAGTTTTAATTTATTTTTGTAAAGTTTAGACTTAATTTTTGGTCAGATTTGAATTGGCATCTTATGTGAGATTATGATTTCATTCGTAAATTTTTGTAAGGCTGTCTTAAATTTTTTTTTGAGTTTTTAATTTATTGAAAAAAATTTTGTGGGGTTCTCCTATAATTATTCGAGAGATTTGATGTGAATTAGAGAATTTTTGCTAAGTTGGTTTTTTTGGGAGGCAATCCCTTTTATAACTTTTTGTTACGGTTTCGTGTTCAGAAGGGATTTTTTTACCAGAATAACTGTTTAGGGGGAGTAAATGTATATGTCTCAACTTTTTTTACAGCACTTATGCTGTTTTTTTTCACTATCGAGAATGACTATTAATAGTCTTTCTGCATCATTGCATTAAAAAGAAAAAAAACTGAAAAAGAGGAAAAAATAAAACCGCATAAGTGAATAAAAAATGCAAAAAAGGAAACGAACCAATAAAATAATAATTAAAAAAAACTAATCAAACTAATAAATCAATAAAACCAATGATAAAATAATAATAAAAATTAAGAATGAAAATGAAATTGAATCAATCAAGCAAAAAAAGTACCATTGCGGGATTTTAACCCGCACTGCCTACTTTGATGTCCAAGCAATCTACCACTACGCTATGTATGAGATTGAAAATTTATGGATTTTACTGTTTAAAAAGTTGTGTGCCCCCGCTTGATAAGTAGACGCTTGGACATTTTTTGAAATTCCAAATAATTGTTTGCGTTTTAAACAAATATCCGAACAAATTATTTATGGTTATTTCTTTATTGGATCACTTTTGCTTTAGACCCATTAGACACTACACAGAAATCATGTAGCATGATTTGACATTGAAGAGGTTATCGACTGATGCATATCTATATCTATCATACTCCTACGTGACAGTGCTCCTAGCGGATAGATGGGGAACTAAAGTTTGTACCTAACACTCCCCACCACTCACAAACGCCGGAGTTTCCAGACCTGTATATAAGACCGTGACCGTGGCTCTTGATTCTCGGAAACTCGTCGAGGCCAGTCCGTTTGTCAGAAATCGCAATTTCGAAATCGTACTTGTCTTGATTCACTACCGCGAATTTAAATACTTGCTGGAAATGTAAATCGTTTAAGAGGAAATTTGGATGCTCGATTTTTACCAGGTATTCGCGTGTCACACCGTTTTAAGATAACAAATTTTTGCATTTCTGGTTTTTACTGAACTGATGAGCAACTTTAATAAAACAAATTCCGGCTGATCAAGTATTTTGTGCGTATCCGCTCAACATTCCTCGGTAACCTTCTGTCAAATTGTTACCAATGAAACTATACTATATAAGAATCCGATAGCGCTTGAGATCGTGCAGGCTATTGCCATTTTTTTAAGTTTTTCCTAATAGATTGTCGTTGAACCGATGCTGCGACTCTTGACCATATATGGAATACTTGAACTTTCGGGTAGGGGAGTAATTTGTTATATTGTGAGACGTTCTTTAGAAGATTGAAATCTATTTCAACATTACTTGGAGATTTTATAAAACATCCCTAATGGTCCAGTGAGACCCAAAAACGAGACCCGTTCAGGTCTCGGGCTAAAAGCGACGCTGGGAGACCCAAAAAAGACCCAAATAGGTCTATTTTTGGGACTTAAAATTTATTTATTTTTGCAATTTACGAGCAATTTGAATGTTGTCGGATAAAGGAAAAAGTAAGATGACATGGCTTAACATATTCGAGCGGTAAAACGCGAAGAGACCCCAATGGGTCCCGTCTTTGGTTTTTTTCCAGGTCTCACTGATCCACTAGCGATAACAACGTTCCACGTACTCGGCCAAATATACTTCGATAGATCTCAATTTATTCATTAATTTTTTCCGCAGGTCTAATTTGACTTTTTACGAAGATTGAATTGTCATCTCTTTATCTCTCGAATTCCTGCAGGGCAAATATACGGGAGTTATGCGTTTCACTGCGATCAGCTGATGGAGGTATTTTTCGGTCATCATATTTCTTCGAAACAATTACAACTGCCTTAACCAATTTTTGCATGAACTTTCTATGTGTGACGAACAGTGTTCTCAGATGAAGTTTGTCAAAATTTATTGCGAACTCGCTTAGATAATCACTATTTACCGGTAAATTTAAACTTATTTCGCTACATCGATTGATGGACCGTCATATAAGATAGTCCTTGACGATTGACTACTTCGCGCTGTTGTGCGGTTTTTGCAATTCCACGGTTTGCCGGTTTTTTGGTAATTCGAGGTTTATTTAAGGGGAAACGCCACTATGACGGGCTAACAAATTGTCATTTTTTGAGAATTTTTTTACCCAGGTTGAAATAATCATTTAAGGATTGGATAAAAGATACTTTATGGAGTATGGATTCAACTATTACAGTACCAATTTTTATTGAAAAATATTAAAAAATTACAAGATTATGAGCTTCCATGTGATGATGAAAAAAAAATCCTCTCTACTGTCCCAAGGAAATCTTGGTAACGGGTTAACTGACAATCAAAAATAACAATTTCCAATATATATATGAATGTAGCTGTGGTTGTACGTGGCAGTTTAAAATTTTTTCTTTTACAGAATCGCGGTGGTTTGATTTTTTTTTCATCATTTTTTCGATTATTTGACTTTTTATTTATTTATTTGAGCTGTCTCAAAAAATCGTAATTATCGAAATTTTAAAAATCGGCTACGTACAACCTTAGTTACTGCAATAACGATTATTTGAAAAAAATAAAAATAAAAAATAATTAAAGTCGATTTATTAATCTTCGAGTATTCCTTGGGACAAGATCGAAAACAGTTTTTTCGACGAAAACGCGTTTAAATTTTTCGTTGCCCTTTTCTTGGCATGAAATGAGGTATTAACTTGAATATTGATATTTACGTTTGACTTGAAAATTTTGTTTACATAATTTTGAACATGTATACTGAATGAAAACGAAAAAAAAATATAGAATTTTTGACTGGTCACTGTAGCGTTCCCCCTTAAGTGGAGTCTCTCTTATAACTTTTTGTGAGGATTTGATTTTTAGAGAGATCTTTGCAGGGTATACTTTGTGTGTGGACGACTTTTCGTAGGATTTAGTAACTTTTTGTGATAGGCTAATTTTTTTAAGAGAGAGTCTCGCACAATAATTTTTTTTTGGAATTTGATTTCTCAGAAGGATTTTTATGACAAGGAATTTTTTAATATTTTGTACACTCTAATTTACAGTGCATATTTATTAAGATTTAGGTCATGTTATTTATGCGACTGACTGTAAAAGTGCGAAATAGCTCGCCGTTCCTTTGAAAATCTGTAAAAAATAAACGAAATTGATTATTTTTTGTAACTCAAGAAATATTTCAGTGGAAATTGAAGATAAACTTATAAATATTGGTACTGACGGAGAGCATTTGATAAAGGTCCACAGTGAATAATCCGTAAGCTCTGCAAATAAACGGCGTTTGCGATTTCATCATAACAATGCCCAACATGATCTTGAATTCCTTGCTACGGTCTATCCATGAACAGTTGTACGCGGCCAGTGCCATCCTGTTTGACTGTCATAATAAAAAAGAAAAATACTATACATAAACTCTACCAAAGTTAATTTCTTCCTTACCTGTACTGTTAATTTATGAGAATAACCACAATATAGAGATGCCTGTATTATGACAGTAGCAGTGTGAAACAGACCCTTCGCAACTTCTTCCCAATTCCTGTATCCTATTTCCTTATAATAAATTATTTATTTGGGTCAATTGTTTAATTTAATAATTATCATGGAATTTGAATGTAGTAGTGTATAATTTTTCACATTTATTATTTGGTTTGTATGATGATTAGAAACGAAATTTTTTTTTTTGCTTCATAAATCATTTTCACACGATTTTTTATACATGACATACTTAGCGATTTATAAATGAGAATAATTTCCTGTCTACCATGTACTGTTTTTTCAACAGATATGTTGAATATTTAATGTACTAAATAAGCTTAGAAGTCAATTATTAAAACAAAAAAAAATGATTTCGATAATATAAGTCGCTACATTTCTGACAATGTGTGCTCTAATACGTCAAGTTAGTCTATTTCACCAATATTGATAATTTCAAAGCTCATCTGATGAATAAACAGAATTTTATTTAAAATAATTCATTCTTATGAACAGGTTTCCTTGCTAGGACTTCGTTCATTTTGTAAAATGCATGGAATTCATTTACAGTACGCTCTAAAGAGGCCTATCATAATAATTAGTATTAATTAGTAATTAAATCGTATAAAAATAATTAATGAATTAATTAATCATGGGAATAGTTATCCCATTAAAAATCTGTCACACTGACAACCTTCCGTAAATCTAGTGTTAATATCGCTTTAACTAAACAGGCAAGGTATATATATGTAATCAAATCAAAGCACCTTTTGAAGATGAAAAGCGCACAAGCACATATTAATCGTGGTCAACGACAAAGTCAAGAATATTATCGGATTGAACATTTCCTCAATCGTTTTGCAATATCTATATAAACAGAAATTCGGTATAATTAGAGTTGATATGCTTAATATTTTATTGTTGATGTGTTATTAATATTTTTATTGTATCCAAAAACTTTTTTTCACCACACTTCCATGGAAAGTTCAATTTTCCGCCTCGCGTAAGTCGAATTTTCAGCGGAGATGTAGTGAAAAATAGTATACGCACACACGAGAGGGAAAAAGACCATATCAAACCGTGTGCTTGCCACCCACGCCTTATGCCCGGGTAGTAATTCCGCACGGGGTTTGACATAGCCTACTTTTCCTCCCTAGTGACGTAATATACTATTTCGACAATGAAAATTAATTTTTAGTAATACGAGCCTCGAAGTTCGATTTTCTGTTGATATTTAGCATGCGGTGAAAATTGGCTAATTTTGCAATGATTCAACGTTTACATTACATTATCGAACTGATTGACGAAAAAACCTTCTTTTTCGATAGATAGATTATAACATACTTGAATGTAACGATGTTCATGTAAGACAACAACGTGTCAACTCGCTATAACCGTTATCATTTAAAAATAATTAAATGAAGGGAAATGAATGTACAGGATCCGTCCACGTCACTGAGACTCATGGAAGCATCTGGATCTGTCCTAAAGTATATAATAGCAAAGGAATTGAATATAATCACAATTGATTTTTGAATCTCAAATCGAACTTTCGAAGCAGCCCCACACAGCACGGAATATTGCAACAATGTTGTTAGAATCTTACAATATTGCATATTTCCAGAAAATATTGCCATAATATTACAGAAATATTGCCATCGAATGTTACAAGATGCTTTCCGTAAATATATTGAGGAAATATAGCTATCGAATATTGCAAGAATATTAATGTAAAAATATTGCAGAAATATTGCCATTGAGGGATTAGTTTACCCTCCAGCGGCTGCGCACGTGTATTTTATACAAGGAGGTCGATTTTTCGTGAAAAAAACTTTCCAATCATTGACGGCAGACCTTGCCCCTTCAGGACTGTTTCTATTGTTCTTCAACACTGCGCGCAGTACAGTTTTTGGTTGAGAATTCACTCTTGAACTGTCCGCGAGCGCCAGGATGGAAACTAGGACGGCCCAGACTATGTGCAAATTTTTTCACAAAATTAAAGTGTGTAAAATCCAATCGTTTTATATATAAACAAAAACTGTTATTTAATTTTCCTACCATATCAAGTAATCAAGGCTGAAAATATCTTTCAGATGTAAATATTTTATAAGCGATTGGTAGCGTAGGCGATAGAGTGTAGGGTAGTTACATACAGTTAACAGGGTTTTTTTGTCGCGCTGCATTTTCCCTGTACCAAACGTTTCGGGCCTCCCTTACAGGTCATATTGAAGTATACTGAAATAACGTATTTAACCTCAATATATCTTGTCTATTCTTTAGATTATATTAATCATATTTTGTTCTGGAGATGAAATTCTTTCGCCCATCGATACGAGCTTCATTACTCTTAATATCATTTGGCTATCTTTTTTTTGTTTGATATAAACCATGTAAGTTTTGTGTATAGTGTAGTTTCAATTATTTGATTTCATTAAGATGAAATTAAAATAATTTTGCCACAATAATTAGGATTTTTAACGGGACAGACCTAGTTGGAACGTCAAAAAAAAGGCTTTTTTTCCGATTTTTTTTTGGTCAAACGATAAAATAATTCACAACAAAAGTTCTTCCGTTTAAAAGATACATATGTAATGTATATGTTGCAATTTTTTCAACGCAATACATATCGAAATAAGCTGGTGACCGTCAATTGCCGAGGACGCTGCAAAAAAAAACTCGGTTTGCGGTGATCAAGCTCACGCTGCAACGGCTCATCTGAAACAAAAAAAACGGAGGGGATTTTTAGTTAATGATATAATGCTCCAGTTGAACGAAGGGTTTTGAAAAATTTCCATTTTTCACAAAATGGCGGCCGTTAAAAGTCAAAAGTGTTTTTTTGACCAAAATATCAGTTCCATTTTTTGCTATTAAAAATAAAAATAATTATCCAAAAAAAAAATCCTTCGTTCATATGGAGGACTACCATGTATAGAAGAAGTGATATAAATTTCA
Source organism: Rhimphoctona megacephalus (assembly GCA_963989365.1). Lineage (NCBI taxonomy): Eukaryota > Metazoa > Arthropoda > Insecta > Hymenoptera > Ichneumonidae > Rhimphoctona > Rhimphoctona megacephalus. The sequence goes on from OZ022417.1 coordinate 12,208,029, forward strand.
ACCCGATCGGTAAAGCCGTTCTCGAGCTACAGTGATCACCGACTTCAAAAACATGGTTTCGAGAAAAACGCACTTGAAGTCCGCTACCTGCTTACCTATGGCTCAGACACGACGTGCTACAAAGTCTTGTATTTCGGCGAATAATGGTCCGATTTACATTTACCTGGGCGGAAAATGTTCGTAAGAGATTCTACTTTTTGAAAATGAAATAAAAAATAAATCGATTTTTCGAAAATTCTAACTAGGTCTGTCCCGTTAAACTTTTTGTTCTTATAAACCACAACTACAACGATAATTTATGCTATTAAAAAAACGATAAAACAATTAAGTTTTTTTTTTCAATTTTTTTATCATGCAGAAAAATAAATTAACCCTTTCATGCACGATTATTTCCGAAAAAATAGCATTTTATTATGCTTTATTTATTTATAACAAAACTACGTGTACAATATGCGGTTTCCAGGAATCACACATTGTTAATTCCATATCTGAGGATCACATGAAATTTATCTTAGGCAAAAATATCCAGAGAATGAGATTTTAGAGCTGAAGAACGGTAAGGAAAAAGGAGTCACGTATACGTGACACCGTGCATGAGAGGATTAAAAGTAAGTAGACGAAATTTCAAATGCTTATGCCAATTGAAATTTTAGAGTAATCATCGTCTTAATAAAACTGTGAGAAAAAGTTTCATAGCGCGACCGCTGACGGATTAAAAGCTCGTAATAAACATAAAAAAGTGTTGGCTAGTTAGGCAGGCTACATACGTAGGTCACTGGTTCAAGTCCCAGTGGCGATAAAAAATTTTATTTGATAGAATCGATTGTACGCCGTTTGCGTTTTTCAGCAATATTGCAAAAATATTTCAGCAATATTTCGGTGCTGCGAGGTAGGCATTACAAAAAATATTCTACGTTCTCAATTTATCCGTTAAATTGTTCTTTTTCAATGTTTTTTTGTTATGAACAAGGCACGAGTACAGACATGCGGTGAATCTAAAATAGATTAAATCCAAAGAAGAAGTGTATTGCTAACGAGTATAATTCACAATGACGTTTCACGATCTCCGATAACCGATGAATCAATTCGCTCTCGTTCATTTCCTGTTGATTGTTCTCAATACTTATTATGTGTTCCAAATCATGCCCAAGTACCTATTAAATGAATAAAAATCAATATTAAAAAATTTCCCGTAATCATAATTCAAGAATAAAATAAAAATCACATTATCGTGAATTGATGTATCACAGCGATCATAGCTTGGGAAATTGATTTTCTTGAGTCAGATAAAGATTGTTTCATGAAGCTCAAATGCGAAATTGATAAAAGGAAACTATAGCAAACATTTGAAGCGATCTATTATTTATATGTAATTTTAGAAGAAATATTACAACTTATAGTGTGCAAATTATCATTTATTCTGCGTTCTGTAAAATCCGACTGATTTCATGTTTTGTAAGAGCTACTCACGTTTTTAGAGTGTATAAAAGTTCGATATTTACTCGAGAGTAAGTAGTGAAAAAGCGTGACAAGAGTTTTATGATCGAATCTAATAACTGTTTTATCACAATCTGATAGAAATAATAATAATATTAATAATTACTCGAAATTGGATTGCCACATGTGTGGTCAATTGAGCGAACACGGTGTCTGCAGCCATCCAATAAAGTGCGCAGATATAAATCACAAAATTTTCCCAACTAATGCACAAGATATATTTGGTTGTAGTTTCAGTTGTCCATGGATATATTGCTGGATATACCGTAACTGAGTAATCGTACGATACGCTCTTATTTTTTTCGAAGGCATGATAGTTCAACCAAAGTCTGGGAATGAAACGAAGTTTTTCATCATAAATTTTGCAAATAAATATTTTGCAAGTCCAGGCTGGTGAATTAATCATATTCGAAGATTTCTATATATGTTTTGTTTCTCACATGTGCGGTCGTGCGGCGTAACTAACGACAAGGGTCACCACCATGATGATATACAATTTTGTCACATAATATGTGTGCTCGGCTGATTTCTTAATTTCCACCCTAATCACGTCTCGTAGATTCGCTTCGTCCCACAGAATGGATAACCGCAGTATCAAGATACGAAGTTCTTTCCACCAAGACCACAGCCTCCAACCCTTGTACCGAGTAAGAAGAAAGGATCGAATAACTCGCCAAAAACTGTCGCAATGTTTGTAAGAACAATTTTTTTCCCGCGTACCTCTTCAAAATAAAAACTCATTTTGTAATAGCTTCTACTGAAGTAGATTTTTAGGACAAAAAATATCATTGGATTGAATTTAATTATTCTATTTGCATAGGATCTAAATTACCTGGCAGAGATATTGAGAAATAATGCGAGTTTTTTTGGGAATGTTCTTTACCATGATGATAAAAGTGAAGATAAAAAATTACTAATTCAGTATCAAGAGACTCGGTAGAGTCTCGGGACAAGTACATTGACAGCTCTGTCGTCTGCTGGCCCGAGGCTCGCCGAGACTATACTTTCTCGAAACAAAACTTTTCGCGGTGGTGGGGGTAAAATTGGCACATCATTTTGTTCGTTTTCGAAGCTCACGAGTCGTTTGAGGCCTTGAAAATTGAACTGGAGATTCATTAAGAAATTATCTTTCGAATGAGCCCAAATTTAGCACGATCGGTGACGTAAATGCTGAGAAAAAACTTTGCACGGGCTCAAAATCACGCAAAAGTCACCTACACATTCAAGAATCAGACGTGTCTGTATACAACACCAAAGCCGGCTGAAAGTGTCTCTCGAGTTTCTGATTGGTTGATTCTGACGACACCCATATATATATAAGACTATCAAAGACCTCATGTCCTCGCGGCTAACTTCACGGCGCTGTCGCAGACCGACGTCACATGAGACTAGCTCCACCTCGTCGCTATATATATATATACCGAACCGCGGAAAGTTTGACAGGTCGAGTGTTATTATCTCTGAATAAAACGATTCACCGTGGTGGGAGTAAAAACTGAAATCCATTTTCTTTAATTACGAAGCTCAGGAGGCATATGATGATTCGAAAATTGAACTGGAGATTTATTACGAAAAAATACTTCGATTGAGCCTTAAATCAGCACGATTAATGCCGTATTTGCTGAGAAAAAACTGCACAGGCTCAAGATTATGCTGACATCGAAGTATTGGCATGCCTGTATACGACACAATGAAAGGCCTCTTGACGCCTTCCGAGCTTGTGATTGGCCATTCCGTTTCATCTTTCTCTACCTATACCACGCAAAGTCTGAACGGAGTTTTCGAAGTGAGAATGAGTGCTTATACGCGAGACGTGTTTGTGGATAAATTCGGGAAAAAAATTATTTCGCGATCTGTGAATAAATAAATAGTTCGAAGTACCCATACCGCGGAAAGTCTGAACGGAGTTTTCGAAGTGAGAAGTTCTTATGCGGGACGTGTTGTGGATAAATTCGGGGAAAAAAATTATTTCGCGATCTATAAATAAATTTATTCACAAATCGCGAAATAATTTTGGATCGTACGCGTACGATCCAAAAATGATTTCTTTAATATAAATTCAATGACAGCAATTTAGAGTTTCATTCAAATTCACGTATTTTTTATTTTTTTCCCCCTTTCGATCGCGACTAATTAGAATCTCGTGGCTTAAACAGTATTGAAAATATTAATCTTTTTTCACGAACATTTGTGAGGTTATAAATATCGAGGTTAGGTTCAATCGACTCTTGGTTACAGCAATAATAAGAAAGTGATGGTGTGAAAATAGTGAAGTGCTTTCAATCAACTTTCGAACAGTGCTGAAATGAATATACATTCTTTTATTATTGTTAACCCTGCAGTTTTTATTTTCCTAACTTAACTCTTCGACGGAATTTCTCTTTCGCGATTAAATGTTCCTCGTATAAGATTTCTTGAGAAATGGTTCTTTTCGTTTCTTTGATAAATATGAAATAGTGTACGTTGAACTGTTAATCATGATTGGTGTGAATCGATGTGAATTTGGAAAAGGAACTCTATAAAACTAATAATGAGTGTCAAAAAAATGTATATGGCAAAGTTTGTTATTATCATGCCGAGTTTTGAGCAGTGTTTAATAAATATTTTTTTTTAACTGTACACCGTTGACAATTTATTTTATTGGTCCCTTTCCTCTTTATTATAAAATGTTCCTCGCTGGCCATAATAAGATTTGTACATCATAAAATGTTCCTTGCATGATAATTGTTGGTCCATTCCAAAAGATTTTCGACGTCGTTTTTCTATCCCAAATATGGTGTAGAATCATCTCGCGTTTGATGTATTAATAGACAAATACACTGTCAACCTGCATTTGGATATATATGGATGCATCTGGATGATAACCGTAGTAAGTAATGATATATCTTTATGTCAAAATGGCTCGTATAATATATGTTTATGTCAAAAGACTATGGCGGTATATACTCCATATCCTATCAAAATTTGTATCTTTGGATTGCAACGAATGCTTATAGACTCTGGAAATTCTGTGAAGCGACAAATGTACCAAGTATTTCCACTTTTTGGCTCCGATCGTAGCATTATGAATTGAACATTTTGTTATGAAAATTCTTCGGTTGCTCATTTGTCAATGGGATCAAAAATATTGTCTTCGGAACACCATGGATATATGCAAAATTTCAGAATTTTGTTTGGCTCAATATGCTCTATATTTTTTCACATCCCCGCTTTAATTGTAGCATAATGAATTTTAAAAAATTGTTTCAGAAAGTCTTCCGATGTGTTTTTTCTGACATTATCAAAATTTATATCTTTAGATTGCAACGAATGCCTACAAACTTCGGAAATTGTGTGAAGCGACAAATGTACCAAGTATTTCTACTTTTTGCCTCCGATTTTAGCATTATGAATTGAACTTTTGTTATGAAAATTCTTCGGTTGCTCATTTGTCAATGGGATAAAAATTATTGTCTTCGGAACGCCATGAATATATGCAAAATTTCAGAATTTTGTGTGGCTCAATATGCGCTCTATTTTTTCACTTCACCACTTTAGTTGTAACATTATGAATTTTGAAAAATTGTTTCAGGAAGTCTTCCGATGTCCTTTAACTGATATTATCAAAATTTGTATCATTGGATTGCAACGGATACCTACAGACGTTGGGAATTCTGTAAAGCAACAAATGTACCAAGTATTTCCACTTTTTGGCTCCGATTGTGGCATTAAGAATTAAAAATTTTGTTATGAAAATTCTGCGGTTGCTCATTTGTCAATGGAATCAAAATTATTGTCTTCGGAACGCCATGAATATATGCAAAATTTCAGAATTTCATTCGGCTCTATTGAGCTATATTTTTTCACTTCCTCACTTTAGTTGTAGCATAATAAATTTTGAAAAATTGTTTTAGGAAGTCTTCTGATGTGTTTTTACTGATATTATCAAAATTTGTATCATTGAATTGCAACAGATACGTACAGACTTTGAAATACTTGTGAAGTAACAAGTGTGCCCAATATTTCCACTTTTTTGCTGGAATAGTGGCATTATTAGGACTTGAAAATTTTATTATGAAAATTATTCGCTTGCTCATTTTTGGATGGGATTAAAATTTGGCTTCGAAAAGTAATGGCTATATGCAAAATTCATAAACTTTATTGAGCCCGATGTGCGGTATGCTTGAGTTGTGGCATGATTAATTCAAAAAATTGTCAGAAAGTCTTTGGTTCCTTTTTTCTGGAAGTATAAAAATTTGTTTCATTGGAACGCAACGTATACTTACAAACTTTGGAAATTTTCTGGAGCAACATGTGTGCTCAGTATTTCTACTTTTTGACTCCTATTGTGGCATAACGAATTGAAAAATATTTTCAAAAAGATTTGCTCTACGGATGCTCTGGTTGTGATGGTACGAAAATTTGCACGAAGATAATGCAACTGGTACAACTCAACTCGATCCATTTTCTTGGGCACAGTACTGATCTAAGTTTGCCCGCTTTGTTGAATTTATTGTTTTAAAATATCCATAACATACTTTCTGAACTTTTCGAAATTCGAAGATAATATTAAAATATCTGTAAGTTCTAGTTTTGAGGCTTTCACGGCCATTATTGTTATAAATATCAAAATTTGCATCAAAATTTGTATCATGGGAATGTAGCCGATACCTACAAACTTTTAACATTTTGTGAAGCGCCAAGTATTTCCACGTTTTATCTTTGATTGTGGCATTATGAATTGAAAAATTTATTACAAAAAATCTTCGGCTGCTCATTTTTGGATGGGATTAAAATTTCTGTCCTCGGAACGCTATAGATACATCCAAATTTTCTGAACTTTGTTGGGCTTAAAGTGCACTATGTTTTTTCACTTTTCCACTTTAGTTATGGCATAATAAATTTAAAAAGTTGTTTCAGAAAGTCGTCGGGTGCTCGTCTGCTGATAATATCAAAATTTGTATCATTGGAATGTAGCCGATATCTACAAATTTTGATCATTTTGTGAAGAGGAGACGTGTGCTAAGTATTTCCACTTTTTAGCTCTGATTATAGCATAATAAATTGAAAAAGTTTTATTCTAAACGCTTTCCTCTGCAGTCGCTCTGGTTTTGATGGTATCAAAATTTTCTCAAAGCTAATGTGACTAATACAACTAAATTCATTTCATTCTCTTGGGTACGATCCTGGTCTGAGTTTGTCCGCTTTGTTCAATATATTGTTTTGGAGTTCCCATAACATACTATTTGAACTTTTCTATATTCAATGAGAATATTGAAATAGTTGTAACTTTTTATTTTCATGGTAGTAACTTCTTCAATGGTATTGACAAATAATCATGATTCCACCTTGTTAATAAAAATAAGAATGAAAAAATGCGTGAACTTTTTTCACAATAGATTCGATATGTTTTCTCTAAACATACGTGAAACTGGTTTTTTATTTTATCATTAATCAAAAATGAAAAATTTCGAAAAAAATCGCCCCATTTTTATCAACAAGCTGAAATAAGCGTAATATTTTTTACCACAAATCTACAAATATAACAAGGAGATACTGCTGTTTAATATGTTTATTTGATAAACACAAATTCAAATAGCTACAAATTCTATGGAAAAGTTCTGACTCTTCTAATCTTGCTCTCAAAAGCTTTGTAAATTTTTGTATCAGACTCCCAGTTCCCGACTTATTTTAGCCTGATTCCAGAAAGGTAAATCGAAATGTCAAAAAAATTTGACTGGCTCGAGAATAAAAAAAATGCCAAATTGAAAATTCCAAAACACGTGCCCCTTTATTTCATGGGGAAAAAACCTGACTCGAAGTAGAAGGGGTCAGGGTTTGGAAATGAAAAGGCGATAATTTCCCAATATAACCTTTTTCTAATCTATATAAAGCGAGATGTTTGAAAAGAAAGAGAAAAAACGCATCATATCACGCATAAAAACCCCCTCGCGGAAAAAACCTGGACAAGTACATTTGTTGACCGCCGTTCCCATATTTTTCCACGAATATACATACACTGCAAAAATCTGTTCTCGCAAAAATCCCTAAGAAAATCAAATCCTATCAAAAAGTAAGAAAAGTGACCACTCTCAAAAAATGTATCAAATAAATTCAAATCACACAAAACAAAATGAGTTAATCCTCACGAAAAGCTAAGGTTGGGTTTCGCAAAAAGTTATAAAATAAATTGAGCTATACTAAAATAGATGTTGCCAAGTACGGGAGGCTTTATCGTGTGATAAAATCTTCAAATAATGTTGAATGTTGATAGAGAAAAGAATCATGTTCGAAAATGCAGTTGTTTTACCAACCAGAATGAAAATAAAAACTCTGTATCAATAAGGGTCCGAAGCGAAAAAAGATTGCAAACGAAAAAAAATTAGATGAAAAAGAATTTCGGCCGAAGTACTCGGCGAGGTTGTCACCATGACCGATACATTATGTAAATTAAGTGAAAAAACATTCGTCAAGTACTTCGGCCGAATTCTTTTTCAATCTAATTTTTTTCTATGTTTTATAAAACAATTTGTAAGTCAAGGATGATGCATCATATTCTTCCGTCATTTCATCTTTGAAAGAATAATAATTCTGAGGCTCCTGACAGTAAAGTTAAATATAATTATCTATTTATAGCTTAAACCGAAATTGCTAATATCCTCGCTGCCTTTTCGCCCCTGAATGCCTTATTCTAATACACAACTTGAAAGCTAATGATAGAGTATTTAATTTTCTGAATTTTCGCCTCGGGGAAATTTGGTACTTGACGTCTCTTCTATAACACCTTCCTGCCAAGCTATAATCGAATAATAACCTATCAACGAATTACTAACATCTCGAAAATACTTCGAGTCTGTAGTTAACTCTTTTGAAAACATTATAACTTTTTTTCTTATCACAGGAACGAAACGCTCCTATATTTAAACAATCTCAATAACAAGGAATTTATGGTAGAAAATCTGTCTCATTCTCTTATGTCGAATTAGTAGTGTGAGCAATGCTGATTTCTGACATTGAAATAAATCGATCATGTAATGATGCAGACACGTTGTAAGTTTTTTTTGTTATATACAGGCTCTATTGGAGTTTATATAAAACGAAATATGAAAATACTATAGAAAAAAGAAGTGATATCAAATAGCAAAAATCCCCTCCCGGGGAAAAAAACCTGGACAAGTACATTGGTGGTCCTTCGTTTCCCTATGATATCACAAAAAGTCCAAAACCCCACTTAATTTTTTTTTTTTAATGTTTACTAATTTTATTCATATCCCGGAGGGAAACCAACCATATAGATCACGAAATATCCGGCCAAAAAACCAGACTTCACAATAAATGTTACTTTGAATTTATTTCCACAGAACAAAACAAGAATCAAAACATTAAATAATCAGCATTATCAAGATGAGAAAAATGCCACTTATAATTGGTGTGTAAGAAGTATCAAAAGTCTAAAAAAAAATGAAAAAAGATCGACATCTAAGTTACGTGCAGCAGTAAAATTGTTGATATCGGTACTAGGACAAGTATTTCTTTGGTGACTGAGAAGATATCAATATGGACGTACCGGCAACGTAGGGCATGCAGTTGGTGCATTGCTTCTAGGATCTCCTAAGTCGAGTAGCTACTTTTGTTTTGGCTATGGCGCGACCAATGTTGCCAAATAGTATTTACTTATATGACCTAATGAAACAACATTGCCTGCGCCGTGGCTAAAACAACGAAAAACATTCAGAAACCAGTCGAAAACTCGACACACAAACGCAGGAACAGGAAGTTTCGCATAATATCCCGTACTTTTGTAATGTTAAAAAAAGGCTTTAATTTATGTTCGTACATGATAGCACAGTTTTGTTTGATTGGTAATAATTTGATGAACGTTCACCACCGTACGTTGAGCGTATACGCACAAAGTACTTGTCCGGCCCATAACGTTTTATTAAAATTGCTCATTCAAGTAAAAATCAAATAAAAAGTTATGGACCGGACAAGTACTTTGTGCGTATACGCTCAACGTACGGTGGTGAACGTTCATCAAATTATTACCAATCAAACAAAACTGTGCTATCATGTACGAACATAAATTAAAGCCTTTTTTTAACATTACAAAAGTACGGGATATTATGCGAAACTTCCTGTTCCTGCGTTTGTGTGTCGAGTTTTCGACTGGTTTCTGAATGTTTTTCGTTGTTTTAGCCACGGCGCAGGCAATGTTGTTTCATTAGGTCATATAAGTAAATACTATTTGGCAACATTGGTCGCGCCATAGCCAAAACAAAAGTAGCTACTCGACTTAGGAGATCCTAGAAGCAATGCACCAACTGCATGCCCTACGTTGCCGGTACGTCCATATTGATATCTTCTCAGTCACCAAAGAAATACTTGTCCTAGTACCGATATCAACAATTTTACTGCTGCACGTAACTTAGATGTCGATCTTTTTTCATTTTTTTTTAGACTTTTGATACTTCTTACACACCAATTATAAGTGGCATTTTTCTCATCTTGATAATGCTGATTATTTAATGTTTTGATTCTTGTTTTGTTCTGTGGAAATAAATTCAAAGTAACATTTATTGTGAAGTCTGGTTTTTTGGCCGGATATTTCGTGATCTATATGGTTGGTTTCCCTCCGGGATATGAATAAAATTAGTAAACATTAAAAAAAAAAAATTAAGTGGGGTTTTGGACTTTTTGTGATATCATAGGGAAACGAAGGACCACCAATGTACTTGTCCAGGTTTTTTTCCCCGGGAGGGGATTTTTGCTATTTTATTTTATTTCGGTTAAAATTTTCAAAAAGTAAAAAAGAACGCCAAGTATTGAAAAGTTGCACCTTCAGTTATAAATTGTCCACTCAACACTTTTGTTGTTACTTAAAAAAAAAATCGAAATCACAATTTTTCAAAATAGCACGGAAACGTACGTACGTACAATGTACGTGCCACACAAGTTCATTGCAAATATAATACAAAATCTTGGCATGCACTGTTAACAAAAAATAGCTCGGCGAAGGAACATATCGTCCTTATGCGCGCATAACAAGTAAAAACACCCATTCATCGATCTCACCCAACCTATTGATTCATTGGATCCCATCCATTCTATTTATTCATCCCATCCCATTCACCCATCCATCATATCCATCTTAAGAAGGACGTAAGTTATGTTTGTTTATATTGAACATACGTTCTTTACGGCAAAAATCTACATTTATCTACCCTGACGTCATCACACAGTAACCTAGTAAGTTTTCTCCTTCTCCTCTTTCAAAGATTTCGAAAACTTAGATGCAGATGAAGATTAACATGGAACTCAAGCTGAAGGTCAAGGTGAACGAGAAGGTCGAAATGTTGAAGGTCAAGGTCAATATGGAAGGAGGGGCGGGGGAGAAAGAGAAGGAGAGGGGTAGGGTGAGAGAGAGGGAAGGAGAGCGGTGGGCAGGGGGAGAGGGAGAGGGAGAGAGATGGCACCCTCGCCATCTCTCTCCCTAGAGGGTGGAAGAGGAAAAGGGTGAGTGAGTGAGTGAGTGAGTGAGTGAGCGAGCGAGTGAGCGAGTGAGTGAGCGAGGGAGCGAGGGAGCGAGGCAGCGAGGGAGCGAGGGAGCGAGGAAGCGTGGGAGCGTGGGAGCGAGGGAGCGAGGGAGCGAGGGAGCGAGCGAGTGAGTGAGTGCGTGAGTGAGTGAGCGAGCGAGCGAGAGTGAGAGCATGTGCGAGAGCGAGAGCGAGTGCGAGTGCGAGAGCGAGTGCGAGAGCGAGTGTGAGAGCGAGTGCGATAGCAAGTGCGATAGCGAGTGCGAGTGGGAGAGCGAGTGCGAGAGCGAGAGCGAGTGCGAGAGCGAGTGCGAGAGCGAGTGCGAGAGAGAGAGAGAGAGAGAGAGAGAGAGAGAGAGAGAGACATTCGCAATTTTCTGAGATACCCTATTAACTACTTACGATACGAAGGTACCGACATGTTTTCCCAAAAGAAGTTATATCCTCGGTAAAAACTTTCATAACGTATAAAAAGATTGCCAAGTATTAAAAAGTCGTGACCTTATTTATAAAATAACCTCTCTATATTATACTGTATTGTTACATTGTGTTTGTATTTATATTGTAGTACGATATAGTATTGTAGTATAAAACTCGTACTCTCGTGTTTTGAGCACTCGTACTCGTGCAAATATGCATCATAAGCCTTCGGCTCATGCGGCAACTTCACGCGCGATGTAATTCATCGTTTTCTGCAGTTGTTGCATAAAATACTATAATGATCTAAATTCTATTAATGTATATATGGTCTACATATATACTTTAAGGGTGCTCTAGTGGCACAATTTAGTCAATGAGTGTCTATAAAAAATGCCTCCAATAAGCAAAATAAAAACTTTATAATTTCACACCCATACGGATAATGAATACAAATGATCAGATACTTCGATTATAATTAGTTCTGGAGCTCTAGCTGCAGAACGTGACATGTAAGGTGATACTATGTTTATAAAACGGAGCAATCACCGGTGTCTCTGGTATAAAATTGCTATGACACAAAAAATGAAGATGATTTTATTATAATATGTGCACACACACACACACACACACACACACGCGCGCGCGCGCGCACACGCACACGCACACGCACACGCGCGCGCGCGCACACACACACACACACACACATACACACACACACACACACACACACACACACACACACACACACACACACACACACACGCACATGCATATTTACACAGAGATTGAAGAATTAGTCATAGAAGTAAAGATGGAATATAAATCATTCTTCGAGAGCTGCTCTCTCCCAGTATACTTTTCACGGTTTTGAGGAGCGTTGCTGGTAGTTAAAAGAAAAAAAATGACGGACAGTAACGTCGAACATGATTTGTATGAAAAAGCCGGACAAATAACTTCGGTGGAAGAGTATGTCGTATGGGAGCAACGATGTGATGAGTTTATCGAGTCCTTGGAAGAATAAAGTCGAATGAAACGTCCACGTTTATCGATTGGAAATCAAGAATCGTTAATAGCTCAATTTATACGACTGGAAGGTTTCAGAAATTCGACACGATGTCGTTTTCTTCGTGTGGGTGCAGGATGCGAAAATCGTGAGACTGGATTCATTTGGCGAGAAATCGATACAGCTTTCGAGAGTCGTATATTGACAGGTGCAGTGATAAATTACAATCACATCGAACCTCGACAATTTCTCGAAAATGCTTGTGATATTGTGCTTTCACATATAAAATACGCTATTGAAAAACACAACAGTGTAAAAGTTAATACAGTATTCAATCGCGAGTTTGTGACAGGTAATAAGAAGGCGAATAAAAGTATTAATACAAGTAATTTTGATCTTTTTCTCACGTCTAATTTACATGAGTGGTACGAGCAACGCGTTGTTGGATCCACTTTAGTAATGCTTGAAGAATTCCAAGAACGTGACAGTGTATGGGCTTTATCACGAATATTGAATTTGACAGTAAATATAAATAAATACAACCCTATGCGCGCTGGATGTCATTTTACATTACCACGGAAAATAATGATGATGCGAGTAGTAACTAATATTAAATCAAGAGATAATACTTGTTTTGCGTGGGCAGTTGTCGCTGCTTTATGTCCAGCTGAGACGTACACTGACAGAACAAGTTCATACCCCCACTACACAACTGTACTGAATCTCCAAGACATTGAATTTCCTGTGGCACTGAATCAAATTAAAAAATTTGAAGTTCAAAACGAATTATCAATTAGTGTATACATTTTCGAGAAATATATTATTCTCCCGATACGCGTTAGTGAGTCCAAGAAGGACAAACACATCAATTTACTGTACTCTCAAGATCCGCTGGACAACAACGTCGGACATTTCGCATGGATTAAAAACCTATCTCGTTTTGTCAGCTCACAGTTGAATAAACACAAAGCGAAAAAATATATCTGCAACCGGTATATAAATTTCGTGTAAAAATATATATAATTTTAATTATGCCAAAACTACAACAAACTTTTCAAGAATTTGTTTTATTTCTTACAGATGTTTACAATACTTTCATTCAGAGCAGAAATAACTGCTACATATTGTGGATTGTGGAAATATCAACATCTGCGCCATCCAGCTTCCAAACGACACGAACAAGTTCTTGACGTTTAAAAACTTTAATCATAAAGAGCGTCTACCATTTGTGGTGTATGTCGACCTTGAGTGCGTTTTGGCGAAAACTGACAACAAAAACATGGGGGAAAAAATGTATCAACACCATGAGGTATTCAGTATCGTGTACTATGTACATTGCTCGTATGATCCATCATTATCCACATACCATACACGTCGTAATACTGATTGCGTATCATGGTTCATCGAAAATCTTAAAAATCTGGCACTGAGTGTAAAAGAAATTTTATCTGGCAATGTTTCTATGGCAATTTTAACACCAGATGAAGAGCTCAAATTTATAAACGCTACTAATTGTCATATGTGTGAGGAACCATTTGCGGAAAACGATATATGCGTTCGAGGCCATTGCCATCTAACTGGTCGATACAGAGGCCCCGCCCATAGCAATTGTAATCTAAATTATAAAGAATCTTTTTTCATTCCCGTAGTTTTCCGTAATTTATCTGATTATGATGCGCATTTTATTATCAAGGAAGTCGCCACTGCATTCGAAGGGAAAACTGATGTGCTTCCAATAACAAAGGAAAAATACATTTCATTTACAAAAACCGTTCAGATCTCAGAAGATTCAAAAAATCGAATTAAATTGCGATTCATCGATTCCTACAAATTTTTAAATACAGTTCTTGATAAATTAGCATCATTTCTAAGAAGGGATAAACTGAAAATTTAAAAATCTCAATTTCTTGATATATCATTGGATAATTTTCAATTATTGACGCGAAAAGGGATATTTCCCTATGAGTACATTGACAATGCTATCGGATTGGAAGATAAAAGCTTACCACCGCGAGAGTTGTTCTACAGTTCTTTGACTAACGATACAGTTAGCGAGAGCGAGTATGCACATGCTGAGAATGTGTGGGAACGGTTTTCCATTGCAACATTAGGCGAATATAGCGATATATATTTAAAAACAGATATCTTGTTGTAGGCAGACATTTTTGAAAATTTTCGTGATACTTGTATTGCGAGTTATGGCCTCGATCCGGCGTATTACTAAACGCTCCCGGGATACACCTGGGATGCTATGTTGAAGCATACAAAAATTGCGTTCGAATTGCTTACGGATATTGATATGGTTTTATTCGTTGAGCGAGGTATTCGCGGGGGTCTTAGTCAATGCTCAAACAGGTATGCACACGCTAACAACAAGTACATGCAATCATATGACCCATCGAAACCTTCATCTTACTTAACGTATTTTGATGTAAATAATTTGTATAGATGGGCAATGTGTCAACCTTTACCCTACGCAGATTTCGAATGGGTCGATGATGTATCCAATTTTGATGTAACATCCATCTCATTAGATTCGCCGAAAGGCTATATACTTGAAGTCGATCTTGAATATCCGCAACGTCTACATGATTCGCATGCTGACTTACCGTTTTGCTCAACTCGCGACAAACCACCTGGAAAGCCACAAAAGAAGCTACTCACACATTATATGACAAGAAACGTTACGTGATACATTACCACAATTTGCAGCAATGTATGCGTCACGGTCTTCGAGTTACCAAAATACATAGAATATTACAATTCACACAGTCTTCATGGCTGTGTACATACACCGAATTGAATACTCAATTTTGAACGCTTGCGAAAACAAATTTTGAAAAAAACCTATACAAATTAATGAATAACGCAGTGTTTGGCAAAACGATGGAAAATGTTCGTAATCGAGTAGATGTAAAACTTTTGACAAAATGGGATGGGCGATATGGTGCAGAGGCAATGATTGCGAAACCAAATTTTCATAGTCGAAGTGTCTTTTCAGAAAATCTTATTGCGGTAGAATTGCGCAATCTCGAGGTGAAATTCAACAAACCAATCTATGTTGGTATATCTATACTTGACATATCGAAAACGCGTTTGTATGAGATTCATCATGAGTTAATGGTACCTTTGTATACAGAGAAATGTAAAGTTATGTGCACCGATACAGACAGTCTTATATATCACATTGAGTGTGATGATATATACATGGACAAGAAGAGTAACATCATGCATTTTGATACTAACGACTACCCGACGGATAATATATATAGTATACCGCTTGTTAATAAAAAAATACCCGGTCTCATGAAGGATGAAAATAATGGTGCAGTAATGACAGAATTTGTGGGACTTCGAGCAAAAATGTATGCACTACGAGTTGAAGGTAAAACAGATTCAAAAAAGGTGAAGGGTGTCAAGAGTAATGTTGTCGCAAAAACAATAACGTTTCATGATTATACTCAGTGCTTGAAGGAAGAAATTGAAATGACTCGTCAACAATCGTGTATAAGATCGAAGCTGCATGAAGTGTATACAATTAGCGAGACCAAAGTTGCTCTGAGTTCATATGAGGACAAGCGATATATCGTACCCGACACGACAAATACTTTACCATGGGGTCATTACAAAATCCCATTGTAAGTATTAAATTGTATTTGTAAACATAGCTAAAATGATAAATTTTAAAATTTCATGTATATTGTAATGAGGAAATCGGGTTTGAATCAAACAAACGATGTATTTTTTGTATACAACAACGTATATTTATTGTAAAAAGCAAATGGATTTTACTGCGACGGCTACATGTGTTTACAATATATTATTTTTATGTATCCATGAGTTATGTGATTTATTCATTCCCAACCATTTCACGAAAACCATATCACCCTTCCTGCGTTCAACTTTTCCACAAGGTATACATCAGGATTTGTAACACATTGGAGCTCGAATTCGTAAAATCCTCTTGCGATTGGATTCCCACATGAATTTTGGAGTATGTAAGTCGCCGGATTGGTATTCTGCACTTTAACGATTCTAAGCACCTCGGTGGTCCAATTTGGTGTGTAACCTTTTTCGAAAATGGTTTTAAATTTACTCACACGTACAGACTCGCCTACGTTAAATCGTGATAGAGCTGCAATTTTCACATTGCTATAAACCGTTTTAAAAAGTTTATTAGCGATTCTCGGAGTAACGTCAATGGGTCTCATACCAATAGTCCGATGCTTTTGTCCATTGTAGTTATCAACAAGCTCAGACAGCATATCGATCCACTTATAATTTCCATTCAACGTAAACATTTTCCACATGTTATTTTTCAAAGTACGGTTAAAGCGTTCTACTACAGATGCTTTCATGATAGAATAGGTTGAATAATGGTTGATGCTGTGTTTCTTCATTAGATGTTGCACATTTGCGTTGTCGAATTCCCTTCCCTGGTCAGTTTGCAAATTTTTGGGACATCGATTATAGTCCCGAATTATTTTTGCGATCATTGCACACATTTCATCCCCTTTTTTACTCTTTAGTGGTACGGCCCAAGCATACTTGCTCAATACATTGATAACAGTGAGAATGTAATTATATCCCTTATTGAATCGTGTGTAAGGGCGTATTTCGACTACGTCAGCTTGCCACAAGTCATCATACCCACGTACGATGACACGTCTTCGCGGGAAATTTTTTCTCGCCGAAGCATGCAATTCCTCTACGAGTTGCTTCTTTTCAGAGATGTTCTCCTTCGTACGGATTCGATGCATAATTTGTAATGATAATTCGTCGTTCTATTAATGTACTAAGTCAGACACAGCGCTTGGTCCATATTGAACCTTATCATGCATATTGTTGTGCCTGGCCACAGGCCCGCATAGTAACAAATTGTCAGTATATAAAAATGTTTGAAATAAAATGCTTAATATACTAAAATACTAAATAACGCGATTCTCGATCACTGCAATCGCCGCATAGGGCTATTGACCCCAAGCTGACGAGGCATTACGCCATCGATCGACCGAGAACATTCGAGAACAAATTAATTGTAAGCAGGGATAATACCGATAGGGTGTGGGGGAAATTCACCGAATTATTAAAAGTCACGACAAGCCCAAATTCGGCAGTTTGACGACAAAATTCTGAACGATTGGTCTCGAGGCAAATAAACCTCGACTTTGTAACTATTCTCAATAAACTTATTGTTAACTTGTTTTTAAGAATTGAGTTGGAGTTTTGGCTCAATTATTGGCAATAATCCCCAAAATACCCGTCCTCGATAACTCGTCCCCACGTGACGGTCTTCGCGGGCACGACAATATCATCCATGGTTATTCGAAGAGCCTCCTCAAGTGCCATTATTTTCATCTCAAATTCATCCAACCGTTCTTTTAAAATTTCGACACTCATTTCCACATACAGTTTATTAGCAGCATCATTATCGACTTCCGGTAACGCTACACGACGTATTTTACGCGATCTTGCATCAAAGCCGGCGGAAGTTTGACAAAGAGCGTTATTATGAACATAATTCCTTATCAATCCATTCCATCGATAGTGAGAATTATCCTGCATCGCGAGCGATGATCCAAATTTATTAATCGACATCTCGATAGCAACTGTTCTTATCGACTGATTCTTTTTATTGCCATGTAGTTTAATTTATAATGAGCCCGGCTTCGCGAAGTTCTTCTATAATTGACAAGATTTCATTGTCATGAGCATTGTTTCCAGCCTGGCGTGAAGCTTCCAGCAACCGCAGACGATCTACCAACTCGTGAGGATCATTCCAATGAACATAATTAATATTATTGTCATTTAACGTCACCACAGAACGTATGCTTATACCACTTCGTGCTTTTTTACCAGAAATTAATGGTCCAATTATATATTTATATTTATATCCCTTATTACCCAATACCGGATTTAGCAATTTATGCCCCCGTCTATATGCATTTGTTGTGAGTAATATACTTTTATATGCATGCTTATCTTCCTCAGTGTATATGGCATCATCGGGAATTCTCTTGAAAATTAATTCGTAGAGACCAGGGGTTCCCGGATATCTTATCACATCAATAATTAAATTATCTTCATTGTCCACATCGAAACGCTTATCGCCTAACATCATGCCTCCATTGGTAAGTTTAATACCATATACATAATCCATACTAGTATTTTTGTCTTGGCCTAAAATCCTAGCCACATATTTTTGCCCAAGTGGTCTAAAATGTTCACGCAATGTTTTTTGACCTTCGGATGTTTGTAATTGACGTTGAACAAATGACACAAGTGATTCGGGTGTGATCTCGAAAACTTCTTCTGGTTCTTCTTCTTCTTCAACAAATGCAGGTGGTTGCTCATGCAATATTTGATGCGCGAAAGCAGTATCATCCGGTACGTTTTTCATTCGTTTACGATTTGATTGATTGGGTGTAGAAGTTATCAGTGAATCATCTAATTGTGATCGTGGTCGTTTTTTTCCACGTGGTAAATTATTTTTCCCAAGTGTCTCTTCGGGTTCCATTTTTATTGCGTTTGATTCAATTCCACGGGACTTTTTAGCAATCTGTTTCAAAGGTTCCGTAATCGGTTTGAAGTGTCTCTCCAATACTGTGTCTTCCTCAATTTTCCCAGTCTTCAGAGCTCGGTATTTCTGGCGAATTGATTCGCTTTTTTTCGCAATTTCTTTCACAATCTTTTCACGATTGTCATTATTATCATTATCAATCGTCGCCATATTGCAGATAACAGTTTTTCGTAGACGTTGCACAATTGATGTATCGATAACAACTAACTGGATTAGGATATTGCAAAATCATTAAATCCTCTCCTATACCGTCCATCGACCAATGTACTATCTTTATCGATTACCATGAATCCATATCTGTCTTCCAAACATTTTTGACACAATTCATAGAAATTATTATACGACATATCTGTATTTACATGCTCGTTGTATACATGTTTCAAATTGGTGCCATCTTGTTTAAACAAAATCACAGATTTACATTGTCACGTATAAGATGTTTTAGTATTTTGGTATATGTTTGACAAAGATAGAAGCAGTCAACCTTTGAATGTCTACCCATGGCAAAGTAATCTCATATTACATCCTGCTTGTCAATGCTACGTCATCAAAAATAAAAATAGAATTTGGAAGCGCTTCACTAGGTGGCAGTACCTCGCTATTGTTAGAAAATTTAAAGTAACCAATTTCATCAATAGGTGTTAACAAATTTTCCAAATATTGATATTTCGGCTGTTGGAGTGATTTTGAGTACACGTATAGGTTTTCAAAACGTACACTGTGTGGGCTTTCTATTAAACTTATAAGAACATTAGTTTTTCCACAGTTGGAAGGACCACAAATAATACTACGTATAGTAATTGGGAGTATGTCTCCGTGCCTACGTACTTCTTTTTTCGCCATTAGTCGACTGTCAAAATTCGTGACATTAATTACCGACGCTTGTCGCACGAACCGCATGTTTTTTGTTCCAAACCTCAAACCCGATTCATTGAAAAATGATGATGAGGGGCTATTTATAGGAGTAAGCCGAATCGAAATAGCTCAGTATGGAAAATGTTGTTCAATCTGTCGGACCATTGTGATGTTCTTAAAGTAACGCCCGAGAATTTACGATTTATTTCAAAAACAGTTTTACTAGAAAACTTTGGTAACTACGTGCACATATTGTGGGACAGGCTTCCAGAACATTTGAAGTCTGATTCAGAAGTTCAGCAATATCGTCGATGCACACAACATTGGAATCAACCGTGGCAACAGACACACATTGATGGTCCAACACCCTTCATAAAAAATTGTATCGAATGTCGAGGAGAAAAGGCTGTGGGCTATTGAACAAGGCAATAAACGCCCTTCCCTTTGAGCTACATCTTCCCGGCTATCAATTTTGTGGGCCAGGGACTCATTTAGAAACTCGATTAGTCAAAGGTGACCGAGGTATCAATCCATTGGATGCTGCATGTCGCGAACATGATATAGCTTACTCACGAAGCAACCACTTGGGAGAAAGACACGTTGCAGACAAAATTCTGGCGAAAAAAGCACGTAAACGTATTACGGCGACAGATTCCACTCTCGAAGAGAAAGCAGCTGCGACAACTGTTTGGACTGCGATGAAAGCTAAAACAGAATTGGGCATGGGGTTGAAGATGAAAAAGACGGCAGCAAAGAAAAAGGCCTCGAAAAAACGAGTGCTCCCGATAGCGAAGCGTGGTGGGATATTTCATTATTGGGATATTCGTGGTGGGATATTTTGTTAATCCATTGTTACCGTTGTTGGGAGTTCTTGGCTCATTGGCCGGTGGGGCAGCAAGAATCGCAAAGGCGGTTCCTGCTGCAAATGGTGGCAAAGCGACGCAGCGACAGCTCGAAGAAATGCAACGCCATAATCTTGCAATGGAAGGTCGTGGACTTTATCTAACTCCATACAAACGTGGAAGCGGATGCTTAAAGAAAAAAAAAACATCCATTAAAAATTCCTTCCGGTATAACAACTAATATACAATTGGAAGAGCTGGCAAAACAAATGTACATTCCATTTTTTAGAGGTGTTTTTATGCGCAATAATTTGCCGATAAGCGGTATTCGACGGTGTGAGAGCGGTATTAGCAATTTGGATGACTCAGATGGCCCTGGTACTCATTGGGTTGCATATGCAAAGAGGGGAAATCACATAATGTATTTTGACAGTTTCGGAAATCTCCGACCCCCCAAGGAATTGATGCAATATTTCGGCCCAAGTGCGAAAATCGAATAGAATTACACATCTTATCGAAATTATAATCAAAGCATTTGCGGACAATTGTGTCCACAATTTCTTCAAACAGTTGACAATCTATATGAATTTAAGGAGTGACAATGTCATATCATATCTCAGTATATAGCTTGGTCTTACGGAAGCTCATATTCTTACGAATATGAGCTTGGTCTTACGGACTTTGAAACATATCATATTATACCAAACGTGAATTTTTCGAACAATAAATTTTACTTTGATAGCGATGATAAGGAAATTACAATTCCCGAAGGATCGTACGAATTGTATGCTATAAATGAGTATTTGAAACGTGAAATTTTATGGAAAAAAGTTCATCTGGCGATGAGTTTTATAACAACGATGTTGGGATAAATGAAAATGATCTTGAAGAAAATGATGAATATCCACTAGTGCTTCGCGCTAATCATAATACATTGAAGAGTGAAGTCAAATGCTCCTATAGAATAAATTTCAGTAAACCAGATAATGTAGGATTATTGTTGGGATACTCATCCAATCGAATATTGCAACCGCGAAAATGGCAGGAATCTGATGTACCCATAAAAATAATTAATGTAAACATTATCCGTATCGAATGCAATATAACTACTGGCGCTTATAGCAATAGTAAGCGGGTACACACGATACATGAATTTTCGCCGAGCGTGCCACCAGGATATAAAATCTCGGAAACGCCAGCACAAATCATTTACCTCCCGATCGTCGTGCGAAGCATTACTGATCTAACGATACGTGTTGTGGATCAAGAAGGTCGATTACTTGATTTTCGCGAAGAGGAAATTACAGTGAGATTGCATATACGACGATGACGGTAATGCTTGTTCTGAACGAAACGGAGCACGTGAGAGATAATATTTTTGCGCTGAGAAATACTTTTTCAAGCAGAACAGTGACTCCAAAGAGCAGTATATCTACCAAGAAGAAGCTTAGCGCATTGAATCGTGAATTTTTACAATCGTTAGGATTTGTTGTACGCAACAATTAAAAATATGATTGACATTTTGAATATCGGAGGAGAGCCAGTTTTTGACGATCGTATTGTCAAGATTGAAACTCATACGCACAATCCATACGCTAATTCAACTTTCGGACATAGTGATGAAATACGGATACCTATACACCATCAGGATTTGTATACGCTGCCTTGTGAAAGCTTTCTTTACATTGAAGGGAAGTTGAAAGTGCTTAACAAAACGGGTGAACAAATGCTGGTATTGGAAAACAATGGCGTTGCATTCATGTTTGATGAACTTCGCTATGAACTTGATGGTGTAGAAATTGATCGGAACAGAAACGTAGGAATAACTACCACTATCAAAAATTACCTCTCTTTATCAACCGAAAGGGGTAAAACTTTGAAGAATGCTGCATGGGATGTGGCACATCATAGTGATGAAGCTTACTTTAATTTATGTGTGCCACTAAATATACTTCTGGGATTTTGTGAAGATTATAAGCGTGTTGTGATTAACTCTCGTCACAAGTTGATTCTCATACGTTCCCGTAATGACAACAACTGTATGTTCAGCAGTCATCCTGAAGTGCAGGCTGAGATTGAGTTGCTCAAAATACAATGGCGTATGCCTCATGTGACATTGAATGAAATAAATAAGTTGTCTTTACTTCGAGCATTGGAAAGTGGGCGATATTTCAATATGAGTTTCCGCTCTTGGGATTTATATGAATTTCCACAACTACATAATACTACTAAGCATTCGTGGACCGTTAAAGCCGTCTCACAACTGGAGAAACCTCGATTTGTGATATTTGCATTGCAGACTGCCAAAAAAAAATGTCATGTCTAGAGATGTCACTCTATTTGACAACTGCAAATTAACCAACGTTAAGCTCTTTCTAAATTCGGAATCCTATCCCTATAATGATTTGAATTTGGATTTCGATAAGAATAGATTCGCCATTTTGTTTGAGATGTACTCGTGTTTTCAAAAACCGTATCACGGATATGATGACGATGATACGTTTTTAACCATTTCGAAATTTTTGTACAACGGGCCTCTTGCAGTCATTGATTGTTCGCATCAAAACGAGTCTGTGAAAAATGGAACAGTTGATGTAAGGATAGATTTTGAATGTAAAGAAGATATACCCGCAAATACTACTGCATATTGTCTTATTTTGCATGACCGCGTTATTGAATATTGTCCACTGACCAATGTAGTCCGTAAGATTGTTTAGATCATATATTTCTCCCAAATGACTATAAGAAATGAGACAAATAATATAAAGATCGAGATTTTTTATGATCGGCCGCAGTCATCGATATATTCTTGTGAACGAATTTTGTTTGGTTGCTATTGCTATTACCACGGTCGTGTCAACATTTGTCGATTTACAAGGATTTGTTATTGGTAAAAAATTTATCGTAAAAGAAGCTGCTGTATTACGGGAAGGAGATAACTTTCCCATTACATATTCTGTAATTCTATATCATGGCGAACGCTCACAAAGTCTGAGAGATGTCAAGCTTCTTGGACAATTCGGAATCATCATGGACTAAGATGGGAGAACGGGAACGTTCCATACAGCATGGCTGAACACTTAATTAGGGCGTCAATTATAGGTCCTACAAATCATGAGACGCATTCAATGGTGTACGTGAAAGGACATGAAGAACGAGAATGGTTAACCGCAATACTTGATCATGATGCGGAAAATATAATTATTGACACTCTAGATGCTGAATGTAATGATAATGAATATTTAAACAAAATAAATGTTAGTTATACTCTACATTGTGAAAAGCATACGAAACATTGTGCATTACAAAATGTATTTAAAATATTCAATTGGTGGTCGAATCATAACAATAATTCAACCAAATAAAAACCACACGTTACAATACATATTGTCTTTTTTATCTTATCCCTTTTCTTCCATCCATATCCTAACGTTCATATCCGACCATGTAATTATAGCGAATATTTGATTTTAGTAAGTTGAGCGAAACGCTGCTCTCTAATTACAAAAATGTAGAAAATATTGGTATCAGTTTTTTAGATGTTCAATATAAATATGTTTAAGGTGGTTCGTTAGATGTATGCTAGACGCTCAAAATAGTTCGTTAGATGTATGGTGGATGTTCGAAGTGATTCGATAGATGTATAATAGACGTTTAAGTGGTTCGTTAGATGTACGATAGACGTTAAAAATGGTTCGATAGATGTGTGATAGATGTTCGAAGTGGTTCGTTAGATGTACGATAGACATTCAAGGTTGTTCGATGGATGTTCAATGTACGTTCAAAGTGGTCCATCAGATGTACGATGGATGTTCGAAGTGGTTCGACAGATGTACGAAAGACGTTGAAAGTGGTTCATTAGATGTACGATAGACGTTCAAAGTGGTTTGATAGATGTTCAATATACGTTCAAAGTGGTTTATCAGATGTACGATGGATGTTCGAAGTGGTTCGACAGATGTACGATAGACGTTCAAAGTAGTTCATTAGACGTTCAAAGTGGTTCATTAGATGTGCGATAGATGTTTAAAGTGGTTTAATGGATGTTCAATATACGTTCAAAGTGGTTCATCAGATGTACGATGGATGTTCGAAGTGGTTCGACAGATGTACGAAAGACGTTGAAAGTGGTTCATTAGATGTACGATAGACGTTCAAAGTGGTTCGATAGATGTTCAATATACGTTCAAAGTGGTTCATCAGATGTACGATGGATGTTCGAAGTGGTTCGACAGATGTACGAAAGACGTTCAAAGTGGTTCACTAGATGTACGATAGACGTTCAAAGTGGTTCGATAGATGTTCAATATACGTTCAAAGTGGTTCATCAGATGTACGATGGATGTTCGAAGTGGTTCAACAGATGTACGATAGACGTTCAAAGTGGTTCGATGGATGTTCAACATACGTTCAAAGTGTTTCATCAGATGTACGATGGATATTCGAAGTGGTTCGACAGATGTACGATAGACGTTCAAAGTGGTTCGATGGATTTTCAACATACGTTCAAAGTGGTTCGACAGATGTATGATAGATGTTCTAGGTCGCTCGTTAGATGTACGATAGACGTTCAAAATTGTTCGATGAATGTATGATAGATGTTCAAAGTGGTTCGATAGATGTATGATGGATGTTTGAAGTGGTTCGATAGACATTGCCATGTGTATAATAGTGAGTTGTTTACGCATGAATCGAAATTTCCTCGGAGGTGTCAGGTTTGAGGATTTTTGGAGATTGTCTTTTTCTTATACTTTGGTCCGCTTATAATATGTGTGTGTGTGTGTGTGTGTGTGTGTGTGTGTGCGTGCGTGCGTGCGTGCGTGCGTGCGTGCGTGCGTGCGTGCGTGCGTGCGTGCGTGCGTGCGTGCGTGCGTGCGTGCGTGCGTGCGTGCGTGCGTGCGTGCGTGCGTGCGTGCGTGCGTGCGTGCGTGCGTGCGTGCGTGCGTGCGTGCGTGCGTGCGTGCGTGCGTGCGTGCGTGCGTGCGTGCGTGCGTGCGTGCGTGCGTGCGTGCGTGCGTGCGTGCATGCGCGCGCGCGCGCGCGCGCGCGTGTGTGTGTGTGTGTGTGTGTGTGTGTGTATTGTAACGACTTTTTCCCGGAAAGTCGAACAAAATACCTTATTGTCAATAACTCTGGGCGCCAGTTTAAGATATTTCTTAAACAAATTTTATTCGAATTTATCGAGAACAAGATTTTTAGATTCTCCCGGTCGTAGCTGTAAGTTTGAATCTAGGTGGTAGAGGGGCGAGGTCAGACACTTGCACAAAATAAGTTCATATTACTAAGTCGATATCCGGAATTACAATATAAATTTTATTTTAAAACAATCCATGAAAAATGAGATTATAAATGGAGTTTTTGTATTATTTTCCGGAAAAATATTTAGTATAAAGTTAATTCTCTTTACATAAATTATACCATAATCCATCTATTCTTGTCGGTAATTAAATTATATAATATTTTTAATTTCTTTCCATTTTCATTTATTAACCGTCAAAAAAAAAATTGCAACAAATAAATAATATTATCAAGAATTAATCGACAAATTATACAATAGAAATTCGGAGAGCCACGCTCTACGAATTTCTTTTCCTTCAAAAAGATTAACTCTTGATAAATGTAATACGTAATTTTCTTATAATTAAGGACTCTCGTTGAACGAATAAATACCAAGTTTGAATTCCTCTCGGCAATTCTAAAATTCTACAACGGAACGTACGGCAGATTTTATACCGCGATTAAATGTATCATACAACAAATTCATATCAAGCGCGAACGTACCCCGAAACAATATCGCTCTTTTTAACTTCAATAATTCGTCACAATATTCACGCCAATTTTTAGAGCTCTTTCAATACAACAAAATTAAACAAAACGATATTAAAAGCGAGACGACGGCTCACCGCTACAGTTTCAGAAGTAAGAAATCCGGAAAAAGACCATGGATGTTTCTTCTCCATAATTCCGGCTACGTCGGTTTCTTGTACAGGGTTGGCGACGGCTCGATAGAAAACGCCAGGCTCCGTTGAAGTTCAATACGAAAAAGTCCCCGATAAATTATGGAAACGCGACTTTATAGTTTTGGGTCCTAACCTCCCACCCTTTGCCTCCTCGCGGGAATCTAGAATCTTCTCGATTTTTCGTCTCCTTTCCAACTCGCAAATTCGAATTTTGGTTGAGCGCTACGCTGGCGAACGTTGACCTTTGCCAGCCGAGATTTTCCGAAGACTCCCGATGCTGTTAGACGCACCTCTCGAGATTATACAGCTCCGGGTGAGGGCTTCGAGCTAGCGACCACTCTCGATACACTTTTCGCGTTCCATCGATGACAATTACGGCTGACCTTGACGTGGCTTATGCCTTCCCTCACGACGATACAACGATACCGACGACCAGAATATTCTTGATGTTTTCGCTGCATGAACCCGTCGTTCGCTCGTACATAGTTCATAATAAAAATAATACAAAATAAAATTAATAATACGGAAATACACTCGCATTTGACTCTTTTATCATGTTCTCGAGAGGAATTCGTCTTCGAACCCGACGTTTCCCCTCGTGCCGTGCCAATATCTGTACTCTTAGTGACATGGGCAAAATTACCACGTCACAATATATATATATATATATATATATATATATATATATATATATATATAAGGGTGGTTAAAAAAAAATCGATATTTTTTTTTTTCGCGGGCCTCAACGGAAATTGTTAGTACATTATGAAAAACTAATTTTTGCAAAATTTAAGTAGTCTAAAAAATTTTTTAGATAGTGCTCAAGCGACTTTTTGGTATTTTAAAATATTTTTTGTTGATAATCTCGGCATGAAAATTCTTTTGTTTATTCTCATAGCACGAAGTGTCAGTGCTTGATGAAAGTGTTATTCGTTCAAAATTTGGACGCTCTGAAAAAATTTTAACAGCTGCCACAAATAATTTTTTCACATTTTTTTTTCAATTTTCGGCTAAAAATCACGAAACAATCGAATCTTTCACTACATTAGTTAATTTTTTATTTTCTATCATAATAAGAGGTATAAATATTTGATGAAAACCTAATTTTCTTCAAGCATTAATGTTTCAAAAAGTTTTTTCAATTAGCTCATTCGATTGCTTTCCATTTTCTTGTGTATTCAATTAAAAATCATGATAAATAATAACAGAATGATTTCGAGCTATGCGTTAAAAAATATGTATTCTAGTATGTGGCATAAAAGAATTGAAAAACTTAATTCAGCATCCCACTAAACGGCTTTACATGAATTGCTATTTGCAGAACGCTGTTAAAAAAAATATACCCCAATGCCAGAAACTCTATAATCATTTCTTGGATGAAATTCCTGGTAGAATAGAGAAAAAAAATAACGTCATAATAATTTATTCTTTTATGAAATACAAAACATTAATTTTGCTGAAATACGACGTACGATTCTGCTTACCATCCTATTTTGAAGATTTGGGCCACTTGTTATAAGCTAGCAAACCTGGACAACGTTTCGCAAACAAGCTCACATTTTTTATTTCAGTACATTCTATACAATTAAAAATCTTTTCTTCCGTCCATTATATATTTATTATATTATGTTGAGTGCAAAAAAAAATTCGATGTCAAAATATTGTTACAGTAACGTCCAAACAGAAACCAATTCGCAATTCGCTTTTTTTCATCACTAATTTCTTCGTTAACTTCTGCTTATATTTTCTCTGCTTCTAGGCTTAATCCTTCAAAGACACATGAGATAGATTCATCCCAACCTATTCGATGATTAATTAAAAAACCTTTCGTCTTTGTATCAGAGCTTCATAAATATTATTCGTTGAGATGTAAAATAATGCATTCAACGTTTTGTCAAAGAGCTTTTCATTCAACGATTGAGTTTCGATTCGTCACCTGGTATTTACATTCCTGACCGTCTAACAAGTGTGAAAAAAAAGCGTGTGCTGTTTTGAAGTAAACAAGGTCATACGAACGCGTGCGATACAAACCGCGGTGCTGTTGAAGCTACAGCGCCATTGTTTGTTCCACTGTCCGTGAGTTTTCTTTTCGCGATTCAATGAATTGTTTCCAGTAGTTGTTGTAGTGAGGCACATGTCGATAAACGAAAAAAATATAACGTGAAAAATGACTGCGCATTTTGACGATAGTAAGAATCGTCAAATTTATTTAGTCAGGACGGAAATCGAAGAATTTGTGAAACGAAAATTACCCACAAATAGGGAAGCTTTGGGTCTATTTTTTATTACCATCAAACTCTTAAATTTTCTATCCGAGAGAGTGCACAAAAAGTTATCGGGGATATAAACAATATTTGGTGCGAAACCGGAATAGAAACGTCTCGACCTTGCGTCAATATTTAAAAAATCACAAAATTGCGCTTGGAGTGGACGGCATTTAAAAAAAATCATTTACGAGAAAATCCAACTCAAACGTTGAATGAAAATGTCTTTTAAAAACAGTTGGATGCATTATTTGACATTGCAAAAAAAAAATATTCACAACAGTCTCATATAAAGACAAAAAGAATTTTTGATTGATCAACGAACAAATCGAAGAGAATCTATATCATGGATTACTAAAGAATCAAACTTGGAAACGGAGGAAATTTCAGCAAAAGTTAACAATGAAATTGGTAATAAAAATAAGTCAAATTAATTGGTTAAGAGCAACTATTTTTCAACTGCATCTTCGAAGTAAGCACGTAAGTTTGTAGATACTCGTATGCTGTTATCTGGAATACGTGTTTTCAAACACATCTTTTGAAATTGTTCTATTTATTATTATCTTTCGACATGCTTTTTAGCTAGAAGTACAAGAAAATAAGAATCCGCTTAAATTAGCTTAAAAAATGTTTTGAAGTAAAAAGTTTTGAGAAAATAGTCTCATCAAATATTTACGACTCTCGTTTTAATAGGAAACCAAAAATTGATTTTTGTAGTTAAAAATTTGATTATCTCGTCATTTTTATCGAAAAAATGAAAAAAAAATGCAGAAAAATTACTTGAGGCAGCTGTTTAAATTTTTTAAGAGTGATCAAATTTTGCACAAATCACGTTTTCATCAAGCACTAACACTTTCCGCTATGAGAGCAGAATAAAAAAAATTTCATGTCGTGATTTTCAACAAAAAATAGAAAAAAATATGGAAAAGTCGCTTGAGCACTATCTAAAAAATTTTTTAGACCATTAAAATTTTGCAAAAATTAGTTTTTCATAATGTACTAACAATTTTCGTTGAGGCCCGCGAAAAAAAAAAATATCGATTTTTTTTGAACCACCCTAATATATATTGGAAAATGCATGAACCAAAAGGGTAACTAAGTATCTATATAGCTCTCTCTCTCTCCCTCTTTACAGGTATATATTATCGAGCTCTCCTTTTTGTGCGGATCTTCGTAAGACTGTAAGCTAACTATATCGCTCTCTCGCTCTGTACATATGGCTTCTCTCTTTCTTTGCCACGCGTGGATTGAGAAGAAATATATAGTATCACAGATGCACCGTATGCACACGTATGCATGTGCGCGTGTGTGTATGTGAGTGCCTACCGCGGCCGGCTAACTCGCCACAGGTCTACGCGCGTGACGTCATCCGTTTGGCGGTAACCAACTCTGCGGCGATGAGCGGGAAGGGGAAGGGTGGGCAGCTACTGATGTACCGCATGAACACGTATGCATGTACGCGCGTGTGTATGTGAGTGGATCCACCGTATGCACACGTATGCATGTAGGCACTAGCATATATGCTAGTGTCTACTGCGGCCGGCTAACTCGCCACAGGTCTACGCGTGTGACGTTATTCGTTTCACGATGACCAATTCCGTGGCGATGGGCGGGAGGGGGCAGGGGTCAGCTCGAGACAGCCACGATGCGCCCCCCCGCCCCACACCTCCGCCCAGATTCCCCCTCCTTTGGCGACATGCTGGGGGAAATTTCCCCTCTCGGCTTGGGTTAGAATCCCCACAGCTCTACTACTAATGCAATGTACCATTTTCTTTAAAGAACATTGAGCAAGAGAACATGATAATTTGTTTCAATCACCATGCTAAACAAAATAGGAATTGCAGGAATTGCACTGCATCATTTGCAAAATGCGCAAAAAATCGCATAAATTAATAAAAAAATAAACGAAAGGAAGCTAGGTTTACCTACTTCGAAACGCCGTTCCTTGAACTGGTTTATGATTTTTTTCGATCGAGATATCTAACTTTTTGTCCTGGTGGAAAATTCGGTAATTATTCGGAAGTGGGGCTCCGCCTACAATCAGGCTGATTTTTTTTTTTTTACATTCTTTATGAATACATAAAAGTTTTTTTTTTCACTTTCATTCAGCATGTTACACATTTAACTTTTAACTCTTAAACCAGCTCTCACGTGATTCCTATAAATGTAAACACTAGGCATTACATACATACATAATACGGGTAGTATATTGTTATATTATATATTATAGGTGGAGCCCCACTTCCGAATAATTACCGAAAATTCGATTGGTGTATATAAACTTTTGGCGGAAGCGTATATCAGTAAAATTAACAGGGAGTCCTCTGTATGTTTGTATGTCTTCATAAAATTCGAGAATTGCTAAATGGATTCAAAATTTTTATTCAATTTTCAATTTAAAAAATGTACTAAAAATTAAAAAGTGTAAATTAATAAAATAAAACGAATTACTAATTTGAAGATAATAAAATAAAAACGAATGGTCACCGGGGTTGCAAATTCAAATATAAAAAAAGTTATAGCTATTCTCGTCAAGTCATCAAAACGTTAAAAAAATTGTTATTTTCAATATATTATTGAGCAGCTTATTTTCCAGAGTTTTCAATTTAAAAAAAACACAAAATCGTTCCAAATGGAAAGAAAATGACACAATGTGATTGAGACTACATATCATCACGATATATTGGTCCATCGACTCAATATATTATTTTCATAGTGAAATTGTTATTTTTGTCAGTATTGTAATTGTTACATTCATAAGAAAATTGTTATTTTTGTCAATTTGAAAATTGATAATTCGACAATATAATTTTTATTTTTTTCAATTTTGTAATTGTTACTCCTATAATAAAAAGAGTTGATAATCACAATTCACCCTTATTCACTTGTCTTTTTTATGTATTGTATGTTATTTAATTATATTTATTATTTAGCATATTATACTCAGTGATAGAAACCTCTTCTCTTCAGTTTATCAGATAAATTTTGAATCTCCTCTCAGAAACGTTTAAAAAAGTAGTATTATATGATCGTCGTGACATTGCCAAGTTTATTAGGTATTAATTTTGATTTCGTCGTCTTCGTCTAATAAATATTGATAATTAAATAACCAAACGGTGAAAAATGCTCATTTTGTCCCATATTATTAACAATAAAATTCTGCACTTGAAAAAAAATGTTTAGTTAAAAAATATTTTCTAGGAAAGATTTAATGAAAATTTTTAACAACATTGATCCCAGGTGTTTCATTTTCAGAAAAATATCATCTCTGTTGTCGTAAAAACAGATGGTAGTTGGAAAAAAAATGATTTTACTTTTTTCTCCCGTAACACCTATGCTTCTTACATACATGCCGTATTTTTTTACGAACAGAGCATAAAAAACCGTTTAAAATCCTTCCCTGAAATATTACGATATCAACCCGCAAATGGCCGTAAAAAAGGCTGGCCACCTTGGAATTGTCATCTTGTATATTGGCCCGAACACCCTGAAGAAACCATAATTTTTTTTTACATCGATTTTTTGTGAAACTTATCTAAAAAAATTATGTCAGTTGCTTTTTCGACTGTATATTAGTTTTTAGCTAATAAAAGACTTTTTTTTAAATTCCCCCAAAGAACTGATAACAAAATTTTGACTATCTACCTGTAACGCAGGCGAAGCCGCAGGAACGACTAGTGCCACGTAAATTCATATATTAACATCATTGTAGGGTAAATCATTACGGTTAATCATCTCCCTACTTTAATACAAAAATATATACCTTTGTGAGAATGGGAAGGCAAGAGCCAACTACAGACAAAATCGCAATGGTGGTTTCTGGATCTTCACCCCATATGTCCATGACTTTCCGAAACTCGAACCATACAGCAGCTCCAAAATTACACCACGCTATTCCGAACATCATTGATTCCCAAATGTTGGATTCTTTCGTTTCATTAGTGAATACATCAGCCAGAGACTGCAGCCCCATCATTTTCAATATTGTAACATCGCGCTTGAGCAATGTTTTGAATGATATGACTTCCACTTCATTATTAAACATGTTCACTAATTCCGTTTTTATAAGATAGAAGTACTATCTAAAATTGTAGATAAAATTGTTTAGGAAGATTAAAATCCATAAATCATATTTCAATATCATATTTGTTCAGCATGATCGTTTGAAAATTAGTTTTTGAAGAGTTCCCTCTCAGGGGCCAGAGCATGTAAAATTTTTCAAAATATTTGGACGTTAATGAAACGAGTATCAAGAAAAGAATTCCGAAAAAGGACATTTCTTGATAGCTCGAATTCAAATGTTGAAAATTTATTTGAGGCCTTGGAACGTTCCAAACGGTTTTGACTCAATTTCTTGGAAATCTATAACTCGAAATAAAACAAAAGTATTGTTTACACTTTCGACCACCTTTGAACATTGTAATCCGCATTTGTCTAATAATAGTAAAAAATCGACCTCTTTCAAATTGTGTAATTCATATATAAATCGAATGTATAACTCAGGACGAGTCTCCGACCAAACAGGTGGTCCCTAAAGGGACCAGTCCCGTCCTCTAAAGGTTAAAACATAATAAAACTGAGTTTCAAAAAATTACGAAATCGTGAAAATCACAATTAAAAAAAGTATCGCTTATAAAACAACCTTCTTCGGCAATGATCGAAATGAACTGGTTATGTTGCAGGACAGTTGTAACAAACGTAGTACCCAACGTTGGCCATGAGTAGAGGCAGATGCTTACTGAGAACTTTTTTCAAATGTACATATTCTATGTTGTAGGGAATGTCGTTGCTTATAGTTGAAAGTTACTATCGCATGAGTTTTTCTGTCAAACAATCGACGCTGTATTAGAGAAGAATTTTTATCTTCGTTTTTGCGGAGCCACGAAGAGGACGGGTGAATAAAATTATAGGTATAAACTTTGACGCACTTACATCGTACGAAGAATTGTCGATTATACATCTTTGTCTACGAGGAACCCCTTTTACAGACTGAACTTGCCCTTAATGTATAGGAATCACTTCATAAATTATGGCCACGTATGAGGGATTACGTGGCCATAATAGTAGTGGTAGTGAAGGATAAGTAGTCGCGAAAGAGTTAACTATAGGTTACAACGAGAAACTCTCGTTGGAATAGTGGCCAATTTTCCCTAATGTCTTCTGTAGTTGTGAATTTTCGGTTCGGCTTCTCTTATTCTTTTCATTGTCGATCCTTGTTATGCATGCACCCTCTTGTAGAACTTTTCGCGTTTATTGTTGAGCAATTGACAGAAGAAGGGTTATATTACGTCTATAGTTATCGATTCGTAAACTATAAAGTCCGGCATGCAACAATACATTGTTCCTCTACCTAACAGTGTTTCTTGGACGTGTATTTGAAAATGGGAAATAGGAAACTGAGCGAGCAGAAACTCTCAAGAATTCGACTGAACAACAACTACATGCTGAACGTGCCTAATAAAGTTATCATTATTATACCAGAAATTAAAACAAAATTGTGATTTCATGAAACATGGTGATAAATAAAGCATTATGCCAAATTATTTTAGTCGGTTTAAAATACTGAAATAAAATACTTTTGTTTTCAATTATATAAGAAAGTATTTCATGAGTGAAGATTAAGAAGCAAAGTAAGTATTAAAAAGAGCGCCAAGCATTAAAAAGTCATGTCCTAAGTTATCAGTGTGTGTCGTTTACACGAAAATAATTTAACGCGAAAAGTTGTCAAATACATTGAACCCATCAATGACAAAAACGTCATTGATGTCATTGACGTCTCGAAAGACCTTGAATAAGTTGTCGACAGTAAAAAATTGCAATTACGATCGAAAAACGAGCGTACAAATTTTTTAATATAAAATAAGAATTTTTAAACAAAAAAAGTTATGCTGAAAAAAAATTTCAACGCAGTACCTGTGACCTCCGGAATTTACGAGGGGACATCGTGGGAGGTGCATCGAGTTACGGGCTCCCACTTCGCGTGCTTATAGTGTGGGTGGGTACCAACCAAACCCCAAAATTGTAGGTGGCAACTCGGCTTCGTTTTCGAGAAATCGCCGGTCAAAGTTGGGAGCCCTCTTATGTACCATAAAGTTTACACCGTATCACAACCAGGCGAGTAGCCCAGTGGCGAGCGAGCTAGACTCCCGCCCCGACGGCTCCGGGTTCAAATCCCGTCCGAGATACTTATTTATTTATTTATTTTTTCATTTTTTTTCAATTTATTATTGAAATTTAGAATTCATGAATAAAAAATTACAAAAAATTTTAAAAAATAATTGACGCGCTTTTATTGATCAAAACTCACAAATTCAATGTCAAATTTTTTTCTTTCTTATCTCTTGCAATTTTTCGGTCCGACAGGTATAAAATTCTTATGACCCGGTCAAAAATTTTCTTGAAGTGTTTCTGACTATTTCCACGAAAATATTTCATCAGATTTTTAATTTTCAGGTGAGTAGGCGGATTATTGTATGCCAACGTTTAAATTACGGCTAATTTATTTTAAAAAAATTTAAAAATTGCAAGAGATTAGAAAGAAAAAAATTTGACATTGAATTTGTGAGTTTTGATCAATAAAAGCGCGTAAATTATTTTTTCAAATTTTTTGTAATTTTTTATTCATGAATTATAAATTTCAATAACAATTTGAAAAAAAATGAAAAAATAAATAAATAAAAGTATCTAGGACGGGATTTGAACCCGGAGCCGTCGGTGCGTGAGTCTAGCTCGCTCGCCACTGGGCTACTCGCCTGGTTATGATACGATGTAAACTTTATGGTACGTAAGGGGACTCTCAACTTTGACCGGCGATTTCTCGAAAACGAAGCCAAGTTGGCACCTACAATTTTGGGGTTTGGTTGGTACCCACCCACACTATAAGCACGCGAAGTGGGAGCCCATAACTCGATGCACCTCCCGCGATGTCCCCTCGTTAGTAATAAAACGAACTCGTCAAGTACTGTATTGAAATGTCTTTTTTTACTTCATTTTTTTTGTTTACAAGAGTAGATTGAAAAGTCCGTTGTTTCACCAAGAAGTAGTGAAATGTTGTATTTCGATTTACTTTCATTGCACAGCTGTATCCTTTCCCGCGTAAAAAAATCAGCCTGGGCAAGACGTCTGGGCGAGTCGTCTGGCTCAGAACAGTTTCCGAGACTCTTTTAAATTCCTTCCAAGAGTCTCGCCGAGACTGTTTCCAAGATTTTATTCAAATTTTTACGCGAGTCTGTTTCGCCGAGACTGTTTCGAACATTTAAGCAAATATATTTTGAGAGTCTCGCCGAGACTGTTTCCAAGATTTTTTTTCAGAGGCTGGTCGAGACTGTTTTCAACATAAAAAAAAAAATTTTGGGACTCTCGCCGAGACGGTTTCCAAGATTTTTTGAAACTTTTTTTTTCTCTTTGCATTTATTGATGGTGATAATGGATGACATTGGATGTGAAAATTTTTTTTTAATCATTTCAAAGCCTTAGCCAAGACAAAGTGCAATGGTTGCAATGTCTTTAGTCTTTCGGAGCAGACCATAGCCTGTAATTTGATAATAAATATTGAGACGAAATCCCGACGCGAATATAGAAATCGGGCTTACTATCCGTGGACGCGAAAGAAGGCCCCCTGTCAAGTAAAGTTTATAGAGCTTTCAATGTTACTCGACAGATGGCCTTCTTTCGCGTCCATGGATAGTCCACCGGCTGGTAGGCGCCTACCAGCCGGAAAAACAAAAGTTTGTAGAGCTTCCAATTTTACTCGACAGGTGACCTTTTTTCTCGTCCATGGATAGTCCGCCCGATTTCTATATAGTTTCTTCAGGATTTCGATTCAATATTATTAAGTTATAGGTTATGGTCTGCTCCCAAAGACCAAAGACGTTGCAACCATTGCACTTTGTCTTGCCTTGAAATGATTAAGGTAGTTCCACCACATGATCGTTGAATTAAGAAATGGTTGAAATTTGGCATACATGTTATTTAATACGTTATTCAAAAATCTGTGCAATTTTGACAAGTTTTACCATCTCGAACCCGAGATATTTATACTTTAAGTTGGCTCGATTAATACGTAACATATGGGCAATGCATGGGCAAACAGTACGTTATTAATTTTACCGTCAGAACTAAAATCAAGAAGTTGATGAAAAATGAGGAGGAGCAAGAGCAGGATGTCACGAATATTGTAAAAAAGCATCAAGATGATTTACCATCTAGTTTAAAAGATATAACCTGGAGAAGTACTACGGTTTTGGCTTTATATGACATATTCTATAAACAAACGAGCGCGAGCGCGAGAGATGTAACCTTTTTTGTGTATTGGGGCGTAGCTCGGACAGTTCCGGCAAAAAGTTTACTCGCAATGTTAGATCAAAAACACTTATAAAATAATTATAATTATAAAATATGACAGTAGTAAATTGTATGACAGTAGAATTATCAACCCTTTACACACATATGTAACGCACACACGGTATGTAACTTTTGGTTGAGGTTGTCGCAGGGGAACTACCTTAAAAAAAAATTTTCACATCCAATACCATTCATTATCACCATCAATAAATGTAAAGAGAAAAAAAAAGTTTCAAAAATTCTTGGATACAGTCTCGGCGAGACTCCTAAAAAATTTTTTTTAAATGTTGAAAACAGTCTCGGCAAGACATCTAGGCAAGACGTTTTGCCCAGACCGATTTTTTTTACGAGGGAGTCTTCGCGAGACTCAAAAAAAATTTATTTTAAATCTTGGACAGTCTCGGCGAGACTCCCAAAAATAATATTTTTCGAATGTTGGAAATAGTCTCGGCGAGACTCTAAAAAAAATCTTGAAAACAGTCTCGGCGAGACTCCCAAAAAAAAATTTTTTTAAATGTTGGAAACAGTATCGGCGAGACTCTGAAAAAATAATTTTAAAAATCTTGGAAACAGTCTCGGCGAGACTCCCAAAAAAAATTTTTTTAAAATGTGGGAAATAGTCTCGGCGAGACTTTCAAAAAAAAATTCAAAAAATCTTGAAAACTGTCTCGGCGAGACTCCTAAAAAAAATTTTTTTTAAATGTTGGAAACAGTCTCGGCGAGACTCTCAAAAAAAAATTCAAAAAATTTTGGAAACAGTCTCGGCGAGACTCGTAAAAATTTAAATAAAATCTTGGCGAGACTCCTAAAAAAAAATTTTTTTAAATGTTGGAAACAGTCTCGGCGAGACTCTCGGGAAGAATTTAAAAAAGTTTCGGGAACCGTTTTATGCCAGACGACTCGCCCAGATGTCTTGCCCAGACTGATTTTTTTTGCGCGGGTTAGTTATCATTGAAGAACGTTTCGTTTATCACCGGTTAAGATTTCGTACGTTCTCAAACACAGTGAGTTATGATAAAACTACGAAATGAAAAAAAATCGAACACCATGCGGTCACTACAGTAAAAAGGCTCAATGCCGCCGCAGATCCACAATGCCATGATAGCAGTACTAAAAGAATCCGCTCCTTCGTACTCGTAACGGTAAAAAATGGGACAGCTGAAGTTAAACTTGATCGGGAAAGCAGCAATAATTATACTCGCAGTGACTGACTTGAGTCAAGCACTTCAACAAATGTTGGAAAAATGAAGGATTTCATTATTTTTCCATTTGACTTTACTGAAAATCATACCACAAATATTTTGCGACGTTTTCTGAAATCATTTTCGTTCAAGGCTAGTCACTACAAGCACCGTCTTCGATGTTCTCTCGACGACGCTGCAATTCGGCTGCACAGATTTTTATCGTAGCATACGAAGGCACAAATTCCTCCATTATCGCTGCCATTTGTGTATCTACTACGGGGTAGAGCCCATTTTATGCGGATACTTAATGACTGCATGATGTTCGATGTCCGCCTTTTCAAAGATTTCTCGAAACTCCTTAACATACGCTTTTATTCATGTTTCAGTCTTTAAGATGTTAATAAATTGATCTTCCTCGTTTGAAAGTATTCAGTCTATTTTTCATTTCTGCTTCCTCGTACAAGAGATAATTAAACTTGAAAAATTTCCGTGCAGTAACAGTAGTGAGGTGACAACCTGCAATTTCTAAGATTATTTCTGAATAAAACCCAAATTTTCATGAAAATTAAATAAAATTTCTTGTTTAAAATAGGAAATTTTACTGGAGTGTCTAGTAAATTTTAATGTCCAATAAAATACGCAAAACCTAAATTTAAAAATTATGTGAAACAAATGAAATTTTACCGTATATTTCATTATTTTATGTCTTTAAGAAATGTCCTTGAAAAAGTGCTGTACTTATGACGATTATTTCAATGTTTATTTTTAAATATTACATAAGCGTCACGGTACAAATTTCCCTATCAAGAGACGCGGTAGCGGCTCGACGCCAAGTATTAAAAGAAAAAGCCAGCGCGAGGCCTACCGCACTCTTATATACGCGAATATGCCGGTTTTATGACGTCACGGCGTTTTCAAACCGTTCTGATCAAGAGACGCGGTAGCGGCTCGACGCCAAGTATTAAAAGAAAAAGCCAGCGCGAGGCCTAC
This sequence comes from Rhimphoctona megacephalus, assembly GCA_963989365.1. Classification (NCBI taxonomy): domain Eukaryota; kingdom Metazoa; phylum Arthropoda; class Insecta; order Hymenoptera; family Ichneumonidae; genus Rhimphoctona; species Rhimphoctona megacephalus. The sequence goes on from OZ022417.1 coordinate 12,247,479, forward strand.
CGCACTCTTATATACGCGAATATGCCGGTTTTATGACGTCACGGCGTTTTCAAACCGTTCTGATGTACGAACCGTTTGATCAAAAAATCTGAATATTGGTGACGATTTTTTTTCGATTTTTCTCTTTCTATTGCTCTTTGTTGCAAGTAAATCCGTCCAGCCAATCTTGGGATATGATGATTTAGCGACATAAAATCGAACATTCCGGGATACTGTGCTTTTCTTAGGATTATTAGGATCAGACAGGTATAAGTCGCGCTCGAATGGGCGGGACATACGCCCTTTTAACGATAATCTACATTTCTCTACTGTCCGTCACGCTGCCCACTGAACGAGGCTACCCTCTCTCCTTGCGCGCCGCTGAGTGAGAGAGACAGCGCGATGTTTAAACCTCGTCCCCTCTCTCTCGCTTGTATAGCGTGCTTTCTCTTTCCCGCTGTTTCGCGCGCTCTATATATATATATATATATATATTATATATATATATGACGGCCGAAATCGTAAAATTTGGAGCCGCACTAAAAATTCGATTGCTCTGCCAAAAAAGTAGATATTCCAATTTTGCAAACAAGGTTTTGAAGAGGGCATATACAGCTTCATTCTGGGTTATTTAAATACTTTTACGATTTTTTTTGGACCTTGTATACATTTTTGAACATGGTCGTTTTTCACTTTTTTTCAGTTGTTTAAAATTGGTTTAAATTACATGAATTAAATAATACGCGTAGCATTTCTTCCTGTACTTCCCGTATGCACTAACTATCGAGTCGCTACCGCATCTCTTGATATGTATACACATGAGAAATAAACCACATGTAATAATATAACCACATGTAATAATTAAAATATTAATATATAATATATGATATCGCGTGTCATTGACAATGAGTAAGAGTAAAAAAAAAAAAAATAGAGCGCAAAGCCGCGTGCGTTTTATCTCTTTCTCATTTGTTTTCAATAAATAATGAATGAAAATATCGTATGTTTTCTGTATCGCGCGCTCTAACACTGTATTATTCTTTATTTTTTACTAAAAAAAAATGAAGTTTTTGTATAATTTTTCTACAAATATAAGGATGACATTTATATGTCGATCAGTATAATTTTGGACACGTTTTGTCACCGCTGTGTAATCTCGCTGAATGCCAGTCAATCATCTTCGTAGATACTTGAGATGGCTGCTCCCCTGCGAGACCGTCAGCGCGCGTATTTTGTAGTAATATGCGATAAAATGTGAGGGAAACATAATTTTTTAAATTTTCGTCTTGAATTTAAATTTTATTATTAACTCTGTTTAAATTATATTAATTTGAATATGAGTGAAGTTTCAGTGCAAGTATAGTGATTCCGAAAAAATTGTGTCCTGTCTTCAGATTTTCCATCACCTGTCGCTTTTTGGTTTTTGACACATCCTTATTGTTTTGTCCTCCCTTTCTATACCCTGAATTATCATTTTTTTATTCAAATCAAGAGACGCGGTAGCGGCTCAACGCCAAGTATTAAAAGAAAAAGTCAGCGCGAGCCCTGCCGCACTTTTATATACACGAATATGCCGGTTTTATGACGTTATAGCGTTTTTAAATCGCTCTCACGGACGAACCGTTTGAGTAAAAAATCTGAATATTTGTGACGAATTTTTTTCGATTTTTCTCTTTCTATTGGTCTTTGTTGTAAGTAGATCCGTTTAGCCAATCTTGAGATATGATAATTTAATGAATTAAAATCGAATGTTTCGGGATAATCTGTCTTCCTGGAGACAAACGGGCGTAAGTCACGCTTGAATAGGTGAGACACATGTCCTTTTGATAAGAATCTTCTGCATTTCTCTGCTTTCCGTCATCCAGTCCCGCTGAACGAGGCTTATACCCCCTTTTATCGCGCGCCGCTGAGTGAGAGAGACATCGCGCGAATCTTCGTCCCCTCTCTCTCGCTCGTAGCGCGCTCGCTCTCTTTCTCATTATTGTTATTTCTGTTATTTTAGTTAGTTTAGTATTTTAGTTTCTGTTATTTTTATTATAAAAAAAACTATTACTTTTTTGAGAAATTTTAAGCATATTTTAAGTGTGATCGTAGGGAAATCATTCGTTGTATATTATTATTATAATTAAAATATCGATTTTTTTTACAATCTATTATCTATAGCTCCTTGAAAACTCGAACAAAGCGAATCGTCTAGGAGGTTAACATTTTTGTTCTGAAATGTACTTTGTTTAAAACTATGTGAAAAATTATTCGAAGTTTACATCACCTACCTTTTTTTATCCTAAGATAAAATAACCTTTTTTCATAGCGCTTGTACTAATTAATTTGTTTCTTCAATGTTTGTACGAAAGCATAATTCAATTAATAAATTTTAAGCGAAGTACAAACATGAGAAAATAGCTAGTTCTATTTTTCGAATAGTTCATTTTAATAAACATTTTTGTTGTTGATTAGACTAATATTTCCCCACGATTATACCAGTCTTGAAATGCATTGAATGAATAATAGTTTCCTAGTGAAAATTTAACAGCAAAATTAAAAGGGACTATCGCTGCGGGAAAAAACATTTTCTGCTTATAATTTAAAAATTGATTTACGTAATCTTTAAACAATTGTTGACATATTTTTCAATGAAAGCATCTGTCAAAACGAAAAATTTGACCCACTTATCCATTCGGTTTGTATGATTTTTCAGAGATTAGTGCATGATTAATAGTAAAAAAATCCACAGTTCAATTATAAAAAATACAACGAACGATTTCCCCATCATCAAAGTTTTTGATGAAAATGGAAGTAGTTTTTGATAAAAATTCAATTAATCAACTGTGTCTTCTCGAGCTGTAATTTGAAAACCATGCACGCCAAGTTTGTGTGTAGTATTTGCAGTGAATTAGTGCGGTACATACGTGTAAATACAACACGTGCATTTGTACACGTATTTGCGCATTTATATGTAATTGTTTTTTGTATTATTCTCTGTGGAATTGTGTTGTACATTCTTAGTGCTTAGCGAGCTTAAAAGCAGAATAACATTTTCTTTATATCCGCAGAATTTTTTTTGAAGCCCTTGAGGTGACAAAAACCTCTAGCAGGTCAATCTTCAAGATGTACATGATTCCATTCCGAAACTCGTAATTCATTCACCATTCTTGGCTACGTTGAAATGATTTCATTTTTTTTTCAATCATCGGCAACAATTTACAACTAGATCTTTTTTCTATGTACTCATCACATATCAAGACAAAAACAAAATAAAACATGTAAATAGGTTTTTATTCGATAATGAATGCCAAAATTTTTCTAGTATGTTTGTTCATTGTTTTTGGGGTGAAGTACCCTTTTCAATATTACGGAAGAGAAATGGATGTTGATATTTACTTATTTTTTTGGAAATTAAGTATAAACATTTTTTGTTTGGTTTTTTCGAGGTGTAAAAATTGTAATATAATAACAGAAAAAATATTGAATGGTTATTTTATAACTAAGGTCGCGTCTTTTAATACTTGGCATTCTTTTTTTACTTTTTTAAAGTTTTTTGCGATTTAAGTGTTTACGCCAGTATGCCATAGTATTTGAAATTTTACAAGTTAAAAAAAATTTATCGCTTACGAATAAATAAGTTTTGCCAACTTGTCTTCACGTTCAATTGTATCACGGTAATTTTTACCGTGAATTTTACGGTATAAATGACTGTTTAATTCTCTCTGTGTAGAAAAAAATTTGACTCGCAATTAAATATAACCTGGTCTTTAACGTATACTTGGTTGGGGCTTAGAATGTCCCCCGTAAAGCTTGAGCTCAAATTTGAATACTTAGTGTTTTCAAAATGTTCTGATTAAATTACAAAATCGATTTTAAAAATCATTTTCATTGAAAATAAAATTTATCAAATCGCGTATACTCTTATAAATCATTGAAATGACAATTAAAATTTAATAAGATCTTAGCTTGACTCATGTGGTAATAGATCCGTGGATCGGTAAGAATATAAACATAACCTCGAAAATTTTGTCTCAGGATGAATTGATTACGAGTTCCTTCGGGCAGTTTCATTAAATAAAGACAATTGAACCAACGTAAGCGTTCACTCGAAGCTCTAGAAACATGCAATGAGTAGAAAAATCTTGGAAATGAAGCAGCTGGTGGCTAAGAAAGGCACTCGTTTAATTGATATTTCGTACCGGTGGACATAAATGAGCCGCCATCTTAATTGTCTACTGACTTCCGTGAGAGAGAGAGAGAGAGAGAGAGAGAGAGAGAGAGAGAGAGAGAGAGAGAATGTTGGAAACTTACGTATTATTGAGTCTTTCACTTTGTCGTGGGGTCGAATCATTTTTTCGTGTTTACGGGCTGTCTCTTAAGCTCGAGGAGATCGCCCTGTCATCGTCGACTGCAATAGGATCTCTCTTTTGAATACTCCGATAAGGAGAATGCGAGCCACCGGTGTCGCTGGGATCACTTGTCATATCGCGACTTTATAATCCGAAATTTTGCAATAAATGCCAGTCCCAATTTCTTTCATCTAGAAAATACGAAGAATCCAAAATATAAATCAACGTCAGAGTTTACGAATGTTACAGAATCTTATACTAACCCGTTCATCGCCATTGTTTGGTCCATTCAATTGATTATTATCATCATTAACATCATCATCGTTATCATTTAGATAATGTATGTGTGATAGTAAATTTTCATTAATCCTCAATTCCTCACCAAGGAGCTGAGAAGAAACGGTACCACGTCATAGAGAAAACCTTAATTAAATTTATAACGTATTTAATAATGAATATCATTTTATTCGTGTCAATCATTTCGCCCCATCATAATTTCTGTACTTAGTGTTTAATGAAGAATCTGGAAAAATTGTCATCTTCAAAACCTTGCGAAACATTGATATGCGATAATAAAATTATCAAAAGATTATGACGAGATTGTTTTTAAATTAAATTTTTCAACAAATAATGAGACGAATTTTATTTTTAGTATGAAATGAATTTCTTAATTTTCTCGATTACTTAAACAAAAAATTCAGATTCGTTTCATTTAATTTCTCTCTTCGACATGTTGTGGAAGCGGTATTTGGAAAATTGTTCGTTCAATGCATCAAGAATTTCACATACATGATGTTAAATTTTATTATGAAACCCTGTACGAAATTCGCGAATTTTTATCGATTTCTTTTAAGTTTTTGAAAAAATCTTAAGAAAAAACAATATGCTAAGAAATTCATTTGCATTTAGAAACATTACCAAACTCATTTCATGTAACAAAATTAATGTTTTATTATTCGTCGTAGAGTATTTTGTTTATACACCACGTCAATAATTTGTTAAAATAGTAAATCAATGTGAAATTTCAAAAATGGCGGAATGTTTGCAGATTTTTGTTCGGTTACGAAGAATCAAAATTCGGATTCAATAAAAGTATAGGCAGATAATTATGATACTTTGGTAAAACCCCAAAATCTTATTTTGTACCTGTTCATGATTTTTTTTCTGATGAATGTTTTTTTTTTCGATGAGTTAATGGCAAACTTCTTGACTATCTTGTTGGTTTGGAATTTTCCTCATGTACCATGGTTCACTACAGAATTGTCATTCTTAACAGAAAAAGACAGTTTCAAATCGACAGAAAACCATAGGCTTGAGAATGCATAACAAATAATTTTCCAGCAGCGAATAATTCATTGAATTAATATTTCAAATATTCATGCATTTTAAATGCGTTGTCGATAATTATTTTTATTAATAATGAAACTAAACTGTTATTAACAAATTGTTGAATCAAAAATATTTGCAATCAATAATTGGACATTTTATTTATTTCTCTAGACGAAATGCATTAATGCGTAAAATTTTTGAGTAATTTATGAATTTTTCCAGACTTTTTTTTCAAATTTTTTCTTAAATTTTTATACTTTTTCGACATTCTTAAAAAGAGATGTAACTTCAGCAGGTTTCTGTAGAAAAACTCAGCACAATCCCCGGGACGTTTTCAAGTGACAAAACAATATTTCATTAGGGTTGAAATGTAAAAATTTTGCAAAGAGAATTGCGACCAATAGAAAAACGTCTTAAAAAGTGATTGTAAGCATTAAAATAAAAATAAAAATTTACATTAGAATACTTTGTTTAAAATTTTCTTTTTTAAAACATTTTGATGGTACATCAAGAAGTAAAATTAATGTTGGAAACATTTTTGGCTGGAAATTTATTTGTAAAATATTCAACCGAAAAGAAAAATACAAAATTTTACCTCACTATTTTCCTTATTCTCATCTTCGTTAGTATTGATTTCTTCATTTTCCGAAGATGGATAAGTTTCATCTTCTTCGTGATTTTTGTGGGACTCGTTTTCGATAATTTTTTTTTGTTTTATTGAACGACCGTCCGGTGGTGAACAAGTTCGTTTTCCTTTCAATTGTCTTTGACTGCAGTCGAGTTTTGAATTTATTTTTGTTGACACTGAAGGCGTTTTCTTTTTATCTTGCATTTTTAGTTTTTCAATTTCTTTTTTCAAGATATCTTCATCCTCTAAAAAAAGTAAATGATATACAATTTTATCATATTACTATAGCTTTACGTTTATGTAGGACGTGAATAAAATATGCACACAAAGCGAATTTGATAAAGCTTTTTTTTATTGAATTACTTAAAAGCGGTATGTATACATATATATAGAATTGTAATTTTGAGTGCTTCAAAAATAGAGAAGACTATATTTATTAAGTGTATGACTTAATTTTTACAGATTTTTTCTTCGAGCTTAAACTTATATCTAAAATAGAAATATTTTCGCGGTCTTTTGTAGTTTTGAAAGGATCGGACGCAAGGTTTGAGAACACCGATCGATAAGTCTACGTGAGTTACATAACCTCTTAGAGAGTTTACGATGGCAACTGATAAACAGCACATTCGGCACTGCATTCTATGCGAATTCCAACAAGAAAAAAATGCTTCTAAAGCATGGGAATCAATTTGTAGCGTTCTTGGTGCCGACGTTGTGTCTTATGAAACGTGTAATTTTTGGTACAAACGTTTTATAAGCGCTGATTTCAATCTTATTAGTGACCAGCCGCGCCCTGAACAGCCTCGAAAGTTTGAAGATGCGGAATTGCAAGCTTTACTGGATGAAGGCTCAACGCAAACGCAACAAGTGCTTGCAGCTCAGCTAGGAATCACCCAAACAGCTATTTCGAAGCGTTTGCACCAAATGGGAAAAATTCAAAAACTTGGAAGGTGGGTCCCACATGTGATGACCGAACACAACCTAGGTCAACGTACGAACACGTGCCTTTCACTGCTTGCCTGGCAACAAAAAAGGACTTCCTGTGGAAAATTGTGATGGATGATGAAAAGTATATTTTTTACGAGAATCCCAAACGTAAAAAGTCGTGGGTAGATCCCGGGCAACTCAGTCCATCGAAGCCAAAACAGGACATCCACTTAAAGAGGGTTCTCCTGTGTATCTGGTGGGACATGAAGGGTGTGCTTTATTACGAACTCCTGGAAACTGGTCAGACGGTGACTGCGGACCGCTACAGTTGACAATTGAACAAACTGAGCGAAGAACTTGAGCAGAAAAGGCCATTTACTGGGCAAGGAAGCAGGCAAGTCATACTGCTGCATGACAACGCTCGACCTCACATTGCTCGCGCGACTCAGAAGACCCTCTTGAACTTGGAACGGGAAGTTCTCCCGCACGCGGCATATTCACCAGATTTAGCCCCATCCGACTACCATTTGTTCCGATCAATGCAGCACGCCTTAGTGGATGAACAGTTCAAAACGCTGGACGATGTGCGTAAATTTGTCGATGACTTTATCGCCTCGAAGCCTGCAAGTTTCTTTCGCGACGGCATTCGTATGTTACCTGAGAAATAGCGCTAGGTCATAGAAAACGATGGACAATGTTTCCAAGATTAAGTTCGTTGTTGTCTATTTTTTATATGAAATAAATTTGCTCAAAAATTTGTAAAAATTAAGTCATACACCTAATACTTTATCGCATGAGAATTATTCCAGCATATTTTTTTTGTTGTGAAAAAACAGCACCGTATCATCGATTTTCACATTTTTCTTATCACATACAATATTACGGTCATTTGCAATGGATATTGAGTTGCCGCTATTACATTTGATTAGAAATATTCTTTTAACAAATGCTTGATATCTTGAATTGTATTCCCGTATAAATAGATACCGAAAATTCTGTTTGGCTGATGTTGTTATTAAATACGTCACGACCATGTAACAGAATTCTCGCGACATCACTTAGTAACCAAGGTAACTAGGGTAACTGTGTACTACGAAGCAGTTTCAAAATTCTTCGCATAAAAAAAAATACTGTGTATACATTTAACGAATAATTGTGCCAAATTACGAATAGTTTTCTCATAACAGCATATTTCGGAGGATTTTAAAAAAATATGTATCTTTCCTAATTTATTGTTAAAGTGGATATATAAATATTTCATATTATATAATCTTTTTGTAAAATGATGTCTCCAAATGAATATGCCCCACCGCCAAGGAAAAAATATAACCAATGGAACAAGGACAAAACCATTCCGGTATGTAATATAACAATAAAATTTATCATATACCTATACGTGGTATATTGATTAGGCTTGGAAATAAATATCGATCGTTTTTTTACATTTTTTTACAAAATATAATATCAAAGGAAAATTCTGTATAACCAGATTTTTATATCAATTGATGCGTTTGTTTATATTTATATTTATGTTTATATTTATTTTTTGTCGCTTGGCAGATCCCTGTAAGAACGAGTCAGAGAATAGAATCAAATCGATGACATGATGATTCATGTAACGAAAACAATGGAGAAGAAGACTCAAGAGCGTTTATTAATTTATTTACCGTTTAAGAAAAAGAAGCGAAAGAGAATAAACAAAAAAGAACGAAAGAAAATAACAGTAATCATCATAATAACAGAATCGATTTTGTGTTTCGTAAGCTGTTTTATGAAAATTGTTGTATGAACATTGATTACAGCAGAGTACATCTTTTAGATATGTACATAAAAAATCAATGGACAAAATCTAGTTTACAGGATAGTTTAGAACTACTACAAGAAATGCTTCCAGAGGATAATCTTATGCCTGAAACAACTTATAAAATATTTCAGTACGTACAAAACTCAGCACCTCCGTGTACAATAATTCAACTTTTTTTTTTGCAAAAACTGTTTATATCATAATGGTACCGACCGACATTTGCTTAACTGTTCTCCGTGTGAAGCTGATAAAAAAAATATTTCACATTTCTTTGAAATTGGCATTTTTCAACCATTTCAATTTATGTTTGAACATCGTGGTCTTGCTGAAAAACTAAAATTCCTATTATCGGATCGAGATCGGATCGAGACAGTCAAATAAAAGATATTACAAATGGTTCTGAATATTGTGACGATATTTCGCCACCGATCCCTGAAAATGGGAAAAATCAGGGAGGCAATAAAATAATAATTAATGCGGAAATTGTTGGAGAGGGTCAGCCACAAAGTTTTCTATTTTACTGATCGTTTACAGATTGGGTTTGAGCGCCAGTTAATTCTGTTTTTATAAAATATAACAAAAAAAAGAAATAACAAGAAAAAAAAAGAAATAAATACTGGCTTCTCTGACCTCTCACTCGATAACAAATGGGGCTTAACTCAATAATTACTGTACAAATGGGGGACTAGCTCGGGGCAAAAAGAACAAAAGAAATATAATAATAATCTTACAATGTTTGAGCAAAGACTCGATAATCTCGGGTCGGCGGGCACCTGTCACTCAGGCGTCTTATAATACCCGTGAACAAATTAGTCACTATAATAACGAGGACTAGTAACAACAAAAAAAAGAGGGGGCTGGGGAGGGTTACTCACTACGCGCGATTGTCGACGAAGGGGGACTAACATAAAATAAGGAAATAAAAAAAAGAAAAACAAAGGAACTGTATGCTCAGGTGACCACGGCGTGAGCAATTAGAAAATGAATCGGGGGGGGGGGGGGATAAATCGATGTATCGACTAGCGATTTATTTGGCCGCGGTAAAACGCTTACGCCGCGTGTTTTCGCTGAACAAAATACGACGGGGATAAAAAAAAATGACGGAATTCGAACTCGCTGGCTCGCACGTGGTCACTGGGGGGGGGGGGGGGGGGTGAAACACCGGGCCGCTGCCCGCGCGCACTATCTTCACTAAATCCTTAAAATTACACCACAACACTGTCCTGGTCGCGTAATCGGCGAGGCAAAAATGGGGAAAAGTGAAAAAGGGCGTCAAACGAGTGCAAAAGGGGCTCGGAAGGGTAATCGGGGCGATGATAACGGCTTTTCAGCGGAGTCGATTCGGAAGTCGTGACGAAAGTTGGCCGCCGGCCATGTGCTCCCTTCGTCGCGACTTGTACAGGAAAGGAAAACGACTTACTTGTTAATTGTCGAATCGAAACGTATTATTGGTTCGTACTATCTCAAACAAATCCAAAATCCGACGTCTCAAGATCAAGGTTATCCAATTAGTCGTCCAAATTGTCAAATCGGGGGAAATAGCCGTTGTCGTCGTGATAAAAGGAAAAATCGCCAAAAATACAAAAAGAAAAATGCCGGAGAGCTACGGTACGCACGCCGAGTCGTGATGAAGCGATGTCGTTACCGGCGTCCGTGATCTCGTTTCTTCCTGCGCGTCATCTATCGATAATTGATCGATGCGCGCGTCGACGGGGGGGTCCAATCGCGATGAATTGTTTTGCGCATTGCGATGGGTTTGGTGGTAAGAGGGGTGAGGGGAGGGGTGACGGGCTGGGAATTCGGGTCTTGATTGGCACTCTGGCGTGACGTCACAAGGTCTTGATTGATCGAAGATCCAGGCTCGGCGCTGAGAGACACGTCCCTGCTGACTAGCACCGCGGTGGTCGATGGTGTAACCGCCTGTGAGCTGCTCACGATGTTTTGTTGATGTTTTGGAGAAAATTGTGCCGCAGAAATACGGGCTCGAGTGGCTGTGGATGGATCCTCGCGTTCCTGGCGTGATGGGGCTTCGTGTCGAGGAATTCGACGATGCCTTTTCGCCGCGGGCAGGAGCCTAGACGCCGGGAGGCGATTTCTTGGTTTTACGCGGTCGAAGACACCGCGTAACCCGACGATGGTGTGTGATTTTGAGGTTAGGCGTCCCGACTTGGCTCCGTTGATCGTGCGGTGTTGTTTCTTCGTTGGGTAAGGGATTTAATCCCTTACCTTGGTGAGTTGCCTATTTCTTTCGGGGACGGGGAGGTATTGGGAATTCGGGGAGGAGTTAAAGTTGTGCGGGGCTGAGTGTTTGTGGGGAACAGGGGGTAGGGTGCGAGGGCTTGTTTGTTGGGGCTGGGTTTTGAGTGGTGAGGAAAGGGGGATCGCGGAGTTGAGTATCTCCGGGGACTCGGTGTGGGTTCTTCTTAGCAGTCGATCCAAGCTTTAGTCGTGTTGCTGGTTTCCAGGTGATGCTCCGGAGTGCGATGGACCGCATACGACTGGTGTTGGTGGCGTGCGCAGGCGACGGGCTTAATACTAGGCTACAACGTGAGAGACTCAGAAGGAGTCGCAAGACGGGGAACGCCTAAGTCTACGGGCTTAAAGCTAGTACCGAGGACAGTGCTGGGTGGACCACCACCACGACTCGTGACGAAGTGGCCACAACGTCACAATATATACGAGTCAATTGACGAGGTGATAGGCGGGAATATAAATTAACATTGACACTTAATACGGACGGATTCGCTTTAGTTAAAAGTTCACACAATAATTGTTGGCCATTAATGTTTATGATTGCAGAACTCCCAGAGCATTTACGAGAATCATTTCTAGTCGTTATAGGATTGCGGTACGCTACAGACTGTAAGCCATCCATGAATACATATTGGAGACCGTTTTGTTCAAAATTGGATAAATGTTTTGGTGATGGTATTACTCGGATAAATCGGAAAACAAAAAAAGAAACGGTAACTAGAATCATGGCTCTTTTAATAGTAGAAGATGCTCCAGCGAGAGCTCGAATTCAAAACATATTAAGCTTCAATGGTCGATACGGATGCAATATTTGTGAAATTGAGATAAAAAAATGTAAAATAATTCCAGTCAAACGGAGCCGTAGAGTATATCTTTTTAATGGAGGTGATGTTGTTGAAAAGCCCAATAATTTTCCAGATAAGGATAAAAAAAAATGAGAACCTCAACAATGGGACGTAACATAGGTGGGTACGACTCGAATGAGAAACTGGTTGGAAGAACCCTCGCAGTTTCCCAAGTAGCTCGAGAATCCGTCATTGGGCATCTGACTCACGCCAGATAAGTAATGAAGCGACTATTCTTCTTTGATTTGATGTGATTTGATTTGATTTTTTTTTTCATTATTTTTTGTATTTTGTCTTTTATTTATTTATTTATTTATTTTTGTTTTCTGTTTTTAGGATTTTGTACCGATTTTTCTTTTTTTATTTTTATTTATTTATTTTTTTAGAGTTCTGGCATGTCGGCGAGGAGATCCACCACTTCCTGTTCTTGCCAGTGCCGGCGTTAGGGGGGGGCACGATGGGGTGACGGCCCGGGGCGCCAAATTTGGGTGGGCGCCAAGTTTGGGGGGGGCGCCGTGGCCTGGGGTCTCCTATCTCCTGCCTCCCGTGCTGCGTACCCTCAATACTGTGCTTTACGCATATCGTTAGAGTAGATCCTCGATCACACTGCGCTTGCGCTTATGATTGGTGGGATGCTTCCACCGCTAACCTTACACGCGTGGTGGATGTTGGGGATACTAAACCTCTGATGTTTGAGCGTGGCACGAAGTCGCTGATTTGTGTACTTGGTCTCTCGTCTCAAGCGTCGCTCGATCATACAATGAGAAGACCGTCTACAATGTTTTGACTGCTACAGAGCGCACAAATTCTTTGTCTTATTGGCTTTGTAATATCATTCTTCAAATATCCTAATTCCTTTATTCCTATTTTTTTGTATTTAAAAATACTTCTTACTTTTTCTTTTAAATATATTTTTTTCGCGATTGTGAGTTTGTCCGCAGTTTTTTCACTGTTTTTTTAAAGTACTAGTAATAGGTAATAGGTTAACTACAATTGCAGGTAATTCCTTTCATTATTTCTTTGAAAATGTCAGACCCAAAGATTACAAAAAAACCTTCCGGTGCGGAATATCGGAAACGTAAGCGTGAAAAAGAAAAAGAGTTTCACAAAGCCAAAAAATTCATGAATATTGATAAATACATTTCAACGAAAACGCAAAAAGAGCATGAGTCAGTTCCAGAAAAATCCGACCCTTCTAGTTCTTTTGGAACGAAAGAAGATAAGTACAATGAAAATAAGACCACGACTGAATCCGAGCTTTCTCACAATAAGAACAGTACTAGCGACGTGAATTCTGATAGTTCATTATTGATAAATGATTCAGAAAACCAAAGCGCAAATTCACAAACATTGGATTTATCCGATGTAGGCAACTGGCCTGATAATCGAAATAATAAAATGGTTGACCATTTAATAACTGTCGGTCCGTCGCAGGTTCAGCGACCCAACTTTCCCAAAGATGAATCCGGTCGCCATTTTACAAGTACTCAGTATTTTAGAAAACTTCCAAATAATGAAACAATCTTGCGTCGTTGGCTAGTGTACTCACCTTCGCAAAATCGAGTTTTCTGTTTTTGCTGTCGACTTTTCAATAGTCAATCGACATCGAATTTAACATCCGAAGGATTTAATAACTGGAAACATTTATCCGAAATATTAAAGACGCATGAAAATAGCGCATTGCATAAAAAGTACTACCATCAATGGTTTGAGAGAGAAATAAGGTTGAAAAGAGGCAATACAATTGATTGCGAAGAACAAAAATTGATTAGTCGTGAAACTTTGCGATGGAATAATGTTTTGACTCGCTTAATGAACATTGTTCTTTATCTGGCCGAAAATAACATGGCATTTAGAGGAAGCTCAAACAAACTGTACATGCCAAACAATGGCAAGTTCTTGGGATTGGTACAATTATTGGGTAAATTCGATCCGATTATGGAGGAGCATTTGAAGCTGGCAACAACAGGTGGGATTTCTGATCACTATTGTGGTAAGGATATCCAAAACGAAATAATAGATCTGATGGGCGAGAAAGTTACTTCGGAGATTATTTCACGAGCCAAAAACGCTAAATATTATTCAATTATAGCTGACTGTACTCCAGACATAAGTCATGTCGAACAATTGTCCCTGACAATTCGGTTTGCAGATTTGACAGATGCTAATGTCGCTATTAAGGAGCATTTTATAGAGTTCATCCCGGTCAATGACTCTACAGGTACAGGACTTACCGAAGCAATTTTGAGTATTCTCAATAAACACGGACTTGAGATAGCGAATTGTAGAGGTCAGGGGTACGACAATGGAGCTAACATGAAGGGGAAAAATATTGGTGTACAAAAAAGAATTTTGGATTTAAATCCCTTGGCTTTTTATGTGCCATGTGGCTGTCATAGCTATAATCTTGTTCTGTGTGATGCTGCTAAATCGTCAGTCAAGTCCGTAACGTTGTTCGGGATTTTGCAACGATTATTTACGCTATTTTCTGCTTCAGTGAATCGCTGGAAAATACTTAGTGATCATGTAGAAATCTACAGTTTGAAAAAGCTGAGTGATACGCGTTGGGAAGCCAAAATAAATAGCGTGAAATCTGTTCGCTATCAAATTTGCGAAATTCATGATGCTCTAGTTACATTGGCCAACGTAACGGAAAAAACTGATCACACCACCTCACACGAGGCAAGCACATTAGCAGAGCAGCTGAAAGATTTCGGTTTCATTGTTTCTTTGGTAGTATGGTACGAAATTCTGTTTCAAATTAATGTTGTTAGCAAATCATTGCAATCCAAAGACATCGATCTCGGTAAATCCGCAGAAATGCTCGAAAATTGTTGTAATTTCTTCGAAGAATACCGAAAAACCGGATTCAAAAAAGCTTATTCCACTGCAAGTGATCTGGCAAAAGCGCTTCAAATCAACCCAGAATTTAAACCTGAAAAACGTTTACGACGCATAAAACGTCAGGCTGGTGAAATGGCTACGGATGAGCCAATTGAATCTCCTGAGAAAAAATTCGAAGTTGAATTCTTTAACAAGTTGCTGGACGTCGCTTTAATGTCAATAAAAGAGAGATTTCAACAATTAAAAGACTATTCGGAAACGTGGTCTTTCTTACATGACATTAAGAAAATTCCGGAAAAAAAGGAACTCGCGGTATTTTGTGCAAATCTCCAGCAAAAGCTCACTGTTGATTCTAATTCCGATATCGACGGAAACGCACTATGTGACGAGCTCATAAGTCTGAAGCATTTTCTCCCGGATGGTAATATTTCGTGTATAACCGTTCTCAATTTTATACGACAGCGGAATATTCAAGAACTGTACCCAAATGTATGGATTGCATTCCGGATTTTCGCAACTATTCCGGTTACAGTTGCAAGTGGAGAACGCAGTTTTTCAAAATTAAAATTAATAAAAACGTATCTCCGATCAACAATCTCTCAATCGAGACTCTCTAACCTCGCTACCCTCTCGATTGAAAATGAAATCGCTGGACAGTTAGATTTTTCAAAATTAATTCGTGTATTTGCTGACAAAAAGGCCCGAAAAGTAAAATTTTACTGAAGAAAATCATAAGAAAACAATTTAAGAAAATGATTCAAAATGGAGCAAAATGTTCGATAAAAATAAAAAATATAAAATGTGCATGCAATTAAAAAAAAAACGGAAAAAAATTGAAAAAAATTAAAAATATAAAAAAAAAATACAAAAAAGAAAAAATAAGAATAAAAATGAAAAAAATGTAAAAAAAAATATAAATATGAATAAAAAGCGGAGCTACAAAACTTTCTACGTCCACGTCGTTAGCTCTGGGTAACGCTAAAAGAAAGATGAAATTCTTAATATATGTTTACATTGGCTCAGCAAAAAATTAACACTCGATATTGATTTCCTTAAGTGGGCGCCACAATATTCTTTCCCGGGGTGTCAGTGGCCCTAACACCGGTACTGGTTCTTGCTGAATGATTTTCCCCAGAAGATCCATCTCCATTCTCTCGCTGACTGGTAGTTGTTGCAGGGGAATTTCGACAAGAATTCGCTGCAACGAAGATCGTTTTAGAGGTTTAGCTTCACGAATGGACAAAACGACCGTGAGAAAATAGTTTTCGATGGAAAAGGTGATGTCGCTAACGATGCGAGCTTTTTTAGGTTGTGGAGCAGCGGTGTTTTCCGCGTTAAGAGTAGAAGCCTCATTTACATTGAGATTCGCGGGCGTTTTCTCATTGGTGGTGAGGGGCACGTCGAGCATCCGTTCAAAAATGTTGTCAAAGGCCTTCTGCGTTTTTACTTCGGTAACGAAAGTAGGTGGTAAAGGAGTTTTGGGTGGGTGGTTCAAAGGAGTATTACGTCGTAGCCTTACGCTAGGCCCCCTATAATTCTTTTCATTACATTTTATCAATCATGTACCATCAGACGGTACATTCTCTAAACCTATATCATCATTCATCAATAACTAGTTCATATTTAACAATAAGTTAAGCAA
The DNA here is from genome assembly GCA_963989365.1 of Rhimphoctona megacephalus. Classification (NCBI taxonomy): domain Eukaryota; kingdom Metazoa; phylum Arthropoda; class Insecta; order Hymenoptera; family Ichneumonidae; genus Rhimphoctona; species Rhimphoctona megacephalus. The sequence goes on from OZ022417.1 coordinate 12,264,064, forward strand.
TCTAGTATATACTCTTAAATAATAGTATATACTCATAAATAACATTATATAATGTAAGATGATATATCCTGTAACACACTCGACATTTTTACACATTTTTTCCAACATCGCTTTCTGTTTCAAAGTACGAATATAAAAGTTGCACGTGTGCTCTAGACAAACTTCGACTTTCAGTCGCTAGAAAAAATCTCAAATCTTACTACATGACTTTAACAGGAAATCGTAAAAGCGCATAGACTACACTTAACTTCAAAAAGCATTCTCAAGTTTTATTACTCTAGCAGCATTTTCCAGATCTACGCTTGACCCTCCTGAAAATCGAGAGCACTCGGCGAAATAAATATTTCCCACGAGTCCCAAATGCATATTCTCAAATTCCAACATGACCACGTGCATAACCTTGAAACTAGAGCAACCCTGCTCGACACATTTGCCCAGACACCAAAAATCCTGGATAAAATTTAACCACTTTTTTTCTAATTAGAATTCCAGAAAAGTCTCCCCCATAACAAACTCCAATCACAAAATTAGGACACCAAATTAATGACCTCCTCTTATCCAATCCTAGTAAAATCCATAACCAAATAAGTCCCCTCCATAATGTCCTACCCCCAAAAATCGTACAATCTTACAAAAATCTCTAACTTTAGCAATACAAAAACTCAACAACAATAGATAGTTCGCATCAAAAATCGAACGCGTTAGCATCATTCAATAGTTTAAATCCAAACCGTCACGGCTTAATAATAATATAAAGTCAGCGCCCGAAAACAAAACCAGTGCTAACCTTCTTTCAAATCTTTCCGATCGAAAACTGTAATCCAATCATTAACTCCGATCACCAAAATTTGAAAATCCTTAACTCCGAATCTAAATCGTATTTAGTGTAAAAATAGAAGTGTAATAACCAAAAGTATAATCTTAATAGAGACGGAGGTTACCAGGTCTACCCAATCTGGCACACCGTCCTCCCGGTTTTTTAATTGACCAGCTGATCAATCAAAAACTCTGATTGGCTCGCGCAGTTATCCGGAACGATGTCCATGCTTATATAAGGACTACTTGAGAGCAGGGAGCTTCAGTATCGGAGCTCTCAGCCGTGATGATGCAAACTGTAACGTTTGCGAAACGTCGGCAATACGCTGAAACTCTACATGGCATCCATCTGGAAGCCGTGTAGAGTTTCTATTGTAATAATAATGGCCGTGAAAGTCTCAAAACTAGAGTGAATAAATATGATATATTTTGTGTTAATCAAAATATCCTTGAACAATATTTATTTTGAATCCCTTAACACCGATATCCTGGTGAGAATCTCTCTCTAACCATAAACGCCTTAAATTAAAAGGTCACGTTTATTAAAATATGACTAATAGGTGTTCGGGAATCGCTCAAGTCTCAAATAAGACTCACAAGCGGCAGTCGTAAATCTCAAAAAGTCGCGCTCTAAATCGGAGACTGGACGATCCAAACCAATCTCCCTCCTAGGACGTAACAGGAGCAGAAATTTTGAATTCTGACTCCGGTTTACAGTTTTTAACATTTTCTGTATTGACATCACCTATTCTAAAAACTGTTGAAACCTTGCGGAATTTTGAAAAAAATTCCTCGCATATTTTCTCGCTACGCGGATCAATGTTTGTGCGAGTCACGGTCAATTCCTGTTTCCGGAGTCGTTGCTTTCGCAGGAGGCTTCGCTTCCTCGTGCTATTATTGACTTTTTTCGGCATGAAGCTTATAAACTAGCACATTAACGAAATGAAGTAAAAAAATAACAAATGACAGTTCAAATAAAAAGGATGATTTTACTGCAACGATAAATTTCGAAACTTCTTAAGGTAGTTCCCCTGCGACAAACTCAACCAAAAGTTACATACCGTATGTGCGTTACATATGTGTGTAAAGGGTTGATAATTCGTGGTAAATAAATTTAAAAAGCACACAATATTGACTCGGTACCAATAGATAATACGACAGATATCATCTACTGTCGTAAAATTTATTCTATAAGTGTTTATGATCTGACATTGCGAGTAAACTTTTTGCCGAAACTGTGCGGGCTATGCCCCAATACACAAAAAAGGTGACATCTCTCGCGCTCGCGCTCGTTTGTTTGTAGAATATGTCGTATAAGGCCAAAATCGTAGTACTTCTCGAGGTTATATCTTTTGAACTAGATGGTAAATCATCTTCATGTTTTTTCACAATATTCGCGATATCCTGCTCTTGCTCCTCCTCGTTTTTCATCAATTTCTTGATTTTAGTTCTGACGGTAGAATTAATAACGTACTGTTTGTCCATGCATGGCCCATATGTTACGTGTTAATCGAGCCAACTTCAGGTATAAATATCTCGGGTTCGGGATGGTAAAACTTGTTAAAATTGCACAGATTTTTGAATAACGTATTAAATAACACGTATGCCAAATTTCAACCATTTCTTAATTCAACGATCCTATAGGGGAACTACCTTAAAACACACCGCAAGGGTGAGAAAAAGCTAATATCAAAAAATATGAGCGTGGGAAAAAAAGTTGGGGCCGCAAAAGATTTAAAACACGTTAGATTTGATCGGTAGCCGAATCAAAGAAACATTTTTCACAAATGGGTATATGGTCAAAAATTATTATAGGTTTAATGCCATCGGCCCTTGGCGAGGATCCTCCTCTTCGGAAGAGTAGGTTGCCTCCTTTCAGTAGCGAGTTTTTTTTTTCCTTTCGGTAGTCCAGAACTTCAGGTATCAGATCGAATAGGATTTTGCTCGCGAACCTTAAGATTCAGTGCGGACCTAATAGAGAGGCTTTGCAGTGGCGTCGACACCCAGTGGCAAGCGCGTATCTGATAGAGTCACTTTGCAGTGACGTCGACTTTCAGGAGTAACAAATTTTCGAGTATAGGGAATTTTACAGGTTCTCGATTTTGCTGCTCAGTCGAAAGGGCGCTCGAGTCGTTTTTCGCGAGTGTCGGTAACACAGTACCGTGACAGTTCGCGATGTTTGTTAAATACGAGTGCGCGAAGTATAATATTGAAGTTTATTTATTAACCCGTCAGCTGGCGCGCTATGAGGCTTTTTCTCACACTTATATTAAATCGATTATTACTCGAAAATTTCAAATAGCATAAGCATTTGAAATTTTTTCAATCTTCACCAAATTTATTCTTCTGTATGATAGAAGAGTTAAAAAAGATTTTCAATTTTTGTTTTTAAATTTTTTTAATTATTATTTTTTCGTTTTTAGTTTTAATTATGATGGTATTTATGGGTTTTTAAAAATAAAATAAAATAAAATAAAATTTAATAGCCACAATCACTGTAGCAAAATTGTTTTCAAGAATTACCCAATTCCCAAATACATTTCTCAACAAGCAGTTGGAGCGACTCGTGGAGACGGCAATTGGAGACCAAGACCTGATAATCTTCCCTATGTTTGAATCGAACAAATATCATCGGTAAGAACGAATCCCAATAATTCCAAACACCCAACAATCCTAGAGTGATCGATAAGTAGAAGAGGCGCGTAAAGATAATTAGATTTGAGAACAGATGGCGCGATAAATACGAAAGCGTATGTCTATCAACAACCAGTGTAAAATAAGTACGGAAACGAATAAAAACTGTATAAATTAAGTTATGTGAATAATAAACTTTTATAAAAAGGGAATTTTTGTTAGCATAAAGTGTACTTATTTCGTCTCTCTGATCAAGACCAGCGACACGAATTCGATGACCCAGAGAAATAAGGAAGAGGAGAAATCATCGGATAAATAAATTTAAGTGCAACGAAGTTCAGTTCTTCGCAGTACATCTCGGCATTCTGAATTAAAAAGTCCTTAACCACTTTGATGTCCGACGAACCGTTGCTTCGTTATGGCATGCTCGCTGTCAGCGCGAGATGAGCACATTATAACTAAGTAACGGTTCGTCGAACGCCAAAATAGCTGAAAACTTTTGAGTTCAGAATGATCAAATAGGTACAGATCTCAGAGATCGGGTGGTTGACGTGAGACACCCTGTAAACATAAAAACATAACAACACACTTTCCCGACACTATTTCGCCCGAATTTCCAACATTTTCGCCCATAAAAAGTAATACTGATGATCGCGCGCGTTTGTTTAGGCTCGGTGTCGGCCATCTTGTCAACCTGTCAAAACGACGAAGTGACATTTACGAAAATGACAGGCCGCCGCCTAGCCTGAAAGATTGAAACTAAAATCGCGTACGTGATTTCGCACACGTTTTAATAATAAAAAATAAAAAAAACTTTCTTATAAATGATATGTCGCGCAAAATTAAGGAAAAAAAATCAGAGAAGACGAATAAAATATTCAAGCGATAAAATTATTAGAAAAATAACGGTAAAATTGTGATTGAAAACATGTTGATTTCTGCGCATGCGACAAAGGAAGGGAATTAACTGAGACGAGCTTTTTTTATTGTTTTCAAAATAATTAAAAAGACTTTCATTACAGAAAAATCAACAATAAATAATCAAATAAAAATAAAAAAGACTAAATACGTAAAAATTGTTATAAAAAATTTCGAAATACGAAATTTAAGAATTTCTGCGCAGATGACGCGAAAAATCAAAGAATCGAGACACGGATCGATGTGTAAGAATGAAAGAGTGAGGGAACTAAGCGCGAATCGTAAAATATACATAAATGAGCGTACGCAGAATGGGTTCGAGACTACTCGGCGAGCGAATCAGAGCTCGAGTGCGAGAACAAAGGATTCGCTGGGTATAAAAAGCCGTGCACCGCACCAGTGAACACGCATTCTGCTCATTCTGGAATCACTCCTCGGAGAGACAACAAACTCTCAGCCGCAGAGTTACTCCCCGGTTCTAGCAGTAATGAAAATAACCTCTCTTCCTATAAATTCCTTAATGCTTGGAGTATCGAAATGGTTCGGCGATGTTTAACTCTCATAGTCCAATGTCAATCCTCATTTTTTTCATTTTTCCTATCTTCCTGTGGGTGCTTAGGATATCGGAGCGGTTCGATGACGTCCAATACCCATAGCCTGGGGTCTACATCCTTCCCCGTGGGGTGTAGGGTTTCGGCGTCGTTCGGTGACGTTCGGGGCCCATAGCCTCCTCCAATTATTTCACCATTTTGAATTTGTGGCTGCTAGTAACGGAAAACCTGTTTGCTTTTCAAATTAACAATTACTATTTAAAATAAAATATTTTTTTTTTATTCAAAATTATAATAAAGAAACAATTAGCTGAGTCACTAGTTCTTTTCATACCCAGTAATCTTCAGTTATCTTGAATTTGATAACCCAAAAGGCCGCGGTAATAATTTCTGTTTATATCGAGTCAATAAATAAAATAAAAGTTAGAATTATATAAAATCCATCCACTTTTGGATTATTAATATTTTTGAACTCTTTTTCATCCACGCTATTAAATCAAAATTCGAATTATTGCATTCTCGGCATACAAAGCCCGATTTAAATGGATCGTTATTATTATATCAAATTAGTCCAAAGATTATAGATTATTATTATTATATCGAGTCTACAGGACATCATCGATTATTATTTGATTATTAATTTTCCTACAATTCATACAGGGGACATCGTTTTTCAATCATTCTTTTCAAATCTTTTCAAATCGATTAAATATCCTTGTTTTCATATCAAAGCAATCCATGCGATATTATCAAATAAAATAAAATAAATGTCGTCGTTTGAAAAATTAGCGCGAATTAAACAAATAATTATTTTTATTCTTACAAACAACATAACATATAGCAATATAACAATATAAAACAAATAATTGTTTTATCGTTTCTTTTCGTTACGATTCGTAATATCTACGGATAATTTCATACGGAATCATTCAATATAATAGAATAAGCGCAAATAAAATAAAATAAATAACACAAACGCGATAAAAGAAAAATCTTTTCATTCATTTATTATACAGAATCAAAATTTAAAATTTTGTTAAATTGAATAAATTAATTTTATTATTGTTTTAAATCGAACCGACGCGTAACGATGTTTAGCGTACGGAAAAGGCATTCCGTTACAATATATTTGTATAAAACTACATATAACCTAATATTTTCCAGATACAGCCGTATATAATGATATATACTTGGATATAGTTATATTTAATCTTATATAATAATATATGTGTAATTTCAATAATTTGTTTATATTGTTGTATATAAGCTTATAAGATATTACAGAATCATACACAGACTCATATGAAGCATGTCTGACTATATAAGTTTATGAATTATTATATATAGTTATATACAAATTTTTATAATGAAACATGGTATAGTCATTCAAGCTTAATATATGTAGTTATATAAAATCTTATTGCACGATATAATAAACTACTATGTACGGCCGAATATGAAATATATATGGCCATGTATACCTGTGTATAGTAGTAAAAGAGTTACAGTGTGAAGTGTTTCTTTTGCACGTCACCTAATTTATCGAAAATTAGCATGGCGCGGAGAGATGTGCCTTGTTTCGTCCAGGAATTCCTCTCGAGCGATCTAACAGAGCAAATATTTAGGCGTATGATTAGATTATTAATTTTATTTGTATTGTTTATTTTATATTTCGTGCGAGCGACCGACGGCTCCCTCGATCGACAAAGCAACCGTCGTAAGCATCATAGAGAGGAGAGAATGGTCCTAACATCGCCAAATTCGCCATCGTCGCGACAGCCCGAAAATTCAAGCGGTCAGCAACGGGTCATTATTTTGAAGCTCCTATCCCAAGCTGTCAAGCTCACGGTTACTCCAGCAGACCTCTGGATCAAAGGGCATCGATCTCGTAGTCTCAGGGAAATTGATAAAAATCCGTAGATCCCGATTATCATCGAAGATCTACAGAGACACTTTGATCTCCGCTCAACCAAATTAATTATCGACACATCGATCGATCCCAAATCGTAATTGTAATTATCGATTACCGTGAGTAGGCAAGGGATGGGAGGTTAGGACCCGCAGTCGCTGAGACGTTCTTTCCGAGTAATCTCGAGGACTTGAGTTCTGGATTACAACGAGATAAGGCGTGTTTCCTGTGTCATTGCCAGAATGCCATTCAAGAAACCAACACTCCAGAAATTTTGTACGGATCGAGATCGATGTTGTACCGTATCCTGATCCAAGAAAACCGTAGCGGTGAGCCAGTAGCTGGTGAATCAACGCCACGGGGAAGCCAAAATACATGGCGTGTCTGATTATCATAGCAAACCCAACTCTCGTCGCCAATAATGATTTTATTCAGAAAGTCCTGCCAATGTGGACGAAGGAGCAGACTCTCACAAATTCTGACACGAGCAACACGATGGCGTTCAGTCAAGGCATGTGGCGTCCATAGTGATATTACTTTACGATAATCAAGCCGATTAAGATGGCGATTAAGATGGCTATTTCAAAGCTTCTATATGTCCCAAGTGTTGGATTGAGGGTGTCCCTGACCAATCATGAAACCGAAATTTTTGGTGTCGGTTGGGTGTTGGTTTTTTGGGTGTCAAGTATCCGATTTAGGAACGAATTTATGGGTGTCGACACCTATCTTCGCTGCTTGTTTTCTGGTGTCGTTACAGAACTATCCCGTGTCGACACTTAAATTGGTTCGAGCCAGAATTTAGTTTTGACACCCGAATTACAGGTGTTGACACTAAAATTTTTCGAGCTAGAGTTTGGTTTCGACCTCCGAGTTACGGGTGTTGACACTTAAATTTTTCGAGTCAAAATTTGGTTTCGACCCTCGAGTTATGGGTGTTGACACTTACATTTTTCGAGCCATAATTGGGTTTCGAATCCCGAGTTACCATTTACTGACTTCACTTCTCTCTTGCTACTACTGGTGAAGATGTTGACTGCATTTCGTCTCGGGTACAGCGGCATACTTCTTCTTCCTTTCTTTGTAGTTGGCTCCGGTCTTCACATGTAATTAGTGGGAAGACGGGTTATATATTGAAACGCGAGCCTGTATGACCGTTGACGAGAATCATGCAGCTGCTTTTGGTCGCGTAGCGGATGTTGCGTGAAGCTCTTTAGTGATATAATACCCTCAATTCAGGTGTCGAAACCAAATTCTGGCTCAAAACAATTTAAGTATCGACACCCTTAATTCAGGTGTCGAAACCAAATTTCAAGTACATACAAATTTGCGCGTTGTTACCTTTATTTCTAGTGTTGACTCCCAATGGACAATACCAAAGACACTGTAATTTTTAGTGTCGACACTAAAATATAATTTCAACCAAAGTAAGTGTTGACACTCATAAATTCGTGCCTAAATCGGATAGTTGACACCCAATTTTCGGTTGCCCGATTTGTCAGGGGTTAGTCCAGATAGTAGCGTAAAGCATCTTCGTCAACGCCAGAACGACGTTGATCTTTACAGCTTGTATCGCCCTTATCAAAGCATTTATACCAAAACCATACTGTCCGATCACTCGTTGTCCCAGGTCCGGATGCTGCGTTGATTCTTTCAGCTGTTTCGGACGAAGAAGGTTTTCAGCTTTATACCCCTTATTTATACCCCTTATTTCGAGAATTCTAGAAGGTACTTACACATACTATAACTTTTTCGAACCTGCTTCTGTAAAAAAACGTGAACCTCAAAAAAATACTAGTTCTGACATAACTTATAGGGCAGCCTTATATTCAACGTTATAAATATGTTTATTACAATATTTCAAGTATTTTGGGTGCATAAGTTTTTTTTATTTTCAAGTATTAGATTCTATGATTGCAAAAAAATTAAAATGTTAAACGTATGCCCAATGAGTGTTAAATTCAAAGATTCGTTTTTTTTTATGCCATTAATTTAAATAAACGGTATAATTATTCACAACGACCACATGGCGATGGTGTTGTGTACTCAATTATTCACAATTTTAGTTTTCTCAACGATCTTAAGTCTAATGTGTTTATAGACCAAATTACTTCCGTCAACAATCAAAATAGATTGGCACTGTAACGAAAATTAAAATAGTCGATCATTCAGTAGAAAACAATAATGGATTTATATCGGATTTCACATTGATAAAAACTTACTGCGTCTTTATAAATCTGTTGATACTCAACGAATACTTTGCTAAGGTTGTAGACATTTCTGATTTTCTTTTTTCCAGAAAAATGAACGGGAATCAAAGAGGAGTATATTACGCAACTAGGGAAGGAAGCAGGTCATTTCAAACCGCACAGAAAGCGAGGGTGCTTGCCTTCCGGGAAAGATAGTCCGCTCGAAACGAAAATTAATGCGATTTGAAAATAAAAAATAATCGAAAAAACTGCATATTCCAGTATATACGAATGCGGCAGCGTTTGTGCTGGCTTTTTTTAAATTCTTGGCGTCGAAACACTGCCGTGGCCATGGTCTAGAGTCACGGTAGCGACTCGAGATAAGTACATTTATAAAAGAGAGTTCGCTCCATCTTACATACAGGTCTGGGAACTTATGGGGTGGGGAGTGATTCATATATTGAGGCAAAGATGGTGGTTCTCACTTTTGCCACCTGCAGCGCTGCCACCTTAGAATGAGCCAATCAAAATTAGGTTCGAACAGCTGTTTAATGATGCTAATTTTTCGGAAAGCAATATTTTAATTAGAGTGATTTCAATTGGAAAAAATGTAGTTTGTAAAAAATATATGATTTGTGGCGAGATCGACTATTGTTTGGGATTCAAGAAAACGTCCATGCTTGTTATGGAAACTCATCTCTAAATAGCAGCAGTGGTAGAGTGCTTGTTTCGTACGTGAGCAGTGCGGATTTAAATCCCGTAAATGTTAATTTTTTTCTTGATTAGTTCAATTATATGCACACTTATTTTTATTTGTTATTCACTTATTAGGTTTATATGTTGTTTTTCCTTTTTTTAACAGCATTAATACAGAATTCATAGGATAAATAATATTTTTAACAGCAATATGTATATTTTTAAAAGCAGTGTTATGAAAAATTATCCATTAAGGCTAGGAGTCATACCGACTGGGCCGCCATGAGTGCGAGAAAGATAGCTGCAAATTTCGAAAGTGAAATTCTTCGACACGGTTTGACCGATTACAAAAAAGCCCTGTCAGCCCATTTTTGCAATCGCCCTGCATGGGCTGACAAAGCTTTTTTGCAATCGGTCAAACCATATCGAAGAATTTCAACTTCGAAAATTCGAGGTGAGGTTAGGTGACTGATCCATCCCCTTAAGAGTAGCGGTAGCGAATCGAGACAAGAACATTTATATATAGATATACCTGGCAAAGACGAAATTGTTACAAGACTTTTTTACTCGAAGGATCGCACATTCCAACTGTTTTCGAAAACTTTTGAAAATTGTTTCTTTAATATTTTATTAATTATAGCATTTTGAAGGATTATCCGAGTTCACGTATTTTTTATTTTTTTTCTTTCGATCGTGACTATTTAGAGCTCTGTAACTTCGCACTTATTGAAAATATGAATATTTTATTTTTTCGTTGCATCAAAAAAGTGTGGTTTTTTTCGTACACATTTTTGATGCTCATATGTTTTTTTCGTAGTCGCTGTCTAGTGACACTAGTAATACTGGTATAAAAATTTGGTGATATTTGCGATCCTTCGTGAATGTGACTATACCTATATATTTCTGAACAGTTTTGACTTCCCGTTTATTGTTATGGAGTGACAGTAGTGAGGTTATAAAGATCGTATAAGTGATACCTGACCAACATTTTTTTCGTCAGTTTTAATTTTTGTTAGGGCGGCAGCCGTGATTTTTGGTCAGTGCATTACTTAATAGTGATAATGCGAGAATTAAGTGTTCATCATATTGATTTCAACGAACTGTTCCCAAATAAATTGTGTGGAAGGAATAATCTTATAAGTAAGTTATATACATATCTCTTGTACTCATGGTGGCTTAGTCGGTATTTTACATGGCTTCAAGCAAGAAGAATTTTCATTGGAAAAAAATTGGCTCAAAGTAGATCGCTTATTTTTTGTTGCATAAATTTACACGCTGTACTATGATTAATAAACGTTATTATAATCTTGCTAAGCAGTACGGTTGTAAGTTGTGTTCCGTTCAAATTCTTTTAGCAGGAAACATTGTTAGTATAAATTGGTTATTTCGCAATCTCAAAAAGAGAATGAATACATGAAATAATATTCTATCGGAAATAAAATGCACAATAAGTTTTGAAATATAAAAATAATTAGAATGAAAGAAACCCAAAACGGAATCAAGTGATACGAAATAATTTTGAGCGAAAAGATGTTTGATTTAAGAAAAAAAAATTCATAAGGCTTCACCAATTTTTTTTTACATATTGCTCTATTGTGCCCGCGAAGACCGTCACGTGGGGACAAGTTATCGAGGACGGGTAATTTGGGGATTATTGCCAATAATTGAGCCAAAACTCCAACTCAATACTTTAGAACAAGTTAACGTTAGGTTTATTGATAAAGTTAAAAATTAAAATGTAAAGTCAAGGTGTTTTGCCTTGAGACCGATCGTTCAATAATGTTCTTGTAGAATGTTGTAGACTGTCGCAGACTGTCGAATTTGGGCATTGTCTCTGCTTTTATTGATTTACGAGTTTCCCCCAAATGGTATCGATTTTACCCCTTCTATTGATTTATTACTCGACTATCGAACGTTCTCGAACGTTCGGTGGCGTAATGCCCTGTCAGCATTTTAGGGTGCTCTCGATCGGGGTCGATAGACTCATGTGGCGATCGATCGTAGGAATGTGCTATCTTACAATTTTATTTATGCTGGCCAATATATATTATGTTGCCAATCAATTTATGTTGCAATTGATTTCAGCTAATTTTTCTTCCTCTTTGCTCTTTGGTCCTTTCCGTTTGACCTCGTAGACGTGTATTGTTCTCGAGTTGTGGCAATCCCACCGCTGCCACCAATGTTGTGTCCGTGAAGACCGTCACGTGGGGACGAGTTATCGAGGACGGGTAATTTGGGGATTATTGCCAATAATTGAGCCAAAACTCCAACTCAATACTTTAGAACAAGTCAACGTTAGGTTTATTGATAAAGTTAAAGATTCAAATACAAAGTCAAGGTGTTTTGCCTTGAGACCAATCGTTCTATAATGTCCTTGTAGAATGTCGTATACTGTCACAGACTGCCGAATTTGGGCATTGTCTCTGCTTTTATTGATTTACGAATTTCTCCCAAATGGTATCGATTTTACCCCTTCTATTGATTTATTAGTCGACTGTCGAGTGTTCTCGAACGTTCGGTGGCGTAATGCCCTGTCAGCATTTTAGGGTGCTCTCGATCGGGGTCGATAGACCCATGCGGCGATCGATCGTAGGAATGTGCTATCTTATAATTTTATTTATGCTGGCTTCCTGTTGCCAATCAATTTATGTTGCAATCGATTTCAGCTAATTTTATGTTGCTATGCGGAGCACAACAGCTCATGAGATACAATTTGTCATCAATAAACGTTATAAAAGAAAAACTCCCGTAGTACTTCTGCCAAAATACTTTTTTCCAATGAAACTTTTGCTCTCGAAATTTTGTGCGCTTTTTTTTTTTGTTTCAAAATATCGTTTCGTTATGATTTCTTTTATTTAAAAACTTCCAGTGCATTTTGATTCTATTGAAGTATTTTTTCGGTACCATTTTTTATCGAATATTATTCGATCCGAAAAAATTCAAGTTCTTGCTTATTCGTAGTTCTCTTATGCATCGTATCTTCTCAGCACTACTGTACGTTTGAAGTATTCTAATAATTTTATAAATATGACGGTTAATTACGAAGATTGAATTCATTTAAACACTTCTTAGATCAATATTTCACAATGCATCTTTAGTCCCGATATAGTGGCGATACAGTAGCTCGAAATTCGATCATGTATCCATTTTTAGCCGAAATCATTAAAAAATCGCTTGAGCGACCTTTAAAATTTTTATTCAGAATCCAATTCTTGAGGTAATCACTTTTTGATAAAATGTTACCATATTTTGCTGCGATACCGAAAGAAATGTTGATTCTTTTGCATCACTCAGGTACGTATACAATATATACATGTTTAATTGGCAAACTATGAAGTTCATACAAAAAGTCAACAAATCCCTCCAAAAAAACAGTATAAATGCTGTAAAAAAAGTTGAAACAAGTACATTTATTCACCCCAAATAGTTGTTCCAGTAAAAAAATCCCTTCTGAAAATGAAACCCTAATAAAAATTATAAAAGAGATTAATGATTGTACGTGGCTCTTAAAAAAAATTTTTTTACAGAATGGTGGTGGTTTGAAATTTTTTTCATCATTTTTTCGATTGTTCGACTTTTTTTTTATTTATTTGAGCTGTCTCAAAAAACAGTAACTATCGAAATTTTAAAAGTCAGCTACGTACAACCTTAGTTACTGCAGTAACGAATATTTGAAAAAAAAAAATTTAGGTCGGTTCATTGATCTTCGAGTATTCCTTGGGACAAGGTCGAAAACAGTTGTTTCGAGGAAAATGCGTTTAAATTTTTCGTTGCCTTTTTTTGACATAAAATGAGGTGTTAACTTGAATATTGATACTTACTTTTGACTTGAAAATTTTGTTTACATAATTTTGAACATGTATACTGCATGAAAACGAAAAAAAATATAGAATTATTTGACCGATCACAGTGGCATTCCCCCTTAACAGAAGTTTCTATTATAACTTTTTGTGAGCATTTGATTTTTAGAGACATCTTTGTCAGGGTGGATTTTGTGAGCGGACGACATTTCGTAGAATTTAGTAACTTTTTGTGATTGTCCAATTTTTTAAAGGGAGGGTCTCTCACAACAATTTTTTTTTGGGATTTGGTTTCTCAGAAGGTTGTCGTAACACAGAATTTTTTAACGTTTTGTACACTCCAATTTATAGTGCGTATTTATTGAGATTTAGATCATGTTTTTTATGCGACTGACTGTAAAAGTGCGAAATAGCTCGCCGTTCCTTTGAAAATCTGTGAAAAGTAAACGAAATTGATTATTTTTCGTAACGTAATAAATATTTCGGTGGAAATTGAAGATAGACCTATTAATATTGATACTGACGGAGAGCATTTGATAAAGGTCCAGAGTAAATAATCCGTAAGCTCTGCAAATAAAGGGCCGTTGCGATTTCATCATAATAATGCCCAACATGATGTTGAATTCCTTACTACGGTCTATCCATGGACAGTTGTAAGCAGCCAGCGCTATCCTGTTCGACTGCCATAATAAAAAAGAAAAAAAACTGTACATCAAACTCTACCAAAGTTCATTTTTTCCTTACCTGTACTGTTAATTTATGAGAAAACCCACAATATATAGATGCCTGTATTATGACAGTAGCAGTATGAAATAGACCCTTGGTAACTTCTTCCCAATTCCTGTATCCTAGTTCCTTGTAATAAATTATTTATCTGGTTTAATTTTTTTAATTTAATAATTATCATTGAATTTAAATGTCGAACTGTGTACTGTTTCATATTCATTATTTGGTCTGTATGATGATTAGAAATGGCAAAATTCATTTTTTCGCATCATAAATCATTTTTACACGATTTTTTATACGACAGACTTTGCGATTTATAAAGGAGAATAAAATCTTGTCTTTCACGTACTGTTTTTTCAACAGATATGTTGAATATTTAACGCACCAAATAAGCTTAGAAGTCAGATCTAATAACAAAATAAAATTAACTTCGATAATATAAGTGACAACATTTCATGACAATGAGTGATCCTTTACGTCAAGTTGGACTATTTCGCCAATATTGGTAACTTCATTGCTCATCTGACATCTATTAATAAACAGAAATTTATTTAAAGTAATTCATTCTTATGAACAGGATTCCTTGCTAGGACTTCGTTCATTTTGTAAAATGCATAAAATTCATTTACAGTACACTTTGAAAAGGCCCATTAAAATAATTTGTATTACACTGAGACCCCGATTTAAGGAACAGGGACGAGACCGGCTCCGCATCGCAATTGCAACAAATCAGAGTTGCGCACAATTCGTCTTTCTGTTTTTGGGTACCTGACGCAAGGCCGAATTGGACCAGGTGCTTCCCCTACCGAGTGTAGAACGATTGATATTCGGCGCATTGTGGGAGAAATTTCATCAATTGAGGTCCCTAAAATCGGGGTTGCAGTGTAATTAATAATTAAATCGTATAAAAATAATTAATGGATTAATTCATTATGTCCCATTGACAACCTTCCATAAATCTAGTGTTAATATCGCTTTAACGAACCAGGCAAGATATATATATATATATATATATATGTAATCAAAGCACCTTTTGAAGATGAAAAGCGCACAAGCACATATTAATCGTGGTCAACGACAAAGTCAAGAATACTATCGGATTGAACATTTCCTCAATCGTTTTGCAATATCTATATAAACAGAAATTTGGTATAATTGGAGTTAATGTGTTTCAGTTCACATTAATATATTTTATTGTAGCCAAATACTTTTTTTTTTCGATAATGAAAATTAATTTTTAGTAATACGCGCTTCGAAGTTCAATTTTCGATTGATATATAGTGTGCGGTGAAAATTGGCTAATTTCTCAATGATTTAGTGTTTGCATTACATTATCGAACTGATTGAAAAAACCTTCTTTTTCACGGTTGATAATTTCTGTTATCAAGTTTTAGATATATTATAACATACTTGAATGTAACGATGTTCATGCAAGGCAACAACACGGCAATTCGCTACAACTGTTATAATTTAAAAACAATTAAATGAATAAGGGAAACGTATGTACAGGAACCCTTCACATCGCTGAAACTTAAGTAAGCAGCTGAACCTGTCCTAAAGCATATAATAGCAAAGGAATTGAATATAATCACAATTGATTTTTGAATCTCAAATCGAACTTTCAAAGCAGCCCCACATAGCACGGAATATTGTAGCAATGTTGCTGGAATCTTGCAATATTGCATATTTCCGGAAAATATTGCTACAATATTACAGAAATATTGCCATCGAATATTATAAGATTCTTCCCATAAATATATTGAATAATTATTGTAAGAATATTACCATAAACATATTGCATAAATATTGCCATTAAGAGATTAGTTTACCCTCGAGCGGTCGCGCACGTGTATTTTATACCAGGAGGTCGATTTTTCATGAAAAAACTGCCCAGTTTTTGACGGCTGACCCTGCCCCTCAAGGTATGTTTCTATTATTCTTCAACACTGCGCGTAATAGAGTTATCGGCTGAGAATTCAGACTTCAACCGTCCGCGAGCGCCAGGATGGAAACGAGGACAGTCCGGACTATGTGCAAATTCTTCCACAAAACTAAAGTGTATAAAATGCAATCGATTTCTATATGGAAAAAAAACTATTAATGAATTTTGCTGACATATCAAGTAATCTAAGCTGAAAATATCTTTCAGATGTAAATATTTTCTAAGTCATTGGTAGCGTAGTCGATAGAGTATTGGGTAGTTGCATACAGTTAAGGGGTCTACCCTAATTAGAATTTTCAAAAAATCGATTTTTTTTTATTGCATTTTTCGAAAGTCTACATATTTAAAAGTATCATACTAAAATTTTATGATGATTCTAGCAGTCTACGTGTACTTTTGAGGGTACTTTTGACACGAAAACTTTCAAAATCCTGCTCAATACACAACCATATGGCGAAGATTTTATCGTAAAAAAGTTAGAGTGCGTCTTACACGTTGCAAAAAGAATTTTCAAGCGTGCTAGTGAAGCTAAAAAAATTCTTTCACAGGCACGAAAAGCTGCAAAGAAGGACCAGAAAAAAACCCCAGCGAAAAAAAGTGCAACACGAACAGTTGTCGCGAAAAAGAAAAAAACCGTCGTTAAAAAAGTTCCGGTTGTAAAAACTCAGGATTTAACGATCAAATTAATGAAAGAACTGTCAAAAAACTATGGTTTAGCAATTCAAAGACACAGCATTCGTACTGTTCTGAATCCTGGTGTAAATACAAGAAAGCTGTAAAAAATAATTCTGTTCATAAGTTCAAACATCCTCCTGCTCTCGCTAAAGATGTTCAAGAAGTTTTAAAACCGATCTGCGATGATTTGACAACACAAGAACTACTTGAAAGATGCCTCGGCCGAAACACGCAGAATAATAACGAATCTTTCAACAACTGCGTCTGGTCAATGGCTCCCAAACATATATTTAGCGGAAAAAAAATTGTTGAAATAGCGTGTCGAACAGCTTCTTGTATTTTTAATGAGGGATTACAGCCAGTATTAAAAATCTTGGAAGTAATGGGCGTCAAAATCGGCCCGACCGCCGTGCAGTTCGTCGCTGACCGTGACAGAACACGTATACAAGTTGCGAACCGCCGCAGCAGCGATGCCTCTAAGGAAGCCAGAACGAAACGAAGGCAGGCTATTTTGGATGAGAATGGGTACTATGAAGAAACTGAAGGCATAATGTATGGTGCAGGTATCGCTGATTAGACGTAAGTAAGATTTTTTCACGATTTTTCGTTAAAGAAAACTTTAAACGCGTTTTTCTCAAAATGACGTTTTTGGACGGCTTGTTGATAAAATCTCCGAAACTATTCAACTGACCCTCACCAAAATTTTACCACATGTTCTTTATGACTATAGCTATAGCGCATATCATACGAATTTTGAAATTTTGAGTGTAACTATTTTTTTTTTTTCAAAAAACGATGAAAAAAACGTGATTTTTCGTAGTTTTTGAAAAAATGGCCGCCGTTTTGTCATTTTTGAAAAAATCAAAAATCGTATGATATGCGCTATAGCCATTTATCTAATGAATCTAAAACCATTTTTTTTTCCCGGATCATCCATTCCAGAGATTTCATCAACGGCGCACACCCATCTTTTTTTTTGGACCTGTCTTCTCCCCCATTTTTGTTTACAAAAACTGAGTGAAATAAATATGAAAAAAAAATTTTTGTGTATTTTAAGAGTATATTTTTTAGGCCTAACACTTTTTATATCCATATTTATAATTTATACCGGTCAAAAAAATTTGTGAAAATAGTATTTTTTTTGCCCGTCTAATTAGACGGGCAAAGGGGTCTACCCTAATTAGGGTAGACCCCTTAACAGGTTTTTTTTTGTCGCGCTACTTTTTTCCTGTACCAAATTTTTCTGGCCTCCTTTACAGGTCATATTGATGTATACTAAAATCGTTATTTTAGTATACATCAATATGACCTGTAAAGGAGGCCAGAAAAATTTGGTACTCAACCTCAATATATCTTAACTATTCTTTAGGTTATATTAATCATATTTTGTTCTGGCGATGGACTTCTTTCGCGTAAGGACACGAGCCTCAGCACCCTTAATATCGTTTGGTTATCTTTTTTTGTATGTTAGAAACCATGTAGGTTTTGTATGTAGTGTAGTTTCAATTACTTGATTTGATTAATACGAAATTAAAACAATTTCGTCACGGTCGTTGCGAGTTTTAAACATTTTTGTTCCTACAAACTACAACTACAATGATAATTTATACTATCAAAAAAATTTAATTTTTTGTTTCAATTTTTCTATCATCCTTCTATATGATAGGGTTAATTTATTCTTTTCATCCATGATTTTTTCCGAAAAAATAGCATTTTTTTATGTTTTATTTATTTATAACAAAAAGATGTATATAATAAGCGGTTCTCAGGAATTACACATTGTTAGTTTCATGTCTGAGGATCACATGAAAACGTATCTTATACAAAAATATCCAGAGAATGAGATTTTAGAGCTGAAAAACTGTGAGGAAAAAGGTGTCGCGTATACGTGACACCGTGCATGAGAGGGTTAAAAGTAAATAGACGCAATTTCAAATGCTTGTGCCAATTGAATTTTTTGAGTAATTATCGTTTCAATAAAAGTGTGAGAAAAAGTTTCATAGCGCGACCGCTGACGGGATAAAAGCTTGTAATGACCATAAAAAAAGTATTTGCTAGTACGCAGGCTAGATACGTAGGTCATCCCAGTAGCGATAAGAAATTTTATTTGATAGAATCGATTGTACGGTGTTTACGTATTTCAGTAATATTGCAACAATATTTCAGCAATATTTCGATGCTGTGTGGTAGGCATTACAAAAATTATTCTACGTAACATGTGCGGAAGACAACGAATCCGATGGCGCGTAAGTTGACGTCGCATTAACTTCGACTCATGATGCATTTACACTCATATACTCGGGTGGTCATCGCACTTGCCCTCAGTTTACGTCGTATACTATACTCGTTCTTAGGTGAATGCTTCATAAGCCTTCGGCCCTTGCAGAAACTTCGCGCGCAACATGATACGTTGTTTTATAAAATACGATATTACTACTTTGTTGACTAAAAAAAAAATCCTCTGCGTGCATTTTTTATTGCAATTGCAATTTTTTATAAAAGTAATTTCCCGGTAACACCTTGTTATTTCTTCAAGTTTCGGAATAACCCTTGATTTTTAGCTTCTAAAGTAAGCATCATGATCAATAACAACTGTTTAGCAATTTATCCATTAAATCATACTTTTTCAATATTTTTTTTTGTTATGCACCAATGCAGACATGTGGTGAATCAAAAATAGATAAAATGCGAACAAAAAGTGCATTGCTAACGAGTATAATTCACAATGACGTTTCACGATCTCCGATAATCGATGAATCAATTCTCTCTCGTTCATTTTCTGTTGATTGTTCTCAATGCTTATTATGTGTTCCAAATCATGCCCAAGTACCTGTTCAATGAATGAAAATCTACATTAAAAAATTTCTTGTAATCATAATTCATGAATAAAATAAATATCACATTGTTGTGAATTGATGTATCACAGTGATCACAGATTGGGAAATTGATTTTCTTTAGTCAGATAAAGATTGCTTCATGAAGCTGAAATGGAATTGATATAAGGATACTATAATGCACATTTGAAGCGGTCTATTATTTATCTGTTATTTTAGAGGAAAGATTACAACTCATGATGAGCAAATTGACATTTATTCTGCGTTCTGTAAAATCTGGCTGATTTCATTTTTTGTAAGAGCTACTAATTAAGTTTTTGTAAGAGTTTCTAGAATGTATAAAAGTTCGATATTTACTCAAGAGTAAGTAGTGGAAAAGGGTGACAAGAGTTTTATGATTGAATCTAATAACTATTTTATCGCAATCTAATAGAAATAATAATAATATTAATAATTACTCGAAATTGGATTGCCACATGTGTGGTCAATTGAGCAAATACGGTGTCTGCAGCCATCCAATAAAGTGCGACAAAAAAAATCACAAGATTTTCCCAACTAATGCACAAGATATATTTGGTTGGAGTTTCAGTTGACCATGGATATATTGCTGGATACACCGTAATAGAATAATCGTACGATACGCTCTCATTTTTTTCAAAAGCGTGATAGGTCAACCAAAGTCTGGGAATGAAAAGAAATTTTTCATCATAAATTTTGCAAATAATTAGGGCTAGTGATCACATTTAATTTAATCCCATTTGAAGATTTCTATATATGTTTTGTTTCTCACATGTACGGTCGTGCGGCGTAACTAATGATACCGGTCACCACCATGATGATATACAATTTTGTCACATAATATGTGTGTTCGGCTGACTTTTTAATTTCGAGCCTAATCACATCTCGTAGATTCGCTTCGTCCCACAGAATGGATAACCGCAGCAACAGGATACGAAGCTCTTTCCACCAAGACCACAGCCTCCAACCCTTGTACCGAGTAAGAGGAAAGGATCGAATAACTCGCCAAAAACTATCGCAATGTTTGTAAGAACAATTTTTTTCCCGCGCACCTCTTCTAAATAAAAGCTCATTTTGTAGTAATTTCTACTAAAGTAGATTTTTAGAATGAAAAATATCGTTAGATCGAATTTAATGATTCTATTTTCATAGGATCTAAATTATGGAGCAGAGATATTGAGAAATGATGTGAGTTTTTTTTGGAAATGTTCTTACCATGATGATAAAAGTGAAGATGAATAATTAATAATTCAGTATATTTTACCTCGGTGAAAACTTTTAAAAATTAAAAAAAGAACGCCAAGTATAAAAAAATTGCACCTTCAGTTATAAATTGTCCACCTAACACTTTTATTGTTACTTAAAAAAAAAATCGAAATCACAATTTTTCAATATAGTCAAGAAACGTACGTGTACGTACAAGATACGTGCCACACAAGTTCACTGCAAAAACAATACAAAATCTTAGCGTGCATGCTTAAGAAAAAAAATCCCGGCGAAGGAACCATAACCGGAGCATCTAGTACCGGTCTTGTTCGTCTAATTCGTTCTCAAATTAACCAGTTAACTGGTAAGGGCCTGAGCCGCTTTCCGGGCCAAATCTGGTACGATCGAGTACACTTCAAAAATCGGTACAACCATTACGGACGTTTCTGATTTCGAATTTGGAACCAAATTTCCGATATCACGCATCCAAACAATGAAAAAAAATAGATGTTTTATTTTTTTTATTGAAAACATTTTTGAAATTTTTCAAAAAGAGAGTCCTATCGCAGCCTCCACGTGGCACACTCTGGGGCTGTGACTTTCAGTCACTAGCTAATACAAGAGTGTTTCTTTTCGATTTCAAAGTATACTTTGGGTCATCATTTCGAAAACCGTTGTAAAATACACTTTCAGATGAGATAAACGATGATGAATTTGTAATTTCGTAGTTCAGACGTGAATTCTACGATGCCGAAAACCTATGCATGCCGAGTTTCATTAACATGTCAGCGGTCACATACTACGAGACTTTTTCTTACACTCCTATTAAAACGATAATTATCCGAAAATTTGAAATAGCATAAGCATTTTTAATTCTTTCTATCTTATTCAAGTGTATTTTCTTGTGTGATAAAAGAGTTCAAATTATTTTTTTCTTTCAATTTTTATTTGGTCTTTTTTTTATTAGTAATTTTTTGTACCATCAATTATCGTTATACTTATGGTTTTGGTGAAATAAAAATGTTTAAAAGTAATAATTATTATGGTGAAATTATTTTTAAATCCGTATTTACCAAATTAAGCACTTGAAACAGTAAATGTGAGAAAGTCTCTTATCATGCGACCAACGTTTAAAGTGTAAGTAGCGCATCTGCTGACAGATTAAAATCGGGTAAATTTTTACATTTCAGTCCGTCATATTAGATCCGTCGTTTGGAATTTCGAAATTTTGAGTTCAGATTCGGATTCAGCGACCCAAAAAACCTTTGGATACCAAGATTCGTTTATATCCATGTAGATTTAGAGGAATTATTCAATGTACGCTTATATGCGTTATTATCAGTTAACTGGTTAACCTGTGGCGTTTGGGAGAAACATGTTAACTCCAAAAATTGCACTGGTCTGTTAAAACTAGTTTCATGATCCATTTTAATCCTTTTCCAATTTGATCAATGACAGTTCCATTAATACCAAAAGATATTTAATTCAATTGGTCCAGATTTATGATAACTTTTTTGTTTAATGTTATTGAGTTCGGAATCGGGATTTTCTTGAAGCATATTTTATGCTGTAAAAAAAAGTGGAAAGTACATTTACTCCCCCCAAATAGTAGTTCTGATAAAAAATCTCCTTCTCAAGATAAAACCCCCGTAAAAACTAACCATGCAAAAATTCTCTCATCCACATCAAATCGTTCAAAAAATTATAGGAGAACCCTACAAAATATTTTTCAATAAATTAGGAACTCACAAAAAGTTATAAGAGAGCCTCACAAAAATGTACCAATCAAATCATAATCTCACAAAAGATGCCAATTCAAACCTGATAAAAAATTACGTTTAAACATTACAAAATGTCATTAAATAAATTAAAACTATAAGTGCATCAATAGTCAAATAAATTAAAAGCTATTAACCTCTAATAAAAAATCTTTCAATTAATTGAAAGTACAGTTGTTCTACAGTGCAGTTGTTCTATAGAATAAGAATGAGAATAAAAAATAAGTATGAACAAAAATCTCGATACAAAAAAAAATTCCAAACGATAAAAATTTGTTTAAAAAAAAAATTTCGGCTGACAGTACTTTATCTACAGCATTTATACTGTTTATTTGCGGGGATTTGTTGACTTTTTGTATGGAATTCATAGCTTGTTAATTAAACATGTCAATATTGTGTACGTACTCGGGTAATGCAAAATTATCAGCATTTTTTTCGGTATTACAGCAAAATATGGTAATATTTGTTCAAAAAGTGGTTTTCTTAAGAATTGGTTGCTTAATAAAATTTTTTAAAAAACACTCAATCGATTTTTTTTCAGTTTCAGCCAAAAATGAATACATGATCGAATTTCGAGTTACTGTATCGCAATTATTTCAGCACTAAAAATGTATTGTAAAATACTTCTCGGACAACTATTCAAATGAATTCAAACTTCGTAATGAATCGTCAAAACTTATAAAATTATTAATTTACTTTAACGTACAGTCGTTCTGAGAAGATATAATGCATAAAAAAATCAAGAACAAATAAGAACTAATTTTTTTTTAAATTTTGTAAAAAAAAATTGTTCGAAAAATGTTACACCGCAATATACATGCTATCAAGAATAAAATTTACTAAAAGTTTTCAAATTAAATAAAAAATCTAAATAAAAAAAAATCTTCGGAGCAAAAGGAAGTATGTGAAGTAATCGTCGGATTATTAACCCATTAACGCCGAGGTGATCAGAATTTTTACTAACTTTTCAACGTGTTTATTTATTATGTTCTCGGATCAAAAAAATAATGCAATACCTCTATTCCTACGCGGAATTCGATGCTCTTTCAGAATCTCAGCTCAAAATTTCGATTAGACACCGAGAAAAAAAAATATGGCCGATTTAAACGTGAAAAACGTGAAAATTTTCGAAAAAAAATTTTTTTCGCTTTTTTTTTCACAATGATACCGCAAAGCTATCAACTTTTTACAATGATCAGAGGTGATCATGGCACTCGAACATTAAGAGGAATTTTTTTCAGAAAAATTCATCGACGCGTTTTTTCAAAATGGCGGCGAGAATGAAAAAATTTTATAAAAATCTTAATCTATCGGTTTCTTCAAAACTATAAACTTGAGAAAAAAATTTCTAAGAACAAAAATGGCTTAAAATTAGTCGAATAATACTCTTAAATTTTTTCAGAATTTTTGAAAACAATTTTTAATTTTCGAAAATTTCAAAAAATCCATTTTTTCAAAAATACCTGAAAAATTTTTGGAAAAATTTGAGGGTGTTTACCGTGACTAATTTTAAGATTTTTTTGTTGTTAAAAATTCTTTCGTAAAGTCTATAGGTTTAGAGAAAAAAAAAAATAAAGTCTATAGGTTTAGAGAAAAAAAATTTTCTTGAATGGTACATAAAATTTTGTTTCTATCTACCACTACAAAATTCACGAACAAACTCGTATATCCTTTCACTTGTGCATGGACACATATGTTGTATACAATTTTTACATGAATTATAGGTAAAGCATATAAAAAAAATATTAGTTTTCACTTTTTCAATACATTTGTTATGTCACGAAAACGTTCAAAATCTTCTGCTTCATTGCATGCAGAGTATGAATCAGATTATTCGGATAGTGATTCCGACGAAAACATTTTGATTCCGAATGCAGACAATTCAGGCTCCGATGATTCTGATTCCGATTGTGATTCGATATCTGATTCAGATTCTGAACATGAATTCACAGTACCAAATATTACTTATAAAAAAGCTTGTGCTACTTATTCTGAAAACTTAGATAAACTTGAAAAAAATCACGAATTCATTTGGATCGATGGCGAGAAATCATATCCAAATACTTGTGAAGAAACAATATTATTATCTGAAGCTACAAAAAAGAATATACAGGCGTGCGAGCCTTTCCAATTGTTTGAAACCTTTTTTTCCGCCGAAATGAAACAATATATAATTGATGCGTCTAAAGAGAATAATTATGATCTGAAATTACAAGATCTTGACACTTTTATAGGTATAGTTATTTTCAGTTCATTCAATAAAAGAAAGTCTCAGAGAGATTATTGGTCATCTGATCCATTCTTATCTAGTGAAATTGTTTCTTCTGCAATGACTCGCGATAAGTTTGAAGAAATCGAGTCTAAAATAAAATATTCAAAAGCTGAAGACAAGGATCCAAACGATAGAGGGTGGCGGGTTCGTTCGATGTTGAAATTTTTCCAAAACAACCTCCTAAAGTTCGGAATATGGAAAACTTCTATATCTATTGATGAAATGATGGCCAAGTCTTATGCAAAAACTGTTTTGAAACAATTTATTCGAGGGAAACCAATAAGGTTTGGTTTGAAATTTTGGGGTTTATGCACTTCAGACGGCTATCTACTAAATTTAGATCTATATTGCGGTAAAAATTCCCAAACCGGAAACAAATTAGTAAAATGTGCTTTAGGTACTCGTGTAGTATTGCATTTATTAGAACCTTTTTTTCGGCTAATAAATTATAATAAAATCCCTGCATTTCATTTGTACTTTGATAATTTTTTTACAAATATGGATTTAATTTTACACTTGCAAAAATTACGTTTGAAATGCACTGGCACTATCAGAGACAATCGAGTCAAAGAAAAGAATATACTTGAAAAGAAAGCTCCACGAGGTACTTATATTGTAAAACATGATCGAAATAGTGGCATAAATTTCATCACTATTATGGATTCGAAGCCCGTTTCAATAGCTTCAACTGCTGCAGGTGTAAGTCCACTATCAACTTCGAGAAGATATAGTTCAGAGGCTCGATCCAAAACTGATATACCTTTTCCGCAAGCTTTTCATTTGTACAACAAATTTATGGGTGGTGTTGACGTGCATGATGGACACTGCAATAATGTACTTCCAAGTATACGTTCCAAAAAATGGGCATGGGTCGTTTTTATAAGATTTATACAGGCATCCATTACAAATGCCCACGTAATTTTCAATGCTACACGTGATGGAAAGAAAAAAGTGGAATAAAAGAGTTAACTAGTTCAATTGCTAAATATTATATTCAAAAAGGTCAAACAAGTAAAACACTTCATACACGATCTAATAGGGACAAATTAAAAAATTGTTCAAATGAAAAATGTCCAATAAGAACAAGGATCTATTGTGAAAAATGCAATCTATATGTATGCAATAATTGTTGGGCAAAAAAGCACTGATAAAAGAAATGTTAAAATGAAAGACAAGAAGACTCACGAAAAGAAGCACTCCGAAACGTGAGAGGCAAGGGGACTCACGAAAAAAGCACCCCGAAACGTGAGAGGCAAGGGGACTCACGAAAAAAGCACCCCGAAACGTGAGAGGCAAGGGGACTCACGAAAAAAAGCACCCCGAAACGTGAGAGGCAAGGGGACTCACGAAAAAAGCACCCCGAAACGTGAGAGGCAAGGGGACTCACGAAAAAAAGCACCCCGAAACGTGAGAGGCAAGGGGACTCACGAAAAAAAGCACCCCGAAACGTGAGAGGCAAGGGGACTCACGAAAAAAAACACCCCGAAACGTGAGAGGCAAGGGGACTCACGAAAAAAAGCACCCCGAAACGTGAGAGGCAAGGGGACTGACGAAAAAAAGCACCCCGAAACGTGAGAGGCAAGGGGACTCACGAAAAAAGCACCCCGAAACGTGAGAGGCAAGGGGACTCACGAAAAAAAGCAACCCGAAACGTGAGAGGCAAGGGGACTCATGAAAAAAGCACCCCGAAACGTGAGAGGCAAGGGGACTCACGAAAAAAAGCACCCCGAAACGTGAGAGGCAAGGGGACTCACGAAAAAAGCACCCCGAAACGTGAGAGGCAAGGTGACTCACGAAAAAAAAGCACCCCGAAACGTGAGAGGCAAGGGGGCTCACGAAAAAAGCACCCCGAAACGTGAGAGGCAAGGGGACTCACGAAAAAAGCACCCCGAAACGTGAGAGGCAAGGGGACTCACGAAAAAAAGCACCCCGAAACGTGAGAGGCAAGGGGATTCACGAAAAAAAAGCACCCCGAAACGTGAGAGGCAAGGGGACTCACGAAAAAAGCACCCCGAAACGTGAGAGGCAAGGGGATTCACGAAAAAAAGCACCCCGAAACGTGAGAGGCAAGGGGACTCACGAAAAAAGCACCCCGAAACGTGAGAGGCAAGGGGACTCACGAAAAAAGCACCCCGAAACGTGAGAGGCAAGGGGACTCACGAAAAAAGCACCCCGAAACGTGAGAGGCAAGGGGACTCACGAAAAAAAAGCACCCCGAAACGTGAGAGGCAAGGGGACTCACGAAAAAAAGCACCTCGAAACGTGAGAGGCAAGGGGACTCACGAAAAAAAAGCACCCCGAAACGTGAGAGGCAAGGGGACTCACAAAAAAAAAGCACCCCGAAACGTGAGAGGCAAGGGGACTCACGAAAAAAGCACCCCGAAACGTGAGAGGCAAGGGGACTCACGAAAAAAAGCACCCCGAAACGTGAGAGGCAAGGGGACTCACGAAAAAAAGCACCTCGAAACGTGAGAGGCAAGGGGACTCACGAAAAAAAAGCACCCCGAAACGTGAGAGGCAAGGGGACTCACGAAAAAAAGCACTCCGAAACGTGAGAGGCAAGGGGACTCACGAAAAAAAAGCACCCCGAAACGTGAGAGGCAAGGGGACTCACGAAAAAAAGCACCCCGAAACGTGAGAGGCAAGGGGACTCACGAAAAAAAAGCACCCCGAAACGTGAGAGGCAAGGGGACTCACGAAAAAAAGCACCCCGAAACGTGAGAGGCAAGGGGACTCACGAAAAAAAAGCACCCCGAAACGTGAGAGGCAAGGGGACTCACGAAAAAAAGCACCCCGGAACGTGAGAGGCAAGGGGACTCACGAAAAAAAGCACCCCGAAACGTGAGAGGCAAGGGGACTCACGAAAAAAGCACCCCGAAACGTGAGAGGCAAGGGGACTCACGAAAAAAGCACCCCGAAACGTGAGAGGCAAGGGGACTCACGAAAAAAGCACCCCGAAACGTGAGAGGCAAGGGGACTCACGAAAAAAGCACCCCGAAACGTGAGAGGCAAGGGGACTCACGAAAAAAAGCACCCCGAAACGTGAGAGGCAAGGGGACTCACGAAAAAAAAGCACCCCGAAACGTGAGAGGCAAGGGGACTCACGAAAAAAGCACCCCGAAACGTGAGAGGCAAGGGGACTCACGAAAAAAGCACCCCGAAACGTGAGAGGCAAGGGGACTCACGAAAAAAAAGCACCCCAAAACGTGAGAGGCAAGGGGACTCACGAAAAAAAGCACCTCGCAACGTGAGAGGCAAGGGGACTCACGAAGAAAAAGCACCCCGAAACGTGAGAGGCAAGGGGACTCACGAAAAAAAAGCACCCCGAAACGTGAGAGGCAAGGGGACTCACGAAAAAAGCACCCCGAAACGTGAGAGGCAAGGGGACTCACGAAAAAAAGCACCCCGAAACGTGAGAGGCAAGGGGACTCACGAAAAAAAGCACCCCGAAACGTGAGAGGCAAGGGGACTCACGAAAAAAAGCACCTCGAAACGTGAGAGGCAAGGGGACTCACGGAAAAAAAAGCACCCCGAAACGTGAGAGGCAAGGGGACTCACGAAAAAAAAGCACTCCGAAACGTGAGAGGCAATGGGACTCACGAAAAAAAGCACCCCGAAACGTGAGAGGCAAGGGGACTCACGAAAAAAAGCACCCCGAAACGTGAGAGGCAAGGGGACTCACGAAAAAAAAGCACCCCGAAACGTGAGAGGCAAGGGGACTCACGAAAAAAAGCACCCCGAAACGTGAGAGGCAAGGGGACTCACGAAAAAAAAGCACCCCGAAACGTGAGAGGCAAGGGGACTCACGAAAAAAAGCACCCCGAAACGTGAGAGGCAAGGGGACTCACGAAAAAAAAGCATCCCGAAACGTGAGAGGCAAGGGGACTCACGAAAAAAAGCACCCCGAAACGTGAGAGGCAAGGGGACTCACGAAAAAAAGCACCCCGAAACGTGAGAGGCAAGGGGACTCACGAAAAAAAGCACCCCGAAACGTGAGAGGCAAGGGGACTCACGAAAAAAGCACCCCGAAACGTGAGAGGCAAGGGGACTCACGAAAAAAAGCACCCCGAAACGTGAGAGGCAAGGGGACTCACGAAAAAAAGCACCTCGAAACGTGAGAGGCAAGGGGACTCACGGAAAAAAAAGCACCCCGAAACGTGAGAGGCAAGGGGACTCACGAAAAAAAGCACTCCGAAACGTGAGAGGCAAGGGGACTCACGAAAAAAAAGCACCCCGAAACGTGAGAGGCAAGGGGACTCACGAAAAAAAGCACCCCGAAACGTGAGAGGCAAGGGGACTCACGAAAAAAAAGCACCCCGAAACGTGAGAGGCAAGGGGACTCACGAAAAAAAGCACCCCGAAACGTGAGAGGCAAGGGGACTCACGAAAAAAAGCACCCCGAAACGTGAGAGGCAAGGGGACTCACGAAAAAAAGCACCCCGAAACGTGAGAGGCAAGGGGACTCACGAAAAAAAGCACCCCGAAACGTGAGAGGCAAGGGGACTCACGAAAAAAGCACCCCGAAACGTGAGAGGCAAGGGGACTCACGAAAAAAAGCACCCCGAAACGTGAGAGGCAAGGGGACTCACGAAAAAAAAGCATCCCGAAACGTGAGAGGCAAGGGGACTCGCGAAAAAAAAGCACCCCGAAACGTGAGAGGCAAGGGGACTCACGAAAAAAAGCACCCCGAAACGTGAGAGGCAAGGGGACTCACGAAAAAAAAGCACCCCGAAACGTGAGAGGCAAGGGGACTCACGAAAAAAAGCACCCCGAAACGTGAGAGGCAAGGGGACTCACGAAAAAAAGCACCCCGAAACGTGAGAGGCAAGGGGACTCACGAAAAAAAAGCACCCCGAAACGTGAGAGGCAAGGGGACTCACGAAAAAAGCACCCCGAAACGTGAGAGGCAAGGGGACTCACGAAAAAAAAGCACCCCGAAACGTGAGAGGCAAGGGGTCTCACGAAAAAAAGCACCCCGAAACGTGAGAGGCAAGAGGACTCACGAAAAAAAAGCACCCCGAAACGTGAGAGGCAAGGGGACTCACGAAAAAAAAGCATCCCGAAACGTGAGAGGCAAGGGGACTCACGAAAAAAAGCACCCCGAAACGTGAGAGGCAAGGGGACTCACGAAAAAAAAGCACCCCGAAACGTGAGAGGCAAGGGGACTCACGAAAAAAAAGCACCCCAAAGGAGACAAAGTTCTACCACGTCCACGCCGTTGTCTCTGGGTAATGCTAAGAGTAGAAAAAAACAATGTATATGCACAGAATCAGAAAAGAAGTAGTCAAGGAACACTTGAAGGAAATTTTTCCAAAAATTTTTCAGGTATTTTTGAAAAATTGGATTTTTTGAAATTTTCGAAAATTAAAAATTGTTTTCAAAAATTCTGAAAAAATTTAAGAGTATTCTTCGACTAATTTTAAGCCATTTTTGTTCTTAGAAATTTTTTTCTCAAGTTTATAGTTTTGAAGAAACCGATAGATTAAGATTTTTATAAAATTTTTTCATTCTCGCCGCCATTTTGAAAAAACGCGTCGATGAATTTTTCTGAAAAAAATTCCTCTTAATGTTCGAGTGCCATGATCACCTCTGATCATTGTAAAAAGTTGATAGTTTTGCGGTATCATTGTGAAAAAAAATGCGAAAAAAATTTTTTTTCGAAAATTTTCACGTTTTTCACGTTTAAATCGGCCATATTTTTTTTTCTCGGTGTCTAATCGAAATTTTGAGCTCAGATTCTGAAAGAGCATCGAATTCCGCGTAGGAATAGAGGTATTGCATTATTTTTTTGGTCCGATAACATAATAAATAAACACGTTGAAAAGTTAGTAAAAATTCTGATCACCTCGGCGTTAATGGGTTAAGATAATATGTCTGCTTCGCACTAGTCAAATGAGTGCTAAATTTTAAAAATCCATTTATTGTTCAATGGGTCAATTTCAATGGATTAATTAAATTAATTAAAGGGTGATGTGTATTATTGTCTTATTGTCTTATGTCCTATTATCTTATTGTCTTGAAAAAACTTTAATAATGATGGATTTGCGAAATAATTCACTGATAAATGCAAAATTCCATGATGTTATATTTTTATCGAGATTTTTCGAAGAATAATCCGTATTTTCCAACCGATTTTAATGCATCACGTCTTATTTTATTCCTCAAGAGATCCTCTATGAATTCACCGCGTAGGTTATTTCTAGACTTGTTAAGGGGACTAGTCATCGAAAAATCTCGAATTTTTTCGTTTTTTTTTGTATTCTGTTACTACAATTTCTTCCAAACATTTTGGCGCAAAGACAACTGAAAAATTGGCAAAATTGAGCTGAGGAGGGCAATAAAAGTCCAATACTTCGCTAACGGTTAACGGCTGACGCGTTGCGTTAAACGCGTTTTTCTCGAAACAGCATTTTTTACTAGTTTTGCCGCGATAATTCAAGAACAATTGAAAATATCGTCTTGATTTTTTTTTTTAATGAAGATATCAACTTTCTCTACAAAATGAACCGATGCCTATGTAAAAAAATCAATTTATTATTATTGTTATTACATCAAATGTCATCCGATTTCCGATGTTTTTCAAATTTTAGCTGCCATTTTTTTTATTTTTGTTTTTTCAAAAATTTTCGGTTCAGTCTGTAAAGAAACATCCCCTCAAGAAAATGGCGTTTGGGAATTGCCGAAAACTTTAACCGGACACTCAGAATCGTGGCAATGAGGGAGCAGTGTATGAGACGCGTGGTCTTCTTTATCCGTCCATATCTCCCGTAAATATTTATATTTTTGAAACCTCAACTACTGAATTTAATAGCCAAAACTCCAATAAAATTGTTGCAAAAAAGAAAATGTATGTATGTTGTTTCGGTTCTTCACAAATGCCATTTGAATTTTATTCCATTTTCGGCCTATTTTTGCTGCCTCGTCCCCTTAATATGAAAATTACAGTAAGTTAGCTTATGAATATTTTTTTCAGCCAATTAAACAATTGGCTACAACAATAAAATGATGACACTCAAAAAAAATCCACACGGTGAATTTATAGAGGATCTTTTGAGGAACAAAATAAGACGTGACGCATTAAAATCGGTTGAAAAATATGGGTTATTCTTTGAAAAATCTCGATGAAAATATGACATCGTGAAATTCTGCATTTATCAGTTGTAGGTTTTGCAAATCTATTATTATTAATATTTTGTTAGGTTAATAAGACATCCTGCAATACAAATCAACCGTCAATTTATTTAATTAGTGCATTAAACTTTACATAAACACATTTTGAAAATTTAGCACTCATTTGACTAGTCTGCCTCAGCTATTTTACCTTAAGCCCCAAGTAGAATATTACGCAAGTATAGGGAGGAAAAATAGGGTATTTCAAACAACGTATAAACTTTCCACCCATATTCCGGGGGCAAGGGTCGTAAGCACCTGGTTTGAGATGGCCTTTTTCCTCCTGTGTTATGCGGGTTCATGACAAAACACCGAGTGACTAAATGTCGGCGACTATATGCCGAGCGGCAAAACGCCGATGCGACTATACGCCGATGACAAAACGTCGATGCGACAAAATACAAATAGTGAATAGTAATGTCCAGTGGAAATATTAGTTTTCAGGTTTCCAGGTCATTATTTAAGGAATAACCCTCCTAGGTTTGCATATTACAGTGTCCATTATCGCTACACCGTATACCATCATATCACACCATGCATCATGATACACCATATACCACCATATCACACCATGCACCATCATATCACACCATAACACCCAAATACAACAGACATACACTCAGCAAACTATACAGCAATACTTACTTTTTTCAATAACAGCCAACAAACATAAATAATTGGCTTGGAAGTAATTTCAGTGGCATCGTACACGTCACGATCCGAGGATCATTTAATACTAAAATTGGACACAAATGCCTGGCAATCGCGTAATAAAATCATACGATGTTATATAATCATAAAACATAATAATAATATGATAATTCTCTCATATGATTTATTAACATTTTTCAGATCATAATAATGATATGATAATAGTGTGAGAGAATTACAGATCATAACAATCATTCTCGTTCCATAATTGTAGACCATAGCAGTGATTCTCTCACACGATTAATTCACTTTTTTTATTTGGTCGCATCGGCGTTTTGCAATCGGCGCCTAGTCCGGTCGGCATATAGTCATATATAGTCGGCATATAGGCATATAGTATAGCTCGGCGTATAGGTGCCGGTATTTAGCCACTCGGCGTTTTATCGTCGGCATTTTGTCGTGTCACCGTGTTATGCATACTATTTTTCACCATATCTCAGCGGTCAATATAAAATCGAACTTTCCGCAGAGATATGGTGAAAAAAAAATTCATATAATCGTGACCAAGCACTGTTCATAAATTTGTGGCTCTGTTAAAAAATGAGGGATTTCGATCCATTCTAACGATACAAATTTCAAGATCATTACTTTAGCGATTTAAGATCATTGCCATTTAAGGGGATGGGTCAGTTGACGACACACTTCGCCGCTGTCCGCCATTCCTGGAGGTACTGCAGAGTTTGCAACGAGCTACCGCAGATGCCGCTAGATGTAACGGCGCGCGTCTTCCATCAGGTTTCAACGCTACGCCCTGGGCGAACATGAGAAACCTAATGAATGACGTTTGTCACGTGCGTATGTGTGCGTTAGCACCACTCACACTCAAGAGAGCGGAGTCGCTCGAAACTCGTAAGGCTGGTACGCGAGGCCATGCATGTATATGCACATGCACACAAAAAACACACATATGTAGATTGTTAGAAATTTTTTTCATCTTTTCGACGATTTTTATCGTTGAATAGTTCAATCAAAATTGAATGCTCTAGCAATAACTGCTAGGTTCTCGCTGTAAAAAACTGGTGTAAGCTTATAATCAATTAATAATTAAAAATGAGTAATTATACTTCAAACGAAAGATTCGTTTGTATGTATCCTACGATTTTTATCGTTACAAGCTCAATGTAAAATGAACTCTCCAGTAGTTTTCACTGCTGGGTTCTCACTTGAAAAAGCGGTAAAAGTTAATAAACAATTAATATTGTTTATACGAAGGAACCACAGTCCTTTGCTTTGTCTCCAACGATTTTTATCCTTGAGTAGTTCAACGTGAGTTGAATTCTCTAAAAGTGAAAACTGCTGGGTTTTCGCTTGAAAAAGAGGTGGAAGTTAATAAACAATTAATATTATTTATACGAAGAAACGATAGTTCTTTCATTGGTCTTCAACAATTTTTATCCTTGGGTAGTTCAAAGTGAATTGAACTCTCCAACAGTGAAAACTGCTGGGTTCTCGCTTAAAAAAGCGGTGGAAGTTAATAAACAAATAATATTGTTTATACGAAGGAACGATAGTTCGTTCGTTTGTCTCCAACAATTTTTACCGTTAAGTAATTCAATGTGTGCTGAACTCTCCAACAGTGAAAACTGCTGGGTTTTCGCTTGAAAAAGCGGTGAAAGTTGATAAACAATTAATATTTCAAGAGACGCGGTAGCGGCTCGATTGTTTATATAGAAGAACGATAATTCTTTCGTTGGTCCTCAACGATTTTTGTCGCTGGGTAGTTCAATATAAATTGAACTATCCAACACTGACAACTGCTGGGTTCTTGCTTGCAAAAACGGTGGAAGTTAACAAACAATTGATATTGTTTATACGAAGGAGAGATAGTCCTTCCATTTGTCTCCAACGATTTTTATTGTTAGTCAATTCAATGTGAATTGAACTGACCAACAGTGAAAACGGCTGAGTTCGCACTTGAACAAGCGGTAAATGTTAATTAACAATGAATATTGTTTATACGGAGGAACTATAGTATATCTTCATGTTTGAGAGATTGACAGTGGGAAAGACAGTGACAAAGAATTAGAGAGTTTGAGAGGAAACAAAAACAAATTGGAGGAAAAAAAAGTTGGGTTAACTCCGCGTAGTCTTGCAGACAGAAGTTTGGATACTTCCACGATTTTTTTATTTTTATTGTGCCTGTTGCCCATACATTCGTTTCACTTTTCTCTGTATATTTTTTGTCTTATTTCACAACAGCACACTTGTCACCAATTCACTAAACCACAACACTTTCTGTCAAATCCATGAGGCTTACTGAACGTTAATCTCGAATATGCTTCTTCGTTTCTGTTTACGAAACGATGGAAGAAGCCTGTCACCGTACGCGCCCCGATCACTATTGCCTCTGATCGGGTCTCCCAGACAACCCTAACTTTGGAATGTCACAATGTTCGTAATTTGAAAAATCCTATAGTTCTTTTACATATTTAGCCATACCTTTATATATAGTATAACATCTACAGCAAAGTATGACGCTCATTACGCTCAGAAAAATGTTTTCTCTTATCGCAAACACATTTTAACCCCCAAACCCAAAATTTTCAAAACGCCGGTATTCGACGGGAAAGTTGTTTGAGAGCATACCTCTTTTTCGATAAATATGTGTGACCTCTCTAGTGTCTAACTCTGTTGGGAGAACATTCATTGTTTCCATAACCGCCGCGAAAGCGGCATCGAAAAGTTTAGTTGGTGTAAATTTGCACCGGTGTACGCTTTAAGGTCAAAGAATCGTGGTCTGTGAAAATTAAAAAAAAAAAAAAACAGTGTGTTTCGCAATCAAGGACCATTTTTGTATTCAAAGTAAGTGAATTCATCATTTCTTACACGATTTACTAAAAAAATGAAGTCATTTGATGTAAAGACAATAAAAAATCCTTTCGCATTTTACGTTGTACGAGCGATAAAATAGTCAATATCGATGACTTTTTATACATACATTCTTGTTGGTGATTTTAGTAAAAATATTAATTTCATATTTGTAAATGTTTCATAATGAGTTCTGAAAACCCTCGTGTGCGACTATCATCAGTCAGCAGTCTGGTAGAGAATGCGAGCGTTTTTTGGAAGTATATAATTTGTATTCCAGCCATCATCGACTATTTTTGTATTTTCAATAAAAAATAAAAGTTTGTGTGAGTAAAATAATTTTTTTTCTTCCCTGTATAGCGTAAAATGTAAAATTTCATTATCAATATGAGTGCATGTGTGAGGTCATGGAAAAAATACTTAATTCAATAAAATTAAGGACGTTCACGAGTAAATCGATTTTCTATAGATTTTCTTAAAATTTGGATGACACATTATTTATAGCTTCCTTAACGGGACAGACCTAGTTAGAATTTTCGAAAAATCGATTTTTTTTTATTTCATTTTCAAAAAGTAGAATCTCTTACGAACATTTTCCGCCCAGGTAAATGTAAATCGGACCATTATTCGCCGAAATACAAGACTTTGTAGCACGTCGTGTCTGAGCCATAGGTAAGCAGGTAGCGGACTTCAAGTGCGTTTTTCTCGAAACCATGTTTTTGAAGTCGGTGATCACTGTAGCTCGAGAACGGCTTTACCGATCGGGTTGAAATTTATATCACTTCTTCTATACATGGTAGTCCTCCATATGAACGAAGGATTTTTTTTTTGGATAATTATTTTTATTTTTAATAGCAAAAAATGGAACTGATATTTTGGTCAAAAAAACACTTTTGACTTTTAACGGCCGCCATTTTGTGAAAAATGGAAATTTTTCAAAACCCTTCGTTCAACTGGAGCATTATATCATTAACTAAAAATCCCCTCCGTTTTTTTTGTTTCAGATGAGCCGTTGCAGCGTGAGCTTGATCACCGCAAACCGTGTTTTTTTTTTGCAGCGTCCTCGGCAATTGACGGTCACCAGCTTATTTCGATATGTATTGCGTTGAAAAAATTGCAACATATACATTACATATGTATCTTTTAAACGGAAGAACTTTTGTTGTGAATTATTTTATCGTTTGACCAAAAAAAAATCGGAAAAAAGGCCTTTTTTTTGACGTTCCAACTAGGTCTGTCCCGTTAATGTACTTGCAAAATTATGAAGACCATGCCCGTACCAAAGTGGAGATATTCGTTGTTGAAGTTGGGAAATTTAACATGCAACGTATAGGCGAGGCATGAGCTTGAGAGACATTTTAATTCATAGCAGTCACAATTTTCTATAGATTTTGATAAAAAACTGCATAATGATAGATATTGATATGAGGAACAAAATGTAAAAAAATAGAGATGCTCAGCCGTGTCGTTCATACGCAATAGCGATTCAAACCTATAAATTTGACGGTATTTTCGAGCGTGCCACACCATGGAGGGGACGACGCTGTGGCGCAGCGGCAACGCTGCCGGGTGACGGTACGTAAGAGCAAGGGGAACGGGGGGGACTACACGCGTATGCACACTGTTATGGATTAATTTTCATGATATTCAACGATTTATCTCACAAAGAATTGCCAATTTAAGCATTTCTGGTCAGATATTTTAATGTATCATAAGAAAATGCATGCATCTCTCAATTTTGGAGACTTTTTAGGAATAACGACACTTTTTCTAAAAATAAGTTGTTCATATGAAAGTTCAACTTTGCAATCGAGATTATAAATATTAAAATGAGATATGAAAAATTATCAACAGTAACAAATAAATTTATTCATACAAAATGGAATATTCCTTTGGTGTTCCGTCTTTCGTGTTGGAATTATTATGGAATAATTATGAATGCGTAAGGTACATAAATAAAATACGCAAGATATTGGTCTTCTCGGAGTAAATAACATTGTTTTTATAGTATTTTTTCATATATTATCTACCATTTGGTCTTCGAAATTGGCTAGAGACGCTTGCTTCTATAATGTTGTTCGCTATGACGGCGTCTCTCTACTGAGCTGAAAGCACGAGGCAGGCAAGCAACGCTGCCAGATCTCCGCGTCGCTCTAAGGATACTTGTATTAATGTATATGTATAGGGTGCGCCAGAGCCTTATTTGTATTAGTGCGTAGAGTCCGTGCTAAGAGTTTCGGAGCAGGGGACGCGACGCGCGCTACACAGCGACAGTTGAACTAAGCCGAGCGTATGCCGAACTTTTGTCTCCGATTTTCATTCGTGAACGTCCTTAAATGCTTTTCAGCTAAAAAAGCGCGTAGGTTTTATTACATTTTGATTACATTTAAAAAATCTACGATTTTTTTTTGTAAAAAGTGAAATATTTGAAATCACTTTGTTTATTTCAATTTTCCTCGCAAGTTTATGATTTGGGCTCAATTCAAGTAACACCAACTGATTTGGCAGGAAATTTTACTCCAAAATCATATACTTATAATCTGCATTTTGGATTCCATTATCACCTCCATACCATGAGTTGTAATCATGAAATCCCTATTCGTAATTGTATATGGTTTAAAGGTGCTAGGAACCACTGTACGGTTTGGGGGTTAATCATTGTATAGTCAAGTGGGTATGATGAACAAGAACGATTTTGAACATTGAGTTTTCAATTGAACGATTGTCCAAGTGGTAAAGGTTTCCATTCACAAATCTGATATTTTGAGTTCAATCTCGATTTTTCTCTTTTCTTTTCAACGTGTTTTACCTTTTGGAATTTAGTCGCATCAAAATTAGCGGTTCGCGTAATTATATAGGTTATCGAAAAAGTATTTTCCGATTTTTTATTAATTTTTGAATGGATTTCTTTAAATTGAAAATCGATGTTATATAAGTACATATGTGCCATTATTATCCTTGACCTTTTGCCATTTTCGGGTAGTTTCATAATTCCATCGGTGTAGAACTTCTGTGGTTTAGTGGCGAAAAACTCGGCGACATGTTTTTCGGCTGCTCTTTTGTCGGCCAATTTTTTTCCATCAAGGAAGTTTTGCAAAGACCGAAAGAAATGATAGTCAGACGGTGCAAGGTCCGGGCTATACGGTGGGTGCATCAAAACTTCCCAACCAAGTTCGGTCAATTTTTGGCGAGTCATCAAAGATGTGTGTGGCCTGGCGTTGTCGTGGTGGAACACAACGTCCTTTCTATTGACCAATTCCGGGCGCTTCTTTTGAATTTCTTCCTGCAATCTGGTCAATTGATGATAGTAAAGTACCGAATCGACCGTTTGACCAGGTTCCAGAATTTCATAGTAGACAATTCCCTTCCAATCCCACCATACACTCAGCATCACCTTACTAGCCATCAATCCGGGCTTTGCAGTCGTTTGTGGTACTTCACTAGGCTTCGACCATGATCGTTTGCGTTTGACGTTCTTGTATTTTATCCATTTTTCATCGCCCGTTATTAATCTCTTGAGAAATGGTTCCATTTTATTGCGTTTTAACAACGTACCGCAGATTTCGATACGGTTAATTAAATTTCATGCAGTCAATTCATGTGGCACCCAAACATCGAGTTTTTTTGTATAACCAGCCTTTGTTAAATGATTCCAAACTGTTTGATGGTTAATGCCTAGTGCGTCAGCGATGTCTTGACAGCTTGCATGTCGATTTATTTCGATCAGTTGCAAAATTTCATCGGCTTTTTCAGTGAGAGGCCGGCCGGAGCGAGGAAAATCTTTCACATCCAAATTTCCACCACGGAAATGTTCAAACCAATTACGCACGGTACAATCAGTTACAGCATCCTCACCGTAAACTGCACAAATTTCTCTGCATGTTTGTGATACGTTATAGCCTTTTCTATAGTGAAAAAGTATCAGATGGCGTATTTCTTCAGAAATTTCACTAATTTTTAAACGTTTATAACTTTTAACACAAACAAAGCCTAACAACACTCTCTTTACAAAAATATAACCTCAAATGTCACCTTTCAAACGCGCGTTGAGTTGGCTCAATCGGATGAGTAATTCCCGATTTACCGCCATCAATACCATCCACTGTCAAAAATCGGAAAATACTTTTTAAATAACCCATGCAGGAATAATCTTCTATGATTAAAGGCTTATTGAAAAAAAAATTAATATATCGGATGAATATAATTAAAAGAAAAAAAATGGCACCAGGGATTGAACTCAAAATGTAGACTTTGCGAGATGAGACTTACCACCTGGCCAAGCTCTGAATTGTAAAATGTATCTTGAAAATCGTTTATATTTATCGTACCTGTTTGAGTTTACAATGATTGAAATTTATCTGGAATAATATCATCTTTTTGAGCGTAGTGTGCGTCATTTATACTTTGCTAGATATTATAATACAAAGGTGTAGCTGAACATGAAAATTTGTGCTGTACATAAAAATATATATTCGTCCTAGGCCACTCTTAGCTCAGAGCAACCAACAACGTATGAATATACATATACACACGACGAGTTCGTGATGTGTGTCCGTCGTATTCGCATACACACGCACACACACACAGATATATTTTATATATTTTTATATAAGGTCTCTCGTTCTCTGCTGGTCCCCCCCCCCTCTCACTGCAACAATGTAGCAAATGTCCTACGTCATGACCAAAACAAAGAAATAAATGTATATTTTTTTAATTTCTTGTGTTATGTGCTTAGACACGTGCATCAAATCCGTGCGCGCAATGTTTACTCCTTTCACCCTTTCTCTCTGTGACCACTGTCTCCTTATGCATTCATGTATATGCGCGGATTTCGAGAATGAAATATATGAGGCATTTCACGCCATTTCAAGCGGCCGTGGCTTCGACCATTTTTTATTTTCTTAAATTTTTTTTATAAAATAGTAGGTAATTATGCAGTTTGGGGTCTTTTCCGAATATCGATGCTAGAATTTTTTTTTTTAACATGGACTGCTTCGATTAGTCACCATTGATGAAATTTAATAAACTAATAAATAAATTATTATTATTAATTATTATTATTATTATTAAATAAATTATTTTATTAAATAAATTTAATAAAATAAATAACAAACTGCATAATTACCTAATTTTTTTTTACGACGATTACTATTTTTTATTTTTTTCAAAACAATCTCTAATGCAGTATGACCATTTATACGATTTTTAACGCTGGTCCGATCGTGGGCCCATTTTTCCTTTTATTTTTTGTTCAATAAAGTAAATTTTTTTTTACAGAAATTCGAAGTTTTTTGTATCAATCATATTTTAATCAAAGATTTAACCAATTACATAGTTTTTAAGCCTAGTTCGATTGTGATCAAATAGGTGTTTCCAATTTTCGTCGAAATTTTTTTTGTCATTTTTTGTTTATGACCAGTAATACTTGTTAGTATTAATAATAGTACACATTTATAATTAGTAATTATAGTGCTCGTTTTACAATTTTTAGTCAGATCCAATAAGTTAAAGATTTTTTTTCCATTACTTTCCTAGAACAAATAATAGAAATTTGAAAAAAGAAATAATAGAAATTCTCACATAATTCATAATTTCTATTATTTTTTCTAGGAAAGTAATAAAACAAATTATTTAACATATTGGATCTGACTAAAAATTGTAAAATAAATACTATAATTACTAATTGTACATGTGTACTATAATTAATACTTACTAGTATTATTAGTGATAAAAAAAATTAATAAAAAAAATTTCGACGAAAATTGGAAACAATCATTTGATCACAATCGAACTAGACTTAAAAATCATGCAATTGGTTATATTTTTGATTAAAATAAGATTCATACATAAAACTTCAAATTTCTATAAAAAAAATGTAATTTATTCAACAAAAAATCGAAGGAAAAATGGGCCCACGATCGAACCAGTATTAAAAATCGCATAATTAGTTATACTATTGTAGACATTTTTTTGAAAAAAATTAAAAATGGCAATCGTCTTTAAAAAAAATAGTTTTTATTTCAGATATAGATAAAACGTTGACAACGATCATTAAAAATTTTTTTTCCATTTTTTTATAAAAGTATGAACCAAAATGAAAAAAATCGATATATTGATATTTGTCGAAATGTCGATTAGTTTAAAAGATATCGGCGTTAGAACGTTTTCAAACTTTCTAAAATCTGAATTTTTTGAAAAATTGTAACTCTTGAAAGACGTGAGAGAAAGAAAAAATCAAAAAATTGGTGTGGATATTCCGTCCATGGAGTACTATTTGGTAATTATGCAGAAGTGTTATGTTTTTGTCGGTTAAAAAGGTCATGCACCACCATAATATTGCTTCCTGTCATGTTTTTTATTCGTAAAGAATGTAAAAAAAAAATTCAGCCCGATTGTAGGTGGAGCCCCACTTCTGCATAATTACCATTATTTTTACCAAAGAAGACCGTGAGAGAATTTTTTTAAAAACATTGATTCCGGATGTTTCGTTTTCAGAAAAATATCATTTCTGTTGTTGTAAAAGCAACTGATAGTTGGAAAAAAATGATTCTATTTATTTCTCCCGGAAAATCCATGCTTCCTACGTACATGCCGTATTTTTTCAAAGAGAGCACAAAAACCGTTTAAAATTCTTGTCTGAAACATTACGATATCACCCCGTAAATTGCCGTAAAACCACCTGGCCACCTTGGTATTGTCACTTTATATATTGGCCCAAACACCCCGAAGAAACCATAATTTGTTTTTACTTCGTTTTTTTGAGAAAAAATCTAAAAAAAACCATATCATGGTAACTTTTTCGACTGTAAGGGACCGTACATGATGCTTACAATGCCAGGAAGTAGGCAATCTCTACATTAAATAGGTGCAAGTTATCAAGTGCGTATACGAGAGTTAGAATCGTTTTTAATTAATTTACGAAATACAATTATTTTGTTTGTATTTTCTTGACCAAAAAGACATTGTTACATGTGAGGTGGCTCTTTCACGCTATTTTGGCTTCGGAAAGATAAACCATTTTTTAAATATTATTCTTTGTCCGAGAGCACTGTCTATATCCCATGGAAAACCGAGAAACAAACGAAATGGATTATATGGCCGGTTCGTCAACGACATTTTCCGTTTTTACAACATTTGAAATGTGTTCTGAATCATATAATTTTTTTTTAATTAATTGTAAACCCCAACACAATTATTAATAATGGGTCGAAAACCTTAATTGATAATTTTCAACATTGTTATTTGCAATATTTGTTTGTTTTTCATATACTTTACAGCCAAAACAGCACCGCAAAAATTACACATTTAGACGTGAGAGAACGCGCACATCGACAGTGGTGCTGCTCTCTAGAGCCTATGCACGGTCCCTGTATGAATTTTTAGATAGCAAAAGACCTTTTTTTAAATTCCTGCAAAAAACTGATAACAAAATTTTGACTATCTACCAATAACACAAGCGAAGCCGCAGGAATGACTACTATCACATTAATTCATGTATTAACATCATTTTACGGTAAATCATTAATCTCCCTACTTTAATACAAAAATATATACCTTTGCGAGAATAGGAAAACAAGAGCCAACTACAGACAAAATCGCAATCGTGGTTTCTGGATCGTCACCCCATACGTCTATGACTTTCCGAATCTCGAACAATACAGCAGCTCCAAAATTGAATAACGCTATTCCGAACGTCATTGATTCCCAAATGTTGGGTTCTCTCGTTTCATTAGTGAATACATCGGCTAGAGACTGCAGCCCCATCATTTTCAATATTGTAACATCGCGCTTGAGCAATGTTTTGAATGATGTGACTTCCACTTCATTATCAAACATATTCACTAATTCCGTTTTTATAAGATGGGAGTGCTATCTAAAATTGTAGATAAAAATGTTTAGGACGATTGAAATGCGTAAATCATATTTAAATGTCATATTTATTCAGCATAATCATTTGAAAATTAGTTTTTCAAGAGTTCCCTCTCAGGGACCACGGCATGTAAGCTTTTCAAAATATTTGGACGCTAACGAAACGATTAACAAGAAAAGAATTCCGAAAAAAGACTTATTTCTCGATAGCTCAAATTCAAATGTTGAAAATTTATTTGAAGCCTTAGAATGTTCCACATGGTTCTGACTCATTTTCTTAGAAATCTATAACTCAAAATAAAACAAAAGTATTGTTTAAATTTCCGACCACCTTTGAACATAGTAATCCGCATTGGTCGAATAACAGTAGAAAATATTTGAAGGAAGTAGCTTTTAAAACATAATAAAATTGAGTTCCAAAAAATTACGAAACCGTGAAAATCACAGTTAAAACAAATACCGCTTATAAAACAACCTACCTTGGCAATAATGGAATGAACCAGTTATGTTGCAGGACAGTTGTAACAAACGTAGTACCCAACGTTGGTCATGGATAGAGGCAGATGGTCACTGAGAACTTTTTTCAAATTTACATAGTCTATGTTGTAGGGAATGTCGTTGCTTATAGTTGAAAGCTACTATCGCATGAGTTTTCCTGTCAAACAAGCGACGCTGTATTAGAGAAGAATTTTTATCTTCGTTTTTGCTGAGCCACGAAGAGGACGGGTGAATAAAATTATAGGAATAAACTTTGTCACTTTTACATCGTACGAAGAATTGTCGACGACACATCTTTGTCTACGACGAATCGCTTATACAGAATGAGCTTGCCCCTAATGTATAGGAATCGCTTTATAAATTATGGCCACGTATGAGGGATGTTGGTAGTGTAAGATAAGTAGTCGCGAAAGAGTTAACTATAGGTTACAACGAGAAACTCTCGTTGGAGCAGTGGCCAATTTTCCCTAATGTCTTTTGTAGTTGTGAATTCTCGCTTCGGCTTCTCTTATTTTTTCCAATATCGATCCTTGTTGTGCATGCACCCTCTTGTAGAACTTTTAGCGATTATTGTTGAGCAATTGAAAGAAGAACGGTTATATTACGTGTGTAAAGTGTGTAGTTATCGATTCG
Organism: Rhimphoctona megacephalus; assembly: GCA_963989365.1. Lineage (NCBI taxonomy): Eukaryota > Metazoa > Arthropoda > Insecta > Hymenoptera > Ichneumonidae > Rhimphoctona > Rhimphoctona megacephalus. The sequence goes on from OZ022417.1 coordinate 12,308,714, forward strand.
TAAACTATAAAGTCCGGCACGCAACAATACATTGTACCTCCACCCGACAGTGTTTCTTGGACGTGTATTTGAAAATGAGAAATAGGAAATTGAGCGAGCAGAAACTCTCAAGAATTCGACTGAACAACAACCACCATGCTAAACGTGCCTTATAAAGTTATCATTATTATACTAGAAATTAAAACAAAATTGTGATTTCATGAAACATGGTGATAAATAAAGCATTATGCCAAATTATTTTGGTCGGTTTAAAATACGGAAATAAAATACTTTTGTTTTCAATTATATGAGAAAGTATCTCATGAGTGAAGATTAAGAAGCAAAGTAAGTATTAAAAAGAGAGTCAAGCATTAAAAAGTCATGTCCTAAGTTATCGGTGTGTGTCGTTTACACGAAAATAATTTAACATGAAAAGTTTTCATATATATTGAAACCATCAGTATAGCTTGAAAGACGTATAAATTACCGACAGTAAAAAATTGCAATTGTGACCGAAAAACGCGCATACAAATTTTAAACAGAAAACAAAAAAAAAGATTTTTCAAACAAAAAATTATGTTGAAAAACGAAATTTCAACTTGCGAGTTCACCGGAATTTTGTCATAAAATGAACGCGTCAAGTACTGCGTTGAAAATTTTTTTACTTCATTTTGTTTAACTATTATTTTTTTTATTTTTTCTGTTTCAATTTTGTATGCTCGTTTTCGGCCGTAATCGTAACTTTTTGCTGTTAAATATCTATTGAACGTCTTTCAAGCTATATTAGTATGTGTAATGTATCTGACAACTCGAAGTGTTGAATTATTTTTAACTCCTGACTGATCGCACGGGCAAAAGTCGGGAGTTATGCGTTTGATCGAGATAAGCTGATTACCTTTCACGTATTTTTCGCATAGAATATTTGTGAAAATATAAGAAAATTGCTTTAAAATTTAGAGTTTGAGCCTGACCAATAATCTCAGCCACAATTTAATGCCACATATGAATTGTTATTAAAACATAAACTTGACAAAAAAAGCAGTTGAATTATATCGAAATAACAATAGATGATGCCGCCATAACTACATTCACTCGCAACAGTTTCAGCAAACTTTACGCAGTTGCTGGTTCCCGTAGCTCTGTGTGTACATTTTTTTGTTGGTTACGTTATTTTTGGTTGTAATTTTTATTAATATTGTTTATTTAAGTTCAGTGCATTTTTTGTATCAATGTTTTTCAAGTGCAGTGCGTATTTTATTTTCTTATATGTTCGAATAACAGCGTAATAAAATATAAGAATATGTTCGATAACAGCGTAATAAAAATATAACCAAAATAAAAAATTGAGAAATGTAAAGTGTCAAGATGCCTCGGGGCTTGGTTTACTCGAAAAGTGGTCGGTACCCTAGCGGAACAGTGAGTCCCGAAAAAAAGACCCAAAAACAAGACCCATTTGGGTCTCGGTCTTAAAGCGACGCGCAGAGATCTAAGAAAATACCCAAATGGGCCTTTTTCGTCCTCCACGTACGAAACTAGAAGTGACGTCACGAGATCCAGTTTGGGTCTCAGGGACCTGGATCCGGGTCTTTTTTTCCATGAATCCGGGTTTAAATTTGGGTCTCGAAGACCTGAATTTGGGTATTTTTTGGGGGGTCGCCACCCTCTTCGCGAGACCCAAATTTGGGTCTCTGAGACGGTACTTATAGCTTTTTTTGAGGGTGGGAAACTCATGAAAAAGATCCTCATTTGGATCTCCGAGACCCAAATTTCGGAGTTTTACCTCGGAAGGCCGCCATTCCTTCATTTCCATTCCAAAGAAAAGGCCCTGATTTGGGTCGCTGAGACCTACATTTCAGCCTCTTTCCACATGGCAGTAATCTGCTATTCAGAGACTACCAATATAGTACCTCTCGCCTTGCTTACGTAACATTGTATTCTCAACAGTGTTGTACCCCATGGGAGTTTCAAAAAATGTGTCTTCAGACGGTCATAATGTATTTCGGCTCCACCAGTATACGCCCACCCAGCAGATGATGCGCACTCGGGAAATGCCTCGACTCTGTGGCACGCAGTGGCCGGAGCAGGAAGCTTCAACGCCCGTGTCAAAAAAGCGACTGGAATTTAGGACTTAGAGACCGAAATCAGGGTCTTTTCTTTCTCGTGAGCACAGACGTTAAAGCTTCTCGCTCTGGCCACAGCGTGGCACAGAGTCGAGGTTGTTTCCGAGTACGCATCATCCGCTGGGTGGGCATATACTGCTGGAGCCAAAACATATTGCGATTGTCTAAAAAGCCGTTATCGTAAACATTTTTTGAAACTGCTAGGGACTACAACTTTGTTAAGAATACAGTGTTACATAAGCAAGTTGAGAAGCATTATATTGGTACCATTTTAATTGCGGGTTACTGTCATGAGGAAAAACACCGAAATTTGGTCCTCCAAGACCACAAACAGGGCCTTTCCTGAACGGTGGCCTTCCGAAGTGAAAGTCCGAGATTTGGGTCTCGAAGATCCAAATCAGGGTCTTTTTGGTGTGTTTCCACCCCTAAAAAACCGTAAGAAAGGAAAAAAACCCATTTGGGTCTTTTTTGGGATTCACTGAACCATTAGGAAAAGGCAAAAAAGGGCCACTTCTGGCGTACAAAATTTCCGTAGTTGCAGTAGCTATCGTAGCTGCTGTAATTTTTTTTTCAATGAATAGGTCGGGTAAAATTGAAAAAAATTGAAAAAGACTATTATAAGTAATTTTTTATTGGGGTTGGTAACCAATCGAAATTGTTACATCTGCGACCCAGGGTTCTTCCCTTTTAGCCTCTCCATCTATTCTGACTATTCTTCGACTCTTCCACTTATTCCTCTAAATGGGCGGCTACACTTGACTTAGTCCCCACTGTATCGCATTTATCAAGGGTGAAGGGAAACTGTAGAAAACCATGCAGATACAGTCGGTACCTAGCTAATACCTTCGGGGGGCAATGCAAATATGAACCTCCTTAGCTGTGATGCAATGAGCCTAGTCCAGTCGGGATGTACATTTTGATTCGGCAAAAGTATAACCCACAATTTTCTTTTTCGAATCGTAAGGGGTGGGGGGGGGGGGGTCATTAGTAGTTTAAATTCAGTTTTTCGACCGAATTTCGCCACGACGTCAACCGCCATTTTGACTTTTGGGTGGTATTTGTTTCTATTGTTACGTCACGGTTTTATGTCCGCCAGATTGTGGAAGGTAATGACAAAATGTCGACAAATTCCTATGTTTAGAGGGGGGAATTTACCCTCCGGGATTGGAACCGGGTGCATTGACGATTTGCGATCTTAATAAGGTTGGAAAAGGGTGAGGAAAATAGGCAAAAAAATAGTGAAGTAGCGAGCACTTACCTTTTCCTCGTAGCGGTGAAGCGTAGAGGGTGATGAGTTACCTACGGTGTAGATGGAGGTGTTTCGAAATCAAATGACTTAGGGGTCGGAACCCTAATAACCGTTGAAGCTTCTGATGAGGCCGGTGAGCCGGGGCAATACCCCTCTGGAATATCACCAATGTACGGGACCAGGGGACGCCCGGTCGGATGTTCGTCGGTGATCAAATAGACGGTGTTGATGAGAGTCGTAACGCGAACGATTTTGGCGATTGGTCGCGAAGGGCCCTCCAGTTCGATAAATTTGAAGGGGTTTTGACAGTTCAAAGTTTAAAGTTTTACCGCGAAAATAATCGGGAACTTTTCGGGAACGATCGGGTACCTAATGGTGGAAAAACTTGTACACAACGACGTTTCGAGTATTGGCGAAATGGAGTGTGCTGGACTCCCTTTTATTTTAAACAAAAACAGCCACAATTACAGCCCGGTGGCTGAATCGTATGAGAGCGACTGAATTGTCGCGATGGTTACATTAATTCACGCGCGGCGAGTTTCGACGAGATCGTCGAGATACAAAATAAACGCCGCGAATTTTGACGAAACCGTCGATATTACAAAAAAATAAGACGCGTAAATCGAAGCATTGAAATAACGAAAGTGAAACAACGCGCGAATCGGAGCGTTGAAATTACAAAAATGATAAAACGCGTAAATCAGAGCAACTGACGTATCGAGAGCGAATGACGGTACGAATACGTTCGAGCATTACCGAACTATGAACGTGATCGAATCGAGAACCTCGGCGTTGAATTACTCGTGGGATGAAAATGCACACGAGTCCGGACCGCGAGTCGTCGAGATCGAATTCCACTCAAACTATTATTTAAGGCATCTTCTCACTTTAAACGCCTCAAAAATAGGCTGTTTTTGCGATTTTTTTTCGAGGATTTTTGCTTAAAATTATGGGATAAAACGGATCCTATGTAATAAACACATCTTTCAAGTACATGAAAAAATTTTTATTTTATTTTTTTAAACAATTATTATAATACATCAGTAGCATTGAAAAACCCGTGTAAAAATGTTATGGTCGTGGCTTGTTGATGGTATCTCCGAGACGGGTCGTCTAAAACAAAAAAATAAAACTGTTTTAGATTCAGTATGTCAGTGGCTATAGCGCATATCATCAGATTTTTGATATTCGCGAAAATAACAAAATGGCGCACGTTTTTCGAAAAAGTAAAAAAAAACCACGATTTTTTTGCAGTTTTTTGTAAAAAAAAAATTCTTAAAATCAAAATTTAAAAAATCTGATGATATGCGCTATAGCCATAACTATGAAGCATATGTCATTCAAATTTCATGACAATCGGCCGGATAGTTTCCGAAATTTCATCAACAAAGCACCGAAAAACCTTGTTTTGAGATAACTGCGTTTAAAGTTTTGGTTGCAGAAAAATCATGAAAAAACCTTACCTCGGGTTAATCAGCGATGCCTGCTCCATACAATGGACCTTCCGATTCTTCGTAGAAGGTGTGTTCGTCCAAAGTAGCTTCCCTTCGTCTCGACCTAGTCTCTTTTGAAGCGTTAGAGCTGCGGCGGTTCCCTACGCGTACGCGATCACTGTCGCGTTTCTCGGCGTATTGAACGGCGATAGGGCCTAGTTTGACACCCATCACCTCCAAAATTTTTAAAACAGGTTGTAGCCCTTCGTTATAAATGCATGCCGCTGTTTGGCAAGCAATTTCCACGGTTTTTCTTGATGATGTTTCTTGAAACATCTTTGTTACAAACTTTACACTTCACATATTGTTGTAATGTAGAAAAAACAAGAAAAAACTGAATAATACTATATCCAGCCGTTGGATCGATGTGTACATCGAAACTTGTATCGTCCGATTTTTTTAATTTTGCTGCACTCGCACTAGCATGACTCGTATCTGCTTCAGACTGGTGTGGAAGCACTCCACGAAATTTTCTTTTTTTAGATTTCGAACTTGGACGTCGCCACGTGGCACTTTGTTGCGAAGTCTTTTTATCCATTATAACAATCCTGAGCGCAGAGATGTTGCCGTTACGAAGTTTCAAATTAGACTGATGAAATAACAGTTTAGCATCGTTGCCGAGTGATTTTCTTTTGAAAAATGCACGTGTTAAGGTCTTATTACATGAGTATAGACCCGAAAACAGAATATACCTAAGCAAGGGGTACTACATTAACAAAAGAACACGGCTATTCAATTGTATAGAGTCAGATATACAGGGACCGTCCGAGCGGCGTGAAAGGGATCGCCGGGTACTCTCAGGTAGTCACCTAACGGTCGCCAAAAAATGTAGTTAGACTCGTCCGATCTTTATGAAATTTCGAGATGACATTTTTGAAGATATGTACTTTCAAAATTAAAAAAAAAAAAAATCGATTTTTTTAAATTTCCAAAGTGAGAAGACGCCTTAAAAGACACTTGAAAAACGTGGATGATCCAAATTTCTATGAGTTCGGAATTTTACTCCGATTGATTGAAGGAGTTATGAGATATGAGACTAAAACAAACTTGGAGTTCGAATTTAAATTTTAGGGATGAGCTCTACTTAGAATTTGATTTGCGAATCTTTTAAATGGAATGACCTTGAAATTTAGCTCGAATTGTCAGAATAAAATTGCCAAAAATTAATGTGAAAATGTCGAAATGAAAATAATCTCGCGATCAGATTTCAAATCAAAATAAATTCACCTTGAAAATTGAATTACGATTTAACGGGATAAAAATGACTCGAAGATTTGATCTGAATTGTTGAGATGGAATCTACCTGAAAATTCGAACTCAACCGTTGAACGAAATTTACTTGAAAGTTTAATTGAAATTTAATTGAAATTTACTTGGAAATTTGGTTGGAATTTCACTTGAGGGTTTGATCGAAAATTAAATTGAACTCTTAGTTGAACATGTAATTGGAAATTTAATCGGAATTTATTGGACTGAAAAATGGTTTAGAAATCGAAATTGTATTGAAATAGATTTACTCGAAAGTTAAATTTCAAATTATCGAAATAAAACCCGTTTGATAAATCGGCAAAATAAATTCACTCGAAAATTAAAGTTCGAACAGCTGACGTAAAATTCACCAGACAGCTGAATCAAAAGTTTGCGAAATAGATTCACTTGGAAAACAAATTCTGACTAATTCAAAAATAAGATTCACTCGAAAAATAAAATTATATTCACTTGAAACAAACTTCGAATAGTCGAGGTGAAATTTAACTGGAAATAAATTTATATTCGCTCGAAAGTAAAACTCGAATAACTGAGATTAAATGTGATTGAAAAGAAATAGATTCCGAATAATTGGAAGAAATTCACTCGAAGATTAAAATCGCAAATAATCGTAGTAAGATTCACTTGAAAATAAAATGAAGTTAAATTATAAATTCACTCGAAGAACAAATTCAAATAATAAAGTTCGGTCAAAGAAATAAATTTCGAATTATAAATTTCACTCGAAAAATAGATTTTACTTATGAAGTTCAATTAGTGATCAAAATTCAAATTCTCATTTATTTAAGCTCCGAATGATCGAAATAAAATCCACTCGAAAAATAAATTCAAATTCCAAAAATCACTCAAAAATGAAGCTTTAAATCACCGAAATAAAATATCCTTGGAAGATAAGTCTCGAATAAGTAAAATAACGCGGACTCGGAATTTAAATTTCGATTTAACGAAATAAATTCAAGCTCCGGATTTCTAGTTCGGATTGTTGAAATAGACTTGGAGGTTAAACTTCGAATTATCAAAATGAACTCAAGTCTGCGATTTTGATTCGAAATTGTTGACGATTAATGGAATAAACTTACTTGCGACTTATAATTTCGGAAATGATGAAACGATTCTCGAACGACGCGCGCCTCGGAACCCGTCGGAACGGTAATCACAATCACGCGTCGAAAAACGGTGCGAAAACACCGAAGATTCTCGACACGAATTATTTCTTAGAAATTTCAAAAGTCGTTTTTGGTAAACGCGACCACAATACAAAAGTTGCTCGGATTTTAACACAAAAATGTAAAATAGGTAATGATAAGAGTCTTTGAGTCGGTACCGATCCTCAAACACACGCGTTTCCCGGATACGCTCGCGAGTTCTGACTATGTCCGACGCGAAAATGGTTAGAGAAAAATTACTAACTCGGAAGTGCTCGGAAAAGAATATATTTGACGAGTAATCAAGTGCGATGGGCGAGTGAAGATCGAAGACTGACTAATTGTTTGACATTTTTCGACTCCTTCGGCTCCAAAGTGGAGGGGATCCTTACTTTTCTTAGCGGATTATCCCACGGTATCTAGAGTGTTTAGGCCGACCGTGCACGCAGACCGGATGCTGATAGTGCAAGAAATGTCACTGGAGCTCCACGCGCAACGCTCCAGTCTGGGCAGACGCTTCATCCGACACCGGATGGCGATAAGAAAACTGCGTTGCCTTTCGGCATTCGATGGTCCGATGTAATCGGATATCTAGGGAGACTGTAGCACAGAGTTGCAAAGTCTGCTACGGGACGTTGCAAATTCTGTTTTGAATGTGAAAATTTTTACCGGCCGGCTCAAAATTCCCCCGCTACCGCGAGTAAACCAAAAACTTTTTACGTTACTTTTTATAAGTTGAGAAAAAGATAAAATTTGATTTTATGGGTTAAACCCGAGGACGTAACACTATTAAATAACTCGCCAATTTTCAACTTTTTACCAAAAATGCTTATGACTAAACTTGTAGGAAATTCAATTCTCTAAAACTTTGGTTCAGATTATTTTTTGTCCACGATTGATATTTTCCAACTCAAATTTGAAAACAGCGACGAAATTAAATTATTGCTTTATCTCATTTATTTGAAACTTTAGCGCATTAATAAACATAAACAAACTTGTAAGAAACACAATTCTCTACAACTTGGGTTCTCATTTTTTTTGGGATCAATATTTTAGATCCTATACGCTCATAGCAAATCTAATAGGACTAGATTAACCTGCGTACCTGAGATGCTGACATCACCATATTTGGACTCCTTTTTGTGCACAGCGACTGGGCTAGCCAGTCAGTGCATGGCTAGAGGACCACCATCTGCATGATGAGAATCTTATACGGGGATTCGAAAGCCTTAGCGCTGCCATTCGGACGTGTTATAGTTTTACCTTTCCGTTTCAAATCGTATCTACAGTTAGAACAAGTGAAAATTCTTTCTGATCTGATTTCGATTGATACACTATGTTAAGCAGTTTTTTTTCAGTACAAATTCTTCTTAAAGTTCTCACAGAAATTTTCCAACCATCTAAATTTCTATCTTATAATTAAAAAAAGAAAAAGAGAAGATAAAAATATGTCATAAAATAATAAATCAGACACATCCTCCCATATCATGATATCCTGTAAACATGACTAACTAACTACGATGGCATAGCCTACCAGAGAACCACGTTATCAATCATAGTCTATATATATGAATGCAACATGGACTAAGGAGAGTCAGTCTATTTGTAGCTACCGACCTAGTGACAGGCGACCTAGTGACAAAGAGTCATATAATAAGGCTGATCATGCTCAGTCAAGGCATGCGGCGTCCATCGTGACATTACTTTACGATAATCCATCCGATTAAGGTGGCGATCAATGATAGTTGGACGAGGCTGATTACGAGCTTTCTATATATCCCGAGTGCTAGAATCAGAGTGTTCGTCCAGATGGTAGCGTAAAGCATCTTCGTCAAAGGTAATCAGCCGGTCAGAACGATATTGACCTTTACAGCTTGTATTGCCCTCATTCAAGTCTAGATACCAAAACTGTCCGATCACTCGTTATCCCAGGCCCAGATGCTGCGTTGTTTCTTTTAGCCGTCTCGGATGAAGAGGGTTTTCAGCAGGTGCTCGTATAACATAACTCGAAATTGTTCGTTTTCCATTTTTATTTCTACTAATAATTTCGGTTCATATTCGCACCTATTTATACCCCTTATTTAGAGGATTCTAGAAGATACTTACACATACTATAACTTTTTCGAACTTACTTCTGTAAAAAAATGAGAACCTTAAAAAAAATACCAATCCTGACAATAACTTATGGGGCAGCCTTATATTAAACGTTCTACGTATGTTTATTATAATATTTGAAGTATTTTGGGTGCATGCATTTTTTTACTTTCAAGTATTAGATTCTATGATTGCACAAAAATTACAATGTTACACGTATACCAAATGAGTGCTAAATTGAAAGATTTTTTTTTAAATCCCATCAGTTTAAATAAACGGTATAGTTATTCACAATGACCAGATGGCGATAGTGTTGTGTAGTCAATTATTCACAATTTTAGTTTTCTCAACGATCTTCATTACAGGAGATGAAACCAACTATCGTAAACGTGATTCGGATAATCGATCATAAAACGTAGTATGAAGAAATAGTTGCCCACATTGATTTCATCTCGATATGTAAAAAAATATTTATTTTATGTTTATTTACATGGGTTCTGAAGAACCAAATATCGCATCTTATGTTCGAATAATTTTTCTGTTCAAATTGAAATAAATCCAAATTCGATTACAAGTGATTCTCCTATGGAACCTGCTCTACATTAAGGGGACCGTATGGTCTAGAGCACGAAAATTTCACCTATTTTCACGATTTTTTTTTTGCCTTAAAAAATTTAAAAATCGATGTTTTAACTTTTCGGGTTTATTACTACCTTTATTAAGTATACAAAAAAATTTTTTTTTAATTTTAAAAACAGTGTTTATTATCATATAATTGGCATTGAAGACGACCCTCTCGAAAAATCCGACCCGGACGGTGAAGATCGATCCGAGACTTCTACTCATCTGAAACACAAAATTCAAGAAGATTCTTAATCAGAAAGAGTGCAGTTATGGTCGGGACTAGAACAAATCGAAAAAATTAAAAATTGACAAAATGGCGCGCTTTTGAAAAAAAATTCGTAAAATCGGGTTTTTTTTTCACTAGTTTTTTAGTATAAACAATAAGAAATTATTTAAATAAAATTATGATTGTAGTTCCGACGATAGCCATACATGTTGTGAACAACATATCCAAATTTCAAGTGATTCGGTTGAATAGTTTTTTTGTTTTCACCTGCGCAGTGCCGAAAAAAGTCGTTTCGAGATAAATGAGTTTAAAGTTTGAGGTACAGATATTTTCAAAAATTGAGCAAATTTTGAATACTTACAGTTAATCCGCGATTCCGGCACCATATAGGATTCCTTCGGAACGTTCATAATTCAAGATTTCCTCACTCCTTTCATTTCTTCGAGCTGTCCGAGCCTCTTTGGAGTTGTCCGTGCTCCTACGGTTGGCGCTCGATACTCGCAGCTCGTCTCGGTTTTGCGCTAGTTGCTCCGCTTGTGGCCCGATTGTTATGCCCATGGTCTCCATTATTTTCAATAGGGATGCAAATCCTTCATTGAATATGCAAGCGGAAATGTGAGTGGCAATATCAATGATTTTTTTTCCGGCAAACAGATGTTTCGGCGCAAGGTGCCACACGCAAGCATTGAAACTTTCGTTATTGTTCTGCGTATTACTGCCAATACACCTTTCCAATAAAGTCTCTGCTGTCAATTCTTCATAAATTGGTTTTAATATCTCTTGTGCTTCATCGCACAGAGCAGGTGGGTGCTCGTAGGTGTCTAAAGTACCTGCAGCCTCACTTTGACGCCACTTGCACCACGATTCGGAACCTGGAGGACAGTACGAGTGTTGCGGATTTTCATCTGTTGAAATTTTGTGATAATATGCTGCCCATATTTCACTTCTCATCCCTTCAGTCGAATCTGAATTACGTCTAATTGCTAGACCGTAATAAGTTGACAGCTCTTGCAATAATTTATTCGTCAATTGTTGACGCTTCGGTGTTTTATTTATCGATTTCCGCTGTGTCTTTTTTCCCTCTTCTTTTTCTGTCAATTTCTTTGTTGCTTTCTTTATTTGTGCATGTTTTTTTTTCGCATCAACAGCACGTTTGTACAAACGTTTTTTAACATGCAAAACACATTCTTTTTTGCAAACTAAAAAATCATCCCCGTAAGGCTTTGTGTCCAATAAGGCTTTGAACGTTTTCGTGTCGCGGACCGCTCTCTACCTGTGTTATGGGCTGTAGAAGCTGTAATATTGAGAATTTCCGCATGAAAATTTCACAGTATATTCTTGAGATACTATACTTTCGACATATCGAAAAAAAAAAAAATCGATTTTTTCAAATTTCTAGACCATACGGTCCCCTTAAGAATTAATAATACGAAAAATTGGTTTCATTCGTTTTTATAGTCAAGTGCAGTGCTATTGATTCTGAAACCAGTCTCTGAGCTTTGAAGGGCCTACAAGGTTTTAAATTAATTACAGGAGATGAAACCAACTATAGTAAACATGATTCTGGTAATCGATCATAAAACGTTATGTGAAGAAATAGTCTTCCACATTGGATTCATCTCAATACGTAAAAAAAAATATTTATTATATGTATACTTATATGGGTTCTAAAGAACCAAATATCACATCTTGTGTTTGGATAATTTTTCTGATCAGATTGAAATGAATCCAAATTCGATTATAAGTGATTCTTCCATGGAATTCACTCTACATTAACAATTCATAACACGAAAAATTGGTTACATTCGTTTTTATAGTCCAGTGCAGTATTGATTTTGAAACCAGTTTATGAGCGTCGAAAGACCTACAATTTTTTGAATTAATTACAGGACATGAAACCAACTATCGTAAATGTAATTCCGGTAATCGATCATAAAATATAATATGAAGAAATAGTCGCCCACATTGGTTTCATCTCGAATAATCTTCAGTTTCCAAATGACTTATTTCCACTTTTTATGGAGGCGATGTTTGACAAACTATTCGCTTAATGTTTTAGAAATTTCATAAATATGATATTGAATTTTTTCACAAAAACACATTTTCATGATTTTTCATTAATTTCGAAAGTTTTTAGAAAAATCGAAATGAAAGGGAATGTTCTAAGTAAATTCATATTGATTTTGTAAAATCGCCATACTCATTTTACGTAACGCAAAAATAAAATTTTCTGATTATCAGTAGAAAAATACTTTGTTCAAGAAAATATGTTAATAACATTACGAATTGTTATTATTGGAGATAAATGTTTGTAAAATTCTAAGAATGGCTGAATTTTTTCAGATTTTTGTCCAATCGCAAAGTTTCACATTTCTGACCCAGGGATATTTTTCTCTAAGAAACGTGTAATTCATTCTCAAATTCGTAACTCTTTATGAGTATGAAGTTAGAGTATGAAGTTAAAAGTATGAAGTTCGTAACTCTTTATGAGTATGAAGTTAGAGTATGAAGTTAAAAGTATGAAGTTAGGAAAATATCAAGAGAGCGGTAGGGTGGAGATTCGCCGAAGAAACAACTTCAGGCCGTACGAAAGTGACTAGGGCTCAAGAACCCAGCCTAACGTGAGAGAATGCTTATAGATGCGGAGCACAGATGTCGCAACGGTTATTTTCGTCGATAATTCGACGTTTACAGATTTGGTGATAGTGGTTCTCAATTAAATTGAGATACCGGAATACGAGACTTGTTTTTAATGTAAGCGACGTTATTCCTTCGCAAATTATCATTTTGGGGGGCTTGTTCTTAATTTTTATTATTAAAAGGGTTATACATAGCAATAATCTAGAGCGATTAGCTTACTATGACAATAAATAATAAATATTAATAAGTAAATGAACAGAATAAAAAAAAAATGAAGCTATAATTAAGAATAATAAAATAATAATAATCATTGTTACTATTATTCAATATCAGTAATTAATAATTGTTGTTATAAATGTTTTATTTGTTTATTTATTATATTTAATACTATATTTTTATTCCTGCGTATGACGAAACAAATGAGGGAGGGGGAAGGGTGCACGGAATATTCAAGTATTATGTACATGTATATATTTGTGAGGTTCTTAGATCAATTTTTCAATGAATAAATAACAAGAAATTGTAATGACATCTGGCTTTTGCTATTTTGTTTAAACATACTTTATCAGAACAATGACTGCTGGGTTTCAGCTCTCAATATCTAATAATAAAAAGGTAATTATTTATTTAAAATAAAGCTGGAAAGTTGAAAAACAAATATTAATATATAGATACGTAAAGTTGCTTACCCCAAGCGGAAACGTTATAAAAATTCCGTGGATGACTGTTTTAATTTTGATAGCAATGAGGCTATTGTTGTTAAATATTAAGAAAAATTTTAAGTCACAATTTTCTACTCCGTAAAACTTTGTCAAGCGGCCCTGATAAGCATGCATTATTATCTACCAAAAACTCTAAAATTCATCGGTAGCAGATTGAGTCAGAGCTAGACTCATATTCCGAAGGTAGTGAGATCGATTCCACCCTCGAGCAGTTTTTTTTCATAATGTAACGAATGTTAACAAATAGTAATATGCTTGTCTATTTAATATAATTATTTAATATAATATTTAATATAAGCTAATGGGCTTGTCGAAGCCAACAATTAGGCTACTTGAAGTCAGCGATCAGAATAGTCGCAACCAACGGCCGACTTCAACCTATCCTGACTTCGAATATTCTGATCGTTGACTTCAACTATTCTGATCGCTGACGTCAACTATTCTGATCACTGACTTCAAGTAGCCTAATTGTTGACTTTGACAAGCCCGATTGTTGATTTCGACTACCTCGATCACTGAATTTGACTATTCTGATTGTCGACTTGAGCCATCTCTGTTACTGATTCGTCTATTTAGATTACTGACTTTGACTATCCTGATCACCGATTTCGATTATCTTGATTGTTAATTATGCCTATTCTGATCGTTGACTATCTCGATCACTCACTTCGACTGTCCTGATCGTTAACGTTGAATATTTTGTTCGCTGACTTCGACTATCCTGATTACCGAATTTGTCTATCCTGATTGTCGACTTGAGCCATCTCGATTACTGATTCGTCTACCTAGATTACTGACTTTGACTATCCTAATCACCGATTTCGGTTATCTTGATTGTTAATTGTGGCTATTCTGATCGTTGACTATCTCGATCACTCACTTCGACTGTCCTGATCGTTAACGTTGACTATTTTGTTCGCTGACTTCGACTATTCTGATTACCGAATTTGTCTATCTTGATCGTTGACTTCGGCCACCTTAATCACTAACTTCGACCATCCTGATCGTCGACTTCGACCATCTTGACTGTTCTTGACTGTGAATATTCTGATCATTGACTTTAAGTATCTCATTCATTCACTACGACTATGTTGATGACCAATCAACATAGTCGTAGTCGTCTACTATGCTGATCGTCGACTTCGACTATGTTAATTGTTCTACTATGCTGATCGTTGACTTCGACTACGTTGATTGTTCTACTATGCTGATCGTTGACTTCGACTATCCAGATTGTTGAGTTCGACTATCTTGATCAGAGGCTTCGACAATCTTGATCACTGACTTTGATTATCCTGATGGTCGGTTTCGACTATTGTTGATTGTTCTGATCGTTGACCTTAACTATTTCGATCATTGACTTCGACTATTTCGATCGCTGAGCTCGACTATCTTGATTGTTGACTTCTACTATCCTGATCACTGACTTCGACTATCTTGATTGTTAACTTCGACTATGTTGATCGTTGACTTCGACTATCTCGATCGGTGACCGTGACTACCTCGGTCACTGACTTTGATTATCTTGATGGTCGGCTTCGACTAACCT
Source organism: Rhimphoctona megacephalus (assembly GCA_963989365.1). Classification (NCBI taxonomy): domain Eukaryota; kingdom Metazoa; phylum Arthropoda; class Insecta; order Hymenoptera; family Ichneumonidae; genus Rhimphoctona; species Rhimphoctona megacephalus. Next base: position 12,323,824 of record OZ022417.1, read on the forward strand.
GATCACTGACTTCGACCATCTTGATTGTCAACTGTGATTGTTCTCGTCATTGATTTTGACTATTTCGATCGTTGACTTCGACTATTGTGATTGTTGACTTCGATTATCCCAATTGCATCGGCACACAAAAAAAAAGTGGTCTGTATATTTGACCAGTCCCACCTACCTATATGTATTTCGACGCGCTGAATCCGAATCTGAGGTCCGTTTCGTTCGTACACCCTCAAAATTTTGAGTAAATTGCAAAAAAACTGCTAAAAATGGCTAAAAATTGCGATAAATTGCAGTTATTAAGATGAAAAAAGTTTTATGGAACTGGATCGAGTATGATTTTTATGTAGTTGATCCACTGAATCTGAATCTGAAGTTTATTTGGCCCATTAACGGACAACACCACTGTGACCCCCTATTTTTTTCACATTTTTCAAGAATTTTTTTTTGTGGGAAAAAAGAGATATTCGAAAAATTTTTTTTGGGTTTTGTTCCTTGTTTATTAATGTATCAAAAAACATTTTTTTCACATTTTTCACGCCGCATGGTGGCGCTGGGAAAGCTCTCGCGTTATCTCCGCAGTAGTTCGCGGCACGCAGCAGAACTCTCTTCAACGTCGATCTGAAAAAAAATACCGAGTGTTTTCGTTAATAATATGATATTTTGAAGAGAAGTACATAGGGATTTGGAAAAGTATTGATTTTTAAAAAATAGGCACGCCTTTGAAATTAAAGAATGATTTTTGAGCAAAATTTCTCGTCGAAAATAGGCTATAACTTTTATAATTATTGAGATATCAAAAAAATCTTATGCACTTCTCTAGATAATCTACTTTTATTCATACAGTAAAAATTTGAAGTCGATCGGATAAAAATTGCTCGAGTTCTGCTGCGTGCCGCACTCAAAAAAGTGGTTTTGAGAAAAACGCGTTCAAAGTTTTAGGTTTGTTAATTTATGTTATAAATTGAAAAAAAAATTATTTACCTTCAATCAACGATGCCGGCACCATATAGCTGGCCTTCAAGAAGCAAATCGTTGTCTCCTGATTCTTTCCTCGAACTTGTTAAGGTATTCCTTTCGCGGAGGGCCGTATTTTTTGGGCGCATAAGCGGGGCCCTCCACATTTGTTCATAAATTAGGCTGCATTTTGTTTAAAAAAGTTATAACCAATTATTAGTCTGAACTGTAAACATAAATAGAAAATTTCAGCTTAATTGTGTAAATTATGAAACTTTTTGATATTTTTTGGAGAGCTACAAATGTCAACAACTGCACTGTCAAAGAGAAAAGCTGGACTTATTGTATTTGGTTAAAAAAAATAGTGAAATATGAGTGAAAATACGTATAAAGTACGCAGTGACATTGGTAAAAATGTGAGCCAATTTGTAACGGGCAAAAACAAGAATAGCGTTAAAAATATTGTAAAAACTGCCGAAGATAACATAACCTCTTGAACGTCATGGCTACGAAAAATCGTCTGCTGATCACATTCTTTCAAGTTCTATCGTGAATATTTTCTTCAAACGTCCGGTGACTCTCTGTTTTTATTGCTGCTACGGAATCTTTAGAATTTAATTTACCGCAAGACAGTTTATATCAAACATCTATCATTATTTAATATATGAATTGTTCAATAGAAATGTGAGCAACAGGTCATTTCCATAAAGTGTCGTGTAAATTAGACGATTTTCAAAGTTATAATTCTTTTCTAAAGGTTCGGTACCTGACTCGATATTTTTCCAGTGGACTGGCATGTGCTTTTACTTTTATGTAGAAAAAAATCCGTGAATTGTCAAATATTCGAGTTCGTGAAAGGAATACCTTAAGGCTTTTCTCGCTTCTTTTGCAGCGTCTGCGTGCGAGCGCTCCACGAGCTGGATCCGCGCTGCGTCGGTCTCAACGCAAAAGTTGAAACAATTTGGGCCGATGGTTATCCCCAACGTCTCCAGTACTTTCATGAGACTTCTCAGGCCATCATTGAACACTAATACCGCGATATCAGTTGCAATATCAATGATTTTTTTGCTTTCGGACTGGCACTTGGGGGCTATTGCCCAAACTGATTTATTGTAGCTTTCGTTATTGTTTTGCGTATAGCCGCCCAAACAACGCTGCAGCAAATCGTCCCTGCTCAAATTTTCGAAGATTGGCTGAATTGCCTCCAATATTTCCTGAGGAAGAGGCGGTTTATGGCGATATTTAGAAATATCACCATTTGCGACCGCGCGCTGCCACGAACACCACGACTCGGCTCTTTCCGGGCAATCGTCATGTTGTAGCTAATAATTTGGAGCATTTGATATTCACAAACGAAATGATTCGGAGCGATTAGACACGAATAGCGTCGCTTCTATTCGCAAACTGACGCTATGACGCTATCCCTATAACTGCCATGGAATTTTTTCAATTATCGCCACCAAGTGCTATTTTTCGAAACTATATTTATAACAATAGTTAACCGGCTAACAATAGCCGGTTTTTGTGAAGGGAGCCAAAAGAATACCTGAGAAAGGCGGGAAGAATACCTGGCGACCCTAAGGCGCCCAGCTGCGCGGGACCCCGAGCGTCGCGGATCGCTGCACCGCTCCACAAAATATTCAATATCTACGAAAATAATTATTTTTTCGACCTGGGTCCAACGGCATTTCAATCTTAAAAGTATTTTAGATTTTTTAAAATGGTTTTCAAAAAATCGATTTTTTGAAGCCGTCACAGTGGTGTTGTCCCTTAAATGATTCATGAAATAAAAAAGTTCCCAATTTAACTTTTAAAAAATTTCGATTTCGCTTACGCACAACGATGCAAACTTCAGAGTCATCTTTATCGTATAAATTCAATGCTTAAAACTTTTCCACTGAATTTCTACATACCTTTTTTTTAATTTATCGGTCATTACGCATTTCGTTATTTGTTAACACTCGGATAGACTAGCGGTTGAGGTTATATTTTTCACCGCAAATCCTATAAAAGCAGGGGTCATTATGGTATTAATTATTTTTAACAAACAAAAATATTTTCACTGGTATTATCGTATGGTATATTCACTGAATTATAAAATTTAACATTTAACAACTTTACCCATAATGGTCGATAGGTCCGACATATCGGGTTTCGAAACTTCGCTCAAACTTTCCGCGGAAACTTTCCGATGTACAGAACAGCTGTAAAATCACAGTATGGCCAATCAGAGACTTGATAACACAACCACTTTTACTAAAGTTATATCTAGAGTCGCGGTAGCGACTCGAGACAAGTACATTTACGTATACTATAAGATGGCGAAGACGAGTCGCTACTAGAGTCTTTACAGCAAGAAGAGTGATTCTGAACGTATTCCGAAAATTGTTTCGGCGATATTTAATGAATAACATCGTTTTGAAAGATGCTGCGGGTTTACGTATTTTTTATTTTTTTTTCTTTCGATCGTGACTATTTAGAACTCTGTAGCCTAACGCATATTGGAAATATTAATATTTCATCTTTCCAAATCATCAAAAAAGGTAGCATTTTTCGCACACTTTTGACGCTTTGCGGTCGCTGTCTAGTGATACTAACTAGAAATTGGTAACGTTCTGATGATATGTGAGAGTGCGTTCGTCGATGTGACAGCCGATTTGACTTTTCTTCATGACATTTTATAATAAACAGTGACAGCTGTGAGTTAAAAAAAAAGGTTATAAAGATCGCGGATGTGCAATTCTATATGCATAGTGATGTGAGGTTAAAAAAATAAGGTTATAAAGATCGCGGATGTGAAAGTTGACGGATATTTTTTTTAATATGGATCAGCCGTATGAGTGCGACAGAGATAGCTACAAATTTCCAAGTGGAAATTAAAAAAAAAATAAGGTTATAAAGATCGCGGATGTGAAAGCTGACAGATATGATAATATATATATATAAACAGTGACAGTTGTGAGTTAAAAAAAGGTTATCGGAATCGAAAACGTTCCCTTTTCTCTTTTACCATAAAATGTTCCTCGAATGCAATAATAAGGTTTATTTAGAGACCATTCTCTTCATTTTTTTTTTTGATAGCTAAGAGAATGGTGTATGATAAACTCGTATTCGGTGAATATTTAATATCTTTGTCGTGAAGTTATAAAGATCGCGGTCAGTTTTAACTTGTGATTAAAGTGACTTTTATATATATGTAGAAGAATGATAGTGCAAAAATAAACTTTAAATCAATAAATAAACTTTTGAACAGTGTCTAAATAAATAATTTTTTTTATTAACCCTAGCCCCAACAATCCATTTTTCCGAACGTAAACTCTAGAACGGAGTCGAAAACGGTGCTTTTTCTATTTTAACATAAAATGTTCTTTGAATGTAATAATAAAGTTTATTTAGAAACCATTCTCTTTATTTTTTTTTTTTTTGATAATTAAGAGAATGTTGTATGATAAACTCGTATTCGGTGAATATTTGATATCTTTGAACAGTCGTAAGGTTATAAAGATCGCGGTCAGTTTCAGTTTTGGTTAAAGTAACTTTTATATATATATAGACAGAAGAGTGATAGTGCAAAAATAAAGTGTAATTTAATAAATAAACTTTTGAACAGCACCTTAATAAATAATTTTTTTTATTAACCCTAGCCGCAACAATTCATTTTTCCGAACGTAAACTCTAGAACGGAGTCGAAAACAGTGCCTCTTCTCTTTTACCATAAAATGTCTCTTGCATGCAATAATAAAGTTTATTTGGAAACCATTCTCTTCATTTTTTATATAACTGAGAGAATGATATATGATGCCACCCTACGTTTGAACCACCCTAGGTTTGAATTATATATGGTTTTAAACCACCCTAGAGTGGTAGAGACCTTAAATACATGAAAATTCTATTTGCATTTGTCGCCCAAAACGGAATCAAGCGATGCGAAATAATTTTGAGCGAAAAGATATTTGATTTGAGAAAAAAAAATTTCATAAGTACTTCACCAATTTTTTTTTTTTATCTATTGCTCACGAGATATAATTCGTAATCAATAAACATTATAAAAGCAAAACTCGCGTAGTACTTCGGCCAAAATTATTTTTTCCGATTAAACTTTAGCTCTCGAAATTTTGTACGTACACTTTTTTGTTTCAAAATCTCGTTTCGTTATGATTACTTATATTTAAAAACTTTCGGTGCATTCTGATGCTATTGGAGTATTTCTTCGGCATCATTTTTATGGAATATTTTCCGATCCGTTGATCTGTTGACAGGGATGTTTCGGTACAATATTTTTTGAAATTTTTTTATACAAAATTAAAAAAAAAATCGTTTTTACTTGTTCGTTGTTCTTTTATGCGTCGTATCTTCTCAGAACTACTGTACGTTTTAAGTAATCTAATAATTTTATAAGTATTGACGGTTAATTACGAAGATTGAATTCACTTCAACACTTCTTAGAACAATATTTCACATTGCATTTTTAGTCTGAATATAGTCGCGATACACCAGCTCGAAATTTAATCATGTATCCATTTTTAGCCGAAATCATTAAAAAATCGCTTGAGCGACCTCTAAAATTTTTATTCAGGATTCAATTCTTGAGAGAATCACTTTTTGATAAAATGTTACCATATTTTGCTGTAATGCCGAAAAAATGTCAATTCTTTTGCATCACCCAGATACATATATAATATAGACATGTTTAATTGGCAAGCTATAAATTTCATACCCGAATACGTACACAATATTAAAATATTTAATTAACAAGCTATGAATTCCATACAAAAAGTCGACAAATCCTAGCCAAAAACAGCATAAATGCTGTGAAAAAAGCTGAGACAAGTACATTTACGCCCGCCCCAAATAGTCGTTCTAGTTAATCCCCCCCACCACCCAACGCCAAAATACCGATTCCAACAAAAATTTACAAAAACCCGTCTAAGTCGTTTATGCAAAGATCTCAGAACCGCTCTCATTATGATCAAATAAAATCAAATTGCACAGAGGTGATAATTTCATTCTCGTAAATGTTGTGAGTTCACAAAAAGTTGATAAATAAATAGAGACCTACCAAAGTATATGTGGCCAAGTACATGGGATTTTATTATGTTTATAAAATCTCCAATTATGTTCATATGCCATTTCTCTAATTAATGCTTTATTACAACGAATTATTATCATATGATTTGGAACTGCGAGGGCTTTCATAAAAAAATACAGAATTGCATTAGCCTGCGTAGTAAGCTTGAACGCTGCCACACTCTCATTTGTAATATTTGTAGTATAGTTTTATTGGTAACAAATTGATAAAAGTTTACTATCGTACGTAGAGCGGATACGCACAGAGTACTTGTCCGGCCCGAACATTTTTCAACTAGTTAGCTAAAAATATGCTTTTTTGTTCACGGCAAATTTTTCAACCACTCCGAACATTCGGATCTCCTGATGCAGATTCGAATTTTACCCGCTTTGGAATGCATTCAATTGATGACCGCTCTTACATGGCAGGCTTATTCCGTTTTGTAAAACCTGTTCTAAAAGTGCGTGTAAATGGTACCGGATTACTTATTCCGGGTATGCAGTACCGTTTAAATGCTCTGTAACTCTAGTTTTCCTCCGGATGTTACAAAACCGGAATAAACATGCCGTGTAATAACGTGAGATATGCTCCACACGAGCATCAATTCATCGATTACAATTGGTTAAAGGAAAGGAGGATAATTTGGGATACAAAACAATCCGCATATTATGATTCCAAATTAGCTGTGCTTACTTTACTAGTTAAGGCCAAAATGTATGGTAGATTAATGTTGACTTATGTGATAAGTTTTATGAAAAATGTTCGGGCCGGACAAGTACTCTGTGTGTATCCGCTCTACGTACGATAGTAAACTTTTATCAATTTGTTACCAATAAAACTATACTACAAATATTACAAATGAGAGTGTGGCAGCGTTCAAGCTTACTACGCAGGCTAATGCAATTCTGTATTTTTTTATGAAAGCCCTCGCAGTTCCAAATCATATGATAATAATTCGTTGTAATAAAGCATTAATTAGAGAAATGGCATATGAACATAATTGGAGATTTTATAAACATAATAAAATCCCATGTACTTGGCCACATATACTTTGGTAGGTCTCTATTTATTTATCAACTTTTTGTGAACTCACAACATTTACGAGAATGAAATTATCACCTCTGTGCAATTTGATTTTATTTGATCATAATGAGAGCGGTTCTGAGATCTTTGCATAAACGACTTAGACGGGTTTTTGTAAATTTTTGTTGGAATCGGTATTTTGGCGTTGGGTGGTGGGGGGGATTAACTAGAACGACTATTTGGGGCGGGCGCAAATGTACTTGTCTCAGCTTTTTTCACAGCATTTATGCTGTTTTTGGCTAGGTTATATTACACTGAACTATGCGATGAACGTTTTTTCTTTATTTGTCTTCGTCCCGCACTTCGTAACGTCAAAACTCCGTTTTTTTATGTCCATCACAACTGACAGGATGATACGGATATAAAAACGTAGATTCGGTCGCAACCAATCAGAGAGCTGCAAGGCAACAAATCGCCTTTGCCTGTGTTACTTGTACGCGCATATACAGGCATGGCAAATTCTTGCATGGGCCAGAATCTCGGTCGTGACCAATCATAGAGCTGCAAGGCAACAAATCTCCCTTGCTTGTGTTTGTTGCATGTGCATATACAGACGCGTTGAATCCTTCGATGTGTTAGAATTTTAACATAATCCGAAGCCTGTGCAAAATTTTTTCTCAGCAATTACGCCACCGATCATGTTGATTTTAGGTTCAATCGAAGGGCAATTTCTGAATTAGTTTCCAGTTCAGTTTTAAAAATACCAAAGGACTTTTGAGCTTCGTAATTAAATAAAATTACATGCGGTTTTTACCGCCACCACCGCGAATCGGTTTATTCAGAGAAAGTATAGACTCAGCGAGCCTTGGGCCAGCAGACGACAGAGCTGTCAATGTACTTGTCTCGAGACTCTACCGAGTCTCTTGATATTGTTCGAATATTGTTTTGTATCGTCGAATTTTGGCAAACTGATGTACAGTAATAAAATGGCCTAATTGGTCGTAATGCCGCAGGATTAATAACGAACAAATTTAACGATCTTCTCTAATTCCAAGCCGTAACTAACGTCAATTCTCATTTGAATCGTTCGAGCAGTAATATTATTATTCCACATCAATCAACTAACGAGACAACTCCTTTACTAAATATAATTCGTGAAGTAACTCGAATGACTTCGTGATAATTGTACGATTGAAAAAAATTGAGGAACAAAAGAGGAAATAAATATAAACATGAGTGAAACATAAATGAAGGATATAATCAAGTGTGAAAATGAAAAGTAAAATATAAATTACGTCAATGGATTTTTGCGATTTGTATTAAGCTTTTTTCGCCGTTTCTCCATAGTACCCGTTCTCTTCCAAACTTGCACACTAAGTTTTCGTCACTGATACGTAAGTTTAGTCGTGATCAGATTAATAATTACACGCTCTGTAGTCACATTCGTCTAGTAAATAAATGAGTAATTGAAAGAAAATGAGGAAAAATATGATGCTTACAGTCGATCAAAATGAATACGAGACGTTGACGCTCTGAGAAAGAGAAAAGTCACTAGGACGAATATCATTGCGGAGACTTCCATATTTTTAGCCATAGAACAATTCTGTATGAATGTACATAATTTAAGGTCATCCCAAAATTCGTGTGTATTCAATAACTATCGTGATACCGTCTCGTTTCCGAAGAAACAATGAGCAAAATAAAATAAAATAGATCCAAACTATACATAAAGCAGATTTAAAGAAAGAAGAAAAACAATAATTAACTTTTACCTGATATTGAGTAATTTGGCAAATACAATGCTCGCTGGTGAGCGATGTTCGATTACTATATAAATATATATATAGATATATAATTTTAAGAATTCTGTGAGGAATTCACCGCCGAAAGAAAGATACAGAATTGTTCGGCGTTCAGTGAATGGAAATGGCGAAAATAATTGATGAAATGAATAAAAAAAAGTCAAAAAAGGATAAAGGAAAAATCCCTTGCAGAAAGAAAGTATATGCTAGATATGCCAAGAACACATTTTCGATACATTGAAAATATCTAAATACGAGATATATTAGGAAACAAAATTTCCATGCGAGATAGTTCCAAAATATATTGGCGGTATATTTATTTTCCGTCAAGTATACTGAAATATTTCTGTCAAAAATGAAATGGATTGAACAATTGAAAATCTCACGAAATAATATTTTTTGTTATTATTTAATCGTCGAAAGAAAAATAATAATAAAAATGAATAAACACCCAAAAAACACTGAGCGTCCACCTGCACGTATAAATTGATTATTATGATATGCAAACAAGAGAGAAATACGTATGAGCCGGCAATGGTTTTGGTATTCAATCGTTCCGTTCAATTTCCAAGGTGTCGTACTATTATATCCGTAGGAAATCTACATGTAATTATAAGCAAATAATACGTAGTCAAAATGTGTCTCGAGAAAACGGATCGAACGATGAAAATAAAAATGAAATTCAACAAGAAACAAAACAACAACCAGTCGCGGTCGAATAATAGTTTTTTTGTAAATGAAAGTAAGTGAATAAAATAAACGTATACATGAACGTGAAACAATATACATACGTATTCGATTATGTGATTCACCGTAATCCCTAAAATATTTATTTTACTAGAGAGAATATAGATGGACATTAAAATATGTTCCTGTTAAAGAACAACTGGAAAATTTGTAATAAAAAAGTGGATAATTATCACAAAGAAAAAAATATTTTATTTTTTCCTACACATATTTCTAATACAAATAAATTAATCATTGTTCGAAAATTACAACTTATGATTTTGTTCGATTTTTCTTATTATCGTCACACAAAGGTTGTAATTGTAATTTTTTATTTTATTTCTTTTTCAAGCAGCTGCCATCTCTATTTTTCGTACATTCAAATAAATTCCACCGTCTGATGCCGTTACCAATGATTTTGGATTTTGTCGCATAGGTATCAGCGTTTCCTTGCACGGTGTTAGCTTGTATTGCGACACAATATGTATAAGGCCCAATTTAGTTTGCAAAAGTCCTAAACGCATACCTATATTGGAAGAGAACATTTATTAATAATATTATGTTAATAATAATATCTCATAATAATAATAACAATAATCTGAGCAAGCTTTGAAAGTACACTTATTCTGTAAAAAAGATTCAACTCTGGACTTCGACTCATCTATATTTTACGATACCGTGATCCGATTTTTTCAAATATTATAGCAATTTTATCAGTTATTCAAAGTTGTTGTCGGTTCAAGGAAATTCACTGAAGATTGACAAGTAGTAGAATAATATGGAAAATATTAATTTATTTCATTCATCGACTATGGAACTGCAATGAACATTCAAAATTCATTTTCATTAAATATTAAATTGAAACTGCATTAAAAAATTACTGTGATAAAATAAGTTTCGTGAAAAGAATTATTTCGAGACGTTTTTAAAAAGACTTTGTAATTGATACAATTATTTTTGGAGTGGTTGATTAAAAAAAAAAATGAAAAATGGCGGAGTTACCGATACAAATGTGAGGTCCATCTCCAAAGGGCATGTACACGGACATTTTTCGGTCCATCTTGTTTTCTTCCGAAAATCTTTCAGGATCGAATTTTTTAGGATCTGGAAAATATTGTGAATCATAGTGAAGTCCAAGCATCGGTATATATATAGGTGTACCCTTCTCTATCACATCATCCGAGTTTGGTATTTTGTAGTCGGTATTCACGACACGATCCAGGAATGGCAGAGTCGGATATTTTCGTAGTGTTTCGGAGGTAACCATGTGAAGATAAGGGAGGTTCATGACCTGCGAATAATCACGACAGTAAAAAAACCTATAATTATATAAGTCGTAATTTATTTTCATAGAAACAATCGGGTATTAGTCCGCGATCTTATTTTCGAATAATAATAATAATAATGAACAAATTACTACTTAAAACTATTAAGGAGGTTGTAGCAAAAAGTCGAATATTAGATAAAATATCAGATTTGAAATATGTTGTCGATTGAACTCACCATTTTCTTCAGAAAAAAAATTGGGGATACTTTACCGATAATTCCTATGGGAAATTCAATTCCAAAATTTGTAACTTTAACCCGGTGTCTTATGACGTAACCCTTCGGAGTTTATTTCTATCGTATATTACATATATTTAATTATTAGATAGCCATAAAGTTTTGATTCTCAGTTATAAATCAATCATCAAAGATTGATATCGTAACATAAAAAAAACGAGTTGCCGAATTAGTTATTGCAGAATTTTGAGTTAAAATTGAAAAAACCTCCATAAACTTGATTAGTCGTTCGATCGGTCCGCGCTGAAGAATTCTTATAGTAAGCTGGCAACATTACACATTCGTTATAGCGGTAACATAACCTATAAGTTAGGCTATGCTGAAACAGAAATATTGTCGAAGACACCAAATGTGCGGTCACGGGCGTGCAAATGAATTTTTTTACCAAAGTTCCAACATTTTAAGTTATCTTGAACACAAGCTTATTGATAAACGAGAACTGCTTCGTTGTCAAAAGAGGCTAAGGAGGTTTATGTTTACAGTGCGAGCATGCAGCGTTGCCAGACTTTCCTTGAAAAATTCATGGACTGTTAACCCTCCGTCACACGCACTAGAATTCCAAATTCCGTTACACGCGTCGCGGGAAATCGCCGCAATGCTTTTGAGCCTTACAGTATTGCCATATCGTTCGTACGAGCATGTGCGCGCCGTTAGTGCTCAAGTGCTCAGTAGGAGATATGGCAACGTCGAATGTAAAATCATATGGACGACTTTATACGCGCTAGCGGGGAAACGCCGCATTTCTTGCACTTAGTCGTATTAAATATTATTTGTAAAATATAAATTGAAAATTATCGTATTATTTTCTGTTTTATTGCGTTCTATTAATAATAATACAGGAATAGCTAAATTGTCACAAGTGTATCATTCACTAATTTTTGATGATTAATGAAAAAGCAAAAAATGCGGCGTTTCGCTCATAGCGCGTGTGACGGAGGGTTAATGTAGATTGATGACGGCTACGTGATCTTTGCAGTATCTATTGTGGATCAAAGTATGCAAATGTAAAACTGACTTTAAAGTGATGATTTTATTATTTTCGAAATATAAACAGCGGAGAATGGATATTTTTATATGATTTTATTGTTCCAAAAATGGTTAATAGTTGAAATTTGACGAGTGTAGTGGATTGTAAAACGCGTCATAGCCATTATTGTCGTCTGCCGAAATCGCCAGTTTTGTTTACAATCTAAATGGTGTATTTACGCAAAGAAATTACGCAACGGCAGAGATTTTGCCAGTTTACCTATCACCGTTAATTCTATCGACATTTATCAAATACGGTGAAAACATTCGAGAACAGGAAAGAAAAAACAGTCAAATTGGCAAACTGTCACGTCTGAAGGCATGTGTTAGCAGACGCCGAATACAGAGTTGCTAAACGCTCTCGCGCTCTTTCCCATGTCATTCCTGTGGAAATCTCAATAATTTTACGACGAATACTTTTTTATTTTTCAGTCGATTTTTAACGGTAACGTCCAAAAATCCAAACACTTTTATATTCAGGAATATTCGCGGAATACAGTGATCAATTTTTGATTACGAAATCTAGGAAATACCCAATGTAAAAATTCAATAAGTCTTGACATGCGTACGATTTTTCTATGCTCGTAGGGATGTGTCTGGAAGTAATCGATGTTTACGAATTAATTACTATCAAACTAGATGGTAAATAGCGTTCAAATTGCAAATATCAATTCAATTTTTTATTTAACTTTGTGACACGAAGTTGAAATCAACTAAATCGTTAGTATTTCTACGTTTTCTTACAGTCAAAGATACACTCAAACATCGCACCAAATTTCAATTCGATTGGATTTTGTTTTTTATACTGCCTGAAGCCGCAATCCACTACAAACCCCAAAAAGGTTAGGTCAGGAGGAGTCTTCCATTTACAGAAGAGCTAGAAACTTCAAAGATTGTACAGACAGCTTACTTAGGTTCTTAGGTTATTTAGGCTTGTTAAATTGACCCGACCTAATGTTGAACAAAATTCTGTAATGCTTGTACTTTCAATTGTTTTGCGTAGTGTATTTCGAAATTAAAAGACCAACTTATAAGTGGTGCCCAAAAAAATGAGAAGACAAGACCAACCGAAGAGGGCATAGTTTATAGGAAAGCCAGAGTGATTTTACATGATCTAATTCCATTTCTTTTTCATTGATAAATCTATAAATAACTCCGGTCGTTTCATTAAGGGGTTTTGGCACAATTCTATTGTTTTCAAACAAAGCGCCAACTTCACATAGCAATATTTCGTCAAAAACAAATAAAAAAAGCCTGTTCGTTCGGTCGATGGGGGGAAAACTCACCGTTTTCGTTGATGAATAAATGAATAATTAATAAACCATGTAGACGAATTATTTAATTTTTGGATACCGGAATTGCAATAGTATACTTAGTGATTTCCCAGCAAACACACTTGGATTATTTTCGCAAATTTTATGTAAACTTTACATAAACTCGTAACTTTAATGTAAAAGTTACAGAAATTATCCAAATTGTGTTTGCTGGGTTAGTAGTTTTTCAATTAGTTTTTAACATTTTTTCTCAGTATTCCATCCGTAAAACTGTCGTTCACCAATGACCGTAGGCATCTTACCATATTAAAAAGTGTTTTTTTGACATTTAATTTTACAAAAACGGTGTAGACGATCGATTTAAAATTTGGACGACACATCCAGTATATGTCAAAAAATATACTGTGTAAATTTGAAGTAAAAGGTTACATTTTGCCACTTGTACCGAAACTCTTTAAATAAAGATTTATAATTATTTACCATGTCGTACGTAATATCACCGCCATTACTATTGATCGCGTCGTTTATTTCTTGACGCAATTTCGTTTGTACATCGGATGAAAGCGCGAGTTCGTACATGGCGAAACTCAAAGTTGTGGATGAGGTTTCGAATCCACCAGTGAAAAAAGCTGCCGCTTGTGCAACCAAATTATCGCCATCAAATTCTGCAAAGCATCAAATTTGATGTACTAATAATTTTGCTGTTTTGTGTTATATAATGTCAAAGCTTTGACTTTACTGGAACTGTATATGGCAAAGTATATGAAAATTGTTTTTCCATCTCGGATCGACTTTTTATTAATTTTTTTGAAAGTTCTTGAAAAATAAAAAAAAAGAAATATTCTAGAAAAATTTTTATGCGTTTAGAAAAAATACCAAATTCGTTTAACATTACGGGGAATTTTTTTTATATAATCTGTGGAAGAATATAGTGTTTAAGCAATAACTTTTTCGAATTATTATTAGTAAAAATCAATGTTTTCAAAAGTGTTAAAGATCGGTGAATATTTTTAGGTTTTTGTCCAATTGCGAAGTTTCGGAATTCTAGTATAGTTAGCAAATACGTTTTACCGAAAATTTTGGAATCCTCGGTACCGGCCTGGCTTTTTTTGAGTTCGACAAGCAAATCGATAAAATCGTTGCGCTTTAATCCTGATCGTTCACGTTCTTTTATGGTATCCCAAAAAGCGTGTCGCAAAAATTCCGAACTTTTTTTCGGGAAAAAATTAAAACCCATCGGTTTTACAAGCTGAGGTAAGAAAAAGATCGAGGTGAACTCTAGGCTCCGCCAAAAGCTGAATTCAAATATTTCACGTCCGCACTTTCGAAATTCGGCCTCAGGATTATTCAGCGAATTAACTTTGAGACCATAAACTGTAGTACCGATGAGATCGGTAGTGTATTTCGCGCACAATTCCTTAATTTCAACGATGTTACCCAGGCCTTCAGTACGAAGAAAAGTTAAACATTGAAAATTATTCATTTCGGAGCTGAAAAACTTTGGATCAAAGTTTTCTTACGACTATTACAGAAAAGTAAAATTATTTACATTATCACATGAAACATAATTACATTATACATGAAAGCTGCGAATACCTGTTAAGTTAAGGGATTTCAGATGACTCTCAAGATCCTTGCCAACTTCAAGCATCAATTGAAACATCCTTTTAAGTTTGCTGGAAGTAAAAATCGGCGTTAATTTCGTCCGAATAATTTTCCATGCTGGATTCTTAACGATAAATAAATTTGCACTGCCGAGTGTATCGTCGGCACTAGCTGCCGCGTATCTGTCCGAAAAATAATTAAAGTCCCGCACTAATATATTTCTGATAAGCTCGGGATCACGCACTAACAGGAAGGGTCGATCAAATATGTAGAAACCACTGTACGGGATATTAGGCGAGCGGTTGTACAGATCCTACACAAAATCACCGGGTGATTTTCTCATCAACAGGCACTCGGCGAAATTACCGAAAAATGGTATTGGCGTTATCTCGTTAATACCGCGTTTCTTCCAGTAGAGAAATTTTCTCGTCATAAACAAGTAAGCACATATGATCGAGACTGTCATTAGAATCATACCATCGAGGCCCCAATACGCGGTTAAAAATGCCATTATTGTAATGGAACTATTTATATTCTAGAGGTTAAAATAACATCCATGCAAATGCTGTATGTTTCGATGATTCTCGATTATGCGTCGCGACAGAACTTGCATTAAGAGCTCGACGCTCTTGTATTTATAACGTTCGATGAATAATGTCTTCGATCCCCACTTTATGTATGATTGACGGAAGCAGCCCGAAGACTCACAATCTTTTCATGACTGGTACTTTCTTATCCACAATCTTAAGTACATGTACATATATGTACAATTAGTATTGAAGCATAGACACCCATAGATATATAAACACAAATTTATTTTTGGTACATAAAATTTAGAATAACAAAAATGGTGCAATAATAGTCACAAGGGAGTCAAGTGATACATCGTGGTCTCCGTAAAGGTAAAATCTTGTAGATTCGCCGATCTCAACGACTGGTGGGCCCAAAGATCGTCTTGTTGTGCTGGCCTCACGAAGGAACCTTAAAAACGCAAACATAAGCAAACTTTCTACCTTGTTGATAATTGAAAATAGGTCATTTTAAATAATTCATTTAAAAACAACCGAAACCTGTTCATTACGATACTTTTAATAGTCAATATAATAACGTGAAATATAATAATAAAATTCAATTTTCACGTCTTATCGAGAATTATACACTGAAAGATGAGTTCGTATTCACCAGAGTGAAGTCAATGACTGACGACACAAAAAGCCATAATCAACAAAATGTCCATTCGCGGGCAATTTATAAAGCATGGAATTTCCACTTTAAAAAATTCAATAAACGTTGACTTTGAAAATTTGTGGAAATATTCCGTAAATCGAAAAAACAACGCCCCGTTCTTAAATATTTTGATCTACAACGTTAAAAAAAAAACTGAAAATTATTTGAATGCAAATCAACAACAAGGTAGAAATCTCTTTTAACGACGCTCATTCCCAAAGAATAAGTGATTTCATTTGCGTTTATATTGGTTTTATTATGTTAAAATTCTTTCGGACGATCAAGAAAATTAGTAGGTTCGGCCAGTCGGGTGATATAAATGAGACGATCGTGTAGAATCGAGCGAGTAGGTTCGATATGAAAAATCGTTCGTTATAACGATATTACAGGACTTTGTTCGCTATCCTCTCGTCTCTTTCTCCGTGAATGGTCTATCGGAGACCACAATGTGTTTTCGAATGATTAAGAAAAATCGATAATTATGGAATTTTTTGCATAGTAATCATTGTCGAATATTCTCTTTTTTGTTCTGATTTTCTCCTCGGGATTGTCTTGCGACGATACATTGCGATAGAGGAGTATTTCCTAGAGTGGAGAAAAAAAAGAATAAAAAATCATCGATCATGTAGAAATTTAATCGGAGATGATAAATTTAGTTTCAATGAATTCAGGTGACTCTTCGAACGACAGTCCGTAAGTGTTTAGATACGTAGCATTATTTTATTTATTGTCCAATTAACGAGTAGTCCTAACGACTAATTCATTAATATTGTTCGTTATATATATATACATACAATAATGATAATGTATGTATAAACACACACACACACACACACACACACACACACACACACACACACACACACACACACACGCACGCACGCACGCACACACGCACGCACGCACGCACGCACACACACACACGCACACACACACACACACACACGCACACACGCACCCACGCTCGCACGCACACACGCACGCACGCACACACGCACGCACGCACACACGCACGCACGCATGCACGTACGCGCGCGCACGCACACACATCCGTATAAGTGTGTATGTATATATATGTATGAACATATATACATTTGTGTATATGGATTATATATATGACATATCGGCCATACGGTAAATTGGAGAAAAAAAATTAATCAAAACGAAGAGTAATTGTTTGAATGTTGCGAAAAGAGAAAGAAATTGCTAGAATATATGAATAATGCAATACACATTATGACGTCTCTTTTGGCTATCGATAAAACAGAGCTACAATCATAAAAATTCAACTCGTTTGCGTATATTTATGTAATCGTATTTATTGGGATGCTTCGGATACCATTTTATTTTCATCCCAAGACTGTAACGATCTTTTCAGTGTGTACTATCGGATTTGCCAAAAATATATTCTTTCATCTGCTGTTATACGGATGTTCGAAACTCTTGTAAATGTTTTATGATAAAAAAATGTTTAATTTTCCAAATTTCGAAGCAGACGTATCGTCATATTGAAGAAATCGATAATACAACATTTCTCGACACCCCATTAGTATACATACTCATATATTTATGAGTATTTATATGAATATACAATATTCATATAAATACTCACTAAATACATAATTCATAATAGATAGATCACATAATACATATAGATATTCACTAAATACATAATAAAACATTATATGAAAAACTTGGCGTGCATGTTTAAGAAACAAAGTTCGGTGAAGAAACTTAGGAATTTTTTTTCTTAACCATGCACGCCAAGTTTTTGTACCAACGTTTCTTGGCTACATTAAAAAAATGTGATTTCGATATTTTATCTTTTTTTTTGAATTCATTAATGACAACATTGGTTGATAATAACTGAAGGTGCTACTTTTAATACTTGGCGTTCTTTTTTTACTTTTTAAAAGTATTTCGAAATTATTCTATAGATAGGAGTGCAGCACCGTTCGAATTGGAGCAGGCTATTGCAATTTTATTTTATAACTCGACGTTTGACCACTGCGGTTGCTATTCATTACATTTGAGAGTTTTTATAGTTCCAAAAATTATAGGATAATTCGTTGCGATAAAGCATGTATTAAAAAAATGGTATTTCAACATAACATTTTGGAGATTTTATAAAACATGATATAATCGTACGTATTTGGCCATATATGCTTTTGTAGATCTCTATATATTTATTAACTTTTTGTGAACCCCCCATCATCTACGAGGTTTAAATTATATCACCTCTGTACAATTTGACTTTTTTGATAAAATAATGAAAGCGGTTTTCCATAAAATGTTTTATGATGAATTGGTTTTTGGATAGAGGTTTTCCTCGAAGGGGATTTTTACTCCGACGACTTTGTGTTAGTTTTAGTAAATTTTTGTGGGGATTTGGTTTTTTTGAGGGTTTGATAATTTTTTTCTGAGGGCGGTTTTTCATAACTTATATGATGAGTTGGTTTTCAGAGAGGTTTTTTGTGTGGAGGGATCGTTACATGAGCAACCTAGCGTGGGTTTTAGTAAATTTTTGTGGGCATTGGAGTTTTGGCGGAAGGAGTTTTACTGGAACGACTGTTTGGAGGGCGTAAATGTACTTGTCTCGGGTTTTTTCACAGTTGTTATTACCATACCCGGCGAAAGTTTGTAGTGTTCTGCGTAGAACGATTTTTTTTAAAAGCAAAAATGAGAACACATTCTCTACTGCTATCCTTTATCTCGTATTTAACACAAAATAAAATATTTATTTATTTTAAATTTTCATTTTTTTTTACCCGCGGCATTATTTTGAACTTTTCTTTCTTTTTACGTGGCAAAGAGACATTTAAAAACGTGTGAATATTAAATATTGTCGTAGCTTTTTTCAATTCTTAACCATTACTTCAAATTGTCTATGCCTTTATTCGAATTAATAAAAATCATAGATGATTAGATATTTTTTATTTTTTATTTTTTATTGTTACTGCGTATATCCTTGCGGATTTTTCCGAGCCGATCCCATCACTTTAACCCTACTTAACTAATTTCTATATTCCTGAGAGACCCCCCCCAAGGGAGACCCCCCCCCTGCCCACATCCACTCTTTCCTAATGCCCTACTGTATCGCATTTGCCCGAGGGCCAAGGAAAACTGTGGAAAACCAGGCCGATACAGGTGGCCATATTTTTAGTGAGTTTTAATTGATTAGCACCATCGAAAACTCAGAAAAACTGCCTCCTATTCAACGATTGATGCGCGAGTCAGTGCATGACTAAGAGGTCACCCAACCAAGTATTGGCTTCGCTCGAGACTGCTTAACTTTGGTAATCGCTGAAGCCGTACACCGACCGGGCACCCATCGCTGTTGGTAGATGATTAGATATTATGTTCGTTTATGTCAATGATGTAACCAAACTCCCTAGCCCAAGCGTATAGAATTTAGATAGATGCGAGTCAAGGGGTTACATTTGAGACGGCTCAGATGCTTCAGTCCAGGCATTAGCATTGTATATTCTGCCAATTCAAGAATGCTGGAATAAGCTATGGTTCTTTATAATTATGAAAAATGTCCACGTTTTTAGCACACAGGGTACTAACGACCTACAACGTGTCGCTTATCACCGTTGTGCTCGAAGCTAAAGCGAAACGGTCGATCGGAAACGATTACATTTGTAAGTGATCCGGATCTCACAAACGCAGTGGTTGCAAGTAGACAACATTAAAAAAATTCTGACTCGGGTTTAATGTTAGTAAATTTAACAATATTTAATTGTTCCAAGTAAATAATAATGCATTAAGGATCGCTTTCGATGTTTGAAATGTTAAAAATTATTTCAGATTATGGGAGACGGTGACAAAACGGAGAAGCTCAGAACGTTATTGTGTTTTTTGAAATTTGATAAACTTTGTCTATTTTTTCCACGCCTAATCGAGTGTTGTACAGCATTTTTTGTAACAAAAAAAAACAAATTCCTGACAAAGTGGGATACCTCTTAAAAATGTGTAATTTTTATTTTTTTTCATTTATACAATTTTGGTCATTATGTTACGTGCTAAAGCTGCACAGAAATTCTTTTTAAATTTTTTGTTATTTCTCAACATGATAAAAAGAATTAAGAAATTAAAAAACTTTGTTTAAACATTTCTTGATTTCCCACAAAAAGGTCAAATACTATTTGCTGTGGGCCGAGAAATTTTCGCGATCGAGAAATGTTAGATCGCGAATTATGGGCATCGCAACCTCACTCCTTTGACAGCTGCATCACCTGACAATAGTCGTGAGTGAGGACTACGGCTGCCTAATGCTTTAATCACGGCTGGTCCGATTCTTTTGTTCCGCGAGTCGCGCTCGAAATTTCTTATTTTAAGATGTTTAAATATCTCATTGGTAATAAATATCTTATTGGTAAATAAATGCTAAAGATATATTTATATTTTTAGCATTGCATGCTAGTCAAATGAGTGCTAAATTTTCGCAATTGTTTTATGCCAAGCTTAATGCACTATTCGATCGTAGTATTAGTGGATTTATATCACAGTATGTCTTATTAATGTAGAAAAATATTAAAAACGATAGATTTGCGAAACCGTCAACTGATAAATGCAAATTTCCATGATGGTACATTTTCATCGGGATTCGTCAAAGAATAATCCGTAATTTTTAACCGATTGCAATGCACCATGTCTTATTTTGTTTCTCAAGAGATCTTTTACGAATTCACCACGTAGATTTCTTCTAAGCTTGATCGTTCTACTGTTGCAGCCAATTTTTTATTTAGCGAAAAAAATCTTTCATAAACAAATTGCTATAATTTCCAAACAAATAAACTTCGAAAAAATCTACATAGTGAATTCATAAAGAATCTCTTGAAGAACAAAATAAGAAATGGTGCATTAAAATCGGTTAAAAAATACAGATTATTCTTTGAAAAGTCCCAATGAACATGTGTCATAATGGAAATTTGCCACTATCAGTTAATGGTTTCGCAAATGTATCGTTATTAATATTTTTCTAGGTTAATTAGACATGTCATCTTTCAAATTCACCTTCGCTATGTATAATTAGTGCATTAAACTTGGTATTAAAATATTGTAAAGTTTTAGCACTCAATTGACTAGCATGCAGTACAGTATTTACCTTAATGCATTTTTGATCACTTTTGTCTCCAATATAAAAAAATGTTCAAGAGTTTAATCTAGGTGCTTCGTTTTCAGAAAAAATATAATCTTTATTGTTGTTAACGGGTTACCCCCACTTGAGACTTTGAAAAAATCGATTTTTTTTTATTGCATTTTTTTGAAGTACAAGTATCTGAGAATATGGCCTGAAAATTTCAAGTCGATCCGAACAAAATTGACTGAGATATGAGCGTTGA
Organism: Rhimphoctona megacephalus; assembly: GCA_963989365.1. NCBI lineage: Eukaryota > Metazoa > Arthropoda > Insecta > Hymenoptera > Ichneumonidae > Rhimphoctona > Rhimphoctona megacephalus. Next base: position 12,345,434 of record OZ022417.1, read on the forward strand.
AAGAGAAGAATCCGTTGTGTAAACGACCGGCTAGTCTGCCGCCTGGCGCGCTCGACACTCTCTCCGGTTTCAGTCCATTGTTCTATGAAAAGGGTCGTATTGGCTGGGTGCACGTACATATACTACTTTAAAAATAAGTGTGTATTGCGTATACGTTAAGCCTGAAAAAATGCGGAGCATGATTTTAGGTGGCGCTGACAGTATGCATGAATATGTAACACACTGATAATTGAATAGTATTAGTATTTTCGTGCACCCTGCCAATACCTGGCATTCACAACGTTCATATAATAGACTGGAATTTGTAGAAACGAATTCTCGTTGCCTTTTATGGTTTAAATTTGTCAGTGTAGCTCGAAAGTTCGACTATATGAGACGTATTTATTTCCGCCGTTCACAATATTATAAGCGCAGTTTTTATTTATTTTACATTTAAAAATGGATCGAAAAAAAGGTTCGCGAGAAACAAGAAGCAGTGATAATTTACGGAAATCTCGACCAAAAAAAGGAAGGGTATTTTTAACCCGAACCTGGCCGAATCGGAAAATGAAAGTTTCAGCACGTCTGCGAAGAAACTGAAAGATAATATTGATATGACTGTGAATCAAAATCCTAATATTGAATATCGCATTTTAAGCTTTTGTGTTCTGTTTGCTGCTATTTCAAGTTTAGTGACGTGCAAAACGTGTAATGGAAATATTAAATTTGAAACTGCAAATGCAAGAGGACTAGGCTTCAAAGTCGTTGTGAAATGTGACTCATGTGCAGATAATTTGATACCATCTTCTCCTTTTGTGGCACATTCGTATGAAATAAATCGTCGATTTATATTCACTATGCGAGTTTGCGGCATAGGAATGGCTGGAGCACAAAAATTTTGCGGACTTATGGACATGCCAAGGTTTCTTACCGAGACTACATATTCAATAATTTTAAAAAGTATTTATGAGTCTGTGAAAACATGTGCAGATGTAATATTTAAAAAAGCCGTACGAGAAGAAATTGAAAATACACCTAATGCAGCAGGCGATGCAACTTCTAAATTAACAGTTTCCGGAGATGGATCCTGGAGGAAGCGAGGATATACGTCGTTGTTCGGAGTTACATCAGTCATAGGCTACTACAGTGGAAAAGTACTTGATCTTGTGGTAAAAAGTGCGTTTTGTAAAATCTGTGAATCGTGGAAACATAAACTAAATGATGCGGAATACGAAGAATGGTACGAAACACACGAAGATAACTGCATTGGAAATCACGAAGGCTCCTCGGGAAAAATGGAGGTGGACTCTATTATCGAAATCTTCAAGCGTTTAATAGCAAAATATAATGTACTGTACCGTTACTATATTGGAGACGGAGATTCGAAGACATACACTGGGCTAGTAAATTCTCATCCTTATGACGACGTAGAAGTTATAAAAAAAGAATGCATCGGACACGTCCAAAAGCGTATGGGATTCCGCCTTCGTAATTTAGTAAAAAAAAACAAAAAGCTTGGTGGTAAAGGAAAGCTGACAGGAAAATTTATTGACAAACTCACTGTGTACTATGGACTTGCTATTCGACGCCATTCTGCTTCTGTTCACGATATGCATGAGGCAATATGGGCGACCTTCGATCATTACAGTTCAACCGATGCAAATCCACACCATAAGAGATGTCCAACCGGTGAAGAATCGTAGTGTTCATATCAACGAGCTCAGGCGAGAAACGAGGCTTTCCATCACGATTACAGACCACTTCCATCAAATGTATTGGATGCCATCAGACCTATATACAACGATCTGAGTAAAGAAACTTTACTCGAAAGATGCGTCGATGGCTTCAATCAAAATAACAACGAAAGCTTCAATCAACTTATTTGGAAAATCAGCCCAAAAATCGTCTCGAGTGGAGCAATCGTTGTAAATTTAGCAGCTTATATTGCCGTTGGACTATTCAACGAAGGTTCAAAATCATTATTATTTTATTTGAACTCAATCGGAGTGAGCTGTGGACACAACGCGCACGAATACGCTGATAAAATGGACGAAGCACGGATTGCACTGGCAGAGAGACGTGCGGCCGAGAGCACTCGTGAAGGAAGAATGTTACGAAGGCAACACCAAATTTCCGTTTTGCAAGCGGCATCATCGGCGGAAGAACTTCTGTACGGACCCGGAATAGATGACTTTATGTAAGTTTACAAAAAAAATTATTTTCTTCGTGTAAACTGAAATTGAAACTTTAAACGCGTTTTTCTCGAAATGGCATTTCTGAAGTCGGTGACCAAGATTACTCGAACACTAATGAACCGATCTTCTTGAAATTTTGCAGGCTTATTTAATACATAAAAATGTAGTCTTTAATCGTTCGATTTTTTGTTTCGAAAAAAAATGACCGTTTTATAGCCAAAAAACGGCCGCTTTTTTCCGTTACAATCGAACCATTAACTTTGACTGTCCGCCATTTTGTGAAAAATGAATATTTTTTTAAATCCTGCGATTAAAGACTAGTTTATACTTATATTTGACTAAATCCATCCACATTTTTTGTTTCAGATGATCCACTTCGCCGCAATGTTGGCCACCGCAAACCGTACAAATAAAAACATTATTTCATTGACGGCCATTTGCCACTTAACAATGTAATATTTTTCAATAAAAAAATTACTGAAAGTTCTTCAAGATGTGTTCTTTAAGATGATATAGTGATCAATTAAAAAAGTTTTGTAGTTTTCTTTAAAAAAATTCATGAAAAAGGCCTTTTTTTTGCGTTACAAGTGGGGGTAACCCCTAGATAGCAATTAAAAAAATGTTCAGATATTTTTTTCCTTCCCCCTTAAAAACTATTCATCCCATATACATGCCGTATTTTTTTCAAAGAGAGCACGAAAAACCGTTTGAAGATCACTCTTGAAACATCCCGATGTCACTCCGCAAATAGCCCTGAAATCGCCTGGCCACCTTAAAATTGTCGCTCTGTATATTATGCTGTAAAAAAAGTTCTCACTCGTCAAGTACTTCGGATGAATTTTTTTTTCAATCCAATTTTTTTCTTTTGAAATTTTTTTTGTATCCGATTTTTTTTCGTTCTTATTTTTTATTCTTGTTCTTTTTATGTAGAACAACTGTACTGTAAGCACATCCGTATTTTTAATTAATTGGAAGATTTTTTATTAGAGGTTAATAGGCTTTAATATATTTTACTATTAATGCTTTTATAGTTTTAATTTATCTTTGTAAATTTTAGACTTAATTGTTGATTAATTTAAGTCGGATTTGGATTGACATTTTTTGTGGGATTATAATTTTATTGGTAAATTTTTGTGAGGCTCTCTTATAACTTTTCGTAAGTTTCTAATTTATTGAGAAAATTTTTGTGGCGTTCTCCTATAATTTTTTGATAAATTTGATGTGAATGAGAAAATTTTTGCAAGGTTGGTTTTTTTGGGAGGAAATTTCTTTTATAACTTTTTGTTAGGGTTCGCGTTCAGAAGGAAATTTTTTACCGGAAGAACTATTTGGGGGGAGTAAACTTACTTGTCTCAATTTTTTTTAACAGCATATATGCTGTTTTTTTGCGGGGATTTGTTGACTTTTTGTATGAAATTCATAGTTTGCCAATTAAACATGTCTATATTGTGTACGTATCTGAGTAATGCAAGAGAATTAACATTTTTTCAGTATTGCAACAAAATATGGTAACATTTTATCAAAAAGTGATTCTTTCAAGAATTGGACCCTGAATAAAAATTTTAAAGGTCGTTCAAGCGATTTTTTAAAGATTTCGGCTAAAAATGGATATATGATCGAATTTAGAGCTGGTGTATCGCGATTATATTTGGACTAAAAATGCAATGTGGAATATTGATCTAAGAAATGTTCAAATGAATTTAATCTTCGTAATTATACGATGCATAAAAGAACAACGAACAAATAAAAACTTGATTTTTTTTATTTTGTAAAAAAAAAAAATTCAAAAAATATTACACCGAAACATCCGTGCCAACGGATCGGAAAATATTCCATAAAAAATTATATCGAAGAAATACTCCAATAGCATCAGAATGTACCGAAAGTTTTAAAATAAAAGTAATCATAACAAAACGAGATTTTGAAACAAAAAAGTATGCGGACAAAATTTCGAGAGCAAAAGTTTGATTGGAAAAAAGAATTTTGGCCGAAGTACTACGTGAGTTTTTCTTTTATAACGTTTATAGATACGAATTATATCTCATGGTGACTTTTTTCATTTTTTTCTAGACTATTGATACTTCTTACACACCAATTATAAGTGGTATTTTTCTCATCTTGATTACGCTGATTTTTTAATGTTTTGATTCCTGTTTTGTTTTGTGGAAATAAATTCAAAGTAACATTTATTATGAGGTCTGGTTTTTTGGCCGGATATTTCGTGATCTATATGGTTAATTTTCCTCCGGGATATGAATAAAATTAGTAAACATTAAAAAAAAAAAAATTAAGTGGGGTTTTGGATTTTTTGTGATATCATAGGGAAACGAGGGACCACCAATGTACTTGTCCAGGTTTTTTTCCCCCGGGAGGGGATTTTTGCTATTTCATATCATTTCTTTTTTCTACAGTATTTTCATATATTTCGCTTTATATAGACTCCAATAGAGTCTGTATATAACAAAAAAACTAACAACGTGTTTGCATCATTACATCGTCGATTTATTTCAATGACAGGAATGAGAACTGTTCACTCTACTAATTCGACATAAGAGAATGAGACAAGATTTTCCATCATAAATTCATTGTTATTGAGGCTGTTTCAATATAGGAGCGTTTCGTTCCTGTGATAAGAAAAAAAGTTATAATGTTTTCAAAAGAGTTAACTACAGACTCGAGGTATTTTCGAGATGTTAGTAATTCGTTGATAGGTTATTATTCGATTATACCTTGGCAGGAAGGTGTTATAGAAGAGACCTCAAGTACCAGTTTTTTCCCCAAGGCCAAAATTCAGAAAATTAAATACTTCATCATGAGCTTTCAAGTTATGTATTAAAATAAGTCATTCAGGGGCGAAAAGGCAGCATGGATATTAGCAATTTCGGTCTAAGCTATAAATAGATAATTATATTTAACTTTATTGTCAGAAGGAGCCTCAGAATTACTATTCTTTCAAAGATGAAATGACGGAAGATTATGATGCATCATCCTTGGCTTACAAATTGTTTCATAAAACATAGAAAAAAATTAGATTAAAAAAAAATTCGGCCGAAGTACTTGACGAGTGTTTTTTTACTTAATTCACATAATGTATCAGTCATGGTGACAACCTCGCCAAGTACTTCGGCCGAAATTCTTTTTTATCTAATTTTTTTTCGTTTGCAATCTTTTTTGCTTCAGACTCTTATTGATACAGAGTTTTTATTTTCAGTCTGGTTGGTAAAACAACTGCATTTTCGAACTTGATTCTTTTCTCTATCAACATTCAACATTATTTGAAGATTTTATGTCACACGATAAAGCCTCCCGTACTTGGCCACATATATTTTAGTATAGCTCAATTTATTTTATAACTTTTTGCGAAAGCTAACCTTAGCTTTTTGCGAGGATTAACTCATTTTGTTTTGTGTGATACATTTTTTAAGAGTGGCCACTTTTCTTACTTTTTGATAGGATTTGATTTTCTCAGGGATTTTTGCGAGAAAAGGTTTTTGTAGTGTATGTATATTCGTGGAAAAATATGGGAACGGGGGTCAACAAATGTACTTGTCCAGGTTTTTTCCCCGAGGGGGATTTTTATGCAAGATATGATTCGTTTTTTCTCGTTCTTTTCAAACATCTCGATTTATGTATATTAGAAAAAGGTTATATTGGGAAATTATCGCTTTTTCGTTTCCAAACCCTAACTCCTTCTACTTCGAGTCGGGGTTTTCCCCATGAAATAAAGGGACACGTGTTTTGGAATTTTCAATTTGGCAATTTTTTTTTATTCTCGAGCAAATCAAATTTTTTTGACATTTCGACTTACCCTTCTGGAATCAGGCTAAAATAAGTCGGGAACTGGGAGTCAGATACAAAAATTTACAAAACTTTTGAGGGCAAGATTAGAGCAGTCAGAACTTTTCCATAGAATTTGTAGCTACTTGAATATGTGTTTATCAAATAAACATATTAAATAGTAGTATCTCCTTGTTATATTTGTAGATTTGTGGTAAAAAATATTACGCTTATTTCAGCTTGTTGATAAAAATGAAGATTTTTTTCGAAATTTTTCATTTTTGATTAATAATAAAATAAAAACCAGTTCACGTATGTTTAGAGAAAACATATCGAATCTATTGTGAAAAAAGTTCACGCATTTTTTCATTCTTATTTTTATTAACAGGGTGGAATCACGATTATTTTTCAATACCATTGAAGAAGTTACTATCATGAAAATAAAAAGTTACAACTATTTCAATATTCTCATTGAACATAGAAAATTTCAAATAGTATGTTATGGGAACTCCAAAACAATATATTGAACAAAGCGGACAAACTCAGACCAGGATCGTACCCAAGAGAATGCAGTAAATTTAGTTGTATTGGTCACATTAGCTTTGAGCAAATTTTGATACCATCAAAACCAGAGCGACCGTAGAGGAAAACTTTTGGAATAAAACTTTTTCAATTTATAATACCATAATCAGAGCTAAAAAGTGGAAATACTTACCACACATGTCTCCTCTTCACAAAATGTTCAAAGCTTGTAGATATCGGCTACATTCCAATGATACAAATTTTGATACTATCAGAAGAAGAGCACCCGAAAGCTTTCTGAAACATTTTTTAAATTTATTATGCCACAACTAAAGTGGAAAAGTGAAAAAACATAGTGCACTTTAGGCCCAACAAAGACACGACACTACGTGATATCAACGTTCGCATGCAGCTGGACTGTGGATCAGATATTACGGTTATCGGAACGAATGAGTGGAAGGCAATGGATAAGTCACCGCTAATTCCTCCGCCCATCGTCAACCACGCGGGAGGCTCAGATATGCAGCTCATCGGTCGATTTCAAAGTGACATTTCAGCGTTCAACAACACCGGCACTATCGACATTCACGTCGCCGAAACACCGAGTCTAAACCTTTTCGGGTTAGGTGCAGTCGAAGCACTGGACTTATGGGAAAAACCGTTGGCGGGTTTCCGTAATCGATCTGAGACACGTGAGAAGGAAATCGAGAATTCCACGGTGCAGGAAAGATTGCTGTCAATTACGACCTCCCAATATCTGAAGGCACAGACTCATCGCGATCGAAATTTTCCGGGAAACAAAACGAAAAAGGATTTAGCACGGAAATTCGTCATCGTTTCCCTGCCCTATTCGCCGAGGGTTTGGGGAAATGTCGGAATTTCGAAGTCTCCCTCCGACTCAAGGAAGGCAGCACAAGCGTGCACATGCCCTGCCGATCAGTACCGTTCGCGATGGTAGAAGCGGTCAGCGACGAGATAAGCCGGCTTCAAAGCGTGGACGTACTACAACCGGTGGAATTTTCTGACTGGACGACGCCAATTATAACAGTCAAGAAACCATCAGGGAAAGTCCGAATATGCGCTGACTACTCGATGGGTCTAAATCAGGCTTTGGAAGATGACAAATACCCACTACCCAATATCGAAAGTTTTTTCGCTATGCTCAACGGAAACAAATACTTCAGCCGATTGGATCTGAGTGACGCATACCTGCAATTGCCAATAGCCGAAGACAGCCAATCGATAACCACCATTATTACGCCCAAGGGTTAGCTGAAATTCAAAAGACTACCGTTCGGCATCAAGACAGCTCCAGCAATTTTTCAGAAATGTATGGATCAAACGCTGGCTGGTCTGTAGGGCATATTCGCTTACCTGAATGACGTACTCGTGATGGGTTCGACACGAGAAGAACACGATAAGCATCCTCATCAGACACTTGAACGCTTGAAAGATCGTGGTTTCAAACTTAACATTTGACAAATGCACATTCGCCGTAGCGGATCTAATGTTTCTTGGACTATTGGTCAACGCTGACGGAATTCAGGCGAACTCGAGCGATCGCCGAAATGCCACCTCCACAAAATGAGAACGAAGCTCGCAGTCTACTGGGGATGGTCAATCATTATGATAAGTTCGTCACACATCTACACGAGCTGAAAGGGCCAATCGAAGAACTCACGTGAAAAGGGCAGCCCTGGCAGTGGGCGGAGCAACAAAAGGAAGCTTTTTTTCACATCAAAGAAGTGATGCTAAGTCCATTGCTTTTGGAACATTACGATCCTAGCAAGACGCTTGTTTTCGCGACCGACGCGAGTGCGTCGGGAATCGGAGGTGTTCTACTACAACGCGATACTAAGGGAAGAGAGAGGGCTGTATACCACATGTCACAGAGTCTGACCGATGCACAACGTACCTACTCTCAACTGGAAAAGGATTCGTTGGCTCTCGTAATAGCCGTGGAACGTTTACATAAATTCGTTTGAGGATGTGAGTTCATTTTGTAAACGGACCACAAACCGCTCCTGGCCCTTCTCCGGACTGACAACTGTCCCGAATTGAAAGCAACAACGGCAGCTAGGCTTAAGCGCTGGGCATTGCATCTACTCGACTATAACTTTACCATCGAGTGCGTGAAAACAACGGAGTTTGGGCAAGCCGACGCCTTGTCATGATTGATAGCTGAATTCCGCAAGGACAACGCCGATGAGTTACAGGTCGCCACGGCATGGATGATCGAAGAGGAAATGCATCAGCTCCAGGACAGCATCGCTGGTCACTTCGAGCCCATAATACGAGCGCAATTAATAAAATCGACAGCGGAAGATGAAACTATGCATATCATCATGGAGAAGATTCACTCCGGTTGGAAGAAAGAGGACATCAAAGACGCTAAGCTGGCACCGTACGCGAAGTGACAAGAAGAACTATCTATCATCGAGGGTACTATTCTGATGAACGAATGTCGTAATACCGATATCAATGCAACAAGAGGTCCTTCAAATCTTACACAGAGGACACCCTGGCATTCGGCGTATGAAGGAACTAGCACGATAGTACATGTACTGGCCCCAACTGACGGACGAGGTGGAACAATACGTGCATGTATGCAACCCATGCGCTTTCGCTCAAAAATTACCCGTGAAGGAACCGCTGCAGCCTTGGCCTCCTGCATCGCAACCACTCGAGCGCGTCAATATTGACTATGCAGGGCCTATCAACATTCAGTATTTGCTGATTTTCGTGGACGCCTTCTCGAAGTTTATAGAAGTAGAAATCACGAGCACTATTTTGGCCAAGCGAACAGTAGAGTTGTGTCGCGAATTCGTGTCAAGATACGGGGCTCCAGAGATGATGATCAGTGATAATGGCACCCAATTCACGAGCAGTTTGTTCCGAGGGTTCTGTCAAGAAGTGGGTATCTCACACCTATTCAGCCCTGTGGGACATCCTCAAACCAATGGTCAAGCCGAGCGAATGGTCGACACAGTAAAAAGAGCCATAAAAACAGAACCGAACGACTGGAAGAAACATCTGCAAGAATTCTTGTTCAGTTATCGCTATACTCCGTGCTCCGCCGCACCTGAAGGGAAGCCACCAGCAGATATCTTCTTCGGAAGGGCAATGAGGTCACTTTTGTCGGCATTGTTGTCGCCGAGGATACGGTCTCCATCAGCGGAAACGATAGCAAAAGCTAGTGACATGAAGCAACAATTCGATCAACACCACGGAGTGCAATGACAAAATCTCGTAGTCGGTGACAACGCCATCGTACAATTGCGGGAGGGACAGCGCGAACGTGGACGACTACAGAGAGTAGTGGCTGCAAATAAATTCAAAGTTCGCCTAAGCGATGGTTGCCTAGTCGAACGACATAGAAATCATATGTGGAGGGGCGGTACTGGACCTGAGGTTGAACATCGCCTTAGAGACTGGAGTCCGATTGGAACAAAGACATCAACAGCCACACCGATACGCCCATTGACACCGGAAACATCGTCATACAACTCCGCTGTATCAAGTCCGACAACCTGTGTCAGTGCAGGTTCAGAAATTTTAGAACCTCTACAGCAAGAGCTGCATGACCTGCCTCAAGATCATCATCAACCAGGAGCGTTGGAGATACTTCCCGACCAGTCCCAAGACCATGAATGTCTGGAAGTACCGATGCCTCCGGCGAGGCCCCGACGTTCTACGCGCCAACGTGCTCCACCCAGGCGTCTGACCCTGGACCCTAATAAAATAACATATGACATATCTTAAACCATTCTAGTCTACGACATCGAATCATCCTGGGGAGGATGATGTTGGGAGAGGGTGAGTGGCGCCACTAGCAGGCGTTTGCGAGAAGCTCGAGACATCTCGCTGCTTGGGGGGCGGGAGAGGGGGGCAGGCAGGGTCAGTCTTGGCTCGACTGACAGCCATCTGACATGTGCCCGGCATTCTTTGTGCTAAAATAAAGTAACGTTTCGGTTGTAACAATTTATTATGCCACAACCGAAGCGGAAAATAACTTAGCATACATTGGGCCATAAACTGTCTTAAAGTTCGGATGTACCCATTGCGTCACAATGACAGACATTTTATCCCATTCATAAATGGGCTAGAAATTACTTTTTATAACAAATTTTTCAATTCATGTTGCCGCAGTCAAAGCAAAGAAGTAGAAATACATAGTACACATATTGTCCAATAAAATGATGAAACTTGGTATGGATGCTTGATCTTGGTATATGCATACCAATGAGATAAAAAAAGGGATCAAAGACACAACCAAACTGAATAAAGAAAAATATGACAACTTATTAAAATAATGATGACACAATAAATTTAATTAGCACACATTCATTTGGTTAAAGTTTTCGGTTGTTTATTTGAATTCATCAACATATATACAATATTTGCGTGTTCTTGTCTTATTAAGAAATAAAATTTCTGATTAAAAAGAAAATTCGAAGTTATAGGTTAACGAACTTATTTTTCTCGCAGTTGTGTAATCAAAACATTTATAAATATTTTTAACACACGTATAATTTTATCGTATAAATTCAATGGTAACACTTTTTTTTCCACTGAACATTGAAATAACTTTAATATACACAAATTCGCTTTTGCCGTTTATCAATGCACAGACATCTAAAGTTTTTAACTCTTATATATATATATCACTGAACCTCAAAAAATTGTTTTTCCCAAATTTACATTTAAAACAAGGATTGCAACAATATTGTCACAAATAGCGGAAAATCAAAGTATTTATACAAGGAGACATTGCCCAACACTATACCGTATACATTAACAAATAAACACTCGCGAACCGATTGCCATAGGAGTAAACAACTCGCACTGTTTTTACAAAACTCACATAACATAAATATTTTAAATCAAATTCACACATTTCGCAGTATTTCCCGGAAATTTTATTATTTAGACAGACGATGAACGAATTTAGACAAACGATGAACGAACAAAATTATTTCGACAGTCGATAGGAACGATGTGACAGAAGACCAACGATCGTAAACAGACGTGTGAACGATGTGACAAGAAGACCGACGATGTGAAGACAGACGACAGGAAGTTTTCTCATCGGCGATTGGTTGCAGCCCGTATTTTCTTGGCGGGGATTGGCTATGAAGGGCATCAAAATACCCTTGTATGTATCGGTCAGAACGCGTATACAGATACATCAAGTCCGTAAATGTGTTAGTAAGTTTTGCATAATCTTGAGCCCATGCAAAGTTTTTTCTCGGCAATTACGCCACGAATCATGCTGATTTTAGGCTCATTCGAAAGATAATTTCTTAATTAGTCTCCAGTTCAATTTTTAAAGCCTCAAATGACTCATGAGCTTCGTAAATAAACGAAATGTTATTCCGATTTTACCCCCACCACCGCGAATCGCTTTATTCAGAGAAAGTATAGTCTCGGCGAGCCTCGGGCCAGCAGACGACAGGGCTGTCAATGTACTTGTCCCGAGACTCTACCGAGTCTCTTGATAAAGAATAGAGTTGTCCTGCTACCGGGATAATAACGCTCCACGTCCTCGGCCAAATATGCTTCGGTAGATCTCAATTTATTCATTAATTTTTGCCGCAGTTCTAATTTGACTTTTTACGAAGATAGAATGGTCATCTCTTTATTTCCCGAATTCCTGCAGGGCAAATATATGGGAATTATGCGTTTCACTGCGATCAGCTGATGGAGGTGTTTCTTGATCATTATTTTACATTGAAACAATAATTGCTTTGACCAATTTTTGCATAAATTTTCTATATGTAACGAACAGTGTTCTCAGATGAAGTTTGTCAAAATCTATTGCGAACTCGCTTAGATAATAAACAATATTTACGGGTAAATTCAAACTGATTTCGCTACATCGATTGATGGACCATCATATAAAATAGTCCTCGACGATCAACTACTTCGCGCTGTTGTGCGGTTTTCGCAATTCCACGGTTTGCCGGTTTTTTCGTAATTCCAGGTTTATTTAAGGAGAAACGCCACTATGATGGGCTAAGAAATTGTCATTTTTTGAAAATTTTTTTACCCAGATTAAAATAATTATTTAAGGATTGGATAAAAGATATTTTATGGAGTATGTATTCAACTATTGCAGTACTAATTTTTACAGAAAAAATATTAAAAATTTATAACGTTATGAGCTTCCGTGTAATAATGAAAAAAAAAAATTCCTCTCTACTGTCCCAAGGAAATCTTGGTAACGGGTTATCTGACAATCAAAAATTAAAAAAATCCAATAGCTATATGTATGTAGCTATGATTATACGTGGTCGTTTAAAATTTTTCTTTTACAGAATGGTGACGTTTTGAAATTTTTTTCATTATTTTTTTCTATTTTTCGACCTTTTTTTGTTTATTTAAACGGTCTTAAAAAATAGTAATGATTGAAATTTCAAAAATTAGCTACGTTCAACCTTAGTTACTGCAGTAACGAATATTTGAAAAAAAAAAATTAATGTCGGTTCATTAATCTTCGAGTATTTCTTGGGACAAGATCGAAAATAGTTGTTTCGAGAAAAACGCATTTAAATTTTTTGTTACCTTTTTCTGGACATAAAATGAGGTATTAACTTGAATATTGATACTTACTTTTGATTTAAAAATTTTGTTTATATAATTTTGAACATGTATACTGCATGAAAACGAAAAAAAAATATAGAATTTTTTGACCGGTCACAGTGGTGTTCCCCTTAAGAGGAGTCTCTCTTATAACTTTTTGTGAGGATTCGGTTTTTAGAGAAATCTTTCCAAGGTGAATTGTGTGCGGACGACTTTTCGTAGGATTTAGTAACTTTTTTTGATTAGCTAATTTTTTTAAGAGAGGGTTTCGCACAACAATTATTTTTTGGAATTTGGTTTCTCAGAAGGATTTTCGTGACAAGGAATTTTTTTACGTTTTGTACACTTCAATTTATAGTGCGTATTTATTGAGATTTAGGTCATGTTTTTATGCGAGTGACTGTAAAAGTGCGAAATAGCTCGCCGTTCCTTTGAAAATCTGTGAAAAATAAACGAAATTGATTATTTTTTGTAACACAAGAACTAATTCAGGGGAAATTGAAGATAGACCTATAAATATTGATACTGACGGTGAGCATTTGATAAAGGTCCAGAGTAAATAATCCGTAAGCCCTGCAAATAAACGGCGTTTGCGATTTCATCATAATAAGGCCCAACATGATCTTGAATTCCTTGCTACGGTTTATCCATGGACAGTTGTACGCGGCCAGCGCCATCCTGTTCGACTGCCATAATAAAAAAGAAAAAAAAAAACTGTACATAAAACTCTACCAAAATTAATTTTTTCCTTACCTGTTCTGTTAATTTATGAGAAAAACCACAATATATAGATGCCTGTATTATGACAGTAGCAGTATGAAATAGACCCTTGGTAACTTCTTCCCAATTCTTGTATCCTAGCTCCTTATAATAAATTATTTATATGGTTTAATTTTTGAATTTAATAATTATCATTGAATTTAAATATCGATTTGGGGGATATTACGATATCCGTGGCCCCAAGTTTTGACCATCCAGTCTTTATATTTGGCCCAAAATAAGACTATTTTCAAGAATAAAAAAAATCGAAATTCGGTCTTTAAGGGGGTGAAACAGGGGTTTGAAATTTTTTATGAGACGGAGTATTTTTTGGCAGATTTGCTTGCAATTTGGCGTAAATATTCTAGAATACGAGTAATTTAAAAAGTATTCAGCAGTTTTGTGAAATTCGACCGTTAAGGGGGTGGAACGGGGGTTGGAAATTCCCCCCTGCCTCGCACTCTTTATACTATTTGCACATGTCCAACTATTCAAATAGCAACCCAAAGATGACCCGAACCCGCCCTACTATTTCCACATGTCCAACTATTCAAACAGCAACCCAATGATGATCCGAACCCACCCTACTCTTTCCACATGTCCAACTATTCAAACAATAACCCAAAGATGACCCGAACCCACCCTACTATTTCCACATGTCCAACTATTCAAACAACAACCCAAAGATGACCCGAACCCACCTTACTATTTCGACATGCTCAACTATTCAAACAACAACTCAAAGATGACCGAAATCTACCCTACTATTTCCACATATCCAACTATTAAAACAACAACCCAAAGATGACCCGAACCCACCCTACTATTTCCACATGTCCAACTTTTCAAACAACAACCGAAAGATGACCCGAACCCACCCTACTATTTCCACATGTCCAACTATTCAAACAACAACCCAAAGATGACCCGAACCCACCCTACTATTTCCACGTGTCCAACTATTCAAACAACAACCCACAGATAACCCGAACCCACCCTACTATTTCCACGAGTCCAACTATTCAAACATCAACCCAAAGATGACTCGAACCCACCCTACTATTTCCAGATGTCCAACTATTCAAACAACAACCCAAAGATGACCCGAACCCACCCTACTATTTCCACATGCCCAACTATTCAAACAACAACTCAAAGATGACCGGAACCTACCCTACTATTTCCACATATCCAACTATTCAAACAACAACCCAAAGATGACCCGAACCCACCCTACTATTTCCACATGTCCAACTATTCAAACAACAACCCAAAGATGACCCAAACTCACCCTATTATTTCCACGTGGTCATTATACTGTTTTTATAGTATGATATACGGGTCAATTGGGGTGATGTCCTCAGAACAACCGTTTCACAACTTTATGCTTAAACTTTGAAACTCCCGTTACATCCCCTTAAAGGTCGAATTTCGATTTTCATCATACTTGAAAAGTCTTATTTTGGGTCAAATATGATGGCTGCATGTTCAGATTTAGGGACCACAAATATTATAATATTGCTTCAACTTTCAACACCCTATCTCATCCCCTTAAAGGTCGAATTTCGATTTTCATCATACTTGAAAAAAGTCTTATTTTTTGTCAAATATGGAGGCTACATAGTCAGAATTAGGGACCGCAAATATTATAATAATGCTTCAACTTTCAAACCCCTGTTTCACCCCCTTAAAGGCCGAATTTCAATTTTTATCACTCTTGAAAAAAGTCTTATTTTGGGCCAAATATAAAGATTGCATGGTCAAAACTTGGGGCCACGGATATCGTAATACTACCTCGATTTGTACTGTGTACTGTTTCACATTCATTATTTGGTCTGTATGATGATTAGAAATGGGAAAATTCATTTTTTCGCATCATAAATCATTTTTACACGATTTTTTATATATGACATACTTTGCGATTTATAAAGGAGAATAATGTCCCGTCTTTCATGTACTGTTTTTTCAACAAATATGTTGAATATTCAACGCACCATATAAGCTTAGAAGTCAGATGTAAAATAAAAAAAAAATTAACTTCGGTAATATAAGTGACAACATTTCATGACAATGAGTGATCTATTACGTCAAGTTAGTTTATTTCGCCAATATTGGTAAGGGGGTGTCCATTAATCACGTTCGGCCCGAAGGGGGCTGGGGGGGGGGGTCTGTTAAAACATCATGATAGATCACGACGGGGAGGGTAGGGGTATTACAATTATCACGCATATTTTTTACACAAAACTTTTTTATGTTGATTCCGATGAATTTGTATTTTTTTGATGATATTTAGCCCAGTCACTATGTACAAACAAGAGCCCTGAAATGGAGAAGAGTCGATACTACAATTTCCTTTTTCTAATCTAGTTTAGTAATCTAATTTTTGCACTGGCATCGACCGCTATTTTTGTTAAATGATTCCATTCCGAATTTTTGACTAAAAAATAGGTACCATCGATTTCTATAACATAAATCTGAAAAAAGGGGCGAAATTAAATTATTGTATTATCTCGTTTATTTTAAACATCAACGCATAAATGAATGAAAACAACCTTGTAGGGAATTCAATTCTCTACCACTTTAATCCTCACTTTTTCCTCCTAGGATCAATGTTTTAGGTTCTACGCATATGGTAATGGGTGGTGCGAAAATATTATTCCATGAACCATTCGACGACTATATGTATTTCTATAACATAAAATTCGAAATATCTTTATTCAAAATAAAATCCTTTTCCGCCTTTATTACCGCAGGGGTAGAGTTTCAGGCACGTCTTTTTGACGTGGTTTCCCCTGTAGGTGTAATCCACGCATTATTACTCGCAAGTTTAATCCATTTTTTACGTTTTCTTATTATTAGTTATTCTTATCTTAAGTTTTTGAAATCAGAATTCCATTTTGTACTTGCAAGTGTTAATAATTCCAATGACGTACTGTTCATTTTTTTTTGTTATAAGATTTTGAAATTCAAATTATTTTTTTTTTTTAATTTTATGCGAGATATTAAAATCGGGTCTACGTAATTTTTTTCGACCCCATAAACTTATAAAAAAAACGCCAAAAAAACGAAACAAACTTCCAAATAATAAGGCGTGGTTTGGGCCTACAGGGCCACAAAAAAAACGTGCCTGAAATTCTACCCCTGTGGAGGTGCGGAGAAGAGTTTTATTTTGAATGAAGATGATTCGAGTTTTATGTTATATAAAGACATGCAGTTGTGGAATAATTCTTGAAATACATTTCTACTACTCTTTTCCTTTACGGCAGGCGTAGGACCTTAAATATTGATCCTACAAGGAAAAAGGTAAGGTCTAAAGTTGTAGAGAATTGTATTCCCTGCAAGTTTGTTTCTTTTCATTTACAGGCTAAAGGTTAAAATAAACGCGATAATGCAATAATTTCGTCTTTTTTCAGATTTAAGTTGGAAAACATCGATTTTAGACAAAACATTGTTATGCAATGACTATTTTTAGTCAAAAGTTGTAAATGGGCGAGTTATTTAATAAAACAAATTCCCCCCTGAAATTGAGATAGTGGTCGTGCCATAGCAAAATCTGGTCGAAATTCTGGATTTATACTGCCAATGAGCCTTCTCAAAGTTAAAAAAAAGGAAATTGTGGTATCGACTTACTTTCATATGGCCGATGAATGGCACAGAATTGGGTATCCAGACATTGGCACCCAAGCTTCTCCGATCTTGGCCCGACTTTACTAAACCGCTGCCTAACCGTTTATGAAGCCCATTCTCGGCATATCATAATTTACCGGTGCTGGGCTAATATGAATTTCGTATTTTGTCCCAATCATTGCAACCGACGTTAGGCCCAAATCCGACCAATTTTTTTTGCCGCTATCGCGCGTATTGTTGAAATTTTATCACGGCCCTTAATCAACTGCCGGTATTTGACCAGTATCAGAGTTGAATTTTTTCCAATAGTCTTCAATATTTGTTTTTTTTTGTTTTCTTCAAATATGAGCGATCTGATAATGTGGCTCCTCAGAACGTGATTCGTCTCCCCTCCACCATTTTAAAACTGTTGGGTACCGCTACCACGAGCTACGCCAAAAGAAGAAATTTCGTAGTTCAAGTTGGAATACTGCCGCGGTATATTTAACAGAAATTTTATTTGTAGAAGTGTACGGAAATTGATCACGATGGTCCGATCGAACCGTTATTACAGTAATAAAAAACATCGAGCCTTGAAACGAAAACAAAGAGATGACAGTGAAAGTGAAACATCAGAAACACGATCGAAAAATCAATTGAGTGAAAACGGTAATTCTAGTGCAACGTTTGAAGAAAAAGAACAGATGGATGAATGTGATCGAAAAAGAGATCAAGAGATGAACGCAAATAGACAAGAAGAAAATGAAGGAGAAAATGAAGATGAGCGAAATGCAAATGAATCAGATTTAAGCGATGAACAAAATTCAAATAGCGAGCATGAAAACAATGGAGAGGAACTTGAAAATGAGTCGCGAAATGATGATGAAAATAATCATATGACAATAAGTGAAAAGCTTGTCACATTCGCATTAAAACATGCCGAAACATTGCGACACAACGTGTTAACGGATTTATTACTTCTTTTGCGATTGGAGGGCTATGTAAACTTGCCTAAAACTGCCCAAACTCTGTTGGGGAATCATCAGTGCAAGAATGTCCGTCAAATGGTTACAAAAAAAAAGACATTCGGTAGTTATGTTTATATTAGCATTGAGAATCAATTAAAGAAAAAATTTTCTCCCGAGATTTATAAAGAAGACACAATCCAAATTTTAGTAAACGTCGATGGCGTGCAGGTTTTTTATAGTTCGAATCAACAATTCTGGCCAATCATCATGAAACTATTCCACGAAAATTTTGACTACTCGCCTAGTGTAGTAGCGATGTTCTTAAGAGATTCGAAACCGCAAACTGCCTCCGATTTTTTGAACGATTTTGCTTCAGAGGCAGAGGTGTTTATCGAAAACGGCATAGTCATAGGCGATAAGAAGTATGAATTCCGAATTTTGGCATTAATCTGCGATACTCTAGCGCGAGCTTATTTGAAGTGCTGTAAAGGTCACACCGGTTTTTGTGGATGTGAGCGATGTACCGTAAAAGGAATTACCGTAAACAAAAAACGAATATATCCCGAAATAAATTGTCCGAAAAGGACGAAACGATCGTTTCGCTTGAAGAGAGATCTCGAACATCATCTGCCAGATCTCATCTCATCATTGCTTCGTTTGCGGAAATTTAATATTATCAAATCTATTCCCCTCGACGCAATGCATTTGTTATTGTTAGGTTTGATGAAATTACTGTTGGAAACATGGACAGCCAAAAAAAGCCCGCAACGGATGAGAACTGCAGAATTAAAACTCTTCAAACTAATTATGACATCTTTAAGGTCATCGATTACGAGTGAATTTCAGCGGAAAATATTTGATGTCGATGAAATAGTACGCTGAAAAGCCACACAGTATCGTTTCGTTTTGTTATATTGTGGGGCTGTTGTTCTGCTTCATGTGTTGCCGAGTGATCTTTACAAACATTTTTTATTGCTTTCGACGGCGTATAGAATTTTATGCGATCCAAAGATTGCCGTTCTGTATGTCGATTATGCCGACACATTATTGCGAAAATTTGTTTTGTTGATGCCAGCGTTGTACGGTTGCGATTCGCAAGTGATGAATGTACACAATTTAATACACATCGCTGATGATGTTAAAAATCTGAAATTACCCCTGACTAAAATTTACGCATTTTGGGCGGAAAACTATTTGGGGAAATTCAAAAAATTGTGTGAACTCCAAAGAAACCTTTGGTTCATGTTGTTAATAGATTGGCGGAACTCGATGCACTTCCCAATGCACTAACAATTAAAAACTGTAATATTGTGCAAAATGTTATCGTAACGCCCATCGATGTGAAGAAAATTCGCGTGAAAGGTTTCATGATTACGTCGACCCGACCGAACAATGTTGTTCAGTTGAAAGACGGTTCCCTAATCATTATTGAAAAAATTTCTATAGTAGATGAAAATGGCTCAAGAGATTCCGTTAATCATTTTATGATTGAAGGATATCGCGCAAGAAAAATAGACGATATTTTTCTTCAGCCGGACAAGTCACGAAAGGTTGGCATTTACCGAGTATTGGAAGTTTTTGACCAATTATCTACAGTGAATATAGTGAGGGAGAGTTCCAATGTAAATGTGTTCTATTGATTGTTGAAAATGTTTCTTACGCGATAACTTTACTACGTTCATAATTTGAATCAATTCGAATCGAAGAAAAAATGTACATAATAAATAAAACAATGCAAAAAAAGCACTATAATACCGATCGTAGTATAATTTCGAAAAAAACTTTTTAACGAGGTGTAAAATAAAGTACAAAAAACACTACAAATTAGCAATGCGAAAAAAGTCAAAACGAAAGTGTAAAATAAAAATAATTTGTAAAAAATAAACAAGTTTTAAATTAAAAAAAAAAAAAAACAGTACGATAAAAGCTCAAGTAGTGACCAAAAAAATTAGTAATAAAGTACTAAAAATAAAAATCAACAAAATAGTCTTGTCGAACCAAAATCTTCAAAAACGTGAATTAAAAAAATGTTTAAGGCAAAAATTTATTCTTTATGTGGACTTACATATTGACCACGGAACGTGCAGTTGGCCACCGGTAGCTTGCCGGTGTGCCCTCATGCGTATGAAATACTGCGCATCGTAGGAAGAAAAACAACACCAAAAAACGCTAAGCAAAGATGTAAAATAAAAGAATACACATAAAAAAGAACGACGCGCAATAATGCTAAAGTAGCGAACATAAACTAGATGAAGAAAGTTCAAAGGACATAATTAAAAAGAATAGTATCTTCGAATAAAGATTTTCGAAAATGACAACACCAAAATATAAAACATAGAGCTGGCCATCGAGAGCTTGCCAGCGTGCGCCCATACATATGCGCTATCATAACCAACATAAACAAAGCGAGCATGCAGTACCCACGCAGAGTCCCAAAACTCAAGAGTGGGGATGAGTTACCGCGCAATCTGGCTCAGTTAATGTTTTGAAGACGCTCTCGTAACACGTGCTATTTCGTGAGTGATTTGCATCGCATGATTTTAGATAATAACAAAACGTTACAAATAGCGTGAGTTTATCGATTCGAAGTCAGTCGTTAAGTGATTTTCCAGCTGGATTTTATGATCGGCATATTTTGGAATGGCGGGATTGCGGGAATCAACCACTTTTGTGGTCGTCCAGTTTTATGAAACAAGTCAAGATAATACGCCCGTAATTGATTTGTTACCTCGATCTTCGATATTTCTTTCCAAAAAGCAGTTTTTTACTTGGTATCCGCACAACGTGCCATCAAAAACCATGCGTAAATTGGTAGCAGAAAACAAAGGACCGAACAATGAAAAATGGCAAAAATACCCCATTAAAGAAATAATGAGCGAAGCACGTAAGTAGACACAATTTAAATACAAAGTTTCATAAGCAAGGAAAATACGAAATCGAGGGTAAAAAATAACCCGAAAAAAATTAAGTGAGAAAATAGAATAAAGGCACAAGTGCAACAAAAAGTAATAAAGCATGCAACTTTGTTCGTCTTTTCAGTTGTGTCATTCTTATATTTTCCACATCATATTATTTTTTTTAATGCTTTTTCATTTGTTTAATATTGAGAAGATCTTCCAAATCTATTTTATACAATTTATTTGAAAACTTATGTCCGGAAACAACGAGCAAGGTATTCGTCGATTGAACCGAATTTTGAAAAATTTGGATCCAGCTCCGAGCACTGATAACGACGATAATGACAACACTTTGACCGAAGTGAATATTTTAAACGAGAAGGAAGTTTCGGAAATGCTCGAGCAAGGATCTTCGTTGCCAAATCTTACGGGTGATTTAAATTTGACAGCTATTGAGGGTAAGACAATTTGTTCTTTGTTTTGTACTGTTCGGTGTTGAAAACTTGATAGATTCTTATTTCTTCCAGACAATATGATTTCTAATCGGGTATTGTTAACAAAAAAACGTCGACAAGAATCGGAACAACCTTCATCCGGAAGAAAACTATTCGAATAAAGGTACTACTTTATAAAATACTTTGTTACAACTAAATAATACTATATTTCAATTAAATAATATTTATTAATTTTCTAAACAATGGTTTTTATCTGTTTCTGCAGATTTAATGAAGTACATGGGTGACATTGAAAGACGATTGTGTCAAAAAATTAGCTCTGCTAAAACCAGTATTCTATATGATTTCGAAAAAAAATGATCGATCTCAAAAATACGTTGATGTTTTCAAATCTTGGGGGACAAAACGAGGTCGCACGAGCACGCAAAGTGATAAATACACCTCTGCCGATATCAACGTTGGAAGATTTTTTGCGATTCGAGGAACATTTGAAAAGTGAAGAAAAGCGTAATGCTATGGTAAATATAAATATTTTGTCAACGATTATTTTATGAATAAACGGTTTAGATTAACGTACTTTGAACGTTACAGAAAAAACTACTGCTATCATTGATATCTGGATCTGGCTCGATAAAAGACGCTATTCCTCAGGTAATGCTGGCTATAATCACGAATGCTGTTCAAATTCATTATAGTGGATGTGGACGAAAGACGAAGAATGCTCCTGCCAAACTCAGTTTTAGCGCGACTTCAACTTTCATGTGTTTGAAAGGTAATTTCAAGTTCGTACTTGTGCTAATGAGGCAAACAAAAATACATATTTGAAATATGTTTCGCATTTTATGAAAAACATAATATATAACCGAAATATAAATACATTTTGAATATATTTTCATGAGTTTCATATATACAAATATATTGATAAAATACGTTTTTTACACATGATTTTTATGATTTTCGTATATTAAAAATGTTTTTTGAACTGCTTCTAGTATTTTTAAACTTTGCCTTTTAAACTTTAAAAATAGATCTCGGTTATGTTGAAAATATGATTTTCTCATACAAAATTTCCAGATACAAAATGCTCTTGTTTCCAAGTGCATTTTACATACTTTTTTGAGATACAACCTGAGAAATAAGCTTCATAAGATTTGTTTAGAAGTGTAATTTTGATATATAAAAAATGTATTTGAAATAAACTAGTAGTAGTATAATTAGTACAAACAAAATACATTTTCACTATAACTGAATCTGCAAAATCATGGATAAAAAAATACATTATTCATATACTTGTATATATGAAACCTGTAAATATATATATTTGGAATACATTTTCTATATGCAGCGAATATATTTTTTATATGAAGTGAAACATATTTTGTATGTATATTTTTCCGCTAGTGACTAAAAAAAATGTAACTAGTAATTATAAAATAATAATACCATCATTGGGATTCTGGCCTTATTGCAGAGGTTTTACAAGAAAAATTTGCTAATCAAACGGAGCAATTGTCAGTCATTCCATCGCGGATAAACCGATGGTTGTCTGGTGCTGGAGACCGAGAAGGTGGCCGAGCCCAACGATACGCTAATGAAGACGCCGACTGATGATAATTTTTCTTACCATCATAATAATATTTTAAGACATAAGCTAATCTTTTATTTCATTATATTCTTTATTATTGTTCGATTCCTAAAACGTTATTAATATCTTCTTTGTTTGAATAGTTACCGAAGTTTTTCACACAATTATTTATTTATTTTCCGCCAAAATGACCTCCTCCCACAATAATTAGATACGAGGCTGGGCCGAAGTGATCCCAGGATTGGTATTTGTACTTAGTCAATATTGGGGAAGATCTAAATTTCTATTTGTTAAATGTTCGCCCATTGCTGGTATCGAAACTGGGCCCCTACTTGGCTAGTACTATCGCCAGTACAGAGCCAGAGCTGCAACCAACACTGGCAGGACGGCCGGTGTCAACCATCGGACCGGGTCTACCACTCCAGTCTTTAAACTACCATTGCTCAGTGCCAATGCCGACTGTCAGTTATCGTCGAGCAGAGTTGGCGCAATATTGACCCGACGTTGGGCCTTTTAGAAATTTTTTCTGATGATTAATATTTGATCGAAGACACTTTTAAACGTTTCAAATTTCAGTTAAGGACGTTCACGAACGAAAATCGGAGACAAAAGTTCGGCATACGCTCGGCTTAGTTCAACTGTCGCTGTGTAGCGCGCGTCGCGTCCCCTACTCCGAAACTCTTAGCACGGACTCTACGCACTAATACAAATAAGGCTCTGGCGCACCCTATACATATACACTAATACAAGTATCCTTAGAGCGACGCGGAGATCTGGCAGCGTTGCTTGCCTGCCTCGTGCTTTCAGCTCAGTTATTGATAATTTTTCATATCTCATTTTAATATTTATAATCTCGATTGCAAAGTTGAACTTTCATATGAACAACTTATTTTTAGAAAAAGTGTCGTTATTCCTAAAAAGTCTCCAAAATTGAAAGATGCATGCATTTTCTTATGATACATTAAAATGTCTAGTCAGAAATGCTTAAATTGGCAATTCTTTGTGAGATAAATCGTTGAATATCATGAAAATTAATCCATAACAGTATGCATACGCGTGTAGTCCCCCCGTTCCCCTTGCTCTTACGTACCGTCATCCGGCAGCGTTGCCGCTGCGCCACAGTGTCGTCCCCTCCATGGTGTGGCACGCTCGAAAATACCGTCAAATTTATAGGTTTGAATCGCTATTGCGTATGAACGACACGGCTGAGCATCTCTATTTTTTTACATTTTGTTCCTCATATCAATATCTATCATTATGCAGTTTTTTATCAAAATCTATAGAAAATTGTGACTGCTATGAATTAAAATGTCTCTCAAGCTCATGCCTCGCCTATACCTTGCATGTTAAATTTCCCAACTTCAACAACGAATATCTCCACTTTGGTACGGACATGGTCTTCAGAATTTTGCAAGTATACATTAAGGAAGCTATAAATAATGTATCATCCAAATTTTAAGAAAATATATAGAAAATCGATTTACTCGTGAACGTCCTTAACGGACAACACCACTGTGACCCCCTATTTTTTTGACATTTTTCAAGAATTTTTTTTTGTGGGAAAAAAAGAGGTATTCGAAAAATTTTTTTTGGGTTTTGTTATTAATGTAATTTGGGTTTTTTTTATTAATGTATCAAAAAACATTTTTTTCACATTTTTCACGCCGCATGGTGGCGCTGGGGAAGCTCTCGCGTCAGGTGCTGTCATCTCCGCAGTGGTTCGCGGCACGCAGCAGAACTCTCTTCAACGTCGATCTGAAAAAAAATACCGAGTGTTTTCGTTAATAATATGATATTTTGAAGAGAAGTACATAGGGATTTGGAAAAATATTGATTTTTAAAAAATAGGCACGCCTTTGAAATTAAAGAATGATTTTTGAGCAAAATTTCTCGTCGAAAATAGGCTATAACTTTTATAATTATTGAGATATCGAAAAAATACTATGTACTTCTCTAGATAATCTACTTTTATTGATACAGTAAAAATTTGAAGTCGATCGGATAAAAATTGCTCGAGTTCTGCTGCGTACCGCACTCAAAAAAGTGGTTTTGAGAAAAACGCGTTCAAAGTTTTGGGTTTATTAATTTATGTTATAAATTGAAAAAAAAAAATATTTACCTTCAATCAGCGATGCCGGCACCTTATAGCTGGCCTTCAAGAAGCAAATCGTTGTCTCCTGATTCTTTCCTCGAACTTGTTAAGGCTTTTCTCGCTTCTTTTGCAGCGTCTGTGAGCGAGCGCTCCGCGAGCTGGATCCGCGCTGCGTCGGTCTCAACGCAAAAGTTGAAACAATTTGGGCTGATGGTTATCCCCAACGTCTCCAGTACTTTCATGAGACTTCTCAGGCCATCATTGAACACTAATACCGCGATATCAGTTGCAATATCAATGATTTTTTTGCTTCCGGACTGGCACTTGGGGGCTATTGCCCAAACTGATTTATTGTAGCTTTCGTTATTGTTTTGCGTATAGCCGCCCAAACAATGCTGCAGCAAATCGTCCCTGCTCAAATTTTCGAAGATTGGCTGAATTGCCTCCAATATTTCCTGAGGAAGAGGCGGTTTATGGCGATATTTAGAAATATCACCATTTGCGACCGCGCGCTGCCACGAACACCACGACTCGGCTCCTTCCGGGCAATCGTCATGTTGTGGCTCACTGTCTATGGACATTTTATGTTTGATAGTTGCCCAAATTGCCTTCCTCATTTTGTCTACATCATCGCTGTTCCTCCGAATAGCCAAGCCGTAATATGTGCTCAACTCGTCAATCAATTTTCCGGTGAGCTTTCCTCTGCCAGACAATCCTTTTTTTTTTCACGATTTCGCGGAGGCGCGTCCCCATACGTTTTTGGACATGATCGATGCACTCTTTTTTTTTATCTCGAAACCGTCGTATGGATCGCTATTCGATATGCCCAGAAACGTTTTAGAATCGCCGTCACCAGCGCCCAGCTGCGCGGGACCCCGAGCGTCGCGGACCGCTGCACCGCTCCACAAAATATTCAATATCTACAAAAATAATTATTTTTTCGACCTGGGTCCAACGGCATTTCAATCTTAAAAGTATTTTAGATTTTTTAAAATGGTTTTCAAAAAATCGATTTTTTGAAGCCGTCACAGTGGTGTTGTCCCTTAAACATTTCATTCGCAAAGCTTTGTTTGTACTTTTTCGATTTGTGTAAATCTAACGACATGTAGTTTATGTTTATTCATGAAATAAATATTAATTTTAATTTAAATGCTTAATGATTTATAATCGAGAACGAGCGTAATTATGCAAACAAAAAATCGTTTTAACTACATATTGTCAACGAAATAATCACTAATAAATAGTCGTCAAACATTTTTAGACTTGCAATGAAAAATTCTTTGTACTAAAATTATAATAATCGAGAATTATTCAGAAAATTATAAATTTCGATTCGATTAGCATTAACCCGTCAGCAGACGTGCTATAAGACTTTTTCTCACACTTATATTAAAACGATGATTATTCGAAAATTTCAAATGGCATAAGCATTTGAAATTTTTTCTATCTTCTCCAAATTTATTCTTCTGTATGATAGAAGAGATAAAAAAATTTTTGAATTTTTGTTTTTGATTTTTTTTAGTTATTACTTTTTGGTTTTTAATGTCAATTATCGTTGTATTCATGATTTTCAAAAATAAAAATGTTTAATAGCCGCAATCACTGTAGCAAAATTGTTTTTAAGTTCCTATTTATCAAATTAAGCACTTGATGCTATACATGTGAAAAATCTCTCATCGCGCGCCCAATGTTTAAAGTGAACGTAGCGCGCAGACTGACGGATTAAGACAACTAATGAATTACGTGATACATAGGGGGGGGGGGGGGGGGTCAGCCGCAACGTCACTTAGAATCACGTGGACGGAGGGAGGGGTCAAAAATGGCTAAAAATGCATCACGTGATTAATGGACGCCCCCTAACTTCATGGTTCATCTGACATCTACGAATAAATAGAATTTTATTTAAAGTAATTCATTCTTATGAACAGGTTTCCTTGCTAGGACTTTGTTCATTTTGTAAAATACATGAAATTCATTTACAGTACACTCTAAAAAGGCCCATCAACATAATTTGTATTAATTAGTAATTAAATCGTATAAAAAGAATTAATGAATTAATTCATCATGAGAATAGTTATCCCATTAAAAATCTCACATTAACAAACTTTCGTGAATCTGGTGTTAATATCGCTTTAACTAAACAGGCAAGGTATATATATGTAATCAAATCAAAGTACCTTTTGAAGATGAAAAGCGCACAAGCACATATTAATCGTGGTCAACGATAAAGTCAAGAATACTATCGGATTGAACATTTCCTGAATCGTTTTGCAATATCTATATAAACAAAAATTAGGAACAATTTTAGTTGATGTGTTTAAGTTTACATTATTATTTTTATTGTAGCCAAAAACTTTTTTTTCACCACACATCCATGGAAAGTTCAATTTTCCACTTCGCGCAAGTCGAAATTTCAGTGGAGATGTAGTGAAAAATAGTATTTGCACACACGGGAGGGAAAAAGACCATACCAAACCGTGTGCTTGCCACCCACGTCTTTTGCTCGAGTGGCAATTCCGCACAGGGTTTGACATAGCCTACTTTTCCTCTCTAGTGACGGAATATACTATTTCGATCATGAAAATTAATTTTTAGTAATACGAGCTTCGAAGTTCGATTTTCTGTTGATATTTAGCATGTGGTGAAAATTAGCTAATTTCGCAATGATTCAACGTTTGCATTACATTATCGAACTGATTGACGAAAAAACCCCCTTTTTCGATAGATAGATTATAACATACTTGAATGTAACGATGTTCATGTAAGACAACAACGTGTCAACTCGCTATAACCGTTATCATTTAAAAATAATTAAATGAAGGGAAATCAATGTACAGGAACCGTCCACGTCGCTGCGACTCTTGGAAGCAGCTGGATCTGTCCTAAAACATATAATAGCAAAGGAATTGAATATAATCACAATTAATTTTTGAACCTCAAATCGAACTTTCGAAGCAGGCCCACACAGCACGGAATATTGCAACAATGTTGCTAGAATCTTACAATGTTGCATATTTCCGGAAAATAATGCCACAATATTACATTTATATTGCCATCGAATATTGCAAGATCTTTTTCGTAAATATATTCAGGAAATATGACTATCAAATATTGCAAGAAGATTAACATAAAAATATTGTAGAAATATTGGGATTGAAAGATTAGTTTACCCTCCAGCGGCCGCGCACGTGTATTTTATACAAAGAGGTCGATTTTTCGTGAAAAAACTTTCCAATAATTGACGGCAGACCTTGCCCCTTCAGGAATGTTTCTATTGTTCTCCAGCACTGCGCATAGTTCAGTTTTTGGTTGAGAATTCAGTCTTGAACCGCCCGCGAGCGCCAGGATGGAAACAAGGACGGTCCAGACTATGTGCAAATTCTTCCCCAAAATTGAAGTGTGTAAAATGCAATCGTTTTGTATATAAAAAAAAAACTATTAATGAATTTTCCTGTCATATTAATTAATCGAAGCTGAAAATATCTTTCAGATATAAATATTTTATAAGCCATTGGTAGCATAGGTGATAGAGTGTTCGGTAGTTACATACACTGAATAAAAGGCATAGTGTTGAGAACGGAGGCGTAGTTGGCTCAATTATGCCCTGAGGTTGGATACGGCGAAACCAATGGCGTAGTTGACGAGACGTCCGCGGGTAGTTGAAGGTATTTTGTTGAGCCAACTATGCCCGTAATTTGAGGTAAAACTTCGAATATTCAATAGAACCAAAACATTTTTTGAATAAAATTCAATAAATATTTAAAATAGTATCATAACATTGCTCGGGAAATAGGGAAAAGTATTTCAGTCAATTGTATCAATCGTGTTTGGATTAAATGAATTGCATTATGTAATTAAGGTAGTACCGTCGATACCACCAGAGTCAAATGTATACACCGTCATGTTTGACTATCGTAGTATTTAGATTAGGCAACGTCGCGATAGAGTGAGAGAGACAGAAGTAGTCTGTTTCACTCGAGAGGTGCGCAAAAGCTATGCGTAAAGAGTGACAGGTGACGGGCGCAGTTATTCGTTTCTGTGTGATCAGTGTGACAACTCTAAATTAAACATCTTTAACAATGACAAAACCACGAGGAGGAAAGAAAAAAATCTACCACTGGAAGGGCAAAAGAGTGACCGAAAAAATGTACCGGAAAAGTTTGCAATAGATTGAAGTGGCAAAAAAATTGAAGAGCACAAGTGACAAATTCGTATCGTCACTTAACCTCCAAATCGATAGTGCTAATTCAAGTGATGGGATCGAGGGTCGTCGAATCGTTCACATCAATACATTAGGGAAAAATATGTTTTGCCTGTGTTGCAATGCTATATTGTCTTTGGACGACATCGAGTCCGAAAAACGCTCCGGTCTGGCTTCCATTTTTCATATAAAATACAGACAGCGTGGAAAAATAACTGGAGTCTCCACCGAGAAACAACATCAAGTTCACAGTCAACACAATCATTTCGACTCGAATACCAAAGCCGTCATTGATAAGTATCAATAATTCTTATTATTTTGTTAACCAATAAACTTTTTTAGTAGTCAACTTTAATACAAATATATTACATGTGCATTGACATATTTTTTCTAGGTGCCATGAATACTGGTATGTCAACTCATACTCAAATCAACTGGCATACCTATCAAACTCATGAAAATGAAGTGATTGCGGGTGTCGAAAACTCAGCTCAAGAAAGTTGTTTAGCTGCTGCTCAAGAAGAAAGGCGATTAACAATTGAAAAAGTTGAAGAGTTAAAAATTTTGTTGTAAGTAGGAGAGTAATATCAAAGTGACATATTTCATCAATGGAATCAAGAGACCTGGCAGTGTCTTGACGTCAAGTTATTAAAAGATGAAATTCAAGTTCTAAATATCTCTAATTCTAAATATCAAATTCAGCCTCAATTCAACATTTTGTTTGGATTTGTTTTTTTCTTTTATACATAAGTCGAATAGACCTTTTAAGATTTTTACCTTTTAAGATAAAATTGTACATATTACATTTTTAAATTTTTCCCGATTGAAATTGTATAGAACTTTTACAAGTTATTTTGACGAGTTTTGACTAGTTACTTTTATATACATATTTGTTAATTTTTATCTTAAAAGTAAGCATAATTATTATTTTTTTTAGTATTGACAGGAAATATCAATACATGTCAAGAAATAAAAGAACAATTGAAATCTTTCACGGTTATTTTCTATATCCTATTCCAGATCTCCCAATCACCAAACAAATTTTCTATTTCCTTCTTCGAGTGCAGAGGATATCGAAAATAAGAGTATACCAGATGACAAGATAGTGCGTATAGCAGCTTCTTTCGACATGGACTGGTTCACAAGAGGCACCGGAAGAACGTACGATAGTTTGTCTGAAACAGCTGCTTTGATAGGATACTTTACGAAAAAAGTAATTGCCTACGTAACATTGAATCGCAAATGTGCCAAATGTGATTACGGTCACTTGCCTAACGATCACAATTGCCGCTTGAATTTCGTGGGTAGCACTAAGGCCATGGAGCCTCATGCAGCAGTTTTACTGACAAAAGATCATCCCATTATATCGGCATACAACCTTCAAATAGGAATATTCATCGCTGATAATGATAGCAGCTCAATTTGTGCCGTAAGAACAGTAAATGATCATGAAATTTTAAAACAATCTGACAAAAATCATACGTCAAAAGGAGTTGTCAGCGAATTATATAAAATAAGCAAGAGTCATAAAGAACCGACAGAAGCTGCTATCCAGTATCTGAAAAAATGTTTCAATTACTGTGTGTCACAAAATCAAGGAGATCAGGCGGGAATGGCAGAAGCCATTACAAACATTCCTTACCATGCTTTTAACCATCACAATGATTGTGGAAACTGGTGCGTTTATAAGTCGCAGAAGGAAAATTATAAACATGCCAATATCGGCAACGGCTTTAAAGATGAGAATTTGTTTGAAGCTTTAAAATCAATTTTCAATAACCTGGCACTTAAATCTTGTCAATTTGTTAGTGGAGCTTCAAGTAATCCAAATGAGAGCTTGAACTCTATGATAGTGAGTAAAGCTCCAAAAACAAGATTGTACGGCAAAACTGCTGCTGGCGATGGGAGGGTAGCATGTGCAATAAGCAAAAAAAATATAGGAGAAAAATACGTCCCTGATTTATCGCGAAATCTTAAAATGTCTCTTGGGGGTCATACCACAAAATTTTGTAACAAAATTGACTCTTTTAGTCAAACAAGATATGCTAAATCCGTGACACGAAATGCCAAAAAGAGACGTATTTTTTTTTTTTTTAATCAAAAACTGCACAAAAAAAAATTAAGCCAAAAAGGGTATTTCATATGAAAGTAATATGGGACTAAATAGTTCTGTGCATGAATATATTCCGATTCTAGTAATCGAAGATAAAGAGCCGATTACAGTATTGTTTGATTTAGAAACAGGTAGTATTTCTAAGACTTCTGATATACTACAGATTGCTGCAAAATACAAGCAGTATGCATTTTCAGTGTACGTTCAACCAACGCAAAGAATTTCTGAAGAAGCTAGTAATGTCCATGGTTTAAGGTTTGCGTACAATAAGGAAGCATTTCATCACTTTATCGGAAGAATTATTCGGATTTTACGAATTTGTATGCCTGTTCAAACGGAAATGCATTCTGACTGCTCATAATTGCTCTTTCGACTATCCTCGATTGATGGGTGCTATAGAAAAAGTTTTTTTGAAAGAACATTTTTATCAAATAGTTCTTGGATATTCGGATTCACTTCCTATAATAAGAAAAAAGACTGGGAAAACAAAGAAAATAATGTCAAAGTCACCAAAAATAAAAATATATTACAAAGAATCTTCGATTTTTTCGAAAATCAATAAAAAAAAACAGAAATTATTATTATTATTATATTGAATTTGAAAATTATCACTCTGTTAATAAAACATTGGTTGTTACTAATAATAAAGAATCTTTATAAAGTATACACTTCCGTGTTTCATTCATTTTTAAATTTCACGCGCATTGTAACCTCTTCGCGATGTTGCCACGTCCACACTGACTACGATATAAAAGTATATTTGGGATATTTATTTGTTAATAACTACTATCACACGCTCTTAACCTGTATTTTTAAAGATTCAAAATGTTTCTTATAATATTTTCTCTTATTCTACCTTTTTTATATTGAAATCTGAACGGTACTTTTTATAAAATACAATGAAAACTGTGATTTCTCATAAGACTCAATGTTAAATGTATGAAATTACCAATGCCAATATCTTTTTTCTGGTTTTCTGTAGCCTCTTGAAAATTTAACTGGATCTTTTACTTATCATAACTTACTACTGTACCAAATTTTATTAAATTCCGAACGGTAATTCTAAAACCGACAGTACTACCTTAAAACGTACAGTGATTCTACCGAGCAATTATGATTTTGAAATAACTGTAAGAAATATTTGAAATATTTTTTGATATATGTTTTTGGAATATTCTTTATTTGTCATTTTTGATTTAATATTTTGCGACTTTCAATAGTAAATACGATTGATCGATTTTTTACTCTCTCGTAAGAGCGCCTATCCTGACATAATTTGGTAGCAAAACCTTTTTATATCAGCGTAGTTTAATTGTACGATAAGGCCTTAAACCTTTTTATCTCGTAAAACAAGGGTTTGAATATTCTCGACGACCATCGGTCGGAGTGATCGTTATTTAATGATTCAATGTCGAAGTCTTATGGGCATATGGGCAGTGCGACGCTTACGTGAGAGCGCTCCACCCGTTGCCCTCTAGCGGATTTCTGCCACAGGAGAAATCCAGCCAAGGAATTTTATATTTTTTCAATGTAACCATTTATTGCGGTTGTATCATATGAAATACTCTCAACTCAAATAAATTAAAATTTAGCGGCAAAATCGTGGCGTAATTGGCTCAACGACATGACTCTAAATGGATCAACCACCGGGTGATTAACTAGACGTAATATGACTATTGGCGCGATGAAATTCGTCCAATCTCATCGCGTAATTGGCAATACTTTAATTTTTTTCAGTGTACAGTTAACAGGGTTTTTTTTTGTCGCGCTGTTTTTTCCCTGTACCAAACATTTCTGGCCTCCCTTACTGGTCATATCAAGAGACTCGGTAGAGTCTCGGGACAAGTACATTGACAGCTCTGTCGTCTGCTGGCCCGAGGCTCGCCGAGAATATATTATCTCTGAAGAAACCAATTCGCGGTGGTGAGGGTAAAATTGGCATGCCATTTCGTTTAATTACGATTGAATTATACTGAAATAACGTATTCAACCTCAATATATCTTGACTATACTTTAGGTTATATTAATCATATTTTATTCTGGTGACAAACTTCTTTCGCCCAAGGACACGAGCTTCACCACTTTTAATATCGTTTGGTTATCTTTTTTGTTTGTTACAAACCGTGTAAGCTTTGTATGTAGTGTAGTTTCAATCACTTGATTTCATTAATACGAAATTAAAATAATTTCGCCTCAATAATTAGGACTTTTAAACTTTTTATTCTTATAAACCACAACTACAACGATAATTTATACTATTAAAAAAACGATAAAAAATTAAGTTTTTTGTTTCAATTTTTTATCATGCAGAATAAATTAACCCTTCCATGCGCGATTTTTTTATTTTGCAAAAATAGCATCTTTTTATGCTTTATTTGTTTATAACCAAAAACCGTGTACAATAAGCGGTTTCCAGGAATCACACATTGTTAGTTCCATGTCTGAGTATTACATGAAATTTATCTTACGCAAAAATATTTAAAGAATGAGATTTTAGAGCTGAAAAACTGTGAGAAGAAAGCAGTCGCGTATACGTGACACCGTGCATGAGAGGGTTAAAAGTAAATAGACGAAATTTCAAATGGTTATGCCAATTGAAATTTTTGAGTAATTATTGTTTTAATAAAAGTATGAGAAAAAATTTCATAGCGCGACCGCTGACGGGTTAAAAGCTTGTAATAAACATAAAAAGGTGTTGGTTAGTTAGGCAGACTACATACATAGGTCATTGGTTCAAGTCCCAGTGGTGATAAGAGATTTTATTTGATAGAATCGATTGTACGGCGTCTGCGTATATCAGCAATATTGCAAAAATATTTCAGCAATACTTCGGTGCTGCGAGGTAGGCATTACAAAAAATATTCTACGTAACATGTGCGGAAAACAATGAATTCAATGGCGCGTAAGTTGATGTCGCATTCACGTCGACTTATGATGCACTCATACTCGTATACTCGGGTAGTCATCGCACTCCCCCTCGGTTTACACCGTAAATTACACTCGTTCTCATGTGAATGCTCCATAAGCCTTCGGCCCTCGCGGAAACTTTGCGCGTGACATAATATGTTGTTTTATAAAATGCGACATTATTACTTATGTTGCATAAAAGAAATCTTTTGCGTGCATTTTTTTTACTGCAATTGCAATTTCTTATAAAAGTAAAATCCCAGTAACACCTTGTTATTTCTTCAAATTTCGGAATAATCCTTGATTTTTGGCTTCTAAAGTAAGCATCATGATCAATAACAACTGTTTCTCAGTTTATCCGTTAAATCATACTTTTTCAATGTTTTTTATTTGTTATGAACAAGGCACCAGTGCAGACATGCGGTGAAACAAAAATAGATAAAGTCCAAAGAAAAAGTGCATTGCTAACGAGTATAATTCACAATGACGTTTCACGATCTCCGATAACCGATGAATCAATTCTCTTTCATTCATTTCCTGTTGATTATTCTCAATACTTATTATGTGTTCCAAATCATGCCCAAGTACCTGTTAAATGAATAAAAATCAACATTAAAAAATTGCCCGGAATCATAATTCATGAATAAAATAAAAATCACATTATCGTGAATTGATGTATCACAGCGATCACAGCTTGGGAAATTTATTTTCTTGAGTCAGATAAAGCTTGTTTTATGAAGCTCAAATTCAGAATTGATATAAGGAAACTATAACAAATATTTGAAGCGGTCTATTATTTATCTGTAATTTTAAAGGAAAGATTACAACTCATGGTGTGCAAATTAACATTTATTCTGCGTTCTGTAAAATCTAGCAGATTTCATTTTTTGTAAGAGCTGCTCACGTTTCTAGAGTGTATAAAAGTTCGATATTTACTCGAGAATGAGTAGTGAAAAAGGGTGACAAGAGTTTTATGATTGAATCTAATAACTGCTTTATCGCAATCTGATTGAAATAATAATAATATTAATAATTACTCGAAATTGGATTGCCACATGTGTGGTCAATTGAGCGAACACGGTTTCTGCAGCCATCCAATAAAGTGCGAAGATATAAATCACAAAATTTTCCCAACTAATACACAAGATATATTTGGTTGTAGTTTCAGTTGTCCATGGATATATTGCTGGATATACCGTAACTGAATAATCGTACGATACGCTCTTATTTTTTTCGAAGGCATGATAGTTCAACCAAAGTCTGGGAATGAAAATAAGTTTTTTATAATAAATTTTGCAAATAATTCGAGCTGGTGAATGAATCAATCATATTCGAAGATTTCTATATATGATTTGTTTCTTACATATGCGGTCGTGCGGCGAAACTAACGACAAGGGTCACCACCATGATGATATACAATTTTGTCACATAATATGTGTGTTCGGCTGATTTCTTAATTTCCCCCCTAATCATGTCTCGTAGATTTGCTTCGTCCCACAGAATGGATAATCGTAGCAGCAGAATACGAAGTTCTTTCCACCATGACCACAGCCTCCAACCCTTGTATCGAGTAAAAGGAAAGGATCGAATAACTCCCCAAAAACAAGCGCAATGTTTGTAAGAACAATTTTTTTCCCGCGTACCTCTTCAAAATAAATGCTCATTTTGTAGTAACTTCTACTGAA
This sequence comes from Rhimphoctona megacephalus, assembly GCA_963989365.1. Taxonomy (NCBI): domain Eukaryota; kingdom Metazoa; phylum Arthropoda; class Insecta; order Hymenoptera; family Ichneumonidae; genus Rhimphoctona; species Rhimphoctona megacephalus. The sequence continues at coordinate 12,381,757 of OZ022417.1, forward strand.
GTAGATTTTTAGAATAAAAAATATCATTGGATTGAATTTAATGATTCTATTTTCATAGGATCGAAATCTGGCAGAGATATTGAGAAATGATGTACGTTTTTTTGGGAATGTTCTATACCATAACGATAAAAGTGAAGATAAAGAATTACTAATTCAGGATAATTTACCTCAGTTGAAATTTTCAAAAAGTAAAAAAAGAACGCCCAAGTATTGAAAAGTTGTACCTTTAGTTATAAATTGTTCACCCAACGTGCCACACAAGTTCATTGCAAATACAATACAAAATCTTGGCATGCACGGTTAAGAAAAAATAGCTCGGCAAAGGAACGTATCATCATTATGCGCACTAGGGTGGTCCTTATTTTGTGTGATTTCGAATTTTACTGCTCAAACCAGCCAAAATGGTTGCCAAAGTATATGAAAAAAGTGCGTTAAGCCTACAGCCTGTGAGTCATTTCTTAAGGTTGCTTCCAAAGGAATGAATTTTTCCATTTAATTAACATGAGAGTTTGGACAAGTTGCAATATTTTTTTTTGCCCGATTTAATATTGCTTCAAAAAATCTGAAACTTGGCGAGTGCCTTCATTAAGGTTATATGTAGGTATTTTAAGAAAAATTAGGAGATTTTTAGCGACATAAATTTTGTACTAACTGTACGGCTAACATTCGTTTTTCAAATTCAAAATTAAAATGAATGGAATTGATAACATGAGTGATTATTAAATTCATTTACAATAAGTTCAATAGTCTCATGTGAGTTCAACTTCATATGAACTAATTTTTGATAGAATGTAAAATAAAATTTATGATTTTTTTTTAAATTCCAAGCTATAACTATTTTATTATTTTATGATTCTTTTGTAGCTTCTATTTTATAATTTTACATATTGTATTATGAGTACAATACATAATAACAAACATAACACGTATAAAATAAGTAAACTTTTTATGAAAAGTATTTTTTGTTGTTTTCATACGAAGTAATATTTCTAGCACCCGTTGCGTGCAGCTAGAGTCGCGGGATCTTGGGCTTGGTAAATTCTCTGTAATGCTACGCGCTACTGAGAATTGAAAGCTAGGAGAATTGTCTTTGTTTTCGTAAGCTCGCTCCTCAGTAGCGGTACGTAACGGCAGCACGAAAAGTTGTTGTCGTTTTCGAGCCGTCCAATCTGTAGGGCAGCAGTTGTTTAACCAAGAGAATCGTTCAATGGCATAAACATGAATACCCAACGGATATTACGTCAAGATTTATATTTATTTGGAAATGTTTCATTTCAAATTCTTGGAAACCAGTTACCATCAAAATTACAAGTTTTGAAAGTTTTCTTCTTCCATATTCGGGTTTTAAAGTCAAAGCGTCTTAAGTCTTCGCGGGAAAGTGCGGCAATAACATCGACCGAAGTGAACATTTTTTGGCAAAAAGCTGGTTTGCTAACACAAACAAGTCAACACTACATAGAAAAAATATTGAAATTATACAATGAATATCGCGCATTACAAAAAAATAAAGCGAAACCAAGTAATCGCAAAAAAGAGCAGGATTTTGTTTTGTCATTAAAAAATCTGTTCGATATTGCTCAAGCAAATATTTTTGATATGATTGGTGAAAATGAAAAAGACTTTTTACTGAATCAAAGAAAAGATGGAAGGGTTGGGTACATCGCTAACATCAAAGTCGACTACGATAAAGATGGAGAAGACAAATTGCAAAAACAAATCTAAGAAAAACCAATTGCAGGTATAACTTATTCAAACAGATTACAGAAGACCAGGTTCTTGAAAATTCGTTTAAATAAATCTAGAAATTTAGAAAAAAAATGTCCCAAAAAATCTTTTATTTAGTGTAATTTTTTTACTGTTTTCGTTGCAGTAATTGTCTCGATAAATGTGTTAAAAAGACTCTCCGGGTAATCTTGGATATCACTTGTGAAATTTTCTTCTAATGTTGGTTATATTTCATAGGATTATGAAAATTTATAAAGCTATGGAAAAACGCTAAAAATTTAATTGAAAGATTAAAAAATAACGATGTTCCATACTTCTAATATTTTTTTCGCAGACTATTATTCATCTCGTAATTATCGACGTTAATAACAGAAATTATTAATCATGTAACTCAATTGTTGTTGATGTCTGTTCTTTCATAATATAAACGTAAATGTTTTAAAACGATAATATATAATAATGGCAGAAGTTCTATAGATAAAAAAAATGAATAAGAAAAAAAAATTATGACTACCCTTTTTTTCATTTGACATTTTAGGAGACATTCACGAGGTTCTTCGAAGTGATGTGAGCGAAGAAATGAACCCTTTGAGCCAAAAAATTGAAAAAACTTTGTCATTTCATTTCAATTTCTCTGATGAATTAAATGTCTTACAATCTGTTGGAGATGAACAAGAAGCTGGACCATCGAACCCAAAACGACCACGTGCCCAGAAAAATGTATTAAATGCGAATCTGGTGGCAATATTAAATCGTTGTAAAATAAATGATATAAATGTGGTTTATATAATATTTGCTGTTACTGCAGCTCTAGATTGCGACATGAATTCGTTGGTGTTAAATAGATCTTCAATCCGTCGCTATCGTCACCAGTTACGGAAAGAAAAAGCTGAATACATTAAAAGGATATTCAAAAATATCAAATGGGAAGCGAGAGTTTTACATTAGGACGAGAAATTGCTTCCAAATATGTTAAATCACAAATCGACAGAGAGATTAACTGTTGTCATAAGTGATGGCAATATTAAGAAAATTTTAGGTCAAGCGTTTGCTCTTTCTGAAGTTATTTGTGATTGGGGATTTTCTGATCATATTAATGCAGTCTGTTGTGACACCACAGCATCCAACTTAGGCCGGTCCCGTGGTGCTGCGCCTCTGCTAGAACAATTGCTTGAGAAAAATCTGTTGTACCTACCATGCACGCGCCACATTTTTTAATTGATTCTGAGAGCTGTTTTTGAAGAAAAAATCCCATTCACCACAGCTCCCGACGTTCCTTTATTCAAATGTTTTCAAAAAAATTGGCTTAATATTAACAAGGCGCAATTTAACACTGGCATTGAAAACGAGTATATTCGTGATATTATTTCTACTCACGTCGATGGTATCAATGAATTTGTATAAAATCAATTAGAAATCAGTCAACCCAGAGATGACTATAAAGAACTCTTACTCTTGGTGCAAATATTCATCGGAAAAATGCCTCTTGATATGGTTAAATTTAGAAAGGTGCTTTTTGCCATGCTCGATGGATGTCGAAGGCTATATACGTTTTGAAAATATTTTTGTTCCATCAGCAGTTGAAGCTAACGCAAAGCGAAGAAAAATCGTTATCGGAAATTTGTATATTTCTTGCGTTAGTTTACATCGAAACGTGGTTCACGAGTACCTTTGCACCTGCAGCTCCCAATAACGACCTGAAGTTAATAAAAAAATTACACGATTACAAATTAATTGACGAAAGGATTGCTGAAATCTCGTTGAAAAAAAGAAAAAATCATCTGTGGTATTTGAATGCAGAAACAGCTGCGATGGCGTTTTTCGACGAAACCTTATCAGCTAATGTGAAAAGACGAATGGTTGCAATGCTTGATAATGTTGATGACAATGTTGATTACCCAAAACGCTTAGAGGTCCAAAACATGAAAAATTTGTACGATTTAAATGTAGATTCGTTCATATCATCGTTATCATTGGGATTTTTTGAACGATTTGGAATTAATCAAAATTTTCTAACAAATGATCCGATACAGTGGCCTTACGATAAGGATTATAGAGATGCTCTCCATCTGGTTAGAAATTTAAAAGTAGTTAACGATATAGCAGAAAGAGCAGTACATTTAATCAAAGAGTAAAACAGCATACTCACGACCGACAGTGAACAAAAACAATTTATTTTGCAAGTCGTGTCGGATTGTAAAAAAAGAATACCTGATGCGCGAAAATCTAGTGTAATCAAAGGATTTTCATAAAATGCAGCTTTATGCTTGTGAATCGTATAACTTGGCATCGAGCGTCTCTTGATATTAACTAGTATTATATGTATTATTCGAAAAAAGTTTGTAAAATTAAAATTGTTATAGAACCAAAAAATATAATCATAGCTCCGATTAAAAAAAATGCATTTGTTTTTTTTTGTAATGGCGAAACTCATTTCTTTCCATTGTTAAGCAGTTCAGACAATGTTTGATAACTCACATGAGACTATTCAACTTATTGTAAATGAATTTAATAATCACTCATGTAATCAATTCCATTTATTCTAATTTTAAATTTGGAAAACGAATGTTAGCCGTACAGTTCGTATAAAATTTGTGTCGCTAAAAATCTCCTAATTTTTCCTGAAATACCTATAACCATAATGAAGACACTCACCAAGTTTCAGATTTTTTGAAACTATATTAAAACGGGCAAAAAAATACTGCAACTTGTCCAAACTCTCATGTTAATCAAATGGAAAAATTCATTCCTTTGGAGGCAATCTTAAGAAATGAATGGATAGCCTGCAGGCTTAACGCACTTTTTTCATATACTTTGGCAACATTTTTGGCCGGTTTGAGCAGTGAAATTTGAAATCACGCAAAATAAGGACCACCCTAATGCACATATACACTACCGGCAAAAAATTTCCGGACAAAATAAAGAAAATGTCTCAGAGCCATTTTTGATGTCATTTTGCTAGCAGTGTACATAAACAAATTGTGTTAAAGGCATTTCAAAGGGGAAGGATTTCACTTCATTCCGCTTTTTTGCAATTTCTCTATGATATTTTTTACATCAGGTATTTTGGAAGTCAGTTTCTCTAACCAAAATCTCAAAAGGGCAGCTAAAGCTCCAATTTTGTTTTTTAAAAAGTCTTATGCGATGTTTTTCGCATAGATATTCCATTATTAGTGAAAAAGGACCGAATTTAGAATATGCCGCGTAACACGAGAACTATTAGGTTTAAAAAAAAACTTTAAGAGAGTAAAAAATTGCACCCGTTTCCGTTAAATTGACAAGAATTTGTTCAGAATTTTTTTTTGAAATTTTTTTTCCAACCATATTTGGTCATTTTAGAATTCAAGCATTATGCACTTTTTCCTTTTCGTCTGAATATATTCGTGGTTCTTTATCACGATAGTCTTTTGCAATATATCTTTTGTCTTTGTTGATTATGTTCTTCGTTTTTTTTTTTTATTCATTCGGATCAGAAACGCGATTACGTTAACATGCAATATTGTATATCTTCCGCTTTAAATAAAGTCTAGTTTAAATATCTTAATCGGTATTTATTCGTCTATTCATGCCTGCATTTCTATCAGGTCAAAACTCTGATAAACTGATTGCTGTAGCTCAAAATTTATGTGGTATTTGATAAAATACTAATGAAGCATCTCGTGGCTAAGAAAGGCACTCGTTTAATTGACAATTCGTACGGGCGGGCATAAATGAGCCGCCATGTTGATTGTTTACTGATTTCCAAGAGAGAGAGAGAGAGAGAGAAGTTCGAGTCAACCCGACAGAATTCTGGTATGTGTGTAATTTTATTCACGATTTCTCAATAATTATACGGTGAATCCAATTCGATTAAATTCTCCTGGAAGATGCTTCACATATCGTAGATTAGGGCAATAAGTTTTTTTTCGTGTGGGTTGTACGACACATTTTTGAGTATTCTCGAATTGAAAGTTCTAAGCTATGCTACAGTCTGCGTTCTCCTATGGTCGCAACGTATTTTTAAAAGCTGATATCTCAAAAGTACGCAGTAAAAACGGTGTAAATTTCATCAAAACGTAAAAAAAATTATCTTCTTTCGATTCCATGCAAAAAAATATATGGTCACACGTGGACTCCAACTCTACTGAACTACCTTAAATATTAGAAGAGAGAGTGGTTGGTCCGGTGGATAAGGGCTTATCCTCGCACGCTGAGGGTTCCGGGTTCGAATCCCGGCTGCAACACCGATGCAATTTTTTTCAAGTGTTTCTGCTGCAATTCCGGATGGTTCGGATTCCACCTTCATAAATCCATTCCCAAAACACTTCTCTGTGATGCCTGAGCGGTTGGTGTACAGCTTCAGATGTCTCCCGTGAACGGTTCTCATCGTGTGGATGGTGGCCCCCTAGCCGTGTATTGGCTGGCTCATTGCATTACAGCTGAGGAGCTGCCAGTCTGAGCGCTTCTGGTAGTCGTGCTTGAGCGTGCTCGTATTGCCACTCGTGGAGATGAGGCAAGACCGACTGTATGGGTAAGGTTTTCTGTAGCTTCCCTTCGCCCTCGGTAAATGTGATACAGTGACAGAATAAGTCGGCTGCAGCCGCACCTACAGGGGAATGGATGGAAGGATGCACGGAGAAAACGAATCTGTTTCATCGACTAACATTTTAAATATTCCCTATGCTTTGTACAGAATATAAGAATTTAGATAACAGTCACAATGAGTTGTAATTTTGCAACTCATACTTTTCCTTTGATACGATCTAAATGGTTCTGTATAAACAAGAAATAATATTGTGTGCAAAACGATATTTCGATGTGCCTTCATGAAATACTTACGATACTCTTTAGGAACTATTACTGATGAGTAAACATGCCTTGAAAATGAGAAATTTTGAAAACCACCATAGTGAAAATTCTCTTTCAATAGGAGAATAAATACCAAATACGTGTTATATTTCAGTTCAGGCTTTGTGTAGTGTTTCATGATAGCAGAACTAGTTGTCTGACATAGGAATTTTTCTTTTCCGTATTTCCTGTATTGCTTAATGGCTGTCGTAACCTTTACTCTTATGAGATCTATTGGCTACTCGATCCTCATTTCTGCCGCTACGCGGCGCAGAGCGCTGAGAGCGTTCTTCTCACATAAGGCGTCACTCTGCGGTGAGCATAAATTCCGTGAGACAAACGAGTTCGGTTGTCTGAATCAATTCCATCCAAGAATTTGATAACGAATATTTATTTTTACCTAAAACATATATGACTTAATGCTTTCTCTATTCACAGAGAATAAAATTGTTATGTAATTATCCAACAGACTATACCAAACAAAAGAAATGATTCGTTTCAACTGCATATCAATTTATCCAATTTATGTAATACTTAAGCAATTTGTACTATGCGCATTATAGGATCGGTACCCAGGTCCTGTTCAATGGATGAGTAGAATGAGCAAGGCAGATATTGAACAATATTATGAAGTTCGAGATTTCTATTGTGTCACCATATACATTCTGATGTTACAATGACAAAGTTCATTATGTCACAAAATATAGATGCTGATACCACAATGAAAAAATTTAATGTGTCACTATATACATTCTAACGTTATAATAACAAAATTTGCCTGGACTATATTGATGTTTTACTATACTCATTGTGAGAAATGCATGTGTAGGCCGTATAAACCAGTACGCCAAATACTAAATAAGGCTATATGAACCACATCAATTTTACTATCTCGGGTAGAACTTTTCTTTATTTCAACGTATGAATAAATACTAAAATTCGGTATTGTCCTGAAAGTACTATGTTATATTAGCATTAATCCTCTGGATTTCTAGCAGTATTTATTTGAATTTTCGTCCTCGTTTTCTTCGTGTGGATGAATAGACGGGAGGAGTGGGGAGGCTAGGTTGAGCACGCTTATTTTTATATTTTGTAGCGATGTTGAAGCGCACACTTTTTATTGTATTAAAGATATTAATATGCAAATATACTTTCTATCACAAGTTTTTATTCATGCACAGATAATACTTAAATATCTGTCGTCAGGTTCAGTAAGATTATTTTTGTTTCTTGTAGCAATGTTGAACTTTGCATTGCTGTAATATAACGAAATTCTTTTTTGTCTTTTGTAAAACGCGTCCGTAATGCAGATGATAATGAAGATGATGTTGGACGACACGACAATGATTCTGATAAAAGTGACGATGATTGTCAGAATGAGACAGAAGAGGAAGAAACAGACGCAGAATAACAGACCAAAAAAAAATACTTGATTTTTTTCATTTTACGCTTTGCTATTTTTTTATACTGATTTATAATTTACTATCAAGACAAAAATGAATGGCTATTGGATGAAATCATCCCTCTGGATATTTCACAATATTCTGAAATAATTAATTTGTTCATTTCACAGTGAAAAATAGGCTACATAATATTGTTTGCGAAAGAAAGCATGTTCTTGTTCATTCTCAAGATGTCACTTGGTTAAAAAAAAAAAACATACCGAATAGAACGTGAATCACCCGCGATATATATCGTTGAAGATGACGATTAGAACGCTCGTCAACTTGCATTTTACGAGTTTGGCGAGGTTTTCGGGATTCAGAATAGTAACCAGACTATATATTTTTTATCCACTTTACAGTGTAATTTATCATCTGAAAAAAATTTAGTTCTGCAAAATTAAGAATGTAATCATTGTATAAGCGCAAACATTAGGATAACGATTGCCTATAAATTATCAAATTACGCGACTTCCAGGTAGTCTGACAAGGTTTAAGTAATCTCGAATGATAACCAGACTTCTTTTTTGTTAATTGTATAATGCAATTGATCATCTGTAGTTTTTCAAAAATGCAGAAATGAGTTCCGTGAGTTGATTTCAATGATTGTCGAATGTCTGCTAGACTCATTTCCCAACTTCAGAAAACAGCCAGACTACTTTTTTACTGAGTTTTATTTATGATTTCGGCCAGTACAACGAGTTTCGTTAATGCAAAAATATATTTTTTGGCCTTTGGTAACAATTATATATTGTTACTTTCGTGCTTGGGGTCCTTCCCTTTTTAGCCCCCCATCACTTTTCTAAGTATCCTCCTCTGGGCGGCTGCACCCGACTTACCCCCAACTGTATCGCATTTGCCGCGGGTGAAGGACACCTTGCCGATACAGTCGGAACCTAGCTAATCTCCTCAGGTGGCAATACGAGCACGCTCAAGCATGGCCACCAAAGGTGCTTAGGAAGCCTTAGCTGTGATGCAATAAGTTAGCTAGTACACAGCTAGAGGGCTTCTATAAAATGAAAAAAAATTGGATGAAGAAAAACCAGCAAAAAGCATAATATTAAAAAATAAGACAATAAAAAGACTGGAAAAATGAAAAAAAAATTCACCTTTGGTAAGTGCAACTCCCTCAGAATATATTATAAATATAATCGAATGCAGAAAAATTCGCGTGACGTCTCCTGCATAATTTTTTCACGGTCTTGAACATGTCTTCCGATATTCCCTATTATGACCCGATTATCTCCTGATTATAATATTCTGAGGGAGTTACACTTACCAAAGGTGAGTTATTTTGTTTCTTTTTTCTTATGTTTTTTTTCCAGTTTCTTTATTGTTTTATTTTTTCAATTCTATGCTTTTCATTGATTCTTCGACATTCAACTTTTTTTATTTAACATTTTTCATTTTTCAATTATGCCATTTCGCAGTCGGCAGTTTTTTGTTTTTTAAGACGTTTTTTATTTCTATTTTTTTCTTTTTAAACGACTTTGTTTAGCTTGATTTTTTACCATGTTTATCAGAAGATTGGATGTGAATTTGAAAATAATTGGAGAGGAGCTACGTTTCAAATATGGAGTGAATTTAGAAAATTTTATGCTGGGCATCGGATTCATCGTTTGTGGGAATCTCACGCATTCGTGTCATTTAAGGTAATTAATTACGAGCTTATAAAAAAACAGAAGATATGTTTATTTCTCAACATCAAACGAGTCTCATGATTTTATGCAATAAAATATATCCAATAAGCGCGTGAATTTCTTATATTACTTTGGAATCGTATTAAAAATAAACGAATAAATAACGTATTTTAGCTTAACCCATCAGCATTCGCGCTATGAGACTTTTTCTCACACTTATATTAAAACGATGATTAGTCGAAAATTTCAAATGGCATAAGCATTTGAAATATTTTCTATCTTCACCAAATTTATTCTTCTGTATGATAGAAGAGTTAAAAAAAATTTGGATTTTTTCAATTATTATTTTTTGGTCTTTAGTGTCAATTATCATTGTATTTATGGTTTTTTTAAATAAAAATGTTTAATAGTCACAATCATGTAGAGAAGTTGTTTTCAAGTTCCTATTTATCAAATTTAGCACTTGAAGCTATACATGTGAGAAAATCTCTCATCGCGCGCCCAATGTTTATAGTGTACGTAGCGCGACAGCTGATTTACATTTACATTTACAGCTGGGTTACATTTCGAAATTCTGAATGAGCTCATAGTGCTTACGAATCAAAGAATAATCGAAGGGGGACTATGTTTGAAACATGAAGCAGACTGAAAAAATCTTACATCGAATATCGGATTCGCCATTTGTGTGAACTTCATGCATTGATTTCATTGAGGATAATCAGTGATGATCGTTTTTTTAATGATATTTAAATACACTGCAACGCCAATTTCATGCAATTTCCCTACTATGTCCCGAATCTCGATCGGTTGGTGCTCGGTGGGGGAAGCACCCGGCCTTCATTTTCATTTTTGAATTTTATTTTTTAATGAAAATTTTTAAGAACATTGATCCCGGGTGTTTCATTTTCAGAAAAATATCATCTCTGCTATCGTAAAAACAGATGGTAGTTGGAAAAAAAAATATTTTACCTTTTTCTCCCGTAACACCTATGCTTCATACATACATGCTGTATTTTTTTCGAAGGGAGTATAAAAAACCGTTTAAAATCTTTCCCTGAAACATTACGATATCAACCCGTAAATGGCCGTAAAAACGCATGGCCACTTTGAAATTGTTACCTTGTATATTGGCCCGAATACCCCGAAGAAACCATAATTTTTTTTACATCGATTTTTTGTGAAACTTATCTAATAAAATTACGTCATAGTCACTTTTTCGAGTGTATTAGGTGTATGACTTAATTTTTACAGATTTTTTCTTCGAGCTTAAAATTATATTTAAAATAGAAATATTTGCGCAGTCTTTTGTAGATTTGAAAGGATCAGACGCAAAGTTTCAAAACACCGAACGACAAGTCTACGTGAGTTACATAACCTCTCAGAATAGCAGAGTTTACGATGGCGACTGATAAACAGCACATTTGGCACTGCATTCTATACGAATTCCAATAAGGAAAAAATGCTTCTAAAGCACGGGTATCAATTTGTAGTATTCTTGGGGCCGACGTCGTGTCTTATAAAACGTGTAATTATTGGTACAAACGTTTTAGAAGTGGTCATTTCAATCTTAGTGACCAGCCGCGCCCTGGACAGCCTTGAAAGTTTGAAGATGCGGAATTGCAAGCTCTATTGAATGAAAACTCAATGCAAACGCAACAAGAGCTTGCAGCTTAGCTAGGAGTCACCCAAACAGCTATTTCCAAGCGTTTGCATCAAATGGCAAAAATTCAAAAAACTTGGCAGGTGGGTCCCACATGGGATCCCACATTCGACTACCATTTGTTACGGTCAATGCAGTACGCCTTAGTGGATAAACAGTTCAAAACGCTGGACGCAAACGCTGCGTAAATTCGTCGATGACTTTATCGCCTCGAAGCCTGCAAGTTTCTTTCGCGACGGCGTTCGTATGTTACCTGAGAGATGACGCAAGGTCATAGAAAATAATAGACAATATTTCCAAGATTATGTTCGTTGTTATCTATTTTTTTATATGAAATAAATTTGCTGAAAAATCTGTAAAAAATAAGTCATACACCTAATATATTAGTTTTTAGCTAGCAAAAGACCGTTTTTAAATTCCCCCAAATAACTGATAACAAAATTTGGACTATCTACCAATAACGCAGGCGAAGTCGCAGGAACGACTAGTACCACATAAATTCATATATTAACATCATTATACCGTAAATTATTAATTCCGGTAAAAAATTCCCTTCTAAACACGAAACCCTAACAAAAAGTTTGTTCCGTACTAAACTCTTTCGTGATTATTATTTACAATCCAATAAGGTTGTAAGGCTTATTGCACTTGATGTGTGACGAAAAGGGGTTAGCTATGTCACACTTTAAATTAATAGAGGGTGACTGTTTTCGTATAAAGACATCTACTCGAACACAATGCTTCAATAACTTGAGCTATATTTTTTACAAACTATTAAAATTTTGTAAATAGTGTGTGTAAGCTTTGAATTTAAGACTATGTGTTGGCTCGGCAACGTGTAATTAAATATTGGTTTTGAGGTGTTGACTCGGCAACGTGTTATTAAATATTGTTTTTAAGGTGTTGACTCGGCAACTTTTTGAGAGCTCTATTGATTGATGTTGGCTCGGTAACTTTTAGTTGAGATCTATTTTTACATTTACGAAAAAATGAGAAATACAAAATCACTCCCACTCCTCAGGTTGGAGGGGAAGCCTTTGCAAAGATGTGTCGTGCATTTTCATTGGTTCTTCAATATCTTTAGATTGTTTTCGGCCAAGGGTTGACATTCCCGATAAGGGCGTACGTTTTCGCGTACATACAAAATCTCATGAATAATGAGCGGTCATAAAAAATGTGGCCGCCGGAAGGGAACAAGAGAGACTTCGACCGACTCGAACTCGTTTACATTGCCAAATAAAAATTGACGCGCTGCATGTTTTCTGGTAAAACCCTCAATCGGCTTTCAGCCATAAAACAGTTGGTCTCCAAAATAAGATATTAATCCTCTCAAACAATCAACGGCTTGAGAGAATAAACGAATAAAATAAGCAATAGAAATAATCTAGTCTCCAATATCGAAAAAACCCATTGAAAATACACGTCTCTTTGTTCTCTTTTGTGTTTTAGTGTAAACGAAAGCAAATGTTATTTGTAATGTTCTTATTACTATACGGGTTAATTATATATAGCGTTTCAGTCGACGCTCCAGGTTATAAAAGAGATTTTCTCCCAAAAAACCAACCTAGTAAAAATTCTCTAATTCACATCAAATCTCTCGAATAATTATAGGAGAAATCAACAAAATTTTTTTCAATAAATTAAAAACAAAAAAAGTTTTAAGAGAGCCTTCCAAAAATTTACCAATAAACCTTTTTGTTAAGGTTTCGTGTTCAGAAGGGAATTTTTTACCTTAACAAATATATGGGGGGAGTAAATGTACTTGTCTCAACTTTTTTGACAATATTTATGCGGTTTTTTTGCGGGGATTTGTTGATTTATTGTATGAAGTTCATAGCACGCCAATTAAATATGTCTATATTGTTTACATACTTGAATGATGTAAAAGAATCAACATATTTTCGGTATTGCAACAAAAAATGATAAAATTTGATCAACAAGTGATCCTCTCAAGAATTGGATCCTGAACAAAAATTTTAAAGGTCGCTGAAGCGATTTTTTTATGATGTCGCCTAAAAATGGATACATGATCAAATTTCGATCTACTGTATCGCCACTATATCGGGACTAAAAATGCATTGTGAAATATTTATCTAAGAAGTGTTTAAATGAATTCAATCTTTGTAATTAACCGAAAATATTTATAAAATTATTAGATTAATTAAAACGTACAGTAATTCTAAGAAGATACGACGCATAAGAAAACCACGAACTAGTAAGAACTTGAATTTTTTCGGATCAAAAAGTATTCTATAAAAAATGATACCGAAAAAATACTCCAATAGTATCTAAATGTACTGAAAGTTTTTAAATAAATGAAATCATAACGAAACGATATTTTGAAACAAAAAAGTATGCGCACAAAATTTCGAGAGCAAAAATTTCATTGGAAAAAAGAATTTTGGCCGAAGTACTACGCGAATTATACTTTTATAACGTTTATTGATCACGAATTGTATCTCATGAACAATAGGTAAAAAAAATTGGTGAAGTACTTATGAAATTTTTTTTCTCAAATCAAATCTCTTTTCGCTCAAAATTATTTCGTATCACTTGATTCCATTTTGGGTTTCTTTCATTCTATTTATTTTTACATTTCAAAACTTCTTGTGCATTTTATTTCCGATAGAATATTTTTTCATGTATTCATTCTCTTTTTGAGATTGCGAAACAACCAATTTATCCTAACAATATTTCCTGCTAAAAGAATTTGAACGGAAAAAACTTTCAACCGTACTGCTTAGCGAGGTTATAATAACTTTTATTAATCATACATAGTATATTGTGTAAATTTATGCAACAAAAAATAAGCGATCTACTTTGAGCGAATTTTTGTTCCAATGAAAATTCTTCTTGCTTGAAGCCATGTAAAATACCGACTAATAAGCGACTAAGAGACGCGGTAGCGGCCCCACGCCAAGTATTAAAAGAAAGCTTGCGCGAGCCCTGCCGCACTCTTATATACTCGAATATGACGGTTTTCGGTCTTTGTTTTTTTTTCAAACCGTTCTCACGGAGGAACGGGTTGGGTAAAAATTCTGAGTGTATGGGCTAATTTTTTTCGATTTTTCTCTTTCCATTGGTCTTTGTTGCAAGTCGATCCGTCCACGCAATTCCGAGATATGATAATTTTGTGCATTAAAATCGAATGTTTCGGGAATTTCTATCTTCTGGAGTCAGAAAGATGTAAGAAGCGTTTGTTTACATTGGAAATACGTCCTTTGCGAGACTGATGTACATTCATTACCCTGTGACGTCACCGCTCGCTGAAAGAGGCTACCCCCTCTTGCCGCGTCGCTGAGCGAGAGAGACAGCGATATAAGAAAATGCATGTTGTTGAATTGATATAAAAAATTAGTGTTTCAATCATCATATCATACTATTGCGAGCGAGCGAGAGAGAGAGAGAGAGAGAGAGAGAGAGAGAGAGAGAGAGAGAGAGAGAGAGAATGTGCACTTTCGAAACCGGAAGCAGGTGGCCTGACTGATCCATACCCTCAAGTTCATAGGATTGATGTAAAGTTCAATAATGTCATTGAAAAAAACCCAAAAATTTGTTCAATCATATGCTTATGTCCTTTCGTTATTTTCTATGTAAGTTTCACAAATCGAATGTTGTCTTTTACATTCGCACATAAAATGTAATAAGTGGTCCTGAGTCATATTAGCGAGTTCTGTATATATTTTTAAGAAGATTTTAACGATAAAATCCTTTTCGCATGTTTAACAGTTTGTCTTATTACCAGCTTCAAATTTGTCTCGTCCAATAGACATGGTTATTGATTGACCTATCTTGAAATTCATCAGTTGGAGTATGAAAAAAAATAGCAATAATTCATTTCTTGTCTTTTGACTACATTCCAGTTATAAATGAAGCTGTAACATCGTTATAATCATTGCGTCTGCTCATTGTTAAATGGACTCACGGGCATTGCGACTACGAGTGAGACATCCAAAATTCTGTATGATCATCGTATGACTCATACATAACAGCTTGAAATTTATTAAAATTTATGCTGTATCCGAGCATTAGTTTCGCAGGAATTCATCGTGTCACTATAAAGACATGTGGATGTTCTCATACGGTAAAGCCATCTCGAAAAATTTTACGAGACTCGACGATATCGATGTATAGCATTTTTTACTCATTAGGTAGTATATCGTAATGATCTCTACTTTTTGGAGAGAAAAACATTTTTCTAGGTTTTATTTACTATTATATTATTCTGGCAAGGAATTAATTATTATTGATCTTCGAATAAGAGAACTGATGATAAGTTGAACCTTTTCTAATTTTATAGAATCCGCAGCGTTTTTCTCAACACTACGTCAGATAACGCATCTTCCTTGTAAACCTCAATATACACAAACTGGTGTCACACGTTACGTTTAGTATCGGTAAGAGAAAATAAAAACTGAAACTGTGCACAGCTTCATTGTTGTCTGGCTAATTCTTATCATCGCCAGCAATCATTTCTTTAAGTTTAAGTTCCAGTTAAAAACGATATGAAATAAATTAATGAGGCTTTTTTAACTTATCTGTATTTTATGCGCAACCGAGAAAGTGTAAGAACTACTCCATATATTAATAAAAAAAACTCTTAATAACATCTTTGTTATTCTTTTCTCGAACTTTCTCGTTCATGTCATTCAGCTTAAAGTTCCATGATAACATGGCACATTTTTACCGGGAGCGTGCAATTCCTTTCAGGAGTATTGAAACACAGTAGATGTCACGTTTAAAAAAAAAAAAAACTGATATCTATGAGAAAATACTTTGGAAAGGTATAAAAAAGTACGCCACATATTAAAAAATTGTAACCTTGATTATTAAATGACCATCTTATATTCCTGATATTACTTTGCAAAAAAATTGTGTTTATAACTATCTTATTATTACTATTATGTCTTTATAACCATCATTCTCTTTCCATTTCATGTATCAAGTTTATTCACCTCGAATAAAACCGACTCAACAATTTTTGTCCGTCAATGATGGAAGAATCTACTGTTCAGGACTTTGATTTTTCTTCATATGAAGGAAGTTACTCAATTTAAAAAATATCATCCAATAAATCATTGTCTCAGAATGAGACATTTTTTTACCATTTTGTTTATCAAAAAGATAGGAAATCAATTTGAATAAACTTTAAAAAGGTATAAAAAAACGCTAAGTATTAAAAGATCGCGACCTTAGTTATAAAATGACCAATCAAATTTTTTTCTGTTATATGAAGAAAGTTACTCAATTAAAAAAAAATCATGCAAAAAATCATTGGCTTCGAATGAGACAATTTTTTTACCTTTACAGGAAAGTTAGTAATTATGGCCGTTTTTCAAAAAGATATGAAATCACACTGAGAGAAAAGACCATGGTATATTCCCACAAACTAACATAGTAAAATGTGTTATAGTAAAATTAACTATAATGTATTGACAGAAATATCATATTATAGTTAACTTAACTATAATTGAAATGTTCATTTGAACATACGATCTGAATGGTGTGTATAACAATATCTTAGATAAAAAGTACTATTAGTCGTGGTAAAAAGTTTAACAATACAAAATATGGTAAATACAAAACTATGAACATGTTGCCATATAGACAAAAATATGATCAACAGTAGCATATTTTCATTTCGATCGGACCATCGCAATTTTAATCACCATTACACTATTTACATAGTAATTATTAATTTCCGGTGAGTAAATCTCACTAAAATACTTTACGACAGTAACTATCAACGAAACATTACGACCAATTTTATTTTTTAGCTAGAATAGCTATTTTTTACAGTTACAGTAACCATCTTAGTTGCTAATGGCCAGTAACCATACTAGTTACAGTAACAGTATGGCTCTGATAAGCATGTACCATTTTCTTTCATTAATTTACAAAATATCAGCTTAGCAGGTTGGATCAGTGACAAACTCACAATACAATGATCTTGAATTCGATTTCACCCAACGGACTTAATTTTTTTTTTTATAATTGCTTGCATTCATGAATCCGTTTCTCCTTCTAAATAGACATGTATATAGCAAAATAATTTTTGTAATAATATCTAGAATTAATTACCCACGTGTCTATCTAAAAAAAGAAAAAAAATCATTTATGCATGCGAAATTAATAAAAAGAAAAGTCCGCTCGGCGGGATTGAATTCAAAAACATTGAATTGCTACTCCATGACAGCACTTGATCCAGCCTGCTAAGTAGATATTTCATCAACCATCGAAGGAAAATGGTACATGCATATCAGGGCCGTATGGTTGTTGTAACTTGAATGGTTACTGGCCACTATCAACTACTATGGTTACTATAACTGGTATAGCTATTGGCCACTAGCAACCAGGATGGTCGCTGTAACTGTAAAAAAAGTCATTCTTGTTAGTAATTCGATGACTTCGTCACTGAATTTTCGGAACTTTCGATTTTTTGTATTGATAACTCAAGTTATTACGGTTCCACCAACGAATGAAAATTCTGACTCTAGATTAGGATTCAGTGATCTTGAGAACGATGAGATACACGTTTCTACTGCAATCCACTTTTTTCAATCAGAGTGCACTAACATATAGCTTATAGATGAAATTTAATTTCAAAGAACCCCATAATAGTCGATAGTTTAGTGGTTAGAGTCCCAAGTTAGGTAGGTACGCATTAAGTAGGAAATCCGTAGGGAGGCAGTTCGATCCCGACCCACAGAACAAATCTGTAAATATATATAATGTGAATATAAACGTTTTTCTTTTTTATCGCAAATCACGTCTGGTCCTTTGGAATGATTGGACTTTGAAAACCGATGTAATTTTGCTTTAATAAAGTAAGGGGAAATTAAATTAATTAAATTAAAACAATTTCGGCATAGGATGATTCCCGTCCCTATATGGTTTCTTGTATTTCACTATATCGACATTGGCATACATAACATCAGGAAAGTTATTAATGGTATCTTGTATAGTACGTCTGACTATACTTATAATTGGGTGATTTGTCTTTGATAGTGAAAAGATCTACATATTTTGTGCGACATACTAGTATCCACTAGTAGCAGATACTTAACTTTATATGTAAAAATGTCATTGTTGTAATTAACATGTGCTCTTAATATATTCGGTTATTGAAATATAGTAAATAAAACTATATTTTGGTGGATTACAGTAACCATAAAATATTTCTGTCACCTCAGGGAAACATACTGCATAGTTGAAATATAGTCAGAAATACCATATTTTTTTCTCAGTGCAATTGGAAAAAACTTTAAAAAAGTAAAAAAAGAACGCCAAGTAATAAAAGATCGCGACCTTAGTTATAAAATGACCACTCAATATTTTTTCTGTTATTACTTAAAACCTCACCTCACCTCGAAAAAACCGAGCAATAAATGTTTGTCCTTAATTTCCAGAAAATGAAAAAAATATTAACATCCATTCCACTCCCGTAATACGCAGAAGGGTACTTTATCTCGAAAACGATGATCAATAATGTTCTTCTCGATTTTGAAAAAAAAATCAAATTCCACGATTCTTATTTCACTATTGGAATATGCTCAAAGTTACTTCATCCTAAAAAAAAACATATTAAAGAAATTTCGATATTAATTTTCAAATAAAAACGTATTCGCATCTTTTATTTTTTTATCCTGATATGTGAGAAGTTACTGTACACCAAAAAAAGATCTCGCTAGAAATTGTTGCCCATGATTGAAAAAACAATGAAATGATTTTTTAATATAGCCAAGAATGGTAAATGAATTACGGGTTTCTGCATGGAATCATGTATACCTTGAATGGTACCTACTAAAGGTTGTTGTCGCCTCAAGGGCTTCAAGAATAACTCTGCGGATATAAAGAAATTGTTATTCTGATTTTATGCTAGCTAAGGACTTATAAACATACAATAAAATTCCACAGAAAATGATACAAAAAACAATTACATATTTACATATAAAAGTGCAAATACGCGTACAAATGCACGCATTGTATCTACACGTATGTACCACACAAATTCATTGCAAAGATTACACACAAACTTGGCGTGCATGGTTTTCAAATGTCATTTCGGCGAAGGAACGCTCCATCCATCTGTACATTGGGCGAATTCAAATACTCCATCATTTTATTTTTTCTCCATCCCAGCATCCCTTATCCGACCATCCACGAACCCATTTACTCTCCTGCCTATTTATTCATTCGTCCAAACCATCTATTCATTTAGCCCATCTAATCGTCCGTCCGTACGTACAAAAAATCTGATTCCGTCATCCATCCATTCATTTTTCTATCCGTCTGTCGATTCCATCGATGAATTTATTCATCCAACTCATCTATTCTACTCAGCTGGTGGGACTATTCATTCATGCCATCCATCCCTTTCATCGATCCATTTATCTGATTGTCCATGTCTTTTATTCATTTCACTCACGATGGAAAAACTAGTTGAATATTATTCGGATAGCATATTTGATCAACTGTGTCTTCCCGACCTTACATTTGAAAACCATGCACGCCAAGTTTGTGTGTAATCTTTGCAATGAATTTGTGTGGTACATACGTGTAGATACAATGCGTGCATTTGTACGCGTATTTGCACTTTTATATGTAACTATGTAATTGTTTTTTGTATCATTTTCTGTGGAATTTTGTTGTATGTTTATAAGTCCTTAGCTAGCATAAAATCAGAATAACAATTTCTTTATATCCGCAGAATTATTCTTGAAGCCCTTGAGGCGACAACAACCTTTAGTAGGTACCATTCAAGGTGTACATGATTCCATGCAGAAACCCGTAATTCATTCACCATTCTTGGCTACGTTAAAAAATCATTTCATTGTTTTTTCAATCATGGGCAACAATTTCTAGCGAGATCTTTTTTTGGTGTACAGTAACTTCTCACATAGCAGGATAAAAAAAATAAAAGGTGCGAATACGTTTTTATTTGAAAATTTATATCGAAATTTCTTTTAGTATGTTTCTTTTCAGGATAAAGTAACTTTGAGCATATTCCAATAGTGAAATAAGGAATTTCAATTCCTTAAAATAAAAGTAAAATAAGGAATTTCAATTTTTTTTCAAAATCAAGAAGAACATTATTGATCATCGTTTTCGAGATAAAGTACCCTTCTGCGTATTACGGGAGTGGAATGGATGTTAATATTTTTTTCATTTTCTGGAAATTAAGGACAAACATTTATTGCTCGGTTTTTTCGAGGTGAGGTGAAGTTTTAAGTAATAACAGAAAAAATATTGAATGGTCATTTTATAACTAAGGTCGCGATCTTTTAATACTTGGCGTTCTTTTTTTACTTTTTTAAAGTTTTTTCCGATTTATAACTTACTTAAGAGATTATTCCTTCTACACAAATTATTTGGGAACAGTTCATTGAAATCAATATGATGAACACTTAATTCTTGCATTATCACTATTAAGTAATGCACTGACCAAAAATCACCGTTGTCGCTCTAACAAAAATTAAAACTGACGAAAAAATATTGGTCAGCTGTCATTTACACGATCTTTATAATTTCACTACTGTCACTCCATAACCATAAACGGGAAGTCAAAACTGTTCAGAAATATATAGGTATAGTCAGTGTCACATTTACGAAGGATCTCAAATATCACCAGATTTGTATACCAGTATTACTAGTGTCACGAGACAGCGATTACGAAAAAAACATATGAGCATCAAAAATGTGGGCGAAAAAAGCTACACTTTTTTGATGCAACGAAAAAATAAAATATTCATATTTTCAATATGTGCTACAGAGTTCTAAATAGTCATGATCGGAAGAGAAAAAAAAATACGTGAACTCGAATCATTCTTCAAAATGCTGTAATTAATTAAATATTACGGAAACAATTTTCAAAAGGTTTCAAAAACAGTTGGGATTTGCGGCCCTACGAGTAAAAGAGTCTTGTAACGATCTCGTCTTTGCCAGGTATATCTATATATAAATGTACTTATCTCGAGTCGCTACCACGACTCTTAATCTCCCTACTTTAATACAAAAATATATACCTTCATGAGAATGGGAAGGCAAGAGCCAACTACAGACAAAATCGCAATGGTGGTTTCTGGATCTTCACCCCATATGTCCATGACTTTCCGAATCTCGAACCATACAGCAGCTCCAACATTACACCACGCTAGTCCGAACGCCATTGATTCCCAAATGTTGGATTCTCTCGTTTCATTAGTGAATAGATCAGCTAGAGACTGCAGCCCCATCATTTTCAATATTCTAACATCGCGCTTGAGCAATGTTTTGAATGATATGACTTCCACTTCATTATTAAACATGTTCACTAATACCGTTTTTATAAGATGGAAGTGCTATCTAAAATTGTAGATAAAAATGGTTAGGACGATTCAAATCCGTAAATCATATTTAAATATCATATTTGTTCAGCATAATCATTTGAAAATTAGTTTGTCAAGAGTTCCCTCTCAGGGGCCACGATTAATAAGAAAATAATTCTGAAAGAGGACTTATTTCTTGATAGCTCGAATTCAAAATATTGAAAATTTATTTGAGGCCTTAGAACGTTTCACATGGTTCTGACTCATTTTCTTGGAAATCTATAATTCGAAAGAAAACAAAAGTATTGTTTACATTTTCGACCACCTTTGAACATTGTAATCCGCATTTGTCTAATAACAGTAGAAAATATTCAAAGGAAACAGCTTTTAAAACATAATAAAACTGAGTTCCAAAAAATTATGAAACCGCGAAGATCACAGTTAAAAAAAATATCGCGTATAAAACAACCTACCTTGGCAATAATGGAAATGAACTGGTTATGTTGCAGGACAGTTATAACAAACGTAGTACCCAACGTTGGTCATGGGTAGAGGCAGATGGTAACTGAGAACTTTATTCAAATTTACATAGTCTATGTTATAGGGAATGTCGTTGCTTATAGTTGAAAGCTACTATCGCATGAGTTTTTCTGTCAAACAATCGACGCTGTATTAGAGAAGAATTTTTATCTTCGCTTTTACGGAGCCACGAAGAGGACGGGTGAATAAAATTATAGGTATAAACTTTGTCACTCTTACATCGTACGAAGAAATGTCGACGGTACATCTTTGTCTACGAGGAACCCGTTATACAGACTGAGCTTACCCTTAATGTATAGGAATCGCTTCATAAATTATGACCATATATGAGGGATGTTGGGTAGTATAAGTTATCGCGAAAGAGTTAACCACAGGTTGCAACGAGAAACTCTTGTTGGAGCAGTGGCCAATTTTCCCTAATGGTTTCTATGAATGTGAATTTTCGCTTCGGCTTCTCTCATTTTTTTCCATATCGATCTTTGCTGTACATGCACCCTTTTGTACAACTTTTCGCGATTATTATTGAGCGATTGAAAGAACAAGGGTTATATTACGTATGTGAACCCTGTATTTATAGATTCGTAAATTATAAAGTCCGGCACGCAACAATACTTTATGTCTCCACATGATAGTGTTTCTTAGACGTGCATTGGAAAATAGGAAATAGGAAATTGGATGAGCAGAAACTCCCAAGACTTCGAATGAACAACAACCATGTGCTAAACGTGACTAATCAAGTTATCATCATTCTACTAGAAATTAAAACAAAATTGTGATTTCATGAAACATGGTGATAAATATAACATTATGCCAAATTATTTTGGTTGGCTTAAAATACTGGAATAAAATACTTTGTTTTTCGATTACATGATAAAGTATCTCATGAGTGAAGATGAAGAAGCAAAGTAAGTAAAAAAGAACGCCGAACATCAAAAATCGTGTCCTAAGTTATAGATATGTATCGTTCACACGAAAAATAATTTAACACGAAAAGTTGTCAAATACATTGAACCCATCAATATAACTCGAAGGAAGTTGAATAAATTGTCAACTTTTTTCGATTTTTTTTTTTACTTCTTTTTTTCATTCAAAAAACTTTTCATTTTTTCTGTTTCAATTTTATATGCTCGTTTTCGGTCGTAATCGTAACTTTTTGCTGTTAACAATCTATTTAGCGTCTTCTGAGCTATATTAATAGGTTTAATGTATTTGACAACTTGAAGTGTTAAATTAGTTTTAACTCCTGTCTGACAGCATGGGCAAAAATCGGGAGTTATGCGTTTGACCGGGATCAGCTGATTACCTTTCACGTATTTTTCGTGCAGAATATTTGTAAAAATATAAGAAAATTACTTTACTAGAGTTTGAGCACGACCAATTGTCTCAGCCATAATTTATTGCCACATATGAATTGTTATTAAAACATCAACTTGACAAAAAAAGCAGTTGAATTATATCTAAATAACAATAGATGATGCCGCCATAACTACGTTTACCCGCAACAGTTTCGGCAGACTTCACGCAGCTGCTGGATCTTGTAGCTCTGTGTGTACATTTTTTTGTTTGTTACGTTATTTTTGTTTATAATTTTTATTGATATTGTTTATTTCAGTTCCGTGCATTTTTGATATCAATGTTTTTCAAGTACAGAGCGTATTTTAATATTGTATATATTCGAAGAATCCATCGATAAAGAGTAATGAAAATCCCCGCAAAAAACAGCATATATGCTGTTTTTACAGCATATATGCTGTTGTATATGTATAAAGTTGAGATAAGTACTCCCCCCAAATAGTTGTTCCGGTAAAAAATCTCCTTCTGAACGCGAACACTAACAAAAAGTTATGAAAGAGATTTCCTCCCAAAAACCTTGCAAAAATGCTCTCATTCCCATCAATTCTGTCAAAAAATTATAGGAGAATCCCACAAAAATTTATCAATCAAATCATAATGTCACAAAAGATGCCAATTCAAATCCGACCAAAAATTAAATCTAAACTGTACAAAAATAAATGAAAACTATAAACGCATTAATAGTAAAGTTTACTAACCTCTAATAAAAAATCTTCCAATTAATTAAAAATACGGATGTGCTACAGTACCGTTGTTCTACATAAAAAGAATAAGAATAAAAAATAAGAATGAAAAAAATTTCAAATATTAAAAAAAATCAAAAGAAAAAAATTAGATTGAAAAAAAATTTCGGCCGAAGTACTTGGCGAGATTTTTTTTATTAATTCATACAATATGCTTAATTTAATTCAATTTGTTTAATTCACTCATGGATACAAACTCGCCAAGTACTTCGGCAGAAATTTTTTTTTCAATCTAATTTTTTCTTTTGAAATTTTTCTTATATCCGAAATTTTTTTCATTCTTATTTTTTATTCTTGTTCTTTTTGTGTAGAACAATGGTACTGCAGCACATCCGTATTTTTAATTAATTGGAAGATTTTTTATTAGAGGTTAATAAGCTTTAATGTATTTTACTATTTGCTTTTATAGTTTTCGTTTATTTTTGTAAAGTTTAGACTTAATTAATATAAGTAATAACGAAACGAGGTTTTGAAACAAAAAAAGTATGCGCACAAAACTTCGACAGAAAAAGTTTGATTGGAAAAAAGAATTTCGGTCGAAGTGCCACACGAGTTTTTCTTTTATAACGTTTATTAATCACGAATTATATCTCATGAGCAAGAGTGAAAAAAAATTAGTAAAGTACTTATGAAATTTTTTTTTTCTCGAATCAAATATCTTTTCGCTCAAAATTATTTCGCATCACTTGATTCCATTTTGAGTTGCAAGTACAAATAGTATTTTCATGTATTTAACCACTCTAGGGTGGTTTAAAACCATATATAATTCAAACCTAGGGTGGTATCATACACCATTCTCTCACTAGGAACCCTAGTTACGTCGACCCCTTCGATTTTGATCCAATTTATATATGTTATAGTACATCGACAACTAAGAGACACGTATTTTTTTTTATCGGCCCAAAAACGGTTTAAAGGGGTGAAAACAGCCCCCAAAGACGGGCACCGAACAGGGTGGTTTCTCAGTTTCGAATAGAAGCGCTTGACGTATTCGAATGAAACCAACGCTGAAATGTTTCTATTGATGAGTCATCGAAAATGCAATCTAGGCTTTTTAGGGGAAAGGGTGTTTAAGGGGTGAACAACCTCTAATTTAATAATTTTATTTTGTACCATAAAAACTATTGTTCCGATTCGAACGGAACCAACTGCATTTTGTAGAAGTCGAAGAACTAGTCGACACATGTTTTGGGGTTTTTACGAAAAATTCGCTTTAAAGGGGGCAAACCACCCCTTTCGTTGCAATACCTTATATTAATATTTAAAGAATTCGTTTCTCAATTATATTATCGTACGGCAGCACAACCACCCATATAATTTATTGAAATGTCTTCAAACACGAAAATAAGTTTACCTTTGATCTTGTTTCTAGGTGAGATCATCCCTGTATCGATAATTCCTGCATAGGCCTATTGTGAGAAACGATAAACTTACAGTGATTTCGAGTGTTGGAATTCTTCGGGACAAATGCCTCTCCTCGAAGTTATTCTATAAGCAATAAAAAATATAATTCAACTGGAAGGCAATACAAAAATTTGGGAAATATATAGTTAACTCATTCAGGAGTTCATTCTTACGCTTAATTATTTGCTTATGATGATCAACTCTTCCTTCCGCTTTACTCAACAAGTCTTTTTTAGGTTTTACCTATTCCGATTATTATTATTCATCAACTTTCATGAATATAATATTTTAGTCTGCATTACAGGATATTCGTTCGGTCTCATGCTCCATAATTATTTACTAGAACTACTGGGTTCTTTGCATATATTTATTCAATTGCTGTGTATTTCTGATATTAGTGTACATATTAAACCAACATCATAATACGTGAATATAGTTTTCAGATTATAATGAGTTTTTATAGGTCGTGTAGTAATGGTATTCATCGAAAAAGTGTTGCAAGCAAAGTGATTTCTTACACCATGAACATCTTATTATTGCTACTTTCTCACAACCTTGAACATCACGTTGAGGTCTTGATGATTGTCCGAAAGCAAATTCGACGGGGTTAACAAATTCTTCAGGTTTATCACTTGTGTAACCACTTTTGTACCATGCATATCGAAATAAATTTTGATACTTTCGCGAAGATAACTGATTATGAGTTAAAGATTGCAATTTGATTACGTTATTTCTTAAATGTAGATTGAGATCATAATCAAGTTAGAAAAGTGCAATCAGTGACTCAATTAAAAAGATGGGCTAAATATTTAAATAAAGGTGGAACTTATAAAGAAAAAAAAGCTAGAATTTGCGAGTACACTTTAGCCAATTTTAAAGCTGCCGTTGATGCTGGTTTTATGGTACATGACATCGACTTGAAAAAATGGGCAATGCAAGCACAAAAAGAAATCGGTCATGAAGATGTCCGTTTTAAGGCGTCAGACAAGTGGGTACACTCATTTAAGAAAGCTCATAGGATTGTTTCCAGAAAAATTAGTAAATTTATCACAAAAAAAAGTATTCAAAATGCAGACAATCTGCGAAAGCTTGGTGAACAATTTGTTTCTGAAGTGAAGAACGGTATAGAAGAATATGGGTTATCGAACATTTACAATTTGGACCAAAGTGGTTTCCGATTAGAAATGCATTCTGGAAGGATATTAGCAGTTGAAGGAGAGAAACAAGTTGAATGCCTTGTACAATCAATTGCTTCTACAACACATAGTTATACGATTCAGCCCACTATAGCAGGTGACGGAAGGCTTCTTTCTCCGCTATTCCTGGTTCTGAAAGAACCAAGTGGTAAATTTGGTCCAATAGTGGAATCGTCACTATTCAGACCAGAAAACGTTTACATAGAAGTATCGAAATCTGGAAAACTCACTTCAGGCAATAATACAAATTATTTTTTTAGAGAATTCCTTACATTGACACATAAGATACTGTTTATTTCTTGCAACGAAGCAAATTGAAAATTTAATTCATACTTTTAGAACATTTTAAAACCTGGCTACAAAATGTCTTCTTCCCCCAAGTTGGTTCAAACAGTATTTTATTAATTGACTCCTGGACTGGACATTGCCCTTGAGCTGTTGACGAAGCGAAACCTCGGGATAAAAATATAAAATTAAGAAAAATACCGCAGGGTACAACGGGAAAGTTTCAACCTTTGGATGTTTTTGGCTTCAGGATATGGAAAAATTATGTGAAACATTTTTCTGACAATGTCATATTAATGGATTATGATTTAAATTTTCATTTACGAAATAATATAATTAAGCTTCAGTCACTTGTTGACAACCAATTATTTATCATCTCCACGATATGTAAACTTATTTAGGTATTCATGGTTCAAAAGCGGTTATAATGAATGGCGACCGGAGAATTTTGAAAATCCTGTAGATTTTAGTTTTAAAACTTGCAAAGCGCATTGTGATGTACCCGGATGTCAAAATATTGCTGTTGTTAGGTGTTCATGGTTTAAAAAATCATTATGTTTCCAACACTTTTTTGACGATTTCCACTATTGTAAAGAATACAATGAATAATTTCATTTGTCAATCAAAAATACATCTGTACAAAATACAGCATATAAAATATAATAAAAACAATGATACAATAATTAGAAATATTAATATGGTAACAATGTGATTGAAAAGAATTTTCATTATCTGCGATGCCTGAATCATATGTTGTAACGATTATTATATATAACGAAGACGAAATCGCAATTTTTTTATTAAAAACAATTTTTCAAGGGATTTTTTTTTATGTTGATAACAGTCTTTTTAAACAATTTCACGATATGTTCTATATCCAAAATAATATGTTCTAGTAAATAGATGCTTAAAAAAATACGTGTCTACAGAATTTAAAGGTATTCGGATGTAAGGGTAGTACACCTTTAAGAATGCATTTTTTCGAAAAATGCAAAAACATGTATCTCTTAACTTTTGAAACTGTTAATTATGCAATTTTTTTCACTTCCATATCGAGCATATTCTATTTGTTATAACGTTTTTTTAATTTTCAACCCCTATAACTTCGGCTTATTCACCTCCTCAGGGCTGAAAAAAATCGAGTAGTCATAACTTTTTATGAAGCATTGAATGCAATTGATTTGATTTTGCCCCCTTGTCTGCATATATATGGAACTGAACAACCTGCCCTGAGAGACCTCAACTTTAGGGGTGTGTTTCGCCCCTTAAATATGAGTTTCCGCAAAAAAAAAAATATGTATCTCTTAGATTTCAATGTAGAATAACATACTAAAAGCGGAACAAAATCGGCGGGGTACACCTGGGAAGGTTTCCTTGTTAGTTACCAAAAATACGAAAAGAATTGTCTCTAAATAAACCTTATCCTGGCCAAAAATCCCCTCCCCGGGGAAAAAACCTTGGACAAGTACATTTGTTGACCCCTATTTCCATTTGTTTTCACAGAAAAAAACTACCCAAAAAAGTACAAAATTTTTAAAAAATTGGCAAGATTGAGATAGGACAAAGAAGATTGTTTCTATAAAATAACTATACTCCAAATGACAAATAGAAATGAAAAACTTCACATATTTTATCGAGATCCCAAGAAAAAAAGCAACAATGCCCATCGTGAATGTCTGGTAAAAAATAGAGTCTACAAGTAAATGATCAATTTGCGCATAAAAAAAATAATTACTTTACAAAAACAGAAATGGAAAAGCCAATGATTTACGTTCAGCATTAAAATTGATAATATCAATAATAGGACAAGTATTTTATTGTCGCTTGAGGATGGAGTATTTAAAAAAAAGCAAAAATTAGTTGGTTATTGAAAAAAGTCACCAATGTACAAAAATAAAAATCGGTCAAAAGAACAGAGTCCAGAAAAAAAATCGGGATGAAAAAAAACTTGAAGAAAAAAATTTCAAACGAAATAAATTAGATTGAAAAAAAAATTTCGGCCGAAGTACTTGGCGAGTTTATAACACATACAACATTACGTGAAATACATTACGTGATCCAAGCTAAGCAAAAAAACTCTGCGCCACGCTGTGGCCGGAGCAAGAAGCTTGAACGCCTGTGTCAAAAAGGCAATCGAGATTTGAGACTCAGAGACCAAAATCATGGTTTTTTCTTCTTCGTGAACACGGGGGTTGAAGTTTCTCGCTCTAGATACAGCATGGCGCAGAATCGAGGTTGTTTCCGAGTATGCATCATCCGCTGGATGGGCATATACTGCCGAAATCGAAACACATTGTGACTGTTTGAAAAGACGGTATCGTACACATTTTTTGAAACTGCCATGGGCCACAGCTCTGTTGAGAATACAGTGTTACATAAGTAAGTTGAGAGGTTCTATATCGGAACCATTTGGATTGCAGGTTACTGCCATGAGGAAAGACATCGAAATTTGGATCTCGGAGACCCAAATCAGGGTCTTTTCCTGAACGGCGGCCTTCCGAGGTGAAAGTCCGAAATTTGGGTCTCGGAGACCTAAATCAGGGTCTTTTTCGGTAAGTTTCCACCCCTAAAAAAGACTGTAAGTACAGTCACAGAGACTCAAATTTTGGTCTCGTGAAGGGGTTTGCGACCCGCGAAACCCAAATCCGGTTCTTCGAGACCCAAATTGAGCCTGGATTCGTGGGAAAAAAATACCCGGATTTTCTACCCACAATTTTCTTTTTCGAATCGTTGAGGGGGGGGGGGGGGGGGGTCATTATTAGTTTAAATTCAGCTTTTCGACCGAATTTTACCATGGCGTCGACGGCCATTTTGAATTTTGGGGAGTATTTGTTTTTGTTAAAGAACTCGCCCATTTCCAACTTTTGACCAAAAATGCTCAGGTCTAAACTTGTAGGAAATTCAGTTTAGTTCTCTACGACACCAAATCTACACACTCACTAACACTTATAACGATATACACAATACAAGGATATGACAAGCACATGTACGTCTCTGCGAATAAACAAAGTATTATTAGTTATCAACACAAGTGTACTATTATTCTCGACCAGTCGGGTCAAGCTATACAATCTCTAACAGAAGCATTTACAAAATCCCGGTAAAACGGACCGCTCCACTTAAAGCCAATATCAATTAAATTGCAATTGTAAGTTCGATAAAAAATGCTCGTGGTAATATTTACTACAATCCTTCTATGATATACTCAATTTTACGGTTATATCCGTAAAATCCTTTGTCCTCCTTTGTCTTGATTGAAAATTATTCGACGCTTAAGCATCGTCAGACAAAAAGTATAAAAGCATGTCGGCTAAAAAAGGAGAAAATTGGGGAGAACGAGAAACATGAGCGTTTCTTCAGTTGTGTACCGAAAAAATTTTTTTGTCACTAATAGACGAAAAAAAACAAACATTCGGATATATTCCGGATGCTCGTCCCTGAAATGGACATACAAGGTTTCCAAAAAACTGCAGAGTAGATGAAACTATAGTTAAAAAATCTCAAAATTGCTTATTTCAAGTGTAAAAGAGTCAATCAACTCAGTGGTGCTAAAAAAAATATTTGTTCATTTTACGATAAATTGGATTTACTATATGGCTGTAGACCAAGCACAGCAGCTTCCTCAGGAACTGGAATCGATACGTGCGAATTGGATGACAAGGATGGTGAGTTTCAGTTTAATTACAATAGAGCCTTTTTAAATCATGATCTAAGTAGTAATAAAAAAATCCTGATTCGAGCTGATATATTCACCAAAGATTTTTCTTCTGACGACGAAGTTGATGAAGATGAAAATATTATTGTGCGGAACGAAAGAGATCCAGTCAACAAAAAAAGGAAAAGATCATTTAACTTTGGTGAGAATCAAGTAATATTTTGATCGTTTGAATATATTTTACGTTGTATTTCTCTTTATTGTTTAGGGCGAAAGAGCTATCAGTCGACATTGGAAACTTACACCGATAATATATTGGAGAGTTAAAAAACCATGCTAGAAATATTGATCGACTGATAAGATAACATTCAGCGGGACATAATACAAAAAGAGATGGATAAATAGAGTGGGAACAAAAATAAATGGAAAAAGAACGTGAATTTCAAAGGGAACAAAATAATCTAATGCATACTTTTTTACAAAACATGCATTTAATGAGACCCGTAATGCCTTTGTATCCCCAAAGCAACACATCTATGATGCCACTGAAGCTGGTTTCTATATGTATTAATGACAACTGTGAAATTAAAACGCTTTTTAAATGAAGAATAATTCAATAAATGTTATCCCTTTGCAGCTAAATCTTCCTCGCACTCCATCAGCTACAGTAACAAGCGAATCTACAGAAAAACAGCGAAAAAATGGTCGTTCCACATCACAAAGAATATTAAAACCTTAATAGTTTCAATCGTTTATATAAGGAATAATTGTTGCTAAAGTAAGCACTAAGTATAATATAAGCGTTCCTACAAAGAGATGTTTGGAGATTATTCCAAACGATTATAAAAATACATAAGGCTAAGTAAAATTGAGATGTTTAATTGAAAGTTTTTCATACAGAAGTATATTTTGCATTAAAGTTAGAATTAAGAACTTGTATGGTTAAGTAAAATTAAGCTGTACCATTAAGTTTTCCTTAAAAAAATATATTTTATATAATAAGTTATTATTTCTTATTTTTATTTCATTATTTCTGTAGTGGAATTGATTTTAACACAGAAGACTGCACTGTCCACAGTGTTACAATATTGTGTACAAGATTTTTTACATACGTTTTGCTGATGAAATATAAAAATTATAAATATTAATTAGCAAACATTTTACCCATTATTGAAAGACCACTTTTTTATGGGCGTATCAATGCTCTTCTGAGTGGAAAATGATCAGCTAAATACTGCTGCAAGTGATTTCTCATAGCTGTGCTATGAAGATTTTCTTTTTCAACGCTGGTTTGAGATCTTGGTTGTGGAAATAACCGATCATACTCTTCGACTTCGTGCAATCACTATACGATAAACCGATCGTTTATGTTTTCAACAAAATTGTGCAAGGTGCAGCACACTGTTACAATTTCAGGCACAAATGTGTACTCATATTCAATCCGCTTCTGTAGTATTCTCCATCTTGCTTTTAGTCTACCAAATGCCATTTCTACTGATACCCGGGCACTATTTAAATATACGTTAAACGATTTTGCTTCTGCTGATAGTGATCCAGAGTAGCCTTTTAAAAGCCGTGGTGACAACGGGTAAGCAGGATCACCGACAATCATGAGACGAATTTCCATTCCATTGACATTCTTTGAAACCTGAAAAATATAAATTTGAAGCTACTCATTGTTTACATACTGGCTCATTCAATTGAATAATTCAAGATCGTTTATATTCTCTGTACCTGTGGTATGATAGTATGCACATTCTTCTATAAAGCACTGTCTTTCAATACTGCAGCATCGTGAGTGCTACCTGGATATTTCACCATGATATTTCTGAATCTGCAATTAATATTTGCATTATTCGAAGAGGCGAAAAAGGTTTAGCTGTTTTTTACTGAAAATAATTTGAAAATTACCTTCCATTGTGATCAACTACAGCAAGAACATTGTATGACGTCCATCATTTTCTGTTTACAAAATCTCTATACCCTTCCTTCCGTGCAATGATTGGTATGTGCGTGCCATCGATACTGCCAATGATTTGCGGGATAAAACTTTTTTCTTTGAATTTTTGCTCTATGAATTAGGCTTCATTTTCATGTTGCATAAATAGGTATTCGCGAAGCATTAATTTATTAATAGCTTTCACTACTCTGTATTTTCACCTTTTAATAGTTGACTTATATATGCCCATTACGTATACAATCACTCGCACTCCGCACAGCTTGCTAACTTGTACAGAGCAACACGAACTTGTTTTTTCTCGATGGACAATGCCTCTCTCGGTTTTAAAATTTGTTGTTTTGGTTCCAGTTCATATCTGAGTTGATCATATAATTTCGAAAAGCTTTCCTTAGACATTCGAAAACTTTCGAGCCATTCTACGGCAGAATAATGATTATTGACAATCCTATGCCAGAAATCATTACTCCTTTCTCTCATCCATATTCTTCGATACCGCATACCGTCCACGATTAGTGAAAGGGGTCTTGAGTCATTAATTCGCATCCACTACAGAATTAAATTATTCCTTTGCATTGAACATAACTTCTGAATATCCATCAACAAATGACGTCACCGAACTATAACGTTTCGTATGTGTTTGTTTCGTGCATCATGATTTTTTTTTATCACTTCGAGCATAAGAATGAAAAAACGATGCATGATATCCTCACTTTCCATTTTCCAAATGATTTTGAAACATAAAAGAACCAACATTCAAATGGATCCACGTGGGCCTGGTAACGCAAGACCACCCGTACTTTATTCAAACCATATTTGTTCTTTCATCCAGCGATATTCGTACGGTGTAAACTCTACTGACTTAAGGGCTCTGCTTATTTTAAAACTTTCAAAAAATCGATTTTTTTTTTGCATTTTTCGAGAGTTTACATATTTAAAAATATTCTCTGAAAATTTCAGAAATATGAGAGCATTCTAAAGATATTTTTCCATACGTTGAACGCTACCTGAGCGCGCTTGTTCACCCCAACCGCTGCGTATACCGGAGCAGGTATACGGCGACTGGTTACATGCTTTTGTTATTTCACCCAGCTGCTACCTATTGTAATCCCTAAGTCTTAATTGTATACAAATCGATTTCTAATGTTTAGCCTTCATCGTTAAATTTTTAGAACTAACAACGTCATCAGTCGACGCTCTACAGTTACTCTGGTAGCGTTTTCAAATCAGTCTTATTTGAAAATTTGAATCAGCAGCACCTAAAATAGATCTACGATGGAAAAGAAAACGCACAATTTGAAAGATTCGTGGAGACGTCCTGGCTCGTCGTCTAAGAAACAAAAGTTCCGTGGAAATCAAAACGACTCTGACGAAGTCGGCAGCGATCACACTAGTGCGTTAGCAGAAAAACTCCAAAAATCAAAAGATACTAGTTTCGATATACCTGTTGAGAAAAATAATGGTTACTGTATCCTTGATTATTTTTTTCGTGTTTTCAATGTTGGAAACAATAATAGGTAATTGTTTCGAATCACGGCTCCACCTCAAACCAGCTCCAAATTTTTTTTTATCATCCTTTATCACTAAAAAATAGTATCTATTTTCTAAAAATAGTATCATATATATCGTATCATCATATACAATAAGTGTGTGTGATATTATCGTATCATCTAATACATGTGATATTTGCAATACTTCATATTTTCACTTTTTATTTTTTTTTTGGTGTGAGAGGTCATGCGCCAGCATAAAATTATATATTACATCATTAGTTAATAATAACAAACATGATAAAAAAAAATTGGTGCTGTTTTAAGGTGGAGCCGTGATTCGAAACAATTACCCAATAATAGAGTGTAGCACGTGTAACGGAAAATTGCCATTTTCCAAGTACGGACTACGAGGTCTTGGTTTTAAAGTGCGTTTAGTTTGTGACTATGGTGAAAGATTTATTGACTCGTGTTCAATGATTGGTTCAGGATACGAAATTAATCGTCGATTAGTGTTTGTGATGCGTTTGCTGGGTATTGGACTGCAAGGCATAAACATATTTTGTGGACTTATGGAACTAGGTCAAGGGTTAAATAAGAAAGTTTATTACAATATTATAGAGGGCATCCACACCGCATCAAAAACTGTATTTGATCTAGTGACGTTGAAAGCCGTATAGGAAGAAAAAGATTTGAATGCAGAAAAAGGATGCAGCGAACATTTGACTGATTCTGGTGATGGTTCGTGGTCGAAAAGAGGCTTTTCATCTCTCGTAGGCATCATATCATTGATCGGAAAATTCAGTAAAAAAGTTATCGACGTCGCTGTGCTTTCAACTTACTGCAAGGCATGCGAGTGGTGGAAAGGAAAAGAAAATACAGTAGAATATAAGAAATGGCAAGAAAAACACAACGATGAAAAATGTACTTCTAATCATGAAGGTAGCGCTGGCAAGATGGAGGTGGAGGGGATCGTTATAATATTTTTACGATCTATCGAGAAGTTTGGCGTGCGCTACGGTTTTTACATCGGAGATGGTGACTTAAAAACGTTCAAAAGCCGGTTCAATGTTTATCCATACGGCGAAGAATTCGAAGTGAAAAAATTAGAGTGTGTTCTGCATGTCATTAAGCATATATTTAAACATGCTAGTGAAGCAAAAAACTTCTTACGCAGAAGAAAAAGGTCGCAAAGGAAGCTAAAAAAAAACTCCAAAAAAGTTGTCGCGAAAAAAGTGAAAAAATGTTCGGCGAAAAAAGGAAAAACTCCCGTTGAAAAAAAAGAAAAAACTGTTGGCTTAATAGTAAAACTGATGAAGGAATTGTCGTTAAACTATGGCTTGGCAGTGCAAAGATACAAAGATTCTGTCGAAGAGATGTGAAGAGAGATTTTAGGCGGCTTTTACCACAAAATTTCTACCGACGCTCGACCACAACATTCGTATTGCCCGGCCGGAGCAGAGAGCTGGTGTAAATACCGCAAGGCCGAAGCCACCAATACTTTACATAATTTCAAACATCCTCCTGCTCTTTCTAAAGATGTTCAAGAGGTTTTGAAATCCATCGACAAGGACTTGACGAGAGAAAAATTGCTCCAAAGATGTCTTGGCGGCAATACCCAAACAATAATGAGAGTTACCTCAACTGCGTCTGAAATATTGCGCCAAAACACACTTTCAATGGCAAAGTCATTGTTGAAATTGCATGTTATATTGCAGTCTGCATTTTCAATGAAGGGTACCAACCAGTATTAAAAATAATGAGTGTAATGGGCATCAAAATCGGTGAATGCGCGAATTATTTCCTCAGTGCACGCGATATCCAGCGCATCAACTTTGCGAACAGACACTCATTGGAGGCTTCTAAGGAGAGCAGAATAAAGCGGAAAAAGGCTAAATCGCAAGAAATTGAGTTACAGGAAGAGGCAGAAGGAATTATGTATGGTCCAGGCATTGCTGATTAAATGTAAGTCAGATTTTTTTACGATTTTTTATAAATTAAAACTTTAAACGCGTTTTTCTCGAAACAACGTTTTCGAACCGCTTGTTGAAAAAATCTCAGAAACTACTGATCTGATCCTTATGAAATTTTAACCACATATTCTGTACACTTATCGCTATATCCCGTACCAGAATTATTGCAAAATTTTAATTTTTACTATTTTTTTGGCAAACAACATGCAAAAAAACACGTTTTTTAATTTTTTTTTGTCCGCCATTTTGTTATTTTTGCATATAAATTAATATTAGAGGTGCGGGATACCACTGTCACACTAAACCTAAAACCACTCAATTTTTCTATTTCAGATGGGCCGTTGTTCAGATTTTTTCAACAGCGCACACCTATCTACTTTTTGAGGACTCCTGTTTACCTGGCATTTTCACACTAAAGAAGTGGTTAAAATCAATACATTTTTTTTTTGTAATTTACGAATATTTTTGTTAAGTCTAACAAGTTTTATATCAATAAACATAACAGTATTCTTAAAAAAGATTAATAAAAATAGCGTTTTTTTCATGCATCCAAAGTAGACAGAGCCCTTAAGCGTTTGGTGCGCATCATTTTAGTACGCGGACTAAACTCTGGAGCGGTATAAACTAGGCCAATGTCTCTCATTTCCTCACTTCTCCCTTTCCTCTCTCTCTTTTCCACTCCCCTTCGCCACTTTTCTTCGTACTTCTCCGCCTCCTCCTCTTCGTTGCTATCCCATTCTTCCTCTTTCTTGCCTCCTCATCCGCACTTTTCCTTTCCCTTTCCTTCACTTTTCGCTCCGATGTACTTCTCACTGCCGTCCTCCTCCCTCACCGTGTCCTTTCCGTCCTCTCTCTTTCTCACTCACTTTCTCCTCTGAGCCCAGCTTCTCATTTTTTTCCTCGCCTTCACTATCTCTCTCACTTTCCACATGGCCCTGAAACACCATCACTTTTCCCACGTACTTCCGAATCTCGCGCCATCCCGCCAATTCCTCCTTTATCCCTTTCGCCTCTTCCACCAGATTCCTTAACTCCTTCACCAGGTCACTTCTCCATTCTAGATCTTTTTCTTCCATTCCTCTCGTCTTTCCTTTGATTAACTTCCCTTCGCTAAGGGCGGGTTGCTCCAACTTCTAGGTAACTTATCTGATGGTTAAAAGCATTGACTTGCAAACCTTTAACTGCCAGATAGACTTACCTAGAAGTTGGAACAACACGCCCTTAGTTTCTCTTTTGTCTCCTTCCAACTAACCCTTTTCGTACGACACTTCTCGTCCCAGTCTTCACGTTCCGGTGGTCGCCACGTGATTAAACACTGACCACCTGTTGTTTCGTCTCTCTCTTTCCTTCCTCCTTCCTTAGATGCCGGCTACCGCACTCTGTTTCTGTTCGCGCCGACTCGGGACTTTCCGCCAACCTCCGGTCCTTCCGCTTCCCTTTTCATCTGCCTTCTGTTCTCATCGCCACCGTCACTCCTTCTCCGCTGCGCCATCTTCATATCTTCGCTCGCACCATTTGTCCTGGACGCCAACCGCGGCTTGCGGCCGACTCGGGTCTCTTCCTTTCTTTTCCTCCACTATCCGTCCATGTTGCCACTTTTCTCCCGCGCTCTCCTTCCTCCGACATTCCTCTCTCCCTGCCGCCGACCATAACCTCACCTTTTCGCTTCACTTATTTTTTCATCTTTTTATGCCTCTTCTTTACCGCCTCCCCCTTTTTCCATTTTTTCACTTCACTCTGCCCTTCCTCATCTCTTCGCTCCTTACACTTTTTCCTTTCTCCGTTCTTTTCTCCTCTTTCCCTATGCACTTTTCCGGGCCTTCTCTCTCCCTCTGACTGTCTCCTTGCGCCATCTTTCAATCTCTCCCTACTGCCCATAGTATTTTGGTATATTATTTTTGAGACACTTAGGCACCTTTTGAGCCAAGAAAGAAAAATTCGATTATTCCAAAATTCTAGAGTGACCTAACCCCTTCATGAAAATGCAAATGCATTGAAAAAAGTAATGCATTATATGCAGTCTGATCACGGACAACAGGGACAACGTTAAAACTCCATCTTTGCCTCTGAGGACACTCGAGATGGTAAGAAAGGCTTCCCAATCCAAATCACATTCACAATTTCGTGAGTTAACACATTCACAATACGTTCTCTGTGTGATGTATGCCCGAAATAAGTATGCGCTATACCGTCAGGTGCTGCCCTCTACAGATATCGTCGCATGCGAAACGTCGCCATATTGCCAGCCCCAGTCCATATACGCCCGACAATGAAGCAACACGTGTGCGCTGATAACGTTGAAATAATTATTAAAAATAAAGACTGACTATTTTATAAATCCACAAACGTGTGCTTTATTTATTTTCGAAAAAGACATTACACTCTGGACTTTTGAAAATATTCAAATGTTGATCGGCACTGATATACCAATTTTTGGGGATGACACTCAGGCCTAAGATTGCTTGACCACATGTTCCAGGTGTTAGGTGTTATACAGAATCCCATTATAAGCCTGCCTAGGGGCTGTAGGAGAATTTTTTTCAGGAATTACGGTCCCCCCACTATAGCGTGCGATTGAATTCTTGACCAACTCCTCGCTATAAGCGCGAGGCAATAGTTGTATGTTTAGGCACCCCCACATAGCGTGCTATCAAATCGCTATAAGCACAAGGTAATTGTTATTAGTTTGTGATCATATAGTCGTATACGTTTTGAATATAAATATATATATATATTTGTTTTTTTACAACTAGTACGTATAGAACTTGTAATACACAGTACTCGAATATAATTCCTTTATTATATTGTATATCTCTTGTTTTTCTTTCATTCATTTTTTTTGTTTCATTCTTTAAATACCTCCAAAAATATTTATATAAAATTGATGAATTAATTGGAAGTATATAAGAATTATAATTTAAAAGATTGATTTGAGAAAAATCAAATTAGAAACTGATTCGAGGCTTATAAGAAGTAGTTAGCCGCCAACCTTGAAAACGCTTCAGGGTGGGGGAAGCTTTCCGCGTTGAAAGCGAGGAAGAGGCTTATAGCGGGTAGGCTTATAACGGGATTCGACTGTAGAACGATACATAAAACAGTGCTCGAATTCTTCATAAATGAAAAAAAAAAAAACAATCGAGATCTCTGTTGTTTTTAAAATCTCGATGTTAATCACGTTGAGGTTTTTTCTATTGCCTTGATACTTATGCTTAAAAATGTAACTTTTTTTATACGGCCGTTCGAACATAAATACAAGTCTCTATGTTTTTAAGGTTCCGTACGTCCAAATGAAAAAAATTGAATCCTTATAGGCTCACTTGTGTGTCTGTCTGTCCGTCTGTCACAGCCAATTTGCTCCGAATCTACTGGACCGATTAAGTTGAAATTTGGTACACATATGAATTTCTGTGACCCAAACACGGACGTGTAACATAAATAAATGAATTTTGAATATGGGGGTCACTTTTGGGGCGCAAATTAGAAAATAAAAAAAAAAGTTTTGCAAACTGTACCGTATAACAAATCAAATGTTAAAAAAACTTTAAAAAAAATAAAAATAAAAAAAAATGTTAAAAAATGAAAAAAAAAATAACAAAAAAATAAATAGTTTTTAAGTTATTTAAGAAAATAGATGAAAATTGACCATTCCCCCTCCCCCCTTATCTCCGAAACTACTGAGCCCAAAATTTTGAAAAAAAATACAGAAAATAGTTCTTTACTTATAGATTACAGGAAAACCTATAAGAAGTTTATGGTCTTAAAATTTTTAGTTACCACAAACAAATTTGGATCAGATTTTAAAAAAACATGGTAGATAACATATTCATCGTACGGAATCCTCTCCACGCGAGTTCAACTCGCACTTGTCCACTTTTTTTTATACTTTTCGTCTCGACCATGTAAATATCGACTTCTTAAAAACTGAAACATGAATAAAAACGTATCTTAAGACGTTAATAAATTGGAGTTCCTCGTTATACCATGTAAACCGCGAACAATTATAATTTTTTCTTTCGGAGGCGTAAGTTCCAAAATGCTTTTTGATAGCAATGATTTCTGCTATGGTACATTATATTTCAAATTAATAAAATATAACCAGTTTCGAAAAATAAATGAAGACGTTTGTGGTTAACAAATTTTAATATTTAATTTTGATTAGCAAAAGTAAAGAAAAAAGATAACAATTGTTAACATGATAAATAATTCTTTTTGAGATGTTGTGAGTTTAGCGGTTCGTATAAGACTCACTTATTTTAACATATAATTTTTAACGAAGAATGACCAATTTGGAAGGGATGATGGAAAGGGTAATATTTTGCTTACCTATTTTCATTGGTTAATTTTGGTTAAGTGGGAGGAAATGCGTTTTCCTTAAAGAATGCTCGAAAATTCGGAAATTTTAGATAGATATACCCTGGAGTGGGAAATGGCGTAGGAACGGGGAAGGGAGTACCGGTGCTGTTTAACCGAACAGCGATTTTATGATTGGGAATTTTGGACGAGTTAATCTCTTTTCTATGATGGCGAAAAATGTGCAAACCACGGCTATAATAAAAAATGTGCACGCCCAATTGTCTTCTTGAATGAAAGAGACTCTCGAAAAGACCAATTACTAGTAAAATAATAAAGGTTAAAAATTCCCGGATTAGGATTTTCCGATTACTTTAAAAATGTAAACGTTAATCGTTTAACGATGGGGATTCACGAGAGAAAAAGATGAATATTAAATTATTAAGGAAATTCCAAATGGTGTAAAGGTGGTGAAACTTAACAATTGTTTGTTATTGAAATATTCTTTTCGTAAGGAACAAATAGCAATATAAAACTATATAATTCTAAATGTATTGAAAGTAGTGCGTATTTTTTTCGACATGAAACACTCGTTTTGAAGTATTCAGTTTATTTTTCATTTTTGCTTCCTTGTAGCAAAAAATTTGACTCTCAGTTAAATATAAACTGGCCCTTATCGTACAGTTGGTTGGGGTTTAGAATACTTCGGGCAAAGCTTGAGCTCAAATTTAAACATTTGATGTTTTGAAACTGCTCTGTCTTGTTAAGGAATACTTGAGAATGATACACACATTTTTAAAGCCTCAATATTCATTACTTTTAACTTGACAGCAGTTTGAAAATGGTGGGTTACTGTAGACCCCATGTAGCCTTTGTGTAACTACTAAGGAGTGTATACTTTTAGGATTAACTATTTATATTTAAAAATATTCAACATTATAATATTTTTATAATTACTATAATCTTTAAAGTAATTTGGGTGCCTGAATTCTTTTATTTCCAAGTATTGATTCTACGATTTAAAAAAAATTACAATATTACATTAATATAACATTGATTGTTACTGAGTTATGTTAGTTATTATAATGACTGTTAAATTCAGAAATTCGTTTTTTTTAATCTCAAAAATTTAAATAAGCGGTCCAATTATTCACAATGAACACTTAGCGAAGGTGTAGTCTACTCAATTATTCACAATTCTAGTTCTTTTAACGATCTTAAGTCTAATGTGTTTATAGATAAAATTAGTTACGTCAACGATGAAAATAGATCGGCACTGTAACAATAATTAAAATAGTCAATCATTCAGTAGAAAAAAATAATCGATTCATATTTGATTTGAATTTGATATAAAAACTGCTGCCTTATAAATTCATTGATACTCAAATATATTGAAATTGTCGACGTTTTTGATATTTTTTTTGCTAAAGAAATGATAGGGAATCGTAGAAAAATGTGTAAACAGTGGAAAATGGATTTTTAAAAGTAAAAAAGAACGCCAAGCATTAGAAAAATTATAGGTGTGCGTTGTTCACAGAAAAATGATGTCTAATCAAAACGGTGTCTAATTCTAAGAAAAAAATTTCAAACATTTTTTTAACTCTAAGCAACAAAAGTGGCTTGAAACGTCCGATTTTATTCCTCAAAATTACGATATCGCGGGATTGACGGGATTGACGAATCGACTTCTAATAAGGACCAATGGAAAGAGAAAGAACACAT
Organism: Rhimphoctona megacephalus; assembly: GCA_963989365.1. Taxonomy (NCBI): domain Eukaryota; kingdom Metazoa; phylum Arthropoda; class Insecta; order Hymenoptera; family Ichneumonidae; genus Rhimphoctona; species Rhimphoctona megacephalus. The sequence continues at coordinate 12,423,966 of OZ022417.1, forward strand.
TTCATTGGTCAACTATAGTTAGATTTTTTTCTCATCTCTTTTTTTCGTGAGAGCAATTTGACAATAAAACATAATGGGAAACACCTTATATTAAAGATTCGCGGTAGCGACTCGAGACAAGTACATTTTCGAAATTCGAAAACAAAGACATGACAGCTACCACAATCTCTATACAACAAGCACCGTGATCCAACCCTACTTTTCAATGTTGAAATTAGTATTTTACATAAAATTGTTTCGCCTTGATGAATACAAAGCTGACAGTTATTTTTTATTTTTTTTCGCTTAAATAAAAATCAATGCTATACCTACATGCAGTTCAGAGATATTATTTATTATGACGTTCGCGGAACTTGACGTTTTTACGAAAGAGTCACATTTGACCTATAAAGTTGGCAGTACTGTCAGTGTATTTTGACTACGTACCAACTTCGAGTATTAGCTAGGAGGATAGACAGTACATTTTGCATATATACATATGGGGCATTTCATGCCAAACGCACAGCCAATTGACGTTTGCATTTTTGTATTGATTCCTCTTTGATGGTCATTGACAGCAACTTACTCGATGTTTGAAAAAAATGTATCTCGACATGTTCGTCGAGGACAAACTTTCGAAACATTACCCGATCTTTTTCTTCAAATATAAATGATATATTTATATTTGAAACTCCTTGAATCGAGCAAATCAAATGTATGAAAGGGTCAAAATTTTTTATTTCAAACGTAATTTTGTTTATAAAAAGAATAAGCATCAAATTAATAAAAAGATTACTTCAATCAGTTTTTCAATTTTAAACGAAATGATTTTTTCACAACGCACGTTGTGAAACGCATGTTTTTGATGATTTTTTATGGGTTTGATGAATATTAAACCTAGTTCGATCCTGGGATAACCTTATCCTTCAACCATTTCGAATCGATATTTAAAATCAAATATAACATTTTCAGTAATTTGACACGGTCTTTTATTATTATAATTCTTTTATCTGTTTTTTGTATAGATAAAGCATATTAGAATACAATAATAAGTAAACGTATTAGAAAATAAACAATTTTTTCGCTGTGAAACAATATTTTTTGTTAAATATTAACGCTAGAACTCATGACCTATTTTTTTACTTTCTAACCCATGAATGGGGTCACTAATAACCCCACCTTTTCTTTTGATTTTACAACCGTTCCTCCAGAGATAAAGATACTTAATACTAGATGAATCTCTGCATTTTTCAATCAGGAAGAAATTCTTTACATGTAAGAAATTCAGTTTTATGCAAGTTTAGTTAATAAAAAAATCATTTAATGATAAAAAATGGAAAAAAATCAGCCAAAACCACATTTTTCAAACAAAAATGTGTATTTTTTTTACATTAATTGATTCAAAAAATCAAACGCAGTTTCAGAGAAGACATATCAGTCTATTGGAAAAAAAATTCCACCCCTTTTCGCTCTAAAAAAGTTAATCATTTGGTGCTATGAAAAGTGAAGAGTTTCAAAATCTGAAAAACTGCAAAAGTCCATAAAAAAAGTCATACAAAAATTGTTTTCAATTAATTTTTATTTTCCCTATGAAAAATGTCAAATAGACGAAAAACTCTTATCAGATTTATAGAAAAGGTTTCATAAATTTGACGTTACAGATAACTAATTATGAAACCTGTGTAAAAATTTATTAGGAAGTGTTTAAACAAAATAATGTAAATATCTACTTTGCAAAAAATAGACAAATCACCCAAACAAACGGTGAACTTGCATTGAAATATTTAAACGAGTACATTTTCATAGAGCGTATAGTATTCTAGTAATAGTAATTGTATCATTCACTTCCCTCCTCATAAAAATTTATAAGAGCCACTCCCGTCAACCAGAAATTACTAAATAAATTCAAACTGCACAAAAAGGTGAACATTTATTTAATTTTCACAAAAACTCAATTTGGAACTTGACGAAAAGATACTAAAGAAATTGAAATCATTTGAAGTATGTTTATATGGTCAAGCACGGGGAGATTTCTTAAGTTTTATGAAATCTTCAAAAATGTTGAAATACATTCCAAAATTGCAATTAATGTTAGCTCTGCGATCAATCTAAGAAAGCTGGGATATAACTTACGACATAATATGATAATGTTAGTTGTTATATCTTGAAGGAATATAAAAACATACAAAGTATCGGGAAGAATGCCAAATATATTGTAGTTTAGAGTTTTAGAAATAACCACTTCAATACACATGGTACATACCTTTTATCGCTATATCCCCGTAACTAAACGATCAAAATTCTAGTTTTTTTTCACAAACTTTGTCATACGGTTCTTGTTATAAATAAAAATTAAAAAAAAATCTTTAGAGAAGTTACAGAGATATCATGAGAAATGTAACATTTTCTAATGTGCCCCATAAGAAACGCATGTAGAACTGTACAATTTTATATAAGAGATCTATCGAATCTGGAATGGGTAAATCCTTGTATTTAAAATTTTGCCTGTAATCGCATAATAGTGTTCCGAATGTGACCGCCTCATTTATAATGATTATATAGAAATCCGCTTTGGTGAAACTACTATGTTATCTTTCGATAACAACACAAATTGGTCCATGATTCTAAAGTACAGTTTGGTCGGTAATAATTGGATAAAAGTTTACCATCGTATGTTGAGCGAAGACGTAAAAAGTACTTGGCCCATAACTTTTTCAAATGTTTCTGGCAAAAAAATGCTGTACTTTACACCGTTATTTAGATACGGTTAAATAAAAAGCTTTTAATGCTTTACAAAAAGTAGACAAATAAACGCTGAAAAAAATAGCATGCATGCGTGCTGTAAAAAAGTTACGACAAGCACATTTTCGTAGGCCTCGAAAAAAAATCGCATTTTTTCATTCAATCCAAAGTGTTCAAGCCTATAAAAAGATCCGAATAAATGCAATCTTTTCAAAAATTATGAAGCCCTCAAAACATTTTGGAACCCCCGAACAAAATTATCAAGTAAATTCGAATTGAGCAAAAAAACAACGATTCAATCCTCGCAATAAATGAAGTTCAAACTTTACAAAAAGTTACTAAATAAATAGAGATCCACTACAGCGCATATATGGTCAAGTATGTAGAGCTTTGTAATATTTTATGAAAGTTCCAAAAAATGTTGAAATACATTCCAATCGTCAAATTCATCGCTACTAATATTTATTGAAATTATGGACTTGTTGAATATTCTATTTTTTTTTCTAGTAAAAAAATAACCAAGAAAAAAAGCAAAACATAGCTAAGCCTTTTCAACCGATTAGAATGCCTTACTCTCCGTTGAACAAATTCGAGAGTGAATCGAAGAATAATTCAGCGAACAACAGTCCGAGTCATCAGGGGAAGAAGGGAAAAACGAGAAAGAACAAAAAAGTGAAAAAGAGTTTGTCCAAAGAACCGGTTGTTTTGGACGGTTCGCCAAAAGCTTTGCTGTTCAAAACTAATGTCGAATCTCTCCCAACTTGGTAAGCACCCAAAAGAAGCGATAATCCCAGCTGGAAAACTCACTTGAAAATACTGTATGAAAAAACATCACTCATTTACGCCGTACTCGCCGAATACGAATATTCCAATAACGCGTATGGCGCCTCGTTGAGATATTTATTAGCTATTTTGCGCTGTCAAAAAATGCTTCAAGTTTTTTGTGATGTCAACAATGACAGAAAGATAAGCTATTTACTCGAACAGGCTGGCGATTGTTGTTTCATGACTGTACAAGATTGGCGAAATATTGAGGATCACAAGAGAGCCTACGAACAAAGTAACGAAAATGGGGAAAAGATCGTTGAGAGATTCTCAATATTCAGAACTTAGACTCGAGTACGATAATTTTCTAAACTTTTTTTCGGAATATTTGCAATAAATATAGTTTTTTGATGCGTTGATTACATTTAATGAAAACAATGTTTTGGCTACATTAAATATTTTGAACCGAATTCTGAGTTGAAAATTAAAGTAAAGTCGATTAGCTCTCAGGAGCAAACTATTGAAGATAAAAAATGCCGTCAATACCTCTTTGTAGAAATTTGAATCCTCTACAAAACTGGTTTTATGGAATTTTCCTCTATCTCGTACGGTTTTGGCAGTACGCGTGATAGAAAAACGGATATTCTCCAATTTTATTAATTAATATCTCATCAGGAAGGTGCCTGTAAAAAAAAAACAGTACTAGACTTTTCAACTTCGATTTCGGGCTAGAGCTTGAGTTTACATTTTGTGGGAACACCATTATCTACTTCTTGTATTAAGCTAAATTTAATTTGATTTGTTTAAAGATATTATTGAGTAACTGAGAAAACTATTTGGATTTTTATCTCCAAGATACTATTTCAATGACATTTTCTTATTACATTTAGGTTGATTGAGTTTGTAAAAAAAAAGAAATGTCTTTGAAAAAGTGAGGTACTTATGACGATTATTTCAATGTTTATTTTGAAATATTACATGAGCGTTACGGTAAATTTTACCGTGCTGTACAGTAAAAATTTCCCTACAAGTGTTTACGCCAGTATGGCGTAGTATTCGAAATTTTACATTTTGCAAGTTTAAAAAATCTATCGCTTATGAATAAATACGTTTTGCCAACTTGTCCCCACACTCAAATGTATCACGGTAATTTTTACCGTGAATCTTACGGTATAAATTACCGCTCAATTCTCTCCGTGTAGAAAAAATTTTGACTCTCAATTAAATATAACCTGGTCTTTAACGTACACTTGGTTGGGGCTTAGAATGCTCCCGGTAAAGATTGAGCTCAAATTTGAACACTTGGTGTTTTCAAACTGTTCTGTCTTGTAAAGGAATCCTTGAGAATCGCACATACATTTTTAAAATCTCAATTTTCATAACTCTTAACTTGCCAGCAGTTTAAAAACGATGGGGTACTGTAAACCTCATGTAGTCTTTGTGTAACTACGAATGAATTTATAAATTTAGGGTTAAATATTTATATTAAAAATATTCGACATTCTAAAAATTATTATGTTTACTATAATATTTTACGTATTTTGGGTGGATGCATTTTTTTATTTCAATTTTTTTATTTTCAAGTATTATATTCAATGATTGCAAAAAAATTACAATGTTACACTTATGACAAATGACTATTAAATTCAGAGATTTATTTTTTTAAATCTGAAAAATTTAAATAAGCGGTACAATTATTCACAACAAATAACACTTAGCGAAGATGTAGTGTACTTAATCATTCACAATTCTAGTTCTTTTAACGATCTTAAGTCTAATGCGTTTATAGACAAAATTACTTATTTCAACAATCTCAATAAATTGCTACTGTAACAATAATCAAAATGGTCGATCATTCAGTAGAAAAAAATGATCGATTTATATTTGATTTCGTATTGATATAAAAACTACTGTCTTTTAATAAATTCGTTGATACTCCAATATATTGAAGCTGTCAATGGTTTTGATATTTTTTTTGCCGGAGAAATGATCGATAATCATAGAAAAATGTGTAATCAGTGGAAAATTACTTTTCAAAAGTAAAAAAAGAACGTCAAGTATTAGAAAACCAAGGAGGATCGATGACGGCTACGTGATTTTTGCAGTATCTATTGTAGTCCAATGTTTGGAAATGTAAAACTGACTTTAAAATAATGATTTTATTATTTTCGAAATATAAAGAGCGGGGAATGGATATTTTTATATGATTTTTTGTTCAAAAAATGTTTATTAACTGAATTTTGACGAGCATATTCAATTGTAAAACGTGTCATGACAGTTACTGTCGTCTGCTGAAACTGTCAGTTTTGTTTACGACCTATATCTATTTACGCAAAGGAATTACGCAAGGGCAAAGATTTTGTCTGTTTACCAATCACCATCAATCTTATCGATATTCAACCAATATGGTAAAAACGTTCGATTACAGGGAAGAAAAACACGGTCAAATTGCCAAACTGTCACGTCTGGAGGCATGTACTAGCAGACGCCGAATACAGAGTTGCTAAGCGCTCTCGTGCCATTCCTGTTGAAATCTGAATGACTTCACAATGAATACTATTTTATCTTTCAGTCGGTTTTTAACGGTAACGTCCAAAAACCCAAGCACTTTTATCTTCAGGAATATTGGCGGAATACAGTGATCAGTTTTTTTATTACGAAATCTTGGAAATACCGAATGTAAAAATTCAATAAATCTAGACGTGCATACGATTTTCCTATGCTCGTAGGGGCAAATATCTGGGAACAGTCGATGTTTACGAATTAATTATTACCAAACTAGATGACAAACAGCGTTCAAGTTGCAAATATCAATTCATCTCGTATTTATTGTAACGGAACATTTTTGCCGTACGCTAAATGTCGCTACGCGTCGGTCCGCGCTTCCTAATAATTTTGGACAGGTATGAAAGAATCGTGAGAAACGCGGATTTTATGTTTGAAACAATGACAAAATTCATTTATTCGATAAAACAATGTTAAATTTTTCGGTTTATTGCAATAAATGATTGTTTATATCGCGTTCGCGTTTCATTTATTTAGCATGTATTTATTAGAAAAGGAAAGAAACCGTAAATCTATAAGAAAGAATGAATTGTTTAATTCGCTCTAATTTTGTTACGAGGATATTTGTTTTGTTTTATTTATCGCGAGAATCGCATGAATCGCGTTAGGATGAAAAAATTGTAATAAGAATTAGTTGGAAAAATGATGTCTTCTGATTTATTTAATAATAAGTAAGGGAATAATCAAAGTAATTAATAACGTCATATAGACTCGATATAATAATATAATTCAAATAATATTTGAATCTATTCGATATTAAACAACAATTATTTATATCTCTTTTGACTCTATTTAAATCGGGCTTTATAGGCAGCGGAAGTTCTATACTGTGGAATTCAAGTTTTATTGTGCAGTAAAGAATAATAATTCAATAATCCAAAAGTGGATTGACTTGATATAATTATACCTAATATTAAATTTGTAATTGATTCTATATATAATTGAAAATCTTACCGCGGCCTTTTGGATTATTGAACTCAGGACTATTGAGGATTGTAGATGATCGCTGCGTATTACAACTAGTGACGCAGGCTAGCTACTTTTTGAAAACAATTTTGAATTTAAAAATTCAAATTTTAAATTTAATTAGCAAATTTTTATTTAATAGGAGCAAGCAGGCTTCTCGTTTCTAGCAGCTATACATCTAAAAAGGTAAAACAATTAAAAGGAAGCGTGGAATGCAGGCTATGGACCTCGAACGTCACTGAACGACGCTGATACCCCACACACCACAGGTAAGGATGCAGACCTCAGGTTATGGGAGTTTAACGTAGCCTCCGATACCCCGAGCACCCACAGGAAAAAGGAAAAATAAAAAAATAAAGAATGACCTTGGACTATAGAAGTTGAACGTCGCCGAATCGCTTCGATACTCCAAGTATCAAGGAATAAGAGGAAAAATGGAGAGTGACCTTGGACTATGGGAGATGAACGTCGCCAAACCGCTCTGATACTCCAAGTATCAAGGAATTATTAGAGAGAAAGATTTTTATGCTGCTAGAACCGGGAAGAGACTCTGCTGCTGAGAGCTTATTGTCTCTCCGTTCTCTGTTTCCAGAATGAGCAGAATGCGTATCCACTGCTGCGGTTCACGGTTTTTTATACCCAGCAGATCCTTTGTTCTCGCACTCGAGCTCCGATTCGCTCGCCAGGTAGTCTCGAATCCGTTCTGCGCCCGCTCAATTTTTATAATTTTCTCATTCGCTCTTCGTTCCCCCACTCATACATTTGCGCACTTCAATTCGCTGCTCGCTACCCCCACCTGACACGTCGCTTGCGCAACAATTCTTAAAATTCGCAATTTGTCATGTTTTATAAAGAATTTACTTGATTTAATCGTTTATTATTTTCATTTCATTATTTATCAAAGATTTTTCTGTTATAAAAGTCTTTTTAATTAATTTAAAAACATTGAAAAAGATTCACACCGATTCGTTCTTTCCCCTGTTGCATGCGCCACGCGCGTGCGCAGAAACATTTGTTTTTTCTATCTCGATTTTCCGCTTATTTTTTTAATAATTTTATCGCTCGCGTATTTTATTATGATTCGTTTGATTTTTCGTCATATTTTACGCGTTAAATTATTAATAATAATGTCTTTTTTATATTCAATTATCGAAACGTGCTAAAAGTAACGTAAGCACTTTTTAGTTTTGATTTTTAACGCTAGGCGGCAGCCTGGCACTTTTGTAAGTGTCGCTTCGTTATCATTATAATGTCCAACATGGCTTCCGACGAAAGAGTAAACAAAACGTACGCAAACCGTTTTTGCGTCATTTTCGGAAAAGCCGGTCAAAAATGTCAGGATAGGACGAAAATAACGGGAATAAAAGTTTTAAAGAAAATGCCGGGACAGCACGTAAGTGTTTACATTTCATTACGTGTGACTACGAAAATTATCAGCCCTTCATTTTGAATAACTTAAATTCACCGTTCTACCTTAAGTTATAAGTATGTGTTGTTTACAGAAAAATAATTAACTCCAAAAGAGTGTCTTTACTCCAAAATAATCTACCCTAACAAATGGAAAAAGAAACACATTTCATTGGTCAACTATAGTCAGATTTTTTACTCTACTCGTTTTTTCATGAGAGCGTTTTAAAAATGAACAATAATCGGAAACACCTCATATTCGAGTATATAAGAGCGCAGCAGCGCTCAAGCTGACTTTTTTAAATTCTTGGCGTCGAGCCGCTACCATGTCTCTTGATTTAAAATATTTGTTGTGTTTAAAATTATAGATTATTCAGCAGCAATAAATATTAGAATTGAAGACCATTTTTAACCCGTCAGCGGTCGCTCTATGAGACTTTTTCTCACACTTATATTAAAACGATGATTACTCGAAAATTTCAAATAACATAAATATTAAAAATCTTTTTTATCCTCATCAATTTTATTTTTCTGTATGACAAAAGAGTTAAAAAAATTGTTGAATTTTTATTTTTGAATTTTTTAAATTATTATTTTCTAGTTTTTAATGTCAATTATCATTGTATTATATTTATAGTTTCTGACAAATAAAAAAGCTAAATAGCCACAATCACTGTAGCGAAATTGTTTTCGAGTTCCTATTTATCAAATGAAGCACTTGAAACTATACATGTGAGAAAATCTCTTATCGCACGACCAATGTTTAAAGTGTACGTAGCACGACCGCTAACAGGTTAACAAATTCATCGCTACTGACATTTATCGAAATTATGGACTTGCTGAATTATATATATTTTTTTATTAAACGTGATAAGCAATTGATGTAGAATTTTTTTTTTTCATTTCTTTTGTCTAGCAAAATTCGAGACAAGTTTGTAGATAAGAGAGTCAAATAGCGTATATCGATAGTCTGTTCGGCCAAGCAGTGAGGCGTTTATTGAATCAAGTCCGTGTCCTTTGCCCGAAACATACACAAAACTGTATATTCTTAAACTCGTATAGAGTTCACACACCTCTTCATTACATGCGTTTACTTTTTCGATTTTGCCAGTTATAATCAAAGTTTAGCATGCGCTGTAAAAAAAATTTGTTTGAACCAACCAAAATTTACTTGATCCAAGTAAACTATTTATTTGTATATTATCCAGTAATTTAGTATTGAGATAAAGTAAATATACCTTTGATCGAAACATCATGGTTAGTAAAAGCAAATGCAGAATTATTTAGAGAAATGCACAGTTATAAGACGGAAATGAACGGGTTACGGAACACAAAAAATCGATTTACTTCAGCCAAACAAAGAACGATTTATATAGACTCTCAAAATTATTAAGAAGAATATACACAGTTAATGAACGAGAATATACGGGTTACTAGAAATAATTAATTAATTTGATTCAGTCAAATAAATGAAAGTTTGAACGGAGCCTTCGATTACTTTATTCTCAAATTTCAAAATAAAAATTAGTTTTTTTTTCAATTCTAAATTCATATTTTATCATTATTGATCGTATTTCATTATGTCCATCTCTCCTGACATTAATTTTTGCGGAAAAATTTTCCTACCTACATGGGAATTCGATCCAACCTACCTACGTATCTACGACCTAACGAGCGTGGACGCTACCTATTACACCATCATCTATATGTCAACTTAAAGTGAAAAAATGATACATACATTGCAAGTCCGGCATGGAATAAGAAAAGCCAATACACGATCTATGAAACAACATTTATTGAATTTCGTTTTGACTATTTTATTTCAGCCATTATTATAATGAGAAGTCGCATTAGTATTCCTTTCAGTAAAGGAAAAAAATCGTGAGTGATCACTTAGAAACAAAATTTAAGCAAAATATGTACACTTAAAGGAGTGTACATTTCGTATTTGTATGAAAAAATATCTTAACTCTACCCTTCACTCCAAGTATCGAAAGATATTCGCTAATTTTTATTTATTTTTATATAAAAGAATCACTCTACCAGAACAATGGTTAAAAAAATTACGAACAGATACGGGAATTCAAGATTTTCGTGACAGAATACTTTAAAAAATGTTAAATAATAATAATTGCGAAAATTATCCTAGCTCTATTGCTGGGAATATTGAGTGATTTTCATTAGGCTCGAGCCAATAGAATATTGAAGACTTGAAGTGTTTATAACAAATCATTTTTTTAAATTCAAGTTGCCACGTCATTTTATCAAAGAAATTTTTCTTGTACTGGAAAAATAAACTTTCAAGATTTTTTAAATTAAACTGCTCGTGACCAATAATTTTGGTGTATCCTATCAAGAATATTCTATATTTCCAGCTAGTAACTCGAATTGGGGTTAGCCAAGTAAAATATTATGACGAGAAAGCTCAATTAATTGTGTGAAGTAATGTTGATTTTTGAAATGGAAAACATCGTGTTGTAATATCAAATCAGTTTTATTTCGGTGGACAAAATAGAATGTTCCGATTGAAGAAATTAAGTAGTTGTATCAAATTATAATTGTTTGTTATTCTGAGATACCATGTTATTGCATCTAAGAGTTTTTTGTTGAGCCAAAAAAACACCATCAGGATAAAAAAAATTCGATTACTTGTTTCCAATAATTTTGGTTTATTCAATAAAAAATTTTATATATTGGCAGCCAATCACTCGAATTGGTGTAGACTAAATAAAACGATAGAATCAAAAATATTAATTATTTGTAATAAATCTTTGTTCTTGTTGTCTATAGATTTCATGTATTTACACCAAACAACGTTAATTAATATGAATGAATTAGATTATTTGGACCAAGTGAATGTCATCCAGAAAATGGTTTTTTGGGCGCAATGCCTATTTTTATTTATGGCAAAGAAAAATCTACTTGCGTTCAGTAAATACAACTCAAATAATTTGGATTATTTGGATCAAATAAATTTTTTTATAGTGTGCTTTGGTGTCGACCTGACCCTCTGAGTTTTCTATTTCTCTTTCTTTCTCTATCTCCTCTTCTCGTTCAAATTGCATTTTCGCAAACTCGGCGGAATTGAGCCAAATGAAATTTGAGCGAGAGGAAATGGGACGAACCACGCGCAGAACCCCACTTTCGATGATCGCAATATTACTATATCGTGTTGTCACCCACAATAACAAAGTATGGATTTAACCAACTGTGGGACAAGTTTTTTCAACTTTATCTCAAACTCCCGACCGGCATAACCTGGCGAATTTTTTTTTTTTTTTTTCATTATTGTTCACGGCTCCTAATCTCGTTTTCGAGATTTCAGATAGAACGGACTTCTTTCTTAAATCTGGAGAATTGGGTCATAAAAATGTCGGGCTAGCCATTTTTTTTTCTTTTTCACAATAGAAATTCATAGGAATAATTACTTTGAATCGAGGAGGAGACCAAGATTTTTTTGTATTTTCTGCAAATGAAAATATTGTGTTGACAAACATTCAGATTCGAACAAAAACAAATTCAATTTTGTATTTTTATCATACGCTCAAATAACTCTTTGACCAGTTAGTGGAATTACTGTGTTATAAGTTTATAAATTCAAAATATTTCGCCAAGAGATAACGAATGAAAAAAAATTCTGAAATTGTAGTTCTTTATAATCGGAATGATATTTGTAAAATAAATTCATTTTTTTAAATTTAAACTGTTGTGTGCCGCTTTTCACGACGCACCGCTTTTTCCGTCGAATCTTCCTTTGCTTTTTTGCGAAACCTGAAACACACAAACATTTTTCATTACTCTAAAATAAAAATCACATTACCTACTTATTATTGTATCATTATTAATACTTACCAAGTTTCTTCCGCTCATACTGCTTTCTCCGCACGACGGGGACTCCCTCCGGCTACCTGTAACACATATAGAAAAACAAAAAAAATCGAAATCAATCACAAAGTATCAGTTTTTATAATTAAAATCAAATATAAGAAAAAATAAAGGAACAGAATACTTATCTAAATGTGTTGCTAGTCCACCGGAATCCCGTACTCCGCAATCAAAAATTAACACCTGTAAAAAGTAAAAACAATTGAATGATAAAATCAATTAGCCTATAATTACCGAGGCATCTATAAGTCTAATTAATATAATTCATGCTTTTTTAACCCGTAAATAATAATAATATCTCCGAAATAAAAATAAAAAATAAAAAATAATAACCTCCCCTGTCAGTGAGATTATATTTCTATTTTTTCTACTTAATTATTATTAATTACATGCGACATGCGTTTAAGGGGTTACCCCCACTTGTAGCGCAAAAAAAGGCCTTTTCATGAATTTTTTTAAAGAAAACTATAAAACTTTTTTAATCGATCACTACATCATCTTAAAGAACACATCTTGAAGAACTTTCAGTAATTTTTTTATTGAAAAATATTACATTGTTAAGTGGCAAATGGCCGTCAATGAAATAATGTTTTTATTTGTACGGTTTGCGGTGACCAACATTGCGGCGAAGTGGATCATCTGAAACAAAGAATGTGGATGGATTTAGTCAAATATAAGTATAAACTAGTCTTTAATCGCAGGATTTAAAAAAATATTCATTTTTCACAAAATGGCGGACAGTCAAAGTTAATGGTTCGATTGTAACGAAAAAAAACGGCCGTTTTTTGGCTATAAAACGATCATTTTTTTCGAAACAAAAAATCGAACGATTAAAGACTACATTTTTATGTATTAAATAAGCCTGCAAAATTTCAAAAAGATCGGTTCATTAGTGTTCGAGTAATCTTGGTCACCGACTTCAGAAATGTCATTTCGAGAAAAACGCGTTTAAAGTTTCAATTTCAGTTTACACGAAGAAAATAATTTTTTTTGTAAACTTACATAGAGTCATCTATTCCGGGTCCATACAGAAGTTCTTCCGCCGACGATGCCGCTTGCAAAACGGAAATTTGGTGTTGCCTTCGTAACATTCTTCCTTCACGAGTGCTCTCGGCCGCACGTCTCTCTGCCAGTACAATCCGTGTTTCGTCCATTTTATCAGCGTATTCGTGCGCGTTGTGTCCACAGCTCACTCTGATTGAGTTCAAATAAAATAATAATGATTTTGAACCTTCGTTGAATAGTCCAACGGCAATATAAGCTGCTAAATTTACAACGATTGCTCCACTCGAGACGATTTTTGGGCTGATTTTCCAAATAAGTTGATTGAAGCTTTCGTTGTTATTTTGATTGAAGCCACCGACGCATCTTTCGAGTAAAGTTTCTTTACTCAGATCGTTGTATATAGGTCTGATGGCATCCAATACATTTGATGGAAGTGGTCTGTAATCGTGATGGAAAGCCTCGTTTCTCGCCTGAGCTCGTTGATATGAACACCACGATTCTTCACCGGTTGGACATCTCTTATGGTGTGGATTTGCATCGGTTGAACTGTAATGATCGAAGGTCGTCCATATTGCCTCATGCATATCGTGAACAGAAGCAGAATGGCGTCGAATAGCAAGTCCATAGTACACAGTGAGCTTGTCAATAAATTTTCCTGTCAGCTTTCCTTTAGCACCAAGCTTTTTGTTTTTTTTTACTAAATTACGAAGGCGGGATCCCATACGCTTTTGGACGTGTCCGATGCTTTCTTTTTTTATAACTTCTACATCGTCATAAGGATGAGAATTTACTAGCCCAGTGTATGTCTTCGAATCTCCGTCTCCAATATAGTAACGGTACAGGACATTATATTTTGCTATTGAACGCTTGAAGATTTCGATAATAGAGTCCACCTCCATTTTTCCCGAGGAGCCTTCGTGATTTCCACTGCAGTTATCTTCGTGTGTTTCGTACCATTCTTCGTATTCCGCATCATTTAGTTTATGTTTCCACGATTCACAGATTTTACAAAGCGCACTTTTTACCACAAGATCAAGTACTTTTCCACTGTAGTAGCCTATGACTGATGTAACTCCGAACAACGACGTATATCCTCGCTTCCTCCAGGATCCATCTCCGGAAACTGTTAATTTAGAAGTTGCATCGCCTGCTGCATTAGGTGTATTTTCAATTTCTTCTCGTACGGCTTTTTTAAATATTACATCTGCACATGTTTTCACAGACTCATAAATACTTTTTAAAATTATTGAATATGTAGTCTCGGTAAGAAACCTTGGCATGTCCATAAGTCCGCAAAATTTTTGTGCTCCAGCCATTCCTATGCCGAGAACTCGCATAGTGAATATAAATCGACGATTTATTTCATACGAATGTGCCACAAAAGGAGAAGATGGTATCAAATTATCTGCACATGAGTCACATTTCACAATGACTTTGAAGCCTAGTCCTCTTGCATTTGCAGTTTCAAATTTAATATTTCCATTACACGTTTTGCACGTCACTAAACTTGAAATAGCAGCAAACACAACACAAAAGTTTAAAATGCGATATTCAATATTAGGATTTTGATTCACAGTCATATCAATATTATCTTTCAATTTCTTCGCAGACGTGCTGAAACTTTCAGTTTCCGATTCGGCCAGGTTCGGGTTAAAAATACCCTTCCTTTTTTTTGGTCGAGATTTCCGTAAATTATCACTGCTTCTTGTTTCTCGCGAACCTCTTTTTCGATCCATTTTTAAATGTAAAATAAATAAAAACTGCGCTTATAATATTGTGAACGGCGGAAAAAAATACGTCTCATATAGTCGAACTTTCGAGCTACACTGACGAATTTAAACCATAAAAGGCAACGACAATTCGTTTCTGCAAATTCCAGTCTATTATATGAACGTTGTGAATGCCAGGTATACGACCCTTTTCATAGAACAATGGACTGAAACCGGAGAGAGTGTCGAGCGCGCCAGGCGGCAGACTAGCCGGGCGTTTACACAACGGATTCTTCTCTTTCAACGCTCATATCTCAGTCAATTTTGTTCGGATCGACTTGAAATTTTCAGGCCATATTCTCAGATACTTATACTTCAAAAAAATGCAATAAAAAAAAACGATTTTTTCAAAGTCGCAAGTGGGGGTAACCCCTTAATTAGACGTGCGTAAATTAATAATAATAATACTCTTACCTTTTTTCTATATTAACTGTTGTATTTGTTAATCGCGTACATTTACACCTACACTACACTTCACGTATTGTAAATACAAAACATCGCGAACTGTCAAATAGGTTAAGCCCGGCGTATACATAAATTCATCGTCGTACCAAAAATGTCTCGGGGCCCCGGCCATCAGAAAATTCGCGACTCCAGTGCACCCCCGGGCACCCGAGAAAACATGGCACGTCGCTGACACTTTGAAGCGGCGCTTCGCTTACCATTCCACCACATGTTAATTCCCGGGAACGACGGTGGTCGTTCGAAATTCGCCGAACTCGCGCTTCGAATATCGTTTCTCCCGAAAGCTCGTCCACTCGGAAAATTCGTGCGAAATAGAGCTCGCACTAAAAAATCCGCGAATCTCCTACCGTCCCTATCTCCCTATGCTTAAGGTTTTGTATAAATACGAGCCCCTCGCAAGCGAAAAAAATCAGTTACTTCGGGTGGTAAGAAGCTCTCTAATCGCCGTTACAGGTGATCTCGCCGGTATAGGTGAGGGTTGGCACTGCGATTAGTGCATAGCTCCCTACGAGATAACTCTCCGGGATGCTGAGAGACCTCATGCGAGGCTAGATCTCTTGAGGGTAACTGCTCACCTCTCTCCCTTCTTTTATATTAAACTATCTTTGTGTTAATTAAATTAATAATCATTAAATTAGAGATTGCCTCCCCTCGCTTCAACGCTACCTCTCGCCTATAATGCTTAATTATTTCATATTAAAAATGTATCTATTTATATTAATCTTGCTTTTGTTATTACGTTTACTGTTACAGCTTAAACGTAAACCATGCCTCGTAACCCCCTTAATCCCTCCTACCTCCGCCGCCAACAAAGGAGACTAGAGGAGAAGGAAAAACTCAGAAAGTTATCGGTCCACTTACTGGATCCCCGATTAAAGGGAAGTAGAACCTACCGTCCCCCTCTCCCGAGATCTATCACTTTAAAGACTTTTACTCCCTATGAGCCGCATAACTGGCCCCTCCCGATCTCCACCTGCGTCTTCACTCTATCCCCCTCTTTCCGCCACCTTCTCTCAGCCACGTACTTCCTTAAGAGAGGCTCTCCTTCCCACTCCAGGGAAACAATTTTCCCTAAATAGGGAAAAGGATTCTCTCCCCTCTCCAAAGAAGCGAGATCAATTTTCGATCCTATCGACAACGAAGCGGCGGACGTAGCAGGTCCTAAATATCGGGACATCATTGAGGAGCTAAAAGCACTCATCGCCCAACCGGTCGAGGAATTAATTCCCACGCGTATTCCCACACGCCCTAGTCGACCCCCCACCAATCCCCGGCACAATATGCCCCTTTTACAGACTCCCCTCAAAAGGGCACGTGTATAACCCCGCACTACCATGACTTTTTATATTGTTTTAGTTATTAAGGCGAGAAACCAGTTTAGGAGGCCGAAATTTTGGTGTTTTTCGTGAATTTTTTGAACAGGGAAGGAATAATCAGAATTTATTTAAACATGGAGGATATTTTATGTATGTTTTGAAGTACACTTTGTAATTTTTTCAAGACGTTTTCACCGGAAATAGTGGAGTTAGAAGCTGCTGTCCATGGACGATCGCCATCCGAGTTTTTTGCTGGTGGGCATTCTTGAAGTCACAATTTTTATCTGTAATCATTACAATTTTCTTTTTTCGTTAACAACATATTTCCTAAGAATATGAACCTAATTGTGATCAAAAAAGTTGAAAATTGCATGTTTTCGAGGTGTTTGAACACAATGTCATGTTTTTATACCATGTTTTTTCACCTTTTTTGCATTATAAAAAATATTTTTAATAATAATATCATTCCAGAGATAGGTTAATATAGATTGTAATTGAATAAAAAATATTCACACAAATTTTCAGAATGATTGGTCAATAACTTTTTGAGCTAGAATGCCCACCAGCTGAAAAAAAATTCGTTCCGAGAAAAACGTATTTGAAAAAAAATGTAGCGAAAACGAGAAATTCAAGACAGTAATTAATTATATAAACTGCTCACCGGTTAATCAGCTATTCCAGCACCATATAGCAACCCCTTTTCTTCTGCAAACGCATCATTTCGGGCTTGCATCTCCTCTTGACGAACTTTCCGAGCTTCCTTGGTCTCCAACGAGCTGCGCCTATTCTGTCTTTTCACGCGCTGCTCATTCATGTTCGCGGCAAAATTGAAGCTCTGCGAGCCAACTACGAGTTTTAATTCGTTCATCAGCATTAGAAGGGCTGAATTTCCTTCATTAAATAACGCAGTAGCCAAGAATGCTGCAACCTCGACTATTTTCAGGCCAGCATGTAGGTGCTTTGGAGCCAATCGCCAAACGGTTGAATTGAAACTTTCATTAGCGTTCGGCGTATGACCGCCTAAACATCTCGCCAGCAAATCGTCTCTCGATAAATATTTGTATATTGGAAGAATTTCTTTTTGAATGTCGGGGTGTAATGGGGCAGGGTGCGCTTCAGGCTCCGTTCTAAGTGCTTTAGCTTGCTGCCACTTGCACCAGCTGTCTTCTCCCTTTGGACAGTTGTCGTGTTGTGGATTGTCGTCTGTGGATATCATATGCTGAAAAGTTGCCATTATGGCCTTCTTCATGTATTCGATGCTGTTTACATTTCTTCGAATCGCTAAGCCGTAATACGTGCTCTTTTTCACCAAAATCTCTGTCAACTTTCCTCTTCCGCGCAGTTTTTTCCTGACCTAGTTTTGATGACCTATGCATTCACTTTTGACAACTATCAGTTCATCACCGTAGGGATGTACCGTAGGAACATCCCTCACCGTAGGGATATCACCATAGGAAAAAGCTCAGCCGTAATACGTGCTGAGCTTTTTCACCAAAGCCTCTGTCAACTTTCCTTCCAACACCGAGTGTTTCCAACACTCGGTAGGAAAGCGGGAGCTAAACTGACCAAACTCGACGCTCTGTCGAAATATTCCAAAGGTTCGAGTACCTTCTACCCAAGGTCAATCAAGAACATCTGCCGAAATCCCCCTCTCTTTATTATCTCGTAGTACAGGGGTATTGAGCCAGGTAACTGAATAAGGAACTACCTAAGCGACCGCTCCGTTCTAACTACCACGCGCTTCGGCGCCGAACCGACGGGCGGTCAATTAAGTGCTCATAGCATCGGAACTAATTGAAATTTTGCTTTGAAATTTGGGCAACATATTCTTGAATAGTTTTACTAACAAGTTATGAAATAAAAAAAAGTCGATTTTTGACCCGTCTAAACTGGTTTCCCGCCTTAATCCTTCCATAACATATATATGTAAATATTTGGCATTGGTTTATTTTCCCTTTCTCGCTTACATGCTTGCACATAACGCTTAGGCTACACCGCAATGTTCTCTCGCTTACATGCTTGTATGTTTTGATTTATGTTTAATACACGGCTCAAGGCCAAGTTAAACTAAAAACCACCTCTTGTGTCGACTACATTATTTGTGTATGTGTCTCTTCCTCCTACCTCAGCACCACCAACGCCACAATTGGTCCTTATCAGGGCCCAATTAAGCAAGGCGGAATGCCAACATTCACCTGTTAATTTCAATCAATTAATTAATTTTGGAGGTGCATCGAGTTACGGGCTCCCACTTCGCGTGTTTATAGTGTGGGTGGGTACCAACCAAACCCCAAAATTGTAGATGCCAACTCGGCTTCGTTTTCGAGAAATCGCCAGTCAAAGTTCGAAACCCTCTTATGTACCGTAAAGTTTACACCCTATCACAACCAGGCGAGTAGCTCAGTGGCGAGCGAGCTAGACTCCCACCCCGACGGCCCCGGGTTCAAATCCCGTCAAGATACTTTTTTTTAATTTATTTTTTTTTCATTTTTTTTTTCAAATTATTATTGAAATTTATAATTCATGAATAAAAAATTACAATGAAGAAATCACATCGAGAGAAGATATGATCAAAATTCATTCGCTAATACATGACCAACTGCAGGCTATGAAAACATGATAAGGTACGTGAATAACGCATTATTTCCATTACAAATTCTCCGATAGCTTGCATCGGAAGACGCGACAGCGACTCGTATCAAGTATTAAATGCAATATACTACAAGTTTATCGTTAATTTTGTTACAGATATGCCTGGCGTGCTGCGAATCTGGACCCATCAGATAAAGAATTTTTCAACAATGTCAACGCAGTGGCTTTTCCGGCGGAATTGAGGAAATACAACTGCGATTGCAACGAAAACGAGGTGGCGTTCATACAATGTTCGTGGTGTCGACAATATAAATGTTTTGGTTGTTTTTATAATGATTATCACCCATCAGAGTGTACTCGAGAATATTCAAAAGACATTGATTGAAGAAATTTTTAGTTAATAAAATATATTTTTAATTCCTATATGCCTTGGTAATTTTTTAAAATATTCCCTGCCTCATCGAAAGAGATATCGAAAAATAAAAAAAAATATCAAATGATGAAAAAAAAGTTTTTAATTCAATTACGACCAATTTATTTTAAAAAATTAGAAATATTGTAAGAGATTAGAAAGAAAAAAATTTGACATTGAATTTATGAGTTTTGATCAATAAAAGCGCGTAAATTATTTTTTCAAATTTTTTGTAACTTTTTATTCATGAATTATAAATTTCAATAATAATTTGAAAAAAAATGAAAAAAAAAGTATCTTGGACGGGATTTGAACCCGGAGCCGCCGGGGCGGGAGTCTAGCTCGCTCGCCACTGGGCTACTTGCCTGGTTGTGATAGGATGTAAACTTTATGGTACGTAAGAGGGCTCCCAACTTTGACCGGCGATTTCTCAAAAACGAAGCCGAGTTGGCACCTACAATTTTGGGGTTTGGTTGGTACCCACCCACACTATAAGCACGCGAAGTGGGAGCCCGTAACTTGATGCACCTCCCGCGATGTCCCCTCATCAAAGAGCACATCAAGAGTGTACGTTCAACGCCTACTGCACATCATACCAAAGCTCGTCCGTTCATTCTTAAGGATTTCCAAACCTGCACTCACGTATTTCGCAGAATCGATTCAGTCAAGCGACCTCTTGAACCACCTTATTCTGAACCACATGAAGTGATTAAAAGAATTGATGACAAAGTCTTCGTCATTCTAGTCTGCGGCGTTGAAAAAACGGTGTCTGTTGACGCTCTAAAACCCGCATACATTGCCAAAGAAGACATTTATGGTCAAGTTGACCCTGTGGTTCCTGAGGAAAATTGTTCATCTACCAGGGTTCAACCCCTTCATACGTACAGCAAAAAAACAAAAAAAAAATATCGTTCCTTCCTCCAACGTGAAAGTTACTGGAGGGGGAGTGGATGTGGCACCCCTGCCACTTTCGCCTTGTGAGCGCGTCGTGAGACGGCGTGACAATCGTTTTTTTCTATCAACCACACGTGTGGTATTTTTCTTGTTACGAACCGTAACGTACTGGTTAAATAAATCATTAATTATTCGTTATTATTATTAATAATTGTGGACAATTATTCTGACCTTTCCAAGTCCCAATATAGCCCAAGCAAATAAAGGTTTTTACTTGACAAAAATAATAATAGGATACCACCGGTGCCATTACAATTAGACGAGCTCCCCGATGCTAATTGCACAAAATTCGACTCGAGAGTCGCGTTTCCTTTTTTTTTTTATTAACAATTTAGTGCAAATAAACGCATTTTTTTTGGTTTTTTGCTTATAAAAGAAAAACTAATGGATCAATGTGATCGGTCCCAATGGACGAATTGTAGAGAATTTAAATACGAAGAAAATGAGAGCTGAAAAAATCCGATCGGTTCATTATTAAGGGAGAAAACCCAAAAAACCGAAAAAAATAGCGTTTTTTCCAAAATTCATAACGTCGCCATTTTTCGAGTTGTAGTGCAGGTTCTTCGCGAGATAGTAGATATCAATACGTACATCCTGTGTGCGAAACCCAGACGCTGTCGAATAATTAGTTTCCGCGTAATTGCAATCACAAGTTGTACATACCATATTTTGCAGTAAGGCTCAATGCTCTGGAGGTCGTCCGATTCTAATTTACCAAACGGATTTGGAAAGTAGAAGTGTTCGGCTACAAAACGTCAATCTTCGTTTTTCATTTAAATGCTGAGAATTAGGTAAAAATTGCTCGCAAATATGAGCAAAAACGGCCGAGCGCCCGAGAGTCGTTGTGGAGTGGGGGTAGGGCAGCAGAAGCGGATAAGGCGCATATATATAGTAATACAAGCGCGCTGCACGCTAGTTAAGAATC
Organism: Rhimphoctona megacephalus; assembly: GCA_963989365.1. Lineage (NCBI taxonomy): Eukaryota > Metazoa > Arthropoda > Insecta > Hymenoptera > Ichneumonidae > Rhimphoctona > Rhimphoctona megacephalus. The sequence goes on from OZ022417.1 coordinate 12,445,713, forward strand.
TTCGAATTTGATTATCTCGGCAACCAGTAGGGCTATCTTAACATATTTTTTTTTAATTCTGGGGTAACTGGACTACCGGAAACTGATTCTGCACTCAGATTCCATGAAAAATCAGCGGAAAACTTTTTTTCTGATTTTTTTTCTACATGCCCTTATATCAATATGGTATGGATAGAATATTGTGAAATAGGTATGATGCTACCAGCCAAGGAGCTTATTTATTGGAGAACATAACAATCATTTTTATTAAACAGTTTTTGTACAGAAATCGTCCTTAACGGACAACACCACTGTGACCCCCTATTTTTTTCACATTTTTCAAGAATTTTTTTTTGTGGGAAAAAAGAGATATTTGAAAATTTTTTTTTGGGTTTTGTTCCTTGTTTATTAATGTATCAATCTGAGTGCAGAATCAATTTCCGGTAGTCCAGTTACCCCAGAATTAAAAAAAAATATGTTAAGATAGCCCTACTGGTTGCCGAGATAATCAAATTCGAAGATTCATAACTAGCGTGCAGCGCGCTTGTATTACTATATATGCGCCTTATCCGCTTCTGCTGCCCTACCCCCACTCCACGACGACTCTCGGGCGCTCGGCCGTTTTTGCTCATGTTTGCGAGCAATTTTTACCTATTTCTCAGCATTTAAATGAAAAACGAAGATTGACGTTTTGTAGCTGAACACTTCTACTTTCCAAATCCGTTTGGTAAATTGGAATCGGACGACCTCCAGAGCATTGAGCCTTGCTGCAAAATATGGTATGTACAACTTGTGATTGCAATTACGCGGAAACTAATTATTCGACAGCGTCTGGGTTTCGAACACAGGATGTACGTATCGATATCTACTATCTCGCGAAGAGCCTGCACTACAGCTCGAAAAATGGCGACGTTATGAATTTGTGAAAAAACGCTATTTTTTTCGGTTTTTTTGGGTTTTCTCCCTTAATAATGAACCGATCGGATTTTTTCAGCTCTCATTTTCTTCGTATTTCAATTCTCTACAATTCGTCGATTGGGACCGATCATATTGATCCATTAGTTTTTCTTTTATAAGCAAAAAACCAAAAAAAATGCGTTTTTTTACACTAAACTGTTAATAAAAAAAAGGAAACGCGACTCTCGAGTCGAATTTTGTGCAATTAGCATCGGGAAGCTCGCCCGATTGTAATGGCACCGGTGGTATCCTGTTATTATTTTTGTCAAAATCTGATGATTTTAGAGCTCTGTTGCTTGGCCTAATAGTCCATACTAGCGGCTCGCTTCGCACGCTAGTGTCGTTTTTGTCCGCTAGGCGTTTGCTCAGTATAGCGACGAACGATCAGCTGTTTGCGTCGTGCACGTGAATAGGCGGTATCGTTATAGTACATTTATATATAGATATACCTGTTAAAGATGAGATCGCTACAAGACTCTTTCGAAGGACCGCAGATCCCAACTGTTTTCGAAAACTTTTGAAAATTGTTTCTGTAATATTTAATTAATTACAGCATTTTGAGGGATTATCCGAGTTCACATATTTTTTATTTATTTTTTTCAGCTCGAGATATTTTACAACCCAATATTTACAATCGGGGTATACAAGGCGCACTGATGGCTATAAATATTATATTATACGAAGTTTACGAATTTACAAAGGCGTAGTATACGAATAACAAGGTGAAAAACTTAACGATAAATCATGTATACTACTGGAATCGTCTATTTACCTACGAATATTTGAAGTGTGATTCATATTGATACTGATTATGTTCGAAATTTAGGATTGGTGTGCATGGTAATCGAAGTCTTGACTGCGGGCATTTTATAAATGATGGAATGGCGCAATGTTTTGTGAATCCATATAGCAGGAACCGAAGCGAAACGGAGAACCTTACGGAAATATTGTATTTTTCATCAATTGTAAAAAACCTCGTTTATTTCTTTTTTTCTTAATTGAAAAATGTACCTCAATTTTTATAGTTTTTCTTTCTTTTTAATGGATTTATCTTTAATTCGGCAGAACTGTGATCTTCACACATTTACCATATTGCGATGAGCTAATCAAACCCAAGAACAAATTCAATACAATGGGCAAATCTGAAGCTTAAACCGAATATCGGTCTTCTGCAAAGTCTATCAACCTACACTGAGAAAAAAATGATTGCTTCAATAGCAATAGATGTTATTGGAAAAATTTCATTGATGTAACCGCAGTGTTCTTACCCAAAATTCATGTACAGTTTTATCTAACACAAGTATATTTGTTTAATGGTTTATAATATTGTGATGATCCGATATTTCGTTGCCATCCCATAACGAGGTGTTCCGGTAATCCAACAACTTTTTTTTTCTCAGTGTAGATGCTGATTAAGATACTCTATGTCTATTTAATGAGTTGCATTCAATAATGCTCGATCGACCGAATTTTGAATGCAGTATGAAAGGTGCACTGGTTGAATACATGACCCATGTGATGGAATTAAAAAAAAAGTGTAAAAACAAGAAAATAATTATTATCAGAGTTTGTAGGTATCTTACGTTGCCCTGGGTGTTCCGCGTTGTTCTGGTTCCTTTCATCTGTCCACGGTTCTATTTTTACTATTGTAATTATTGTGTATTTTTGGTGATAGGAAAAATCGAATACAAATAACGCAATGATAGAATTCAATTATATATTTTTATACAGAAAAACAAGAATTTAAATTACATGTTGCACAAATTTTAACTATAGATGGAGAAGCCGCACTAAACAGCTGCCGTTAACGAATCCTGAGTTCTTGAACAGTATCGCAATTTGCAGAGGGTAAGGATGTTTTTTTTAATCTATACGTTTACGACATTTACCCTGAGAATCTCTTATCTGGTTCGGCTTTGGACACGGAATACGTAATCCCGTATTGCGTTTCCACAAACCCGACTCATGGTTTCCCGGGTTCCTTGAGCGCACATCTTTGGCGAGGACTTCCTGTTTATGAGAGCTCACAGAAGTCGCGATTGTCGTCAAAACCGCGAAAATGACCAAAATCGTTGACATTTTGATAACAAAAGTAAAAGTCGCCTGCGGCGTTTTCATGTTTGTTCGCTATGACGTCGATGTATTAAATGAAACTAAACAAAACTATTTTTGTCTGCGATTTAAAGTAAACTGGTGTTTCTTCTAACCCGAATCAGTGACTTCTCCGTCCGTATTCAATTACTGACAAATGTAAAATGTCTATTTATACCAAGTTCCGCATGGTCGCTTTGCCTACATTCGCATACATAATTGCATCGATATCGCTTGTGGTTCAAAAACGTTCGCAAGCGTAAATATTCAAGAAAATAGAATTAAAATTGTTAACTATAGGTGAGCATGCACGGAAGTGTCAACCATGAGATCTATTTTTTTTCCAGAGGTAAACACGCTCGCATACATTCGGAAAATTTTTAAACTTTTCTTCTCTCCTATACGTAGAGAATTAAAAAGTAATTTTTACCATGAAATTCACGATAAAAATTACCGTGATACATATAAATCTGGTCATTAGTCGGAAGAACACATTTATTCGTAAGTGATCAGTTTTTTTTTTTAACTTATGGAATGTAAAATTTCAAATACTATGGGTCCTGGCGTAAAACACTTGTAAAGAAATTTTCATGGTAAAATTTACCGTGATGCTCATTTCATATTTTTAAATAAATATTAAAATAATCGTCATAACTGCGAATGTAGGTTGTCATGAAGTGATTGCTACTGCATGGTAATTTTTTGAATTTAATTCTCTTCTTGTACATTTCAGCATTGATGACAGCTATTCATTAGAATTGCATCAAATCAGGCACCTGTTTTTCAACCGTATCTATGATTATTTGCTGTGAAAAAATACATTTAGTTATTTTCTTACTGTCGAAGTAAAGTTAGAAAAACTGCGTAATTACTGCGGTAGATAAGAAACCAAATGAATCGGGTGCACGCGACTATAGATGCATCGGTCAAGCAGTCGAGGACTTTTTGAATTTTGTCCTCAACGTACTTGTCTCGAGACTCTACCCAGTCTGTTAATATAAATAGTGAAATTAAGATTTCTTCGTAAAAGGACTCAACTGTGAATTAATACCAAATACATAATTTGATAATTCTTAATTGATGTAAGAAAATATATATATATATATCTTCGTTCGAACTTTGGGTGTGACGTGTCGATGCTATGAGAGCAAATGTTGTCCCGTTTCTTAATGAGGAAAGCGTCAATGCAAATTCGGAGTAGTATGTTCCATGCATATTATATACTACATCGTTATACATATCGGATGTATTTTGCTACATTCAGTTTGAGTTTATCCTGCAAACTGCAATTTAGTGGAAACTGCAATCAACGCTCACTGGACCGTCGAGGGATGGGTGAAGGGTGATGGGCGGAAAGTCTCAATTTACTCAACTGAATAGTACGTACTAGTAATTTCAAGGAAGCGAAGCAAGTGGTGTGTAGAAGCAAGTCGATGAAAAAGCCATGCAGGCAGGAGAGTTCTCGCTTCTAGATGGTTGTAGTAAAGTTGTATACTTTCAAAAAGAGAGAGGGAGAGAGGGTAAAAATGATCCAGGTACCTGTGACTCTACTCTGGTCCCTTTGAGACGAGCCAATATTTTCTTCTTTAACGAGGATCTCCTCGCTTTTCAACTCCCGAGGAAATATTTTTCTTCTTGAATTGAATCTTATTTACAATATAATAAAGTCCCTCTATGCCATCTCCTTGCTTCGAATGAGCTATCATCATTTGTGGATTTTATTTATATACATAATATCTCGGATCAAAGGGTTCGTTGAATTTTTTGTTGGTTATAAATAAAAGTATTCTAGATTTTATTTATTCATTCTTTACTCAGAAACGGATCTATCTCAGTGCGGAACGAAGAATGAGATTTTATTGACACTATAAGAGCTAAAGATTTTCAATAAACGGATTTGAAATTCATCGCTTTAAATTGGAGACTCTTAAGGTGCTTTTGCCAAATTTATGTCAATTTGTATTGATATAAAATAACAATTATACAGTCCCGCTGACTTTCCATCAAGCACTATAATTTCGAAGTTATGCACTTAATGTACCTTAATAGAACAAGGCCCATCAATATTACAGGTTCAATTATTTTATGGTTTACCGTCATGGTGATTAGTCTGCATATAAACAACGGAAGATGAGAAAATATTAAAAATAGTGCGACAAAAATGGGTTAAGGGGGAACGTTTCTGCGACAGGTCAAAAAGTTCTATATTTTTTGGCATTTTTTGCAATATATACATGTTCAAAATTATGTTAACAAAATTTTCAAGTGAGTATCAAACTGAGTATCAATATTTGAGTTAACATTTTATTTTATATCAAGACAAAAGCAACGGGAAAGTTTAAACGCGTTTTCCTCAGAACGACTTTTTTCGACTTTGTCTCAGTGAATACTCGAAGACCAATGAATCGATCCATTTTTTTTTTTTTTTTAATATTCGTCATTTCAGTAACTAAGTCGTACGTGGCCGATTTTTTAAATTTTACTGATTACTATTTTTTAAGAGCGCTTAAACAAAAAAAGATCTCAAAATCGAAAAAATGAAGAAAACAAAATTCAAATTTCCGTCATTTCATGAAAAAAATGAAAAAGAAAATGGCTACGTACAACGATAGCTATATTCATGTAATTATTGAAATTTTTTTGTTATTATCAGATTACCCTTCACCAAGATTTCGATGAGATAATGGAGAGCAATTCTTTTCTTCATCGTCAGATAGACGCTCATAACGTTGTAAATTTTTAATATTCTTTAATAAAAAATGGTATTGAGATAGTTGAATATATACTCAATAAAGTGTCCTTTACCCGATCTGTAATCATTAGTTATATTTGTGAAAAACGGTTCCCGAGAATTGACGATTTGTTGGCCTCCATAGTGGCGTTTCCCCTTAATAAATGGGTGTTGGCAGGAAACGTCAGGAGTTTTCATAAATAAATATAATTAATAACTTAAATTCCCAAGTATTCCCTCGCGTAAAACACATAAATCCCTCGATACATTGAAATTTCTGAAGGGAAAGTAATTCTCAGCATCACTTAATGTGAAAATTTTGTAGCGGGCTCCACCTAGCGAGACACTTCTGTACTATTCATTTCCGGAAACGACGCGATGTTTATTTCAATTTCTTACAGTTGATACTAATGGCGGGTCTGGTATTCGGAAATGAAAGTGCCCGTTGGGAGAATATATTTTAGACACCACGAAGGGAGTATTTCCGGACAAAACATTTCTCGCGAAACAGCTCGTAGTTCTAATGGACTTTAACGAAGGTTACTCGTTCTACATGAGTAAAACTTTAATCCGCTCTAAAACCTCTGATTTAATGCAAGTACTATTTTCTTAAACAGATTCATTATTATAATTAATTACTCTATTGTTTGCTGTATGTTCACTTATGTTTACACTACTTTGCACTTTGTGAATGAGATGAAACTTTTTTATCAATGGAAAAAAAAAACAAATGAGTCCTCAACCGATGATTTTTATTTCATGGATAAAAATATTATAGAAAATAGAGGGGACTTATGAACTTTTGCAACATAATATTGGATATTATCCATTATCCGATGTATTATATAATTTGTATTAAATGTCAACGTTATTTTCTCTCGTGTCCACCAAAGAGTGTACCTCCCGACTTCCGGTGGTTCTCCAGCTGCGTGTACAGCGAGGGTAATGACTCTTTTGTATAGTAGCGTTGTAGCAGGTCTTGGGGGTCATGAAAAAGGGAAAAAATGTTTGTTATGAAATAGTGCCAATATTCGAGGATAAAAAGGGAGCTTGGAAAATGTGTGAAAGTGAGCTCGAAGCGATGTATCACATGCTTCAGCCGCTTTGAAATTTCGGAAGCATTATTTTTCTATACGGTGACAAACTTCTAGCTGAGGTATCCGAAAAAGAACCTTTGAAATTTTATTCGGTGTTTTCATAATATTTTTATGTATCTCATTACGACAACCTGCTTTTAACACTTTTTTCGCAAGCCGCTGTCAAGCGTTATAATAAAGTTTTACTGTAGCTGATACAACCAAATGTGAGAAAAAAAAGTTGTTGGATCACCGGAATGCCTCGTTATGGGGTGGCAACGAAATATACGATCATCACAATATTATAAACCATTAAACAAACATACTTGTTTTAGATCAAACTGCACATGAATTCTGGCTGAGAACACTGCGGTTAAATCAACGATATTTTTCCAATAACATCTATTGCTATTGAATCAACCATTTTTTTCTCAGTGTAAGTTGATAGACTTTGCAGAAGACCGATATTCGGTTTTAGTTTCAGATTTGCCCATTGTATTGAATTTGTTCTTGGGTTTGATTAGCTTATCGCGACATGGTAAATGCGCGAAGATCACAGTTCTGCCGAATTAAAGATAAATCCATTAAAAAGAAAGAAAAACTATAAAAATTGAGGTACATTTTTCAATTAAGAAAAAAAGAAATAGACAAGGTTTTTTACAATCGATGAAAAATACAATATTTTCTTAGGTTCTCCGTTTATAAAATACCCACAGTTAAGACTTCGATTATCATGCACTCCAATCCTAAACTTCGAAAAGAATTAGCATCGATATGAATCACACTTCAAATATACTTAGGTAAATAGACAATTCCAGTAGTATACATGATTTATCGTTGAGTTTTTCACCTTGTTGTTCGTGTACTACGCCTTTGTAGATTTGTAAACTTCGTATAATATAATATTTATAACCATCAGTGCGCCGTGCATTCCCGGATTGTAAATATTGGGTTGTGAAATATCTCGAGCTAATAATATACAGGATTTATTAATAAAATTTTAAGTGCATAATGACAATGATTAATTTGAAGTCGATCTATATATTTGTGTTGATTGACAATGTTTCGTAACATTGAATCACACATGTTTTCGTGCGCGTCAATTTTATTTGCATATAGACTCAATCGACTGATGATTTTTAGTATAAATAGGCACAAAAAAAATCGTTGAAATCAAACGTTCGAAATCCCTCATACAGAATTGTATTTGTCCGAGATTTGATAAATTTACGAAAAACATGAAAATTCCCGGCGGACTTTTTGTTCTTCTTATCGCAACTGCAATAATCGTCGCATTTGGCGTGATGGAAATTTCCGCAGATGGTACACACGAGCAGGATTCCAACACGGCCCCACCTCTTCAGAAGGCACCGAACTGCGGTTACGGTCGTGTATGGCTACCAGAACATGGCTGTATCTGCGCAGTACCTTCATGCATGGGTGGATGAGGTTAGTTTATACAGCATAACAAAAAAAATTACATTGCAACAAACTAAATAAACGTGTTTCTTTGGAATTCCATATTTATTAATTTCCTTTCAAACGCTTTGATTTTTCCACACAGCATATCCGTTACTTTGTGGATCTGGATAAAAGGCGACCGTTAATACTTAGCCGATTGATGCCGGACCTGAGTTTGTTAGTTTATACTGCACAACAAAAAACAAATAACATTGTCACAGATCAAATAAGCGTGTTTTTTTGGAATTGAAAATGTATTACTTACCTTTCAAACACTTTGTCGGTTCCACACAGTATATCAGTTGCGTTGTTCAAAGATAAAGCAGCGGTATAAAACAAAAAATGACCGTGAAATTTAAATTATTTGATTTCTATATTGTTGTATACATATACAATATAACCTAATAAATTTTGTGCGAAATAATGTCTCGTTATTTTATTTATTCTGTATGATTTAAGGGCTTACTTACAGCTAGTAGAGTTGAAAAAATCAATTTTTGTAAAATATTTTTATTCGATAGCGTCACCCTTTGTATATAATTCATGCAGGTATTAGAAAAAAATTTCATATCAATTTGGAAAGTGCTCTACCCGTCAGCGGTCGCGGTACTTACACTTTAAACATTGGTTGTGCGATGAAAGATTTTCTCGCATGTATAGTTTCAAGTGCTTAATTTGACAAATAGGATCTTGAAAGTAATTTCGTCATAGTGATCGTGGCTTTTAAACATTTTTATTTCTTAAAAACCACAAATTCAACGATAATGCATACTATTAAAAAAACCAAAAAATCCAAAAGAAATTTTTTAACATTATATTATACAGAAGAATACCAGCGCGCTGGTCCAGAAGAATACCAAGCACGCTAGTGGCTAGCATGCTTACCTCTAAGCCAGAGTGTCGGGAGGTCCTCAGTTCGAATCCTGGTCCCGTAGCCTTTTCACAGGAATTAAATATGAACGTGACCAGCTCCAGATGTATATATATGAGGCATACACCTGTACCTGCACCTGCATCTGTACATGTGTATATCACATGTATACAGCTGTAGTTCATGTTTAGATTCTCGGGACAAGGCGTGACGTAGCTCCGACACTGCGAGGCGAACCCAGAACCTGCTGTACTGGTACAGATTTCCGCAGTTTCCCTGGGCCTATGGAATCGAGTGCCATAGCGAATACACTACAGAGGGGAAAGTCGGATGCGGCTGCATGGGGGCCTGATTACTGATCCGGACCAGACCCCCAGGGGGAACTGGCTACTGACCCGGGCCGACCCTGTAATAGGCGAAAGTCTCTAGGCAGGGGAATATAAATATTAAAAAAAAAAAAAATACAGAAGAATAAATTTGGTGGAAATAGAAAAGAAATCAATCGCTTATGCCATTTGAAATTTTCTATTTATTATAGTTTCAATTAAAGATTCGCGGTAGCGAATCGAGACAAGTACATTTTCGAATTCGAAAACAAAGACATGACAGTTACCGCAATCCCTATACAACAAGGACCACGATCGAACCCTATTTTTCCATCTTGAAATTAGTATTTCACATAGAATAGTTCCGTCTTGATGAATATGAAACTGGCATTTAATTTTTATTTTTTTTTCGCTTTGTTTAAAAAAAAATCAATACCGTACCTACATGCAGTTCTGAGATATCATCTATGAAATGACGTTCAACGGCTTCTAGCAGCGTTTTGGTCAGAACCGAATTTTCGCAATCCCTGAATTTAGCGTTTTTATGGAAAAGTCACATTTGACCTATAAAGTTGGTAATGCTGTCAGTGTATTTTATATATTTGTATATATATATATTTATTTGGGCACTGAAGCCGCAAGGAGTCTGAATTGGCAGTATATAAATTTTAGATAACGAGGAAGCCGCTGACACCGTAATGTCAAGAAAGATGCGCATGCGTGTGCGTGTGTGCATGAGTCTAGTGTGAGCTATAATAAATGGATCTGTGGCATTTATGGCAAGTGTAATGAAACACAGAAAATACATTGAACTTATTCTGCTCCTCCAAACCTAATTGATGTGTAATAATATAATAAAATTCTTGTTAAAGTATTAATTTTAATATAATTACTATAAAAGTAGGGGGTAAAATGAATAAGCGTGGATAAATAAATAAATTCGTGAAAATAAAATTGATGATTATTTGCAATATGACATTTCATTTTTATTATTAGTTATATTCTTCAATAATAATACTTATAGAATGGAATAATCAAGAGACGCGGTAGCGGCTCGACGCCAAGTATTATTGGGTTGGCAATTAAGTCTCGACTCACTTTTTTTTAAATCTCCCTTTTTTATTCTAGAACATTCTAGAAAGTTTCCATAACTGGCAACTGCTAGAATGTTCTAGAAGCTTTCGCACGGTGGGTATAAAAGCCCGGCTGCGAACGTCTGCAGGAGTCTAATTCTCAATATGGACGAGCGCGCTATTCGAGGTGTAATATATTACGAGTTTCGGCATGGCAGCAGTACGAAGCAGGCAACCACCAATATCAACGTTGCTCTCGGAGAGGCCACTGTAATACAATCAACAGTGAGCCGCTGGTTCCATCGCTTCGCTTCCGGAGATACGAGCCTGGAAGATCGAGAGCGCTTCGGTCGACCTATTGAATTGGAAGACGACGCCATATCAAAAGAGTTGAAGAAGCACCCAAATGCTACCACTCGGGAATTGGCGCAGGCACTCGGCTATAGTCATACAGTGATCGAGAACCGGCTGCATACACTCGGCTTTCGGCGAGTGCTGGCGAGATGGACACCTCATCAGTTGAGCGATGCCAATCGAGCTGCCCGAGTGCCCATCTGCCAGTCGTTGCTCCTGCAGCTGAAACGCAAGGAATTTCTGGGCAGTTTAGTGACTGAACACGAGAGTTACATCCTCTACGAAAACAATGAACGAAAGGCCTATTGGCTGCCGCGCGAAATAGAACCGCCATCTCAGCCCAAACCAGAGACCCACGTACGAAAGGTTTTGCTGTGTTGCTGGTGGGATACATGCGGAATGATATATTACAAACTACTCCCTGGACAACAGACGGTGACCGCCAACGTATATGTCGATCAGCTTCGCAAATTGGCTGCTGCAATGCGAGCAAAGAGGAGAAGAGTGACAAAGGTGCACTTATTGCACGACAACGCTCGGCCCCACGTTGCTTCAATCACTCGCCAGCTACTGGAAGAGTTTGGTTGGACCACAGTTCCACACCCGCCGTATTCCCTGGACTTGGCACCTTCGGATTATCACCTGTTCCAAGGCTTTAAAACTTTCTTGCGTGATCAACGCTTCAGAGACTTCGGCCATGTCGAAAACGCAATCTCGGAATTTTTCGAGCAGCACCCCGCTAAGTTTTGGGAGCGCGGTATTCAGTCCTTGCTCATTAAATGGACGCAAGTCATAGACACGGCTGGTGATTATATTGTAGATTGACATGTTTCAATAAAGAACAAAATTATAAATATATCTGTGTATCTAAAGTGAGTCAGAACTTAGTTGCCAACCCAATAAAAGGAAAGCTTGCGCGAGCCCTGCCGCACTCTTATATACGCGAATATGACGGTTTTCGGGCTTTCCTTTTTTTAATACTATACAGTTATTTATACTGAATAATTTTATTTCATTATGATCATTTAAACAATAAATTGAATAAATACATTTAAATGAAACAAACAACGAACTTAATAAGTATTATAATTTTTAATTATATTAAATAATTGTAATGATTATTATTGTTGTTATTATAATTATTATTATTATTTATTTTTATATATTGAAATTTAACGTTGATGACGGTGACGATAATGCACGGAGAAGAAGATTCAACGAAGATAGTGCTTGACGATGACGCTTCGACGTTATGACGATTACGGCGATGATGCACGAAGGGAAGGTCACATGAACGACGACATGCGGATTACGTACGACGGTACTTATGCCACAACGAGGACGGCGGTTATATACAATAACGACGCTATGCAACGACGATGACCCACGACGACGAAGGTCACGTCGAAGACTATGAGGATAGCGCGCCATTACAACGATGCTACAACGACGGCGAGAATCAGAACGATTGCGTACGAGAATAATGCAATCCAGTGGTGTTGTTCGACGGCGAGGGTCACGTCGATGACGCTACAAGGATGGCGCGCGATTACGAATGTTGGGACTATTATCTACGAGAATAACGCGATCCAGCGGTGACGCTCGACGACGAGGGTCACGTCGATAACGCTACGAGGATGGCGCACGATTACGAGTATCAGTACTATTATCTATGGGAACAACGCGATCCAGCGGTGACGCTCGACGACGAGGGTCATGCCGATGATGCTATGATGACCTCAAGGATGATAGCGATTATCTACGAGAACAACGCGATTCAGCGGTGACACTCGACAACGAGAGTCACGTCAATGACGCTACGAGGATGGCGCACGATTACGAGTGTCGGGATGATTATCTACGGGAACAACGCGATCTAGTAGTAATGCTCGACGACGAGGGTCACGCTGATGATGCTACGATGACCTCGAGGGTGATAACGATTATCTCCGAGAAGAACGCAATCCAGCAGTGATGCTCCACGACGAGGGTCATGCCGATGATGCTATGATGACCTCGAGGATGATAGCGATTATCTACGACAACAACGCGATCCAGCGGTGACACTCGACAACGAGAGTCACGTCAATGACGCTACGAGGATGGCGCACGATTACAAGTGTCGGGATGATTATCTACGGGAACAACGCGATCTAGTAGTAATGCTCGACAACGAGGGTCACGCTGATGATGCTACGATGACCTCGAGGGTGATAACGATTATCTCCGAGAAGAATGCGATCCAGCGGTGATGCTCCACGACAAGGGTCACGTCGATGATGCTACGAGGATGGCGCACGATTACGAGGGTTAAGTTTCCAAAGCCATTTTCTCAAAATGGTGTTTTTGAAAACAGTACCCGTTCTATCTCGAAAATGAAATGACCGATTGGGATGAAATTTGGTACAAAAGGTCTTTACATAATTATCTAGTCTTTGCTATTAGATTTTTTTAACATCATGGTTTCTTTATAAGCAACAAAAACAAAAAAATTAAGCAAGTTAAGTCTGACTTTACGATTCAAACTTCTGCCATTCTGCGAAAAATGCATAAAAAACAAAATCGGTCATGACAAAGGCTAGTTTTTTGTGAATATTAAGGGGAGAGATCTATGTAGAAGACTGAAAAATGCATGCACTTCAAAATTTTTTTTGGGAAGGAAGGAGCAAGTCAACGCTTTTGAAACTTTGACATTTAAGATGATCTGTCAGCCGTATAGTTGGTAAAAATCCTGCTGCATATTTTTTTCGGAGAGGCTGGATATTTCAAGAAAAAGAAAAGTTATACGTTGTTCTCTTTTTATCAGAGAATAAGGTGAAACTTTTCGTTTTTTCGAAATATCAAACGTGTCCGAGAAAAACGTGTATCTACTTTTTAGTTATCTCTCTTGCACTCACGCAATTGATAGATCGCCTTAATAAGGTATATTTCGAACTACTAAAACGTATTTTTTTATTTAAAAAATCATTTAAAATGGCCGCTATATCACGCTGACTTTGCATAAGGTCTGCCGGGGACTTCCAATTTGGCGGGCATTCTGGAGATCGTAACTTTTATCTAAAACAAATACTGTTGAAATGTCTTATTCTTAATATTTATAATTTATATTTTGCTATGAAAAAAAAACACTTTTTTTGGCCGATTTTATTAAACAAATAGATTCAAATAGAAGGCAGTGATATTGTTCACTCGTGTGCCAAATTTGGTAAAGATCGGTTCAATAGTTTTTGCGTGAGAATGCCCGCCGATTTGAAAAATCTAGTTTTGAGGAAAACGCGTTCAAAGATTTGTCACGGGAAAAGTTAAAATAATAATAACTTACCGGCTAATCAACGATACCAGGGCCACATAGTAAGCCTTCAGCTTCGTCGAAAAATTGATTTTTCTCGGTCTGTTGATCCCTGCGTGCTTTTCGAGCCTCTTTAGTCGATAAGGAGCTGCGCCTTTTCTGTCGATCCACACGGCGAGCGTCGAGTCTATCGGCTTAATTCTTGCACTGACTGCCGATGATGATATTTACTTCTTCCATTGTTTTCAAAAGGAATGAATATCACTCATTGAACAATCCAGCCGCGAGATAAGATGCATTTTCGACGATTTTTGATCCAGAATTCAAATGCTTTGGAACCAAGATCTAAATAGTGGAGTTGAAACTTTCGTTGGCATTTTGTATATGAGCGCCCAAGCATCTCTGGAGTAAATCATCTCTCGATAGACCCTCGTAAATTGGGAAGATATGTTTCTGGACATCTGGGTGGAGCGAAGGAGAGTGCTTGAAATTATCCAAATTTCCAATAGCTTTGGCTTTCTGCCAATTACACCAACTGTTTTGACCTGATGGGCAGTATTCATGTTGTGGCTGTTAATTTGTTGAGCACAGATGATAATACGTGGCCAATATGGCTTTTTTCATACTTTCCAAGCTATCAACATTCCTTTGGATTGCTAAATCAAAGCACACTGTAAGTTTGTTAATTAAAACCTCAGTCAATTTTCCTTTTCCACCGAGCTTTTGCATTTTTTTCACATCTCGGAGCTGTCTACCCATTATTGTTTGACGTGGTTGATACATTCGCTTTAGATCACTGGGAATTCATCACCATAAGGTTTCACATCTAAAATAGCCTTAAATGTTTTGGAGTCTCCATCTCCTATATAATTCTTATATCGCACACCGAACTTCTCCTCCGACCTCAGAAACATTTCGACTATTGCATCCACTTCCATCTTTCCTGCGGATCAATCGTGATTTTCGAGACAATTTTTCTCGTGTTCCGCACAGCATTCTTCATATTCCGGAGTATCTTCCTTATTCTTCTATATCAAACAGGCTAAGCAGAAGGAACTTTTGACTACTAAGTCAATTACTTTCCCTATGTAGTAGCCTAAGAGCATTGTTATTCCGTATAACAATTTGAATCCACGTTTCCTCCCTGAGCCATTGCCAGAAACTTTCAAATGCAGAACTCTTCTTCTTCATCATTCTTCTTCATGTCTTTTGTCTTCTTCTTCATTTTTTTCTTTTCTTCTTTGACAGCTTTTTTGGAAAGGAGTTGAAACACTGATTTCGTGGTCGAGTGGATATATGCAATAATACTGTTGTATGTGCATTCGTTCAATCCGTTGCAGATATCCATGGAATTGCAGAAAAAAATCAATCCTTCTCTCCCAGCAATGCCTAAAAGCCGCATGACAAACAGAATCCGGCGGTTCATTTCATATCCATTTATGATAAACGATCCTGAATTAATGTCTCTCCGACCACAGCGGTATATCAAAACGAGTTTGAAACCAAGGCCTCGATTTCCGGATTGTTCAAACTTCACTGCTTGCATTCACGACAAATAACTATCTGCGATAAGACAGAAAAAACTGTAAAAAATTCAATGAAACGATAACCGTGCAAAGGATTCCAATGGATATCATCATTGCTGGCAGATGAGTTTTCGTGGACTCGCGCTTTCTCCTTTTTCTTCGCTGTTATCCTTTTCGTTTGAGGACTCATCTCCCCAGAATTTTCGTTTGCAGGGTCTGCTACTTCGGGTTGATGTCGATTTCGATCCTTTTGGATAGCTCGACATTTTCTATGAAACTGTTTAACATGGGCTCCGATTCTCTCTGCTAAACGCAATAGATAGCGATACTCTAAACTAAAAATACTGCACAAATATTTCGTTCGGAAAAAATGCTGTAAACAAAACATTCCAAACGCGCCAAAATAACCGTGGACGTATTTCGAAACAGGAGAGTATGAAAGGTAGGTAGCCCCGTCGCCAACGTACGACCATACATGCGGCGTGCTCTAGCGACAGGAAGTTGTTTCTCATTCATGGTCATAACTTCCGAACGGCTTCGAATTTCATTTTAAAATTTTAGTATGATATTCTTCAGACGTTGTACTAACCTTTTATGGAAAAATATCAATTTTTTGAAAATTTTACATAGATCTCCCCCTTAAGAAAAAAAATTTGCTTAATTTTTGTGTTAAAGTGTATACTCGTAATCGTAGTTACCGCAAATAATGTTTGGCAAATACTACCTTTACAGCAATTACAACCACAGCTCATCTAATTTTTTTTTTTTATGAAATTTTTCGATTTCATTAACAGCAATATGTCTTTTCAAATAAATCAAAAGTTGTTTGAACAGATATATTTTTTCAGTATGAAAAAAATTGACAAATAATAATACAGTTTAATTAAAAAAAATGAATTTCTTTTACAAATATTATTCCGATTATAAAGAATTACAATTTGAGAATTTATTTTTCTTCCGTTATCTCTGCGAAATATTCCGAATTTATAAACTTGAATTGAATTTATAAACTAATAAAAATACAAAAAACAAAATTCAATTTGTTTTTGTTCGAATCTGAATGTTTATCATCACAGTATTTTCATTTGCAGAAAATACATAAAAATCTTGGTCTCCTCCTCGATTCAAATTGATTGTTCCTATGAACTTCTATTGGCAAAAAGAAAAAAATTGGCTAGCCCGATATTTTTATGACCCAATTCTCCAGATTTAAGAAAGAAGTCCGTTTTATCTGAAATCTCGAAAACGAGATTAGAAGCCGTGAATAATAATGAAAAAAAAAAATTTCGCCAGGTTATGCCGGTCGGGAGTTTGAGATAGAGTTGGAACAACTTGTCCCACAGTTGGTTAAATCCATACATTGTTATTGTATGTGATAACACGACATAGTAATATTGCGATCATCGAAAGTGGGGTTCCGCGTGTGGTTCGCCCATTTCCTCTCGCTCAAATTTCATTTGGCTCAATTTCGCCGAGTTTGCGAAAACGCAGTTTGAACGAAAAGAGGAGATAGAGAAAGAAAAAGAGATAGAAAACTCAGAGGGTCAGGTCGACACCAAAGCACACTGTAAAAAAATTTATTTGATCCAAATAATCCAAATTATTTGAGTTGTATTTACTGAACGCAAATAGATTTTTCTTTCCCATAAATAAAAATAGACATTGCGCCCAATAAACCATTTTCTGGATGATATTCATTTGGTCCAAATAATCTAATTCATTCATATTAATTAAAGTTATTTGGTGTAAATACATGAAATCTATAGACAACAAGGCCAAAGATTTATTGCAAATAATTAATATTCTTGATTGTATCTTTTTATTTAGTCTACACCAATTCGAGTAATTGGCTGCCAATATATGAAATTTTTGATTGGACAAACCAAAATCATTGGAAACAAGTAATCGAATTTTTTTATCTTGATGGTATTTTTTTTTGGCTCAACTTAGATGCTATAACATGGTATCTCGGAATAACAAACAATGATAACTTGATACAACTACTTGATTTCTTCAATTAGAACATTCTATTTTGTCCACCGAATTAAAACTGATTTGATATTATAACTCGATGTTTTCCATTTCAAAAATCAACATTACTTCACACTATTAATTGAGTTTTCTCGTTATAATATTTTATTTGGCTAACCCCAATTCAAGTCATTAGCTGGAAATATATATAGGATATTCTTGATAGGATACACCAAAATTATTGGTCATGAGCAGTTTAATTTTAAAAATCTTGAAAGTTTATTTTTCCAGTACCAGAAAAATTTCTTTGATAAAATGACGTGGCAACTTGAATTTAAAAAAATGATTTGTTATAAACACTTCAAGTCTTCAATATTCTATTGGCTCGAGCCTAATGAAAATCACTCAATATTCCCAGCAATAGAGCTAGGATAATTTTCGCAATTATTATTATTTAACATTTTTTAAAGTATTTTGTCACGAAAATCTTGAATTCCCGTATCTGTTCGTAATTTTTTTAACCATTGTTCTGGTAGAGTGATTCTTTTATATAAAAATAAATAAAAATTAGCGAATATCTTTCGATACTTGGAGTGAAGGGTAGAGTTAAGATATTTTTTCATACAAATACGAAATGTACACTCCTTTAAAGTGTGCATATTTTGCTTAAATTTTGTTTCTAAGTGATCACTCACGATTTTTTTCCTTTACTGAAAAGAATACTAATGCGACTTCTCATTATAATAATGGCTGAAATAAAATAGTCAAAACGAAATTCAATAAATGTTGTTTCATAGATCGTGTATTGGCTTTTCTTACTCCATGCCGGACTTGCAATGTATGTATCATTTTTTCACTTTAAGTTGACATATAGATGATGGTGTAATAGGTAGCGTCCACGCTCGTTAGGTCGTAGATACATAGGTAGGTTGGATCGAATTCCCATATAGGTAGGAAAATTTTTCCGCAAAAATTAATGTCAGGAGAGATGGACATAATGAAATACGATCAATAATGATAAAATATGAATTAAGAATTGAAAAAAAAAACTAATTTTTATTTTGAAGTTTGAGAATAAAGTAATCGAAGGCTCCGTTCAAACTTTCATTTATTTGACTGAATCAAATTAATTAATTATTTCTAGTAACCCGTATATTCTCGTTCATTAACTGTGTATATTCTTCTTAATAATTTTGAGAGTTTATATAAATCGTTCTTTGTTTGGCTGAAGTAAATCGATTTTTTGTGTTCAGTAACCCGTTCATTTCCGTCTTGTAACTGTGCATTTCTCTAAATAATGCTGTATTTGCTTTTACTAACCACGATGTTTCGATCAAAGGTATATTTACTTCATCTGAATACTGAATTACTGGATAATATACAAATAAATAATTTACTTGGATCAAATAAATTTTGTTTCGTTCAAACAAATTTTTTTTACAGTGCATGCTAAACTTTGATTGCAACTGGCAAACCGAAAACGTAAACGCATGTAATGAAGAGGTGTGTGAAGTCTATACGAATTTAAGAATATACAGTTTCGTGTGTGTTTTGTGCAAAGGGCACAGACTGGATCCAATAAACGCCTCACTGCTCGGCCGAACAGACTATCGATACACGCTATTTGACTCTCTTATCTACAAACTTGTCTCGAATTTTCCGACAGATAAAAAAAATGAAAAAAAATTTCTACATTAATTGCTTATCACTTTTACTAAAAATATATATATAATTCAGCAAATCCATAATTTCGGTAAATATCAGTAGCGACGTATTTGTTAACCCGTCAGCGGTAGCGTTACGTCCACTTTAAACATTGGTCGTGCGATAAGAGTTTTTCTCACATGTATAGTTTCAAGTGCTTTATTTGATAAATAGAAACTTGAAAACAATTTCGCTACAGTGATTATGACTATTAAACTTTTTTATTTTTCAGAAAGTATAAATATAATACAATGACAATTAACATTAAAAACTAAAAAATAATAATTTAAAAAATTCAAAAATAAAAATTCAACAATTTTTTTAACTCTTTTATTATGCAGAAAAATAAATTTGGTGAAGATAGAAAAAATTTTAAATGCCTATGTCATTTGAAATTTTCGAGTAATCATCGTTTTAATATAAGTGTGAGAAAAAGTTTCATGGCACGACCGCTGACGGGTTAAAAATGGTCTTCAATTCTAATATTTATTGCTGCTGAATAATCTATAATTTTAAACACAATGAATATTGAAATCAAGAGGCGTGGTAGCGGCTAGACGCGAAGAATTTAAAAAAGTTAGCTTGAGCGCTGTCGCACTCTTATATACTCGAATATAAGGTGTTTCCGATTATTGTTTATTTTTTAAACGCTCTCACGAAAAAACGAGTAGAGTAAAAAATCTGACTATAGTTAACCAATGAAATGTGTTGTTTTTTTTATCTATTTTTTGGGGTAGATTATTTTGGGGTAAAGATACCCTTTTGGAGTTAATTATTTTTCTGTAAACAACACATACCTATAACTTAAGGTAGAACGGTGAATTTAAGTTATTCAAGATGATGGGCTGGTAATTTTTGAAGTCACACGTAATGAAACGTAAACACTTACGCGTTGTGCCGGCATTTTCTTTAAAACTTTTATTCCCGTTATTTTCGACCTATCCTGACATTTTTGACCGGCTTTTCCGAAAACGACGCGAAAGCGTTTACGTACACTTTGTTCACGGTCTTACATCCAGGTCTGGAAACTTGTTGGGTGGGGAGTGACTTATATATTGAGGCACAAATATACTTCTCGCTCTCGCCACCTACAGCTCTGCCACCCCGGGGTAAGGCAATCATAAATCAGATCCGAACAGTTGTGTTATGGTGCTGATTTTTCGGAATCAACAATGCTAAATAATATTTTCGAGAGCGATGTAAATCGAAAATGATTTAATTTTTTACTACTGATCCTGTAGAGAGAGTGATGATTATTTATTATTACAAAAAAAAATCCTAAAACTTTTTTATGAACATCTATAAAAATCAAGCTGCGGCACACAACTTTTGACACATTAAAATGCTTTAAGGTGCAACATTAGTGCGTAGCGTAATGGTATAGGTCCTGCCTACAACATGAGTGCGCGGGTTCAAACGCTGAGACGATTTTTTTTTTCATTTCGATCATTCATGCCTATTTTATTTTTTATTCATTCATTAGGGCTATACTTTTGCCTTTTTTTCTAATTTTTTTTATAGTTGATTGGACATCTCGTTCGTCGGTACTTCATTTTTTTCAATACATTTATTTGGTTTCTTTGTTTTCTTGTCAATTTTTCGTTTCGAATTACACTGTTCTGTTATTCTGTTATTTCTTTGATTGTTTCTTTTTTCCTGCACATTTATCCTTTTTTTCTGCTCAATTTTATTCGCTTTTAGTTTACTGCATTTTTCGGTTATTTAAACTGCGATTATTTTGGATTATTATTAATTGGGATACAAAACAATCCGCATATTGTAATTCCAAATTAGCTGTGCTTACTTTACTAGTTAAGGCCAAAATGTATGGTAGATTAATGTTGACTTATATGAAAAATTTTATGAAAAATTTTCGGGCCGGACAAGTACTCTGTGCGTATCCACTCTACGTACGATAGTAAACTTTTATCAATTTGTTACCCATAAAACTATACTACAAATATTACAAATGAGAGTGTGGCAGCGTTCAAGCTCACGCAGGCTAATGCAATTCTGTATTTTTTTTTTAAACCCCTGTAGTTCCAAGTCATAGGATAATAATTCGTTGTAATAAAGCATTAATTAGAGAAATGGCATATGATCATAATTGGAGATTTTATAAACATAATAAAATCCCACGTACTTGACCACATATACTTTAGTAGATCTTTATTTATTTATCAACTTTTTGTAAACTCACAACATTTACGAGAATGAAATTATCACCTCTGTACAATTTGACTTAATTTGATGTGATAATGAGAGCGGTTACCCATAAAATTTTGTATGATGAGTTGGTTTTTAGAAAGGATTTTTGTGCGGAGATCTTTGCATGAACGACTTAGACGGGTTTTTGTAAATTTTTGTGGGGATCGGTATTTTGGCGCTGGGTGGCGGGGGGGGGGGGGGGGATTAATTGGAACGACTATTTGGGGGGCATAAATGTACTTGTCTCAGTTTTTTTCACAGTTTTTCTTTACTGCGCAATAAAATTTGAATTCCACAGTATGAAACTTCCGCTGCCTATAAAGCCTGATTTAAATAGAATCAAAAGAAATACAAATAATTGTTTAATATCAAATAAATTCAAATATTATTTGAATTATGTTATTATATCGATTCTATATGACGTTATTAATTATTTTGGTTATTCCCTTACTTATTATTTATTAACTTAGAAGACGTCGTTTTTCTAACTAATTCTTATTACAATATTTTCATCCTAACGCGATTCATGCGATTCTCGCGATAAATAAAACAAAACAAATATCCTCGTAAGAAAATTAGAGCGAATTAAACAATTCATTACTTCTTATAGATTTACCGTTTCTTTCCTTTTCGAATAAATTCGCGCTAAATAAATAAAACGCAAACGCGATATAAATAATCATTTATGGCAACATATCGGAAAATTTGACATTGTTTTATTGAATAAATGAATTTTGTCATTGTTTCAAACATAAAATTTATTAAACATAAAAACATATAAAATTTCAAACATAAAGTTTAGCGTACGGCAAAAGCGTTCCGTTACAATAATTACGAGATGAATTAATATTTGCAACTTGAACGCTGTTTGCCATCTAGTTTGGTAATAATTAATTCGTAAACATCGACCGTTCCCAGATACTTGCCCCCACGAGCATAGGAAAATCGTATGCACGTCAAGATTTATTGAATTTTTACATTCGGTATTTCCAAGATTTCGTAATAAAAAACTGATCACTATATTCTGCGAATATTCCTGAATATAAAAGTGCTTGGGTTTTTGGATGTTACCGTTAAAAATCGACTGAAAAATAAAAAAGTATTCATTGTGAAGTCATTCAGATTTCAATAAGAATGAGGCGAGAAATGGCGCGAGAGCTCTTAGCAATTCTGTATTCGGCGTCTGCTGGCACATGCCTTCAGATGTGATAGTTTGGCAATTTGACCATGTTTTTCTTTCCTGTAATCGAACGTTTTTACCGTATTTGATAAATATCGATAGGATCGATGGCGATTGGTAAACAGAAAAAATCTTTGCCTTTGCGTAATTTCTTTGCGTAAATAGATATTGGTTGTAAACAAAACTGACAGTTTCGGTAGACGATAGTAATCATCATCGCTGCTCTCTCGATCTATTTTTACTTCAGTTGCCCTTTTTTTTTACCGTTACATGTACGAAGGAGCTGATTCTTCTAGTATCGCTGTCATGTCATTGTTGATCTGCGGCTGCGTTGAGCCTTTTTTACGCAGACACTGCAATGACCACATGGCATTCGATTTTTTCCATTTCGAAATTTTCTCATAACTCACTGTACTTGAGAATGCACAACATCTTAACCGGTGACAATAGATAAATGAAACGTTCTACAATGACAACTAAAGGATACAGCTGTGCAATGAAAGTGAATCAAGATACAACACTCCATTGCTTCTTGGTGAGGCTACAAACTTTTCAATCTACCCTCGTAAACAAGGAAAATGAAGTAAAAAAGACGTTTCAACGCAGTACTTGACGAGTTCGTTTTATTACTAAATTGCAGTAAAGTCGCAAGTACTGTATTGTACTGTAGTACTGTGTTGAAATTTCTTTTTTCAGCGTAATTTTTTTTGGTTAAAAAATCTTTTCTTTTTTACATTTAAGTTTGTTTGCTCGTTTTTCGGTCGTGATTGCAATTTATTACTATCGACAACTTATTCAACGTCTTTCGAGACTTCAATGACGTCAATGACGTTTTTGTCATTGATGGGTTCAATGTATTTGACAACTTTTCATATTAAATTATTTTCGTGTGAACGACGTATACCGATAACTTGACATTTTAATGCTCGGCGCTCTTTTTAATACTTACTTTGCTTCTTAATCTTCACTCATGAGATAATTTCTCACGTAATTGAAAATAAAAGTATTTTATTTCACTATTTTAAGCCAATCAAAATAATTTGGCACAGATTAATTTAGCAATTAATCACAATTTTATTTTAATTTTTAGTAGAATGATGATGCCTTTATTACCCCGATAACCAAAGCTGACGTTCAAAAGTATTTAGCGCTAGATTAACACTAGAATTGGGTCATATTTCAGCATACTGTGGCGTATTAAACGTAGATTTCTACTGCCGCATTTCGGTCATGTTTTTTACGTTAGTAAATAATGTTACTGACTGATGTTCTACTAACGCAAAGTTTACATCATTCAGTGCTGTTGTTTTAATAGTACCCTAGCGTTGGGTTGTAACCGCATTCTAACGTTAGGTTATAATAGCACCCTAGCATTAGGTTTTAACTACAGTCTAGTGTCAGCTTGTGAGGGTATTCCAGGTTTAGGTTGTAGCAGCATTCTAGCGTCATGTTTCAACAGTATTCTAGCGTTCCATTTTGAAAGCATATCATGCATACGATTGAAATCTAACCGACCGATGCCTTCACACTATGCCATCTCAGATAAGCACAAGTATCCACTAATTAAAGATTTCCAAATTATTCAATTAACTAGTTTTGGATTGTAACGAAAAATAATTCAACTAAGATAAGAAAGTACAAATTTTATGTATTAAAATAGAATGAAAATTAAATTATCATTTGAATGTAGAAAATGTGTAATTTAGTAAGATGTTCCTCATTTAATTAAATTTTTCATTACAATTTGAAGTCTCTATTTTAATCAACCTCTTTTGGAAAAAAATAGAGCATTCTTCAAATTTCTAGGACATCTATTTTGTCCGAGATACATCTTAGTATCCCCATTCAGTAACCTGCAAATCGAAAGATACGAAAGTAGTACCTTTCACTTGCTTCATATTCCCAACCCGGAATATAACCCGTGGTATTTTGAAATTTGGAATTTGATACATAACCGTCGTTTCAGGCGGTCGCAGTGTGTTTCGACTCCGGCAATATATGCTCGTCCGCTCGCTTCCATACCTGGCTATATTATGTTTTAGGAGTTTTCGATTTGGTTAGTATCGTTTTGTAAAATCCCAATTTGAGTTTTCAGGTTTTTGTGATAATGAAATTGTCACCTTTTGTGCGATTTGAAATTATTTGGTAGTTTCTGGAGGATAGTGGGTCTCTTACAACTTTTTATGAGGAGCCGAGTCAGTGATACAATTTTCACTAAGATGTTATACGCTCTATGAAAATGTTCTTGTCTCAATATATTAACGGAGGTTCGCTGTTTTTTGGGGGATTTGTCTGTTTTTTGCAAAGTACTTACATTATACTGTTTAGACGTTTCATAATGAATTTCAAAGCAGGTGTCATAATTAGTTATTACTTTCTGCTATGTCAGTTTTCACTGAAATTATCTATTTCGATAAAAAAATTCGGGCCGGATAAGTACTCTGTGCATATCCGTTCAACATACGATGGTAAACTTTTATAAATTTGTTACCAATCAAATTATACTATACTATACTTTACAATCGTGGGATAATTTTTCATATTATAATACGTTACCTAGACGATTGGAATGTATTTCAACATTTTTTGGAACTTGCATAAAATATTACAAAGCTCTACATACTTGGCTATATATGCTATAGTAGATCTCTATTTATTTAGTAACTTTTTGTAAAGTTTGAACTTCATTTATTGCGAGGATTGAATCGTTGTTTTTTTCCTCAATTCAAATTTTCTTGATAATTTTGTTCAGGGGTGCCGAAATTTTTTGAAGGCTTGATAATTTTTGAAAGGATTGTATTTATTTGGATCTTTTTGTAGACTTGAACACTTTGGATTGAATTAAATACATGCGATTATTTTTTTCGAGGCCTATAAAAATGTACTTGTCGTAACTGTTTTACAGCACGCATGCGTGCTGTTTTTTCAGCGTTTATTTCTTTACTTTTTATAAAGAATTAAAAGCTTTTTATTTAAATAGCGGTATAAAGTACAGCATTTTTTTATCCGCAAACATTTGAAAAAATTATGTGCCTAGTACTTTTTGCGTCTCCGCTCAACATACGATAGTAAAGCTTTTTATCTAAATAGCGGTGTAAAGTACAGCATTTTTTTAGCCGCAAACATTTGAAAATATTATGAGCCTAGTACTTTTTGCGTCTTCGCTCAACATACGATAGTAAACTTTTATCCAATTATTGTCGACCAAACTGTACTTTAGAATCGTGGACCAATTTGTCTTGTTATCGAAAGATAACGTAGTAGTTTCGCCAAAGCGGATTTTTATATAATCATTATAAATGAGGAAGTCACATTCGGAACACTATTATGCGATTATGGACAAAATTTTAAATACAAGTATTCACCCGTTCCAGATTCGATAGATCTTGTATATAAAATTGTACAGTTCTACATGCGTTTCTTATGGGACACATTAGAAAATGTTACAATTCTCACGATATCTCTGTAACTTCTTTAAAGATTTTTTTTGATTCTTATGTATAATAAGAACCGTGTGTCGTAGTTTGTGAAAAAAAAATAGAATTTTGACGGTTTAATTACGGGGGTATAGCGATAAAGGGGATATAGCAATAAAATGTGTATTGAAGTGGTTACTTTTAAAACTCTAAACTATATATACGGCATTCTCCCCGATACTTTATATGTTTTTATATTCCTTCAAGATATAGCAACTAACATTACCAGATTATGCCGCAAGTTAGATGCCAGCTTTCACAGATGGACAGCAGAGCAAACATTAATTAAAATTTTGGAACGTATTTCAACATTTTTTGAAGATTTTATAAAACTTAAGAAATCTCTCTGTACTTGACCATATATACATGCTTCAAAAGATTTCAGTTTGTTTAGTATCTTTTCGTCAAGTTCCAAATTGAGTTTTTGTGAAAATTAAATTGTCACCTTTTTGTGCAGTTTGAATTTATTTGGTAATTTCTGGAAGACGGGAGTGGCTCTTATAAATTTTTGTGAGGAGAGAAGTGAATGATACGATTATTACTAGAATGCTATACGCTCTATAAAAATGTACTCGTCTAAATATTTCGATGCAAATTCACCGTTTTTTTTGGGTGATTTGTCTACTTTTTGCAAAGTAGGTACATTAGTATTTTCGTTTAAACACTTTCTCATAAATTTCTACGCACGTTTCATAATCAGTTATCTGTAACGTCTAATTTATGAAACCTTTTCTGCAAATCTGGTGAAAATTTTTCGGCTATTTAACATTTTTCATAGGGAAAATAAAACTTAATTGAAAACAATTTTTTTACGGCTTTTTTTATGCACTTTTGCAGTTTTTCAGGTTTCGAAACTCTTCACTTTTCATAGCACCAAATGATTAACTTTTTTAGAGCGAAAAGGGGTGGAAATTTTTTTCCCCGATAGACTGATATATCTTCTCCGAAAATGCGTTTGATTTTTTTGAATCAGTTAATTTAAAAAAAATACACATTTTTGTTTGAAAAATGTGGGTTTGGCCGATTTTTTTCCATTTTTTATCATTAAATGATTTTTTTATCAACTAAACTTGCATGAAACTGAATTTCTTACGTGTAAAGAATTTCTTCCTGATTAAAAAATGCAGAGATCCATCTAGTATTAAGTATCTTTATCTCTGGAGGAACGGTTGTAAAATCAAAAGAAAATGTGGGGTCATTAGTGACCCCATTCATGGGTTAGAAGGTAAAAAAATAGGTCATGAGTTCTAGCGTTAATATTTAACAAAAAATATTGTTTCACAGCGAAAAAATTGTTTATTTTCTAATACGTTTACTTAACACGTTGTTGATTTTATTATTATTGTATTCTGATATCCTTTATCTATACAAAAAAAAACACATAAAAGAATTATAATAATAAAAGACCGTGTCAAATTACTGCAAATGTTATATTTGATTTTAAATATCGAAGGATAAGGTTATCCCAGGATCGCACTAGGTTTAATATTCATCAAACCCATAAAAAATCATCAAAAATATGCATGCGTTGTGAAAAAATCATCTCGTTTAATATTGAAAGAACTGATAGAAGTAATATTTTTATTAATTTGATGTATATTCTTTTTATAAACAAAATTACGTTTGAAATTGACAATTTTGATCCTTTCATACATTTGGTTTGCTCGATTCAAGGAGTTATCAATATATTTGAAGAAAAAGATCGGGTAATGTTTCGAAAGTTCGTCCTGGACGAACGTATCGAGATACATTTTTTTCAAACATCGAGTAAGTTGCTGTCAATGACCATCAAAGAGGTTTCAATACAAAAATGCAAAAGTCAATTGGCTGTGAGTCTGGTATAAAATACTCCATATGTATATCTGCAAAATTGACTGCCTATCCTCGTAGCTGATACTCGTAGTTGGTACGTTCGGAGTGGTCAAAATATACTGACAGTACTTCTCACTTTATAGGTCAAATGTGACTTTCGTAAAAACGTCAAGTTCAGGGATCGCAAAAATTCGGTTCCGACCAACAAGCTGCTAGAAGCCGCGAACGTCATTTAAGGGGACAGAGCTAGTTGGAACGTCAAAAAAAAGGCCTTTTTTCCGATTTTTTTTTGGTCAAACGATAAAATAATTCACAACAAAAGTTCTTCCGTTTAAAAGATACATATGTAATGTATATGTTGCAATTTTTTCAACGCAATACATATCGAAATAAGCTGGTGACCGTCAATTGCCGAGGACGCTGCAAAAAAAACACGGTTTGCGGTGATCAAGCTCACGCTGCAACGGCTCATCTGAAACAAAAAAAACGGAGGGGATTTTTAGTTAATGATATAATGCTCCGGTTGAACGAAGGGTTTTGAAAAATTTCCATTTTTCACAAAATGGCGGCCGTTAAAAGTCAAAAGTGTTTTTTTGACCAAAATATCAGTTCCATTTTTTGCTATTAAAAATAAAAATAATTATCCAAAAAAAAAATCCTTCGTTCATATGGAGGACTACCATGTATAGAAGAAGTGATATAAATTTCAACCCGATCGGTAAAGCCGTTCTCGAGCTACAGTGATCACCGACTTCAAAAACATGGTTTCGAGAAAAACGCACTTAAAGTTTTGAGTACGGTTTGCATGCAGATAAAAAATTTTTTTTGTAACTTACATAGAATCGTCTATTCCTGGGCCATATACTTCGCCTTCCTGCGCTTTGTTGGTGGTATTAGAAGCCACTTTTAGCTGCTGCCGAGCTACTCTCGCCTCTCGAGTATTTTCCAGGGATCGCCGATTAGCCTGCTTTATTCGAATAGAATCCTCGGCCTTGGCAAACTCGTGTGCGTACGGTCCCAACTTAATCCCCATGGCATCGAAGACTGCCAGCAAACCGTATGTACCCTCGTTGAAAGTGCAGGTAGCAATGTAAGCGGCTATGCTGACGGTAGTATAGCTGGCAGGTAAGGTTTTCGGCATGACCTTCCAAACAATTTGATTAAAACTTTCGTTGCTATTCTGGGTGAAACCTCCAATGCACCTTTGCAACAATTCAGTGTTTGTGAGACTTTCGTATATAGGCTTTATTGCATCGAAGACTTCCTTCGGCAACGCAGTGAAATCGTGTTTGAAAGATTTCAACGTTTTCTCGGCCTTTGCTCGTTGATATTTGCACCACGAGTCAGCACCTCGTGGACACTTGTGATGCTGCGGTTTCTCGTCGGTTGAAATCTTATGGTAGAGCGTAGCCCAAATAGCATCCTTCATTTTTTTGACCGAATCAGAGTTGTCACGAATAGCTTTGCCAAAATACACGGACAATTGGTCAATTAATTTAGCAGTCAGTTTCCCTCTACCGCCGAGTCCTTTATTATCTTTTTTACACGATCGTAGACGGGTGCCCATCCGTTTTTGAATATGGCCAACGCATTCTTTTTTCGTCACTACAGTTTCTCCATAAGGAGCAGCTGCAACAATGCCAGAGTAAGTCTTTGAATCTCCATCCCCGACGTAATACAAAAATCTCACTCCAAGATTTTCGCACGAACGACGAAACATTTCGATTACAGCATCGACCTTCATCTTTCCCGCACTGCCTGTATGATTCGTCGAACAAGTTTCTTTGTGTGCTTCATACCATTCTTGATATTCTTCCGTGTCTTTTTGATTTTTCCAAACTTCACAAGCCTGGCAGTAAGAACTTTTTACAATTACGTCAAGAACTTTGCCCGTGAAATGTCCTATTAGCGATGTGACGCCAAACAGAGACGAAAATCCGCGTTTGTGCCACGTTCCATCACCTGACACAATCAAATCAGTATTCTTACTTTCACTGTTAGTAGAATTCAAGTTTATCTCTTCTTTAGAAGCCTTCTTCATAAAAAATTGAGCCATATTTTTACTCGCTTCACAAATATGCTCCAGTAATATGCAGTACGTAGATTTAGCCAACCATGGCGGGAAGTCCATCAATGCGCAAAATTTTTTTGCACCTTTGTAACCGACGCCTATGACACGCATCGCTAATGTGAACCTTCGATTTATTTCATAAGAATGGTGAATAAAATCGCACGACGGTATGTATTGAGGAGTACACTTATCACACACCACAGAAATTTTGAACCCAAGTCCACGTTCGCTTACTATTCCAAAACATATTTTACTGTTGCACTTAGCACATTTTACGAGACTCGCGAGCGACGAAAAAACAGTAAAAAAATTAATTATTCGGAAATTAACTGCATCTGTTTTTGGCACATGATATTCGTCCTGACCTCTTAATTTTTTTGCTGATGTACTTGCTCCGCCATCATCAGTCTCCGCAGATTTTGGATTGAAATACTGTTTCCTTTTCAAGGGTCGTGTTTTATAAACCCGTTGACTTTTCCGCACTTCTCTCGATATTTTTCTATCCATCTTGGACTCGAAAACTCACGAAATTGTTCCGAATATGGACGTTCGCACGCTCCAACGTTTTGAATCTTACTGATACTGAAACCGTATTTTGAACTACGAAAGGCCTTTCTTATTTTCTATATGTATATATGAGTGTGTAGGGCTATATTGATGGTCACAATATATGTATGTATACGCAATACAATAGAGACCTTCAGGTACCCTCTAACGGACTCAGCTAGTCGAGCGGACAGCTGCCGCTACCTGCTTACCTATGGCTCAGACACGACGTGCTACAAAGTCTTGTATTTCGGCGAATAATGGTCCGATTTACATTTACCTGGGCGGAAAATGTTCGTAAGAGATTCTACTTTTTGAAAATGAAATAAAAAAAAATCGATTTTTCGAAAATTCTAACTAGGTCTGTCCCCTTAATAAATGATATCTCTGAACTGCATGTAGGTATGGCATTGATTCTTTTTTTTAAGCAAAAAAAATAAATAATAACTGCCAGCTTTATATTCATCAAGACGAAATAGTTTTATGTAAAATACTAATTTCAAGATTGAAAAGCAGGGTTAGATCATGGTGCTTACTGTATAGAGATTGCGGTAGCTGTCATGTCTTTATTTTTGAATTTCGAAAATGTACTTGTCTTGATTCGCTACCGCGAATCTTTAATATTGCGTGCATAGGAGAATGATAATCAAGTCATAAAGAAGAGGTATGAAGATATGTTTATTTGCTAGATTTCGATGTTTTATAAGAGCCAGAATGGTAGTTGTTGTAAAAACATTCGAAACAATAGATATTTAAACAATTCGCGCATTAAATAAATGAGGATTTTTTACAAGAGCAAGGAGTTTTGAGGATATCTATCGGAAAACATATTGACATAACAACCTTATTGACATTTCTAAAAATTTCTCTGTCTTCGGTCAGTTTCGATGTGAAGCATGCTGAAATAAAACATGTTTTCAATTTAAACTTCGTTGTATAAGTTATTTTTCAATTACAAAAAGTAAATCTGAAAAAGTGAAATCAAATAGTTAAAAGCACGAACCAAGATTTTTCTAAAAAATATTTCTTATATAATTATTATTATATTAAACTAATTCATTAGCAAGTTATACAAACAATAACTTGAAAAAAATAAAAAAATAAAAAAATCACGAGCAGAGGTTTGAATATGGAACCTCCGGGTTACTATGCTGGTCCGCAACCTCCCCGACCACCGGGCCACTTGGACGAAGCTAAACACATTCTAGTATATAAATTGTGACCGCGATTTATCGAGCGTTTTTCTCGGAAATGGGTGAACATCTGGCCCTATGGGTGTACTATAGCAACACCATGGGATAGTACTGCAACCATGCGTCGCCCCATCCCAAACTGCATTTCCCAAATCTGGCATTCCCCTTGATAGACAGAAAACCAGTGAACTGTGAATCAGATATGCGTCTATCCTTGCAATTGGGATCCTCAGAATTCATTTCTCCGGACTTCTACATTCAACATATTTTTTTATCATTTCATTATTATATTTTGTACGTTAATACGCCGTTCCATGTCTTCGCATATTTAATCTATAACCCCGTGTAACTAGCGCGGAACTTTTATGAAGTGTGATTACGGAGGAGTAATGGTTATTGTTTTACATAGTTTGTTCCTCAACACAAAAAAGTATTTAAAATTTTAACTCTACCTATACTAAGCTTTTTTTTACCAAGATTATTAGTTCACTTTGTTAGTAAAATATACCAAAAATAGAATGGGGTTCCAAATTATGACCCTTCCCTCTAAATATGAAGAGTTATTATGGATCCTTTTTTCGATAAATATCCACATTTTTTGTTTCTCCCTCTCGCTCTTGTTTAAACTTTTCGGGGATAAAAGCTTCAGCTGTTTAATACAGGAGAAATCTCGCAACGGGTGTGCTCTTCACAGGCAGTCACCCCGGGGGCTCGCATAATACACGAAGAAACTCGTGACTTTTCTTCCCGTTGTGTGTAGCACATTGTGGCGACGGCTTTAATAAAGCTTTTCCATTTTGGTTAAAGTGTCACGTTCCTCTCGGAGACTCGTTCGAGTTTATACACAGGAAACGGCAAGGTCACCGTTGTTTCGTACCTGTTCCTCTCTCGCTCTCTCTCTCTCTCTCTCTCATCATATTCGTGGCTGTATGTAGACACATCTGCATGTGCTCCAATATTATCACCCTTTTGTTACATGAGACGAGTCGACGTTCCGACACGACTCTCACCCGGTGATTTTTATGGAATTTTTGGCTGTCATGTGTCATGTGTATAGAAATTCTAAAACTTATGCTTTTTCGGGAGTTTTCCCCGGAAAACGACGATATGTTATTTGACTAATTGCTGCGAAATTAAAAAAAGTATATATTGATAAGTGCAATATAAATTAGAAAGATGAACCATGCTGCCGGAGATGCTGTGGAAAAAAAAACAGATTTTTTCAAAAACCACTGGCGTTCAGATCTGGATCGTGTAATATCAAAAAAATAAAAAAAAAACGTTATATATAATAGAACGACATTTTTGTATAAAGAATTGTTCGAAACATCAATTGGAAATGTCCAAATCAAAAGCTGTGATTTTCTATGAAAGTGAAATTATTTTTCGAAGAAAAAGTAAATCAATGGAGTAGTTTGAGCTATTTTGTTCATCGATTTTGAAAATGTACTTTTGAGGAAACCTGGATGGCTGGATGGAGTTGGGTGGCTAGATCTTTGTCGATTTTTATCGAATGTCCTTAAAATTTGCAAAATATATTCTGCACATATCATACTTCAAGAAATTATAAAAACCTGGTAATTGATTTTTCAACCTTTCTATCTAGATACAATTCCTTGTCAGGGACCTACATTTCTCGATCTGTATCGAAAGATTTGATGTGCCACAAAACATTCAAACTGAAGGATTTAGTGTTGCGTGAAATATTCATAAAGTTGATGTGCTAGAAAGCTTTAATTCCTATTTATTTCGTAAAAGTACAAAAAAATAATGAGTCGAAGGGGTTGAGAGGTCATTTTCGGATTCAGGACACAATTATTGGTAAACTATCACTTTTATCTACTAGGGACTTCGAAAAAACTTTGTTACTCATGTTATATAGCTATATATATATATATATATATATGTGTGCCGCATTCGTGTGTATATATATATATATATATATATATCTGAAGTGCAAGACAAACTTTTTATCTGTCCATATATATATCTTGACACTAATAAGACTATGTATGTATATAATTCGTATATAAAGAATTCCATCAAGCCGAGACGCAGGAGTGTTTCGAAAGCTTTCCAAAACTTTTTCACGTTGATATAAAATTTGTTGCAGATAGACACTTTTGCTCGTAGCCAACGAAGAGATCTTATCAAAGGGAATGGGAAAAATTTCAAGGTTCATTATTTCCGAGCCATTCGCATATAAAAAATGTATCAAATAAATCTCTACATACTAAATCTTGCATTTTTGCAGAAGAAAATTTGCGGAATAATTACCAGAAATGAGTCAGTGTAGTATTGGAAGTGATACAAGCAGATATTAGGTCAGACAAGTAGAACGAATTGTTGACGTAGCTGAATATTATAATAGCAAAATTTTGGAAAACATTTCAAAAATTGTTTCTTACGTTTATAAGTTTTCTTTTAGTTGAATATTGCATTTTTTTTAAGTACTTTCGACCTTCACCATTGTGAACTGTTCGATGTTTCAATAAAACGTGTTTTTTTTTTGTAAAAGAAATTACTAGAATGTATCACGAGATCCCTAACGACAGTAGACAAGGGGCTGTGGAAAAGGAACAAAAGGTTACTCATGGAAGAAAGTTATACGAGGGTGTTGCAGTTTTATTGGGTAATAAAGGTATGGTGAGCGTTGACGAGAATTTTCCCGAAACAGAGCTTCGCCCTCAATCACTTAGTCGTCCCTGAAATTTCTGGTCACGAACCGGCAAATCGTCAAAGTCTTAGTTTTATTTGTCTCTGTTGTTAATGGCTGATGACAAAATGGCGGACAAATAAAGAAGTGCTAGAAATACTCGAAATATAATTCCAAACATAAAAAAGAAAGACAAAATATGAATAACAAAAAATACTAAATTAATCCGAAGGATGAAATGAAATCATAAAAAAAAGAAAAAAAATCCTCGACGAATAAGAAAAAAATTGTCGAAATTATTTTTTATTCGAATACTTGAATTATAATAAAAGAAAATTGATTTATATCGACATCGAATGAATTTCGAATAAACAGATATTGAAAAATGTATCCTATTACGTTTCTATATGAAAAAATTTTATTAAAAATTTTATTGAAACAAAACAGTTCGGTAGATATTGTAAGGTTACTTTATTGATCTTTCCTAAGACCCAAAGAAGAAAACTAGAAAAAAAATATCATAAAGGAAGAAAAAAACGAGTGATAGTACAAAATATAAAAGTCGCTGCTGCTCAGACCGGAAACGATAAAAGACAATGGAGAGTGTGCCACAGAACCCTTATTCTCTTCGACACTGCCAAACGTTTTTCGCGTCAACACTGTTATCCTTAGAACATATTACACGTAGATATATACATATATCCTGTAATATACCATACAAGCTGAAAGATGCAGTGGGAGGTAATTTTCTGAACCAGATATTTTGCGCAAATTTATGGGTTATTAATTTTATACGAAGTTCTGGCGAGCTCGGAGCAAAGTTCCGTTGGCTCGTTTCTTATAGCTTGGACAAAACCGAATAGACCACGAACGTGTGTGTTTGGCGACCATGTCATACATTCTTCTTTAGTTCAATGTGTTATCCATTATTCTTTTCTACGACGACAGGCAGCCGAGTAGAGTAGAATGATAGAGAGAGACAAACGAATAAAAAAGGTCGTAATTCACAACACTTTTTTCCAGTTGGTTTTTTCATCTCACTCTTACAAAATCGACTGTTTTCGTGACAACTAAATTTCAAATTCCGAATTTACAAAATTGGATATTCGGAATTTTCTAATTTCGAGTTACTGAATTTTATTTCCTGCAGGAAAAGCATTATAAAGTCAATTTTATGTTAAATTCATGATCAAAATAATCATGGCAATGATAATGAATCTAAAATAAAAAACTGGAAAGGTAACTTTACTTGCATCATGTAATTTCTAAATTTGTGTTGGAAATATTTGATTGATAAATTTCTTAATCCGGGGTTATTACCATTAGGTCATTGGGACCAAGGCCAAAACTATGATTTTCAATTAAATTGAGATGCGATTTTTGCAACTGCGACTACTGTGGAACAAATCGTTTCCCGACATTGAGCCTATTCGCTTGACCGAATTGTTCTATTATTAGAATAACGTCAATTAATACCGATTCCTTCAAGAGTATGTGAGCACGCAAAGTTGCCAGAATTATTCAGGCCCAAAAATGGAATTAACTTAGGGTTATACTTAAGCTAGAAATTTGAATTCATTTTTCATAAAATTTAAACTTTGTTCACTAATAATACTAGCCAACATCAAGTGTACGGCTGGAAAGAAACTGGATGTTTTCGATAGATTTTCTCTCGCTGAATACGAATTCACCAAATGGGGTCAAAGACACCGGTGGTGTCTATTGATAGCGTACTTGAGTTTTTAAGTAATAACAATAATATTTCTCATACAGTTTTTATTATTTCATCCATTTATTACGTTATTTTGAATTCGAGATAAAATTTTATATTTTTTCTCAATGTTAATTTATATTGGTTTTTTGTTGTGCTTTTATTTTTCGGGTGGTTTTATATGTGTAATTTCTTAATTACATTATTTCAAATTTAGGTTATAATTTTTATTCCTCTTCTGTAGTTCCAATCGATTTTTAATGGTGTTTGTATTCACGACATGCTATTAATTTAGGCATGGCATTGTTTTGCTGTTATCATACAGTTTTTAATCGTGTAATTCATTTATATCCTGATTTGATATGTTGAGTTGTTGTTATTTAGCTTATGAATTCTAAATATATTTTTGTAATAATATATTTTTTCTTTCTTCGTGTAAATTTATTCTTTTTTTGGTTACATACATCTTCAGTTTATTCTATAAAGTACATTCTATAAATACATTTATTCGGGGCTATTTTTTGCACCCAAAATATTTATTGTACTGGTGATTAACATTGATCAGACATAAATCGTATCGTGCGAGAATTAAACTTATCAATAGAATTGTTTTTCTCTTTTCATTTCTCATATTGTTTAATTTAATTCGTTTTTACTTTGAATTTTTTTCGACAAATGAACTTTTTTATGTTTATCAATTAGTTTGTTTAAACAATTTTTTATTTATAAATATTTTGTATTGTATTATCCACACGGGCGAAGATGTAAGCAAAAACTGCCACGTAATATTGGCTAAGTGAACAAATCAATATAAATTGATCATGATTGTCAAGATGCTGAGGCAAGCGAGCAAGCAAAATACGATCAAAAACGGTTATGTACCAAAAATGTAAATAAAATCAAGGTTGGATCGTCGCGCTCCTCTTCCCCCCTCTTTTTTCGTGTGTCTAGTGAATCGGTATTAAGTAACCGAGCGCAGTTTATGTTAAACCTTTGAATCTTGGTGGGACATGCGTTGTTCCACTTTTTTTTGCAATTTTTTCATTATTTAACTTTATATTATTTATTGTTCGATATTTGTTGCAGTCTTTCGCCGCAACAAATAGCAGATTTTTAGTTTGTACATGGTCCGTAGGCCATTCGTGAATGTTCAAAAAATATGTACATTAATTATTTAATAGCATAAATACCATGTATAAACAAATAGTCGAAACTCGTACTATTTTATGAAAAAAAATGCATTTTCTACTAAACTACTATGAAAATCGGGATGATTCAAAATTTCCAAATTTTCCGTTCTGTGGTTTTTGTTTAAAAAAATAAAGATCTTATCGTTTTTATATTAGATGCAAACTAACGAGAGTATTGACTGAAAATGATCGCTTATTTGCAAATAAATTTTTAGTTCAGAATCGTAATCAGCGACCCCAAAAACTTACGCATGCAAACCTTCAAGTAAATCGTCGGTAAGGAAAAATGTATACCTCAAAAGGTTAAGGCTCGAAAACTGAAAAAATTTCCCTTAACAATTATTTGTGCCTTATGTTGTATTGAATTATTATTATGTTTCCCCATTATTAGAAACAAATATAACAAAGTATTTTTTCAAACATTCCAGATTGAATCTCCTTTTATTACATGCCGCGTCGGAAAAGTAGGTATCATTTTTTGACTAAAATTTTTTAATGAGATGATGGTGTAGTAGATAGTGTACGCGCACGGTAAGTCATGGATAGGTAGGTATGTCAGATCGAATTTCCGTGCAGGCAAGACATTTTTCCGTAGAGATTTATATCAGGAGTGATGAAAATAGTGAAGCATGATCGAACATGATGGAAAACGGATTTATGTAGACGAAAAAAAAATATTTTGTTTAAAAATAAATGAATATTTAGACTGAAACCGATTTTTGTATCCAGCGGCTGGCCAGCGGATCGGAAGATGCTGTCTAGCAGCTGTACAGTTTTACTGTCTAAGCGCTAAATTTCACAAGATTACATATAGCGCTAGCGGCGAGCAAGTTCCACTAGCCGGCCACTAGTCAGTAGTTGAAAAAACTGAATAGCGGGTAGCTCTACACTGAGAAAAGAAATTTGTTGAATCAACAAATCCTGCGGACACGAGGGGTGAAAAAAACATTCAGTTCATGATACAACATAATTCAGTTGCTTCAAATTACAAAAAAAAACAGTGATTCGAACTAAATATTTTGTTTCCCGGACTGAATATTTATTTAAATCAAATAATTATTTTATTGAGTCAACAAATTATTTAAGTCGAAAAATTATTTAATTAAGTCAAATATCTATTTATTTAAATCAACCAATTATTTATTTGATTTAACCCATAGTAACCACACATCTATCGAGGATACATACCAACCACATTAGTGCGATTTGGGGTTTTGCATCGTCAAATTCTTGCATAAATAATCGTAAATCGTTTAATAACTCGAGTTTCTTAGAATAAAAACCCCCAGGAATTCAATGATAATAGTCTCGAATGCAAAAAATAATATTCATATAGTGTAAATACGTCACAATCAAAATAAAAGTTTTTCAAAAAATACGATTTCGGTAGTGTAAATTCGCACTAGTGTGGTTACTACGGGTTAAATAAACAACGCGTATTTATTTTAAACAATTTGATACTCAATATTTTATTTTGATATCCAAATATGAAAATTAAACCTCTTATAACTCGAAAATGTGTATTCTACTAATTTCTCATCAATTATGAGAAATCATGGAGAAATTATGAGAGATCATGGGAGTCATTAGACTCCGATGAATTTTTCACGGGAATGTAACTCGTGGAAGCTATAAACGTTTTCTACCTAATTCTGGATCAGAATCGGTTGAAACGTCTTATCTTACTCGACTTCTGCAATTTATGTCTGTCCCCAGAAGCCAATGCGTATATGTGAGTAGAGCCTCGGCGCTCAGCGCCACGCCGTGGCCGGACCGAGAAGCGACTCAAAAATTCGTTAATTCTTTCGACAACCCATTTAGTTACAATAATGTCAAAACATGTTTACACAACAAAACTTAGTTTGTTGGAATAGTTTAGTATTTTCAATCAATTATTGTATCCATGAGATGATATTATTCAGTTCACACAACTAAAAATTTAGTTGAACGGGACGTACGGATGTTTTTTTTAAGTTTGTTGATTCAATCATATATCTAGTCGACCAAATCCAGATTTAGTTGTTTCAACAGCATTAATTAGTTAAGACAATGTCGTAGCGTGCTGACGCAACTAAACGGATGCAACAAAATATTTTGATTGTTTCAACCACTTAATTTGTTGGTTGAACTACATATGCACTTACATTACATTATTTTTATTGAATTAACCAAATTGTAGCAAACAAAATAAAATTTGTTTATTCAACAAATTTCTTTTCTCGGTGTACGCGGGACAAATTTCTACACGGGACTATCTGAATCTTGGCTCCGAAGCATTTAAATTTTGGATTAGAAAACGTCGCAATTGCATCTTATTTTGCGGCTGGGCTATTTAATGAAGGATATTCATCACGTTTAAAAATGATGATGGCGTTAACGAGTATCATTGGCAGTCAGTGCAAAAATTATACCAATAGCGGCGACGCTCGCCGGGTGCACAGACAAGAGCGGCGCAGCTTCTTATCGACCAAAGAGGCTCGAAAAGTCCGAAGAGATCAGACATCTCACCTAAAAACTATTCAACCGATCTTAACCAAATTTGGCACACAACAAAACAGCATCACTATCTTCGATATGAACCTAAATTTTCCTGGAATTCTGTCAAAAAAAGTATTTTTTTATGTCTAAATATAGGAAAAATTTCATTCAAAATTGCAATTTCTATTTTCAAACCGTATAATTCTTCCAATTTTGTATTTTTTCCATTTCTTTACATTCATATTCAAACTATAAATGTTTAAAATATAAACTTTCAACCGTATTGGTTTCAGATGACAACAACGAGTCTCAGATATCATGCCATCTTCGAAGTCCCCGGTCTATCTGCACCAAAGCCAGTGGGATATGGCGGCCATTTTTAATTGTTTTTTATATTCAAAAATATGCTCTGGTATATCAAAGTACACAGAAATAAATGCCAAAGTTTCAAAAATTTCAAAAAATTCATTCCGTTCCAAAAAAATTTCACAAATTTATTGATTTTTTAGCCTTGTAAAGGGACTTCCCCCCTTAACGCGGTCGTCTAGCGTGAAGGCTGTTTTTTTAATGCTTTTCTGGGATTTTTTTTAACAAACCATTAAAATCAAATAATTTATAAATTGTATATCATTTTTATTAACATTTAAAAAAACTTTGTGAATTTTTTGAAGTCAATGTATTGAATATAATCGGAGATACACCGCTCAACAGGAACACATATAAAAAAGAGGTGCTCCACTGCTGCCATGATTCCGGCCGTTCTGCTTATCTGAAATCAATAAACCAAACGCCATTCCAATTGTGAGATTTGAGGTTCTACATGGAACTAAAATAAAGTCAGAATTGCAAAAAAATATTTTTTTTTACGCTTTAGAAAAAAAATCAATTTTTCGCACTTTTTTTGGGGTCTATTTAGCTGGTAAAAAGAAAACTAACGAAGCAATCTTAATTATTTTAGTTGAATTTGTAGTTATATATGTACTAAAGATGCTGTATAAATTTGAGCAGAATCAATTAACTAGTTTTTGAGATATCATGGCAGCAATTTGAAAAAATCGTGTTTTGAGAAAAACGCGTTTGAAAGTTATTGTATATAATTGCGCGCTCCGTATACCTGCTCCGGTTTATGGCTGTAACTTTTCAGCGGCTTTAAATTTCGAAAAATCCTTTTACCCACGTATTTTACACATGCTTTAGATGTGATTTATGAAAAAAATCGATTTTTTTGACCTGACACACTAGATGACCGCGTTAAAGCCCAAACCCGCGTAGAGCCCAACATATACAAAAGCGCCTACCGCTATACAAAGAAGCATTCACGGTGCTTCAATGGCACGTGAAACCTAATTTATAGTAATTGCACTCAAAATTATATGATTTAAGCTTTATTTTAAGACTCCTTGAAAGAAACTCATCTTTCAGTAAGTCTTAAAATAAAGCTACTAAACTAAATCTCTAAATAAAATAAAGCTCTAAATGACGATCCTACACTGAGAAAAAAATTTAATTGAATGAAAAAAATCAGCATTAACTCAACGAAATCTGTGATTCCATAGTGTCACTGAAATGTATGATTGTTACAATTATATAAAATATTGAAAGAGGTACTGAATTCAACGACAATTTTTTATTTCATAATCAGATGTTGTTCTCCGTATATTTCTCTTTTCTAATACAATACAATGTTTTATTATAAGCAAAGTATCAGTAATCGCTAGAACAACTTCGAGCTATGAATCAAATGTACAATGAATTATATAAATTAAAGATTTCATTAGTGCGGTAATTTAAAAAGTTCATAGTATCGTATACGTACTCAAATCAT
Organism: Rhimphoctona megacephalus; assembly: GCA_963989365.1. Taxonomy (NCBI): domain Eukaryota; kingdom Metazoa; phylum Arthropoda; class Insecta; order Hymenoptera; family Ichneumonidae; genus Rhimphoctona; species Rhimphoctona megacephalus. The sequence goes on from OZ022417.1 coordinate 12,487,468, forward strand.
TTATCGACTTACATAGATCAAATGAATATGTAGTTGATACTATAGTTTCTGCCTTCAACCGGATCGCATAATTAATAGAATAAACTGCTTCTCCAAACTAATGAAATAAAAGTGCGGTTAGTAGAAAAGTTGGTTTAGTTAGTAAGATTGTATGAGCAATCAAATGAATCGTGAATGTGCGTCTATGAAGCCAATATGCAATTGCTTCGATAAATATTGAGATTGAAAGACTCGTGTATGTAATCAATCATTCTTCGACTTACATAGATGAAATGAATATGTAGTTACTACTATACTTTTTGTTTCTGGTAGGACCGCATAATTAAAATAATACATTACTTCTTCAAAGTAATGAAATAACAGCGCTGTTGATAGAAAAGTTGGTTTAGTTGATAAGATTAAATGATTAGTCAGATTAATCGTAAATGTGCGTTCGTTAAACCAATATCGTCACCAATGAAGTGGAATTTCACTTGTATCAAAGTAGATATTTCGTTGAAACAAACCTAAAATATTGATAGGATTGAATTTGAATAATATATATATATATATATATATATATATATATATATATATATATTATTGAAATATAGTTTTAAATATTCGATCAAAGAGCTGAGTAAACTGAAAAACAAACTTTTTGTACCAAATAAAATTTATTTTATTCAAATGAAGAAGTTATTGAGAGGAATATACGCGTAATTGAAGACATTACATTAATTTTGTTCGACTAAAAACGTATGAGTTCAAATCAATTCTTTGTCTATTTTTATACAATTATAATTAATAAAAAATAATAATCTGCAATTAGATGTTCGTTTTTAATCATAGTTAATCATATTTCATCATTTCCACCACAGCTGATATCAATCTTTACGGAAAAACTGTCCAACTTACACGAGGATTCGAACCGCCCTATTCTACCTATCATATGATCTAATCTTAAATAAAAAAATTATACATACGTTGCGAATCCAGTAATAAGTAATCCAATATATGATCCGTGCGACAACGCTTTTTTAAGTTCACTTTCAAAAATTTTTTGAGACCGTTAATAAACCGACAAGTTTTACTGTAAAAAAAAATCGAGCCTAATAAATACCCAGCAAACACCGCTGAGATCAATTTCAAAAATATTACGTAATGAAAAATATAACAGACATATCACATAATTGCTATCACAGAGCCATAACTTTTCCGTTTCAAACATAAATTTGATGAAGTTCATACATCTCATTGATATGTTTCAACTACATCGCAAAAGATGTAAGCTTTATGTAGTCAAGCAGTCCTCCATGCTACCTCCGTCTTTGTGGTGAAGATAACACAGAACATTATGAGCATTACAAAGATGTAACATTAATACTAAAAAAATTACCAGATATTTATTTCCACGATGCGTATAAAATTGTTACAAGCTGACGCGATAAAAATTACAGAACATTGTGATATCACCATCTAGTATGATGAAAAACGTGGCAAATACATAATATTTGTTACATAAATGTTACAAGATATTAATACGTAAAAATCTCGTCACATGAGTACGAGATATTTACATATGTTAAAAACTCGTAAAATTATTACGAAACTACTGATATTTCTAACATGAAAATTAAAATATATTTATTAATAAAAAAATGAATGTTCAACGAAAATTTGTATGAACAATAATTTCTTTTGCTGCAAAATGGAGATGTAAATATCTGACTAGTATAAGAACACTAGTAACAGTGCTGTAAGCATGTTTGAAAATAATTAATTGTTCAGTAGATTGATGCAAAATGTTTTTTTTGTAATTTTCTTGCTTCTACTCATGTTTTCTTTGGACATTAATGGAAAAAAATCTGTTTAAAAATGAGTTCAATATTGCTCCATATTTAGAGGTGACTCTCTTGATGTTTTAATTTTTTTTTATGCTTTAAAAGGGTGTTACCTTTTTTAACTCCCTCGCTCCCTTTCGTGCATGATTTTTTAGATATTGATGAAAAACAAGTTCTGTTAAAAAGTAAGCTCAATGGCTCTATTTTCAGAAGTATTCATTCAACTTTTATTTTTATTTTTTCAACCGCACGATTTAAAAAATTTTTATTTTCGGGCACCTACTAGGTTTTCCTTTAGAGATTGATCGTGTAAAAATTCTGATAATAAAAATTACCTTAATTTGTCAATTTTCACAGGTGTCTGTATGGACTGTGATGTGATTATTTCATGCCATTTTTGAGACCGTTTTATGGGCATCCTCCTACAAAATCTGTTGAAAAATACAAGATTTAAAAAAAAAAATTCATAACAAAATACACCCACATATTTCGTCATTTTTACAACACTAAAAAAATACGTTACTCGAGGGGCGAAGTCTTCGCAGATCTGAAGTAAAAATACCATGGAAAGAATTGATCCATTCGATGATGGGTATTGCAAAAAGAAGCAAGAATGAAAAAAAAATTCCACGATTTTTAACAATGGTTTAAAAATAGAGTTTCAAAAACCTAAACAGAAATCTTAATCCTAGGTTCTTACATAACTTTTTTCTACCTCATCATTCCTACATGGGAACAATCTATCCCCCGGCTATTTTGCGAGCTCATAACTCTGTGTAGAATCAATATTTTTGAGGAACTTTTTATCTGACTAATCGAATGATCCAAGGCTCAATGCAAAAAATATAATTAGTTTCCCCGTAGTTGACGTTTAAATAAAACGTGTATTTTTTTTTCAAATATATCGGTTGTTTCATGAAGTTTAGATATGAAACCATAAAAAAACAATGATAGCAAATCAATTTTAACATTTATTTTACTAAACTGCAAGGGGTGAAGTTACGGTATTTTTACATCTCAATATTTCAAAGCCGAAGCAGGTATCAAATAAAACGCAACACAAACATTTCTGGGAGGAAGCTTTTATTTACTCGTGAAAAACAACAAAATAAATCGCAGGTTGTTGAAAACATTTTTTAAGCAAGCGGTACACATTGTATGTATAAGAGTTCGATACAAGTCGCATCTTGGTAATTCGCAGGAAAGGCAAATATTTTGGAACTTCTGGATGTTTCCCTTCGGGCAGTACGCGCAACGTACCCGTTTGTCAATTTTGCCGAACGACTTTTTTTCCGAATGACGAAGCCTGAAAGGTGAGGAGAACGAAAGTCTATTTCAACGGATATAACAAACCATGATAGCGGCGGCGATGTCTATTTTCACGGTGGGATCTTTCGAGAATAAATTGCAATTACATTCTTTTCCATAGTAATCCGGCATATTATAGTAGAAAACTGATCACTTCCCGTGTGGAAATTCAGTTAGGGCCTTGGCTAGGCCCTGATTATTTTTCCCTTACTCTATTAGGGCCCCAATATAGAAGCCCGAAAGGCCCCTTGCGGGCTAGTCATACTTTGTCAACGAGGGCCCAACCGAGCAAAAACGTCGGGACCTTTAAAGGAATCCCTATTGGAGTCCTAGCAAAAAATAAATGTTAATAAAAATAATTTTTTTATTGTTAGAATTGCATACCTGATCATATTTCATCTTATTTCAGTATTTGCATTACTCCAGATATTAACTTGTGCGGAAACATTTTCTCACCTACACCGGGATTCGATCCGACCTACCTATTGATCTTTAACCCAACGTGCATGCACGCTACCCATTACACTATTATCTATACTGAAAAAAAGGCATAGTGTTAAGAACGGAGGCGTAGTTGGCTCAACTACGCCCTGAGGTTGGATACGGCGAAACCAATGGCGTAGTTGACGCAACCTCCGTGCGTAGTTAAAGGTATTTTGTTGAGCCAACTATGCCCGCAATTTGAAGTAAAACTTTAAATATTCAATGGAACCAAAACATTTTTTGAATAAAATTCAATAAATATTTGAAATAGTATCATCGCATTGCTCGGGAAATGCGGAAAAGTATTTCAGTCAATTGTATCAATCAAGTTTAGATTAAATGAATTGCATTGTGTAATTAAAACGTATAGTGATTGTACCGAACAATTATGATTTTGAAATGACTGTAAGAAATATTTGAAATTTTTTTTTATATACATATTTTTTAGAATATTTTTTATTTGATATTTTTGATTTTGTATTTTGCGACTTTCAATAGTAAATACGATTGATCGATTTTTTACTCTAGTAAGAGCGCCTATCCTGACATAATTAGGTGGCAAAAATTTTCTACATCAGCGTACTTTAATTGTACGATAAAAGGCCTTAGACCTTGTTACTTCGTAAAACAAGGGTTCGGATTTTCTCCACGACCGTCGGTCAGAGTGATCGATATTTAACGATTCAATGTCGAAGCCTTATGCGCACACGGGCGGTGCGACGCTTACGCGAGAGCGCCCCGCCTGTGGCCCTCTAGCAGGTTTCTGCCACACCAGAAATCCAGTCAGGGAATAAGGCTGTCCGGCTACAATATATATAATTCGTGTTAAACAAAACTTATTGTTTGTGTAACAAAATTTTAGTAGCTTTAGCAAAAGGTTTATTTGTTTGAATAATAACAAAAGATTTTATCCAAATTACTACTAGGTAATTAGCTTAATCACAAATTATATTCCGTTGATCTGTGATGTCAATGAATTCAATTCTCGCAGAGAAATTTATTCGATGCTATTATTTTATCGAGTCACGGACAAACCGTATACAACCCAACCTCCGTGTGATTATTTTAAATTCAATCGATTCTGTGATTCAAGTTTTATTTTTTTTCAATGTAACCATTTATTGCGGTTGTATCACATGAAATACACTCAACTCAAATAAATTAAAATTTAGCGGCAAAATCGTGGCGTAGTTGTCTCAACGACATGACTTTCTATGGATCAACCACCTGGTGATTAATTAAACGTAATATGACTATTGTCTCAACGAAATTCGTCCAACCTCATCGCGTAGTTGACAATACTTTAATTTTTTTTTCAGTGTAGTTGAGAAATTTCGGTTCAAAAATGAAATGCATGCTGCAGATACAACATGTACATATTACACAGTATATTTAATCAATCTATAAGTGACAAAGTTCTCAAAGTAAGACAGAAATAGTCACAGTAAACTTAAATTCTATTTAACAATAACAATAATATCAAGTATAAACGATAATGAATTTAATTATTAATAAAAAATACATAGAATAATATTTATTATTATATGATTAATGTAATAATAAATATAATTATGGTTTATATTTTATTATTAATATATAATAATAATGATTATTTATTATTTATTTATTAATAAATAATTATTTCTAATTGTCTATAAATAACTAAACATATTCATGTTGTTGCACCATATAGATGTTGCAAAAATAAGCTTCATTGCTTAAAAAAAAACACGTTTGTTTGTGAATTGAAATGATAAAAGCAGATTCAGATTTTTCGTTCAATCGGAGGAATCCACATCAGTTTTGATATCAAGAGACGCGGTAGCGGCTCGACGCCAAGTATTAAAAGAAAAAGCCAGCGCGAGCTCTGCCGTACTCTTATCAAGAGACGCGGTAGCGGCTCGACGCCAAGTATTAAAAGAAAAAGCCAGCGCGAGCTCTGCCGCACTCTTATATACGCGAATATGCCGGTTTTGTGACGACATAGCGTTTTTAAATCGCTCTAGCTGACGAACCGTTTGAGTAAACAATCTGAATATTGGTGATGAATTTTTTTCGATTTTTCTCTTTCTATTGGTCTTTGTTGTAAGTAGATCCGTCCAGCCAATCTTGAGATATGATAATTTAGTGCATTAAAATCGAACGTTTTGGGAACATTTCATTTCTTGGAGACAGAGAGGCGTAAGTGAAGCTTGTTTACATTGGACTTCCGTCCTTTGCGGGACTGGTATACATTTTTCTACTCTGACGTCACGCACTACGCTGAACGAGACTACCCCCTCTCTTCACGGTCCACTGAGCGAGTGAGACAGTAAATCGTGCGTCTCTCTCCCTCTACCGCTTACGCGCCTCGCGCTGTCTCTCCATCTACCGCTTTCGCTGTCCCGCTTCCTCTACCGCTTTCTTGCCTATTTACATCTATATATTATAAATTTCCATTATATATACCACTATTGTTGAAACGTTGGTAAATATCACGTTTTTCAAAAAGAAGTGAAATCCATGGGAAATTTGAAAAGTAAAAAAGAACGCCAAGTATTAAAAGTAACACCTTCAGTTATTATCGACCAATGTCCTTGTTAATGAATTCAAAAAAATGACAAAATATCAAAATCACAATTTTTTAATGTAGCCAAGAAACGTTGGTACAAAAACTTGGCGTGCATGTTTAAGAAAAAAAAGTTTGGTGAAGAAACTTAGGAACATTTTTTCTTAACCATGCACGCCAAGTTTTTGTGCCATCGTTTCTTAGCTACATTAAAAAATTGTGATTTTGATATTTTTTCTTTTTTTTAAATTCATTAACAAGGACATTGATTGCACAGGCACACAAAAAAAAAAGTTGGTTGTGCTGCGGATACGACTATACTTTTCCTACGTATTTTGAGCTGCTGAATCGATATTCGAGGTTAAAATTGAGATCCTGTGTACCATTTTTTTAATAACCTCAAAAAATGATGTAAATAGGCCATTATTCTCGTTTAGCGCCAACTAGATCGCTGTGGGAGGGTCCGGTAGCTTCATTATACTTAGATATTTACATATTCACATCAGGTCATAAGTATCAATACTGTAGGAACCAAAAACCACGGATCCAAGACCTGCAGAACCCGTATATTTGGCGAAAATTACGAAAAAAACGCATTTTTAAACGCCAACACGTTAAAAATACTTCTAAGACTTATATATCTGTAAATTTTTTCACCGACCTATTTTATACTTTTGAAAGCTAATATTACTCCACCGACAACACTCCAAAATATCTGGGACCGCTTAAAAATGTCTATCGCCTTCTGCTATAACGCACCTTTTTTTCTTTAAACGACCTATTTAACGGATTTCTTTTGCGTTTTATGCCTTTCCTGGATGTTTCCCTCTTCAACATCCAACAAAAATCTGCCATCATATTAATATCCCAACGTCCCTGATATCGATGTTCCATTTCTTTGAGATCTTAATGGAAACGCTCTCCCTGTTCTTTACTGTAGGCGCCAAGGTTTTTAGGAAATGCATCCAGGTGGAAATGTAGGAAGTGCAATTTAAGATTCATCAAGCAACCTTGTTTACCGTAGTTGATGACCATTTCCCTGACGATTTCTTCATAATTCGGGCTTTTGTTATTGCCTAAGAAGTTCTCAACGACTTCTTTGAAACTGCACCACGCGGCTCTCTCTGAGTTGTACATTGTCGTGACAAATACTTCATCTCTCAACATCTTTCTGATTTGTGGCCCATCGAAAATCCCCTCTTTCAACTTAGCATCCGAAATGTGCGGGAATTGCTGTTGTAAATAAATGAAACAATCTCCCTCTTTGTTCAAAGATTTCACGAACTGCTTCATCAACCCAAGTTTAATATGCAAAGGGGGTAGCAAGATTCTATTGGGTTCTACTAAAGGTTTTTGGATGATGTTGAGTGCTCCAGGATTCAGATTTGTTCTATTGGGCCATACTTTGTCCGTGTAATGGTTTTTCCGATCCCTGCTATCCCATAGACATAAGAAGCAGGGATTTTCGTAAAGCCGGACTGCTGGCCCAATATCATAGACAGTATTTTTAAATCGCCACAGATCTGCCACTTATGTTCGACGTAATTGATCTTCTCTAGAACCTTCTGAATGTTTTCGTAACTTTTTTTTAGCACCACTGAATGGGCTAGCGGTATCGGGGCATAAAAGTTGCCTATGCGAAGCAAAACTCCTTTGAGACTCCGCTTCGATGAATCAAGGAACAGTCTCCATTCGTCTGCCTTATAAGATTGAGGCTTCAGTTCATTGATCAATCCTTCTACATCGTTGCAGTATACCAGTTCTTCCTCCTGAGAGTAATATTCTCGAAACTTCTTCTCTCTATCCCGATATACTGCAACTTTAGTGCCCTTGGCTAACAGATTTTTTTTTCTTAGCGAAGAAGCTAGATATTCTGCGCTATCTTTCGGCAACTCTAGATCTGTAATTAAATCGTTCAATTCCTGCTGCGTGTAAGATACAGGGATTTTTTGTTTTTTTATGCCCAGGCATGACATACTCTTCATCATCTTCCTCTTCAGATTCGATGTCCTCTCTCTCTCATTCTCCTTATCTATATCTGATGCTTCTTGATCTGTATTTGACAGATTCGAAGCCACATCTACTTTATCTAAGGATATCGCATGCCTGCTGTTACTTTCCTTTAATGATGATGATCTTCGCTCGATAAAGAGTATGGAATACGACTGGGAATATTGGGATAAATGATAAGTGATCAGTACTTCAGTACTCCTTCCTGAGAGGAGTATTTTTTTTTAACCTAGCTTAGGACTGGAATTCGAATCCAGACCTCGGCATTTCGTGCCAACTGTTCTTCCGTTATGCGGACAAAAACTCCAAGTTCCCACTACTACAACGGGCGCTGCGATGATGACAACTGCCCCGAAAGGGGATGTGTAGAATGATTCACTTTACGGTCTGTTGTAGTATCGAAGCCAGCGAAGGCGCGCTGTTATGCGGGGGAGCGTTAGGGTATGAGGATGAAGCCATAGTATGTCCGGCGACGAGTTGACATTGTCCTCGTCAAAGCCGGAAAGCCCTCATTCTTAGACCTAGGGAGGTATGAGAGTTATCACCCCCAAGATGGCGGACTCACCTGTGATCGGAACAGGATCCCTAATGCGCGGGTTCTACATTATTCATGGCTAATTCAAATTCAAATCACCTCCAAATGCATATATGTAACCAAAACGTAGATGCATTTTGTTATATTTGTGCCCGATTCACGTCGGTGAAAAACCGTCGAAATCTGAGAGACGAGATACGGTTGATCTATGAAAATTGTTTCGGAATCGAGATCGAAGGTAAAGAAACCACTTGGGTACCACACAAGATTTGTAGTACTTGTAATCTTATATTTTTCCGTTGGAATAAAGATAAAAATCCCACACATTTGAAATTCGCAGAACCAGCACGTTAGAAAAAACCACAAGATGAGAGGGACTGCTACTTTTGTACAATCGAAATAACCCCCAATTACGCGATATCACTTATCCCAATGTTCCCAGTCTTAAGTACCCCATACTCTTCAACAAAGGAAGATCATCGCTAGAGCGAAGTGGTAGTAGGCCTTCGATATCCTTGGAAATAATGGATATAGATTCAGATCATTTAAATACAGATGAAGAAGCATCAGATATAGATAAGGAGAATGAGAGAGATGACATCTGAAGAGGAAGATGATGAAGAGTATGTCATGCCTGGGCATAAAAAAAACGAAAAATCCCTGTATCTTACACGCAGCAGGAATTGAACGATTTAATTACAGATCTAGAGTTGCCGAAAGATAGCGCAGAATATCTAGCTTCTTCGCTAAGAAAACAAAATCTGTTAGCCAAGGGCACTAAAGTTGCAGTATATCGGGATAGAGAGAAGAAGTTTCGAGAATATTACTCTCAGGAGAAAGAACTGGTATACTGCAACGATGTAGAAGGATTGATCAATGAACTGAAGCCTCAATCTTATAAGGCAGACGAATGGAGACTGTTCCTTGATTCATCGAAGCGGAGTCTCAAAGGAGTTTTGCTTCACATAGGCAACTTTTATGCCCCGATACCGCTAGCCCATTCAGTGGTGCTAAAAGAAAGTTACGAAAACATTCAGAAGGTTCTAGAGAAGATCAATTACGTCGAACATAAGTGGCAGATCGGTAGCGATTTAAAAATACTATCTATGATATTGGGCGAGCAGTCCGGCTTTACGAAAAATCCCTGCTTCTTATGTCCGTGGGATAGCAGGGATCGGAAAAACCATTACACGGACAAAGTATGGCCCAATAGAACAAATCTGAATCCTGGAGCACTCAACATCATCCAAAAACCTTTAGTAGAACCCAATAGAATCTTGCTACCCCCTTTGCATATTAAACTTGGGTTGATGAAGCAGTTCGTGAAATCTTTGAATAAAGAGGGAGATTGTTTCATTTATTTACAACAGCAATTCCCGAACATTTCGGATGCTAAGTTGAAAGAGGGGATTTTCGATGGGCCACAAATCAGAAAGATGTTGAGAGATGAAGTATTTGTCACGACAATGAATAACTCACAGAGAGCCGCGTGGTGCAGTTTCAAAGAAGTCGTTGAGAACTTCTTAGGCAATAAAAAAAGCCCGAATTACGAAGAAATCGTCAGGGAAATGGTCATCAACTACGGTAAACAAGGTTGTTTGATGAATCTTAAATTGGACTTCCTACATTCCCACCTGGATGCATTTCCTAAAAACCTTGGCGCCTACAGTAAAGAACAGGGAGAACGTTTCCATCAAGATCTCAAAAAAATGGAACATCGATATCAGGGACGTTGGGATATTAATATGATGGCAGATTTCTGTTGGATGTTGAAGAAGGAAACATCAAGAAAAGGCACAAAACGCAAAAGAAATCCATTAAATAGGTCGTTTGAAGAAAAAAAGGCGCGTTATAGCAGAAGGCGATAGACATTTTTAAGCGGTCCCAGATATTTTGGAATGTGGCCGGTGGAGTAATATCAGCTTTCAAAAGTATAAAGTAGGTCGGTGAAAAAATTTACAGATATATAAGTCTTAGAAGAATTTTTAACGTGTTGGCGTTAAAAAATGCATTTTTTTTTGTAATTTTCGCCAAATATACGGGTTCTGCAGGTTCTAGATCCGTGCTTTTTGGTTCCTACAGTGTTGATACTTATGACCTGATGTGAATATGTAAATATCTAAATATAATGAAGCCAACGGACCCTCTCAAAGCGATCTAGCGGGCGCTAAACGAGAATAATGACCTATTTACATCATGTTTTGAGGTTATCAAAAAAATTGTACACTGGATCTCAATTTTAACCTCGAATATCGATTCAGCAGCTCAAAATACATAGTAAAAGTATAGTCGTATCCGCCGCACAACCAACTTTTTTTTCTGTGTGCCTGTGTTGATAATAACTGAAGGTGCTACTTTTAATACTTGGCGTTCTTTTTTACTTTTCAAAAGTATTTTTCCACATTAAATATTACAATTTATTTTAATGAGAGCTACTGTGATGAAGACGGACTAGATCTTCAAAAATTTAACTCAGACGCATCATGTTTTAATAATGTTGGCAACCCTGACATTTCCCGATCGGATTCTGGCCTGGCAGTATTAGAGCGATAAACTTAAGGCTACCTTGATAATGCCCGTCCGGGCCCTTAATATGTTTCCTCACTGAAACCTTTTCTTGTAAACTCAACCAGCTCTGTTAATCCCCTTGTAGGGCCTTGTTTGGCTGTGGCGTCGAAGTCCCTAGTAGGGAATCCATATTTCGACCCTTACGGGTCCCAAATTTATTTCGAGCTGCCTTAATAATTTTCCACACGGGTTTATCCCAACGCGACTGCTGAATACTATTTGGCGTAAGAATACAATATATAATTGTGTAATCGAGTAAATATAACCTTAAACTATCGATCGGTATCGTCTGCGACCACGGGGTAGTTTCGATACAATTACGCCACGCATCGTGAAAATAGATATAAATGGACATATATCAGTGTTAAATATATGTCTAACTAAATCTGACAAACCATGATGGCTGCCGCGAGTTTTCTCTGTACCCCTGTGGCTTCACCCTCCTCGTCTAAAAGTGTACTTTAGGCTCCGTCTATGTATTTCCTACGTCCATGGCCCTTCTCGCACACACTCAAATACATCTCAAGTACACAAGGCTGTCATCTACCACTATACTTTGCCATACGCCATGGAGGCGCTCGAGAACACGCGTTTTTCAATTGACAAGGCGGTCAGAAACGGTTACGCTTTACACAAGCTCTCATACGGATACTTTTTGAACACACAAGACATATTTATGTCGAAAAAAAGTCAATTTTCTGACTCCGTTCCTACATGGAGACAAATTGACCCCAAATCGATTTTTAAACGACTGTAGCGTTAAAACCAGAGAGTATAAAATATTGCCATTTGGTATACGAACCAGAAAGGGTTCAACTTAAATTATTCCCCCCTTGGAAACCCCTAAAATCGACGAGAAACAAAAACACCAACCACAAGTCGATTTTGGCCTGGGTCAATTTGTCCCCGTGCGAGAACCCAGGGTTAAGAATTAAGGTAATTTATTAACGGGACTTTTATTTTAGCATTACTGTAAGAAAAAAGGTTAGGTAGCACGAAAATTATTTATAACTATTTTTCAACAGAATTTGTCTTTCATCAATATCGAAGGAAAACACGAGAGGAAGCAAGGAAGTTTAAAAAAAGGTGTTTTTAAATAGAAAACATTTCTAAACAATTAAAACATTAATAAAAGTCGAAAGAGTTGCCTCTAAATATTGAGCAATTGAGCTCATTTCTTAGCAGAGTTTTTTTCATCAATATTGAAAGAAAACACGAGAGGAAGCAAAAAAGTTAAAAAAAGGTGTTTTTAAATAGAAAACATTTCTTAATAATTAAAATATCAGTAAAAGTGGAAAGAATTGCCTTTAAATATTGAGTAATTGAGCTTATTTTTTGCCAGGGTTTTTTTCATCAATATTTAAAAAAAATATGAGTAGGCGCAAGAAAATGAAAAATATATATATATTTTGCATCAATCTAAAGAACAATTAATAATTTTCAAACATGTTTACAGCAGTTAATAGTGTTCTTATGCTAGTCAGATATGCACATCTCCGTTTTGCAGCAAATTAAATTTTTGTTCATACAAATTTTCGTTGAATATTCATTTTTTTATTAATTAACATTTTAATTTTCATATTAGAAATATCAGCCGTTCCAATGAATACTACTTTTACAATGCATGTCCTGAATCAAATAGTCGAATTTTTCAGTTTTCCACTGATATAAAAAATTTCACTTTTTTCGGGGATGAAGGGGGTGTTCCGCTTTGTCCGGGTGTTCCACTTTGCCTGGCCTTCCCCTACACATATATTCATATAGAGACCATACGCTAAAAATACAGACATAACGTAAGCAGCATACGGGAAATAATACTGCGCATGGAAAAAATGATCTGTAAAAATTAATGGTCGATATTTAAAAATTACTGAAACTAAAACAAAATATACAATTGAAAATTGTAAATTGGTCGTTTTACAGTGTGTTCCACTACAAAATAATGGATTTAATGTGTTTTTTACTTTCTGATCTATTATTAATGCTGATCGAAACTGTAAAAAACTGAATGTTCACAGGAAAATATGACATAGCAGAAATTACAAATAAAAACGAGGAATCCCACTGTGTATGAAATGTAAAATTTATAGGGGGATAAATTCAGTTTATTATTTCGTGTGCTTTTTACAATTTCACACTGTAAAAACGCGGTGAATGTAGCGTGTACTTTTTACTGTTCGACACTGTAAAAATTCGTTTGATGGGCATGCGTTATGTCACTTACGGTATTAGTATTTTCCACCACAGGGACTTGCAGATTTTGTTTAAAGTTTCATGAAAAATTGATGTTTATGCATCCGGAAGACGCTACTAATGTGCAAAACTGTAAAGTTTCATGAAAATCTCAGTAAAAACTACAATTCAATTTCTCCTGCGCAGTAAAAATATTAAACGAACAAATATATCTGTATATAATCAAATTATATTATCTATGCCGCGTATCTTCTTGTTTTGAATGATTTTTTTTATTGATCTACAAACGTTTGATTTAAAAATGTCACAAGTGAACAGACAATATGATAAAGCTCACAAGAGACTACTATTGCCAGCTATTAAACATCAACAATAACACCATAAGAGAGATCATAAACACAAGCACCGAGATAAGGCAAGCCTTAAACTCAGGGTACATCCAACCACAGACTTTCACCTACCTAGATAAAATAGGAGTGATACAAAAGGCGTTGAATATACCTACTATTTACCATCGCAGTAAGCACAAAGCGAATAAGGCGATTCCAATCGAGCAATATTTGAGGAATGACAACGAGCTAAAATACTCAATATCGATCCCAAAGATAGATTCACTTGACTTCCATCGTTTACACCAGAAGTACTGGTGGCTAAGATAAAATGCTGAACACATGTTGGAGCTTAGAAGAAGAAAAGCTCTAATAGAAGAAGAAAACAAACGACGAACAAGGCGAAATCGCTTCTAACAAAAAGAAAAAGACTATTTTTCATACCTATGGTACACTTGTATATATGTATATAGTTCTCTAGCCTTAAGTTAGTCATAAACATATGCAGAAAGCTTTAGTGGTTTCTTTTTATTCATTAATCTTTTTTCCACAAAAATACATCCCGAAACAAATTGGACAAAAACTAAAACATAGTCCACACATACATGACGATACACAAATAGTAAAACCAAATATAATTTACAATGAAAATAAAAATACGAGACGCTGCAAACAACAGCCACGTATTGTGCCAAAATAGTTTAAAAAACTTATAATAATTTAAGGTTTTTGTTATTTTGTTTATTTCTATCTAAATATAAGAAATGTTATGTGCAAATAAATAAACATTAAAAAATAACAATATGATTCAACAAAAACAATATGATACAAATATTTGCTACTAAATTCTGGGGTAGAATTAGCTGGAACGATGAAATTGATGCGATTCTCGAAATTTATATCCTTTGTAGGAGTGTGCATATGTGAGAAAGACTTGGCGCTCTTCGCCACGTAGTGGTTGAATAAAGAAACTCGTTCGTTAGGTCCAATGGGATTCAAAATAGGAGTAAAATCTAATTTAACTCGATAGGTAGGAGTATCAAGTTCTATGTAGACCTTGGGTGACATCTTTAAGCTGATAGTAGGACTTGCAACATCAAGTAATCTCGAATAAGGTTAGTGGGAACTAAATTTCGACGCGGGTAATCTTTTAATAAGTTACGGGGTTGGGCTTTAATGCTAAATATCACAAGCACATTTAGACATTAAGGGCGGGGTAACATTAATTCGTGCAAGAAAAGGCACATTTTTGTGAATTTTTTTTGACGACACAGTTAAAATCTATTTATTAAAACCAATGGTACATTAAAGTATAACATTCGAAGAATATTGTGTAAAATTTTCATGAAGAAATATTAAAAAATACGGCAATGGCAGCAATTATTCGGAAGCGTCTCGGGAAAAAGTAGAATTGCGGTGCCCCTCATAACTCGGTGCTGGATCATCTGAAATTGAAAAATCAAAGTCCTTTCATTAGATAATCGCTTTCCCCAGGTAACGCTGGGAGGGTTTTTCGAAATTTCAATTTTTCACTTTTTGGGAATACTTTGAAGTGAAAAACGCAATTTTTGCGAAAAAAATCGGCTAATTTGTTATTGTAAAATAAAAAATATTAACAAATTTGAAAAAAAACTCTCCAGCGTTACCTCGTAAATTATGTACAGAAATAGTGTTCATAATTTCAAAAGGATCGGTGCAGTAGTTTTGAAGTTATGAGGGGCACCGACTTTGAAAACGTGAGTTGTGGGAAAAACGCGGCAGGTGTTTTCTGATGCGCTGACGTGAGTCATGTATGAGGCGCGGTTGCTTAAACCACTGTATCTTCGTTAGTTTTGCTCCGATTCATCTCAAATTTTCACACAATATTCTTGAAAGGTTCTCCATTCAGAAAATCAAATAAAAAAATGCAAAAAAGTTTAAAAACGTTACCCCGCCCTTAAGGATGATGCATTTTTTATATTTAGCAGCATGTACAAGCCGGTGTAACCCGTGCATATGCAAGGTCACGCATCACAACAAAGAGACGTTGACAGTAGTTCATTGGCATTTTACTTGAAAGTACAAGGTTTAAGCTCTCTTTTGACTTATTCAAAGCTCCTAGCACGTCGGGTTTGTACGCTATAAGTTCTCAAAGAAGGCCTAAAATACGATTTCATAAGAGTATGACCAGAATTTTTGAAAATAGCTGCCGTGATACGGAATTTTAGTAACCACATTCGAGTTAAAAGCGCGAAAAAATCTATCGTAAATACCTAGTTACTTCCCCGTCGCAGAAAATAGTTAAAATATGTTGCGTAGTGTAATTTTAAGAATTTCGTTTTGTCCCTTCGTTCCTGTGATTTTTACGATAATTTTTCAAATATAATCATGTTAGTGTGAAGTTGTACAAAACGTTGAGAATGTTCGCTTGAAAATAGTTGGCCATAAAATTAACGCAATGTTTAATCCGTCTCAGGAACGTTTTTTTTTCATGAGAATGTGTTGGCTCGTACATCAATTCAGGATATGCATGTATAGTTAAGTATGGTCTGGTAGGGTTTGTGTAGTGAGGCATATCGGCTCACATCGGTTAACGAGCAACCCTTAAAAAGGGTGGCTGTCCTAGTGCTCGGAGTACTCTGTCGCGACGAGGGTGTTCATAAACCGTGTATAGTGAAGTCTTTTCGATTTCCCTCTTGGTCCATCCTTATCGGCGAACCTAGCTCTGGGGGACCATTACGCAAGTGAGTTAGCTGGTATAAGTATTAAATGACCACCTACCTTTTTTCTTGCTCCGTGGTATCGAGAAGATACCCTGCGATTGCTGCAAATCAGATGAAATAGGAGCGTTCGAAAATAAAAATATCGTGGGTTTGAACCATTTAGAAGCATTTACGAAAAAAAATATCTTCGATCTTTTCTCAAGACATGAAAATTGTAATAAAACAATTAGGATCAATATTTTGAGGGGGATTTCTCGATAAAATCATTCCTGGATAGTTTAATTGTCGCCTGAGGGTTTCTGTGCGGTGATAAGAAGATTTAAATAGTAAGCTGTTTCCTGAAGTTGATTTTAAATGTTCATTATACAAATATTTCTCATTCAAAACTAATAATGATAACATAATTTGTATCATTCAATTATGGAAATCTAAATCCCTAATTTATCCGGCTATTAAAAAAAAATTTACAAACGTTTGCGCCTCTATATTCACGGAGAGAATTTTATACGAAAAATTACTATGTTCGCATTGCGGCGTGGTATCATGTCGACCATTGTGAAGAAATTTACTGTGTTTTTCTATTCAAAACATAGTAAATTTTGCTCAAAAGCGACGACATGGTTCCACGACGCAATGTGAACATAGTAATTTTTCGTGTAAAATTCTCTCCGTGTTCAAAATGCATTTTGCATCGCATAAGCGCTTTAGCATATCAAAAATTGACATATTTTCCCAAGTTGTTGAGTCATGGAAAACTGCAAAATAATCCGTTTCAACGACCAGCTTTTGATTTTCGGAAAATATTTTGGTGGACTAAGAGCATTGAGCTGATTCCAATATTCTCAGTCCACTACATCGGCTAGGAGTCACAGCATTTTTTCAATGTTTTCAGCTATTGTAACAAAAATACAAAATTTTGCCAACGTTCCTGAAGTTCATCGCTATATGGGAATCCTTTAGCGAGAACCATGAAGATATTGTCGAAGCTTTAGTCCGAAAATGAGTCGCTGGAGGGCATACGGTCAATTGTTCGACATCCGGGCGTCTTTTCAGGGTTAATCGATTCGACCATAACATGGAAATTCTCGTTTCTGGATCCATCGAGTTAAACATACGAAGTTATATTGTTGGAAGGGTTGGAAAACAGTTTGTATTATCATCTAATGACTATGCAATCTGCATAGTCGAGCGAAAACTGTAGTACTGATACCCTGGAGAATAGGAGAACTGTATGCGAAGAGTATAAGCGGGACAAACTGTTGGGACACGATTAGCCCATCTCTCTCTTACTATAAAGCTATATGTATCGAGGTATATCCTTTATTTCGAGGTAATGTCGCGTGATAACGATCCTACCGTCATGTCCCATAGCCAAACACATATAGACGTGCCCGTAGGTACAGCCACCCTCGTTTCAACCCTTTATCGTTTCTCCTTCTCTCGCTCCCTCTCTTTTTCGCGCTGGGTCTCTTTTGGATAGCTCCCTCTCGGTGCACGATTAATGCAACGAGCATCACTTTCTCTGGGTGGCGCCCTCCAGTGGCATCAGAGTGCACACCGATACCAACTGCTTTTTCCTTCTTTGTCCCTCTTTTACTCTCTTTCTCTCTCTTCCTCCCTCCCCCCACCCTCTCTCTCTCTCTCTCTCTCTTTCTCGTCACTCAAACCAAAGCCTGAAGC
The DNA here is from genome assembly GCA_963989365.1 of Rhimphoctona megacephalus. Taxonomy (NCBI): domain Eukaryota; kingdom Metazoa; phylum Arthropoda; class Insecta; order Hymenoptera; family Ichneumonidae; genus Rhimphoctona; species Rhimphoctona megacephalus. Next base: position 12,505,647 of record OZ022417.1, read on the forward strand.
CATTTCATTTGCATTCTCGAGTGGCCTCTCGAGCACGAACACACGCACTATTACACTTTCTATTACTACACAGTGTCCATACATACTATAGTTATTATACGTACATATCAAGTACCTAACTCCCGTTTTCAGCTATTCTATCAGAATTCATACATATAAATCCATATATGTCTACCATACATTTACATAGAAGGATATATAAATATATATTTGTACACATTTATATGTTATCCTCGTTGATGGAGGGACACCGATGTAAGGTTATGCGAGCTTGTTATGACTAACGAGACTCAGGAAGACTTCATCGCAATGTCGTTAGCCCTTTATATCGTTAAAAAGAACCTTCTAGATTCCTCAAGGGAAATCGTTGTAACGCTTTGAATTCTTAGATTCTTATCGCATCTTCGGTGTGGGCGTTCTAAAAACCTTGATTTCTGACTAATTTTTAAAATATGCTATTTTTGACAACTACGAAAAATACCTTCGAATTTATATATCTCTTTCTACTTTTAACGATTGAGGGAAAGAGAGAGAGAGACAGCGAAAAGCATTTGCAGGATGAGGAGCTTGAAATCTCCATTTATGGCAATATTTGAATTTTTTAATATCAGGCTGAATTTTCTCCGAAGAACTTGTTTAGTTTAATTTTTTTCCTAGTTATCAGAGTTCTTGCTTTTTTTCAATTTGTGTACATTTCTTATTTACGAGGATGTTTTTTTTGTTTTACGTTAGTTTTTGGGGTGTTTTCCCTTCGGAGTAATATTTTAAGCTTATAGATTTAGCGCATTTTGTGATTGCAAAACAGGGGAGAATTTATGGTGTATTAGTGTCAGTCAGTATCGTGGAAAAACGATTTTTATCGACCACCACAATCCACAACCCTCGGAGACTTTGGGGCATCATTAAGCTGTGGTGTTGCTTGTAGCTTTTCTCTCACTTCCTACGAGATCTCCGAGGTACTATTGTGAGAGACTGCGATATCTGGAGAAATGAGCCCCTTCACTGATGTCGTCAATCCCATTTGGGTTTTCCACCCTTCGTTCATTCATTCCCTATGTTTATCGATCCCTGACAAACAAAAGGGCGCAACCCTTCTTATTGAATGCACAAAGTTATGCGAGTTAGGCGCTTCTGTTTTGGAAACATTCGATATATAGGGTGTCCAAAAAGTTGTTGGAAAAAAACTTAAAAAAAATGATTGTTTCAAGTACAAATAAAGAAAGAACTTACGATTTCTGTATTTATATTCATAGCTTAAAAACGTTCATGTAGACATTGAAAAATATAGATTAATATCAGCCAGTTATTAAAAAGTTTCAACCAAAACATCGAAGATGCAAATTTCGAAGAATTTGAAAACAAATTTTCCTGAGTTCAAGACAATATAATCCTCATCTGATTTTTTATAATGAGCCTCAGAATCTTTGGTTAGAGTTCTTATCGTTATGGACACCTTGTATATATAATATTTCCTGTTCCAATTCTCTTTTTCCCATTGGGCATATACAATGGGGATTCCGTGAAGGCGACAATAAAATTATTCCCTTCGGGAGTATCTCTATTAGTATTGTTACGGTTCCGAAACAAAAGAAAAATGTGAAAGGAACTGGCGCGCACTACTCTTCATTGTGCACACACACGTTCCTTTTTTATTTCCGTTTTGATCATCATATTCTCCATTCTTACTCCTCTCTCCGTATTTTTGGCTCTTTTCCCCAATTTTTTATTATATTATCTGCACGTAGGCATAATGCTAATTTAACGTGATTTTCAACATTATCAATAATTACGACGTCTCGGTATCGTTTATTCCCAGCCATTTCTTTCAACGTCTCGAGATTTTATTTAAGAAATATTTTCATGGAAATAATCATAATTCCGGAAATAAATCTCTATGAAAATGATGTTTCTCAATTTTTCACGAATATTTTATCACGCTCTGTATCATTCAAATAGTTCATTATTGTGGTAGTAGGGGGCAAAAGGTGCTTCATATGTAATACTTTTTTTTTGTTACCATTATGACGTTTTATTGAGGTCATACGAGCGTATCAAGAACGGGATGAGAGAAAAGAGAGAGAGAGAGCACGGTTCAACCATACGTGAATAATGTTCTGCTATCAGATTAGCCGATGGCGTGCGTGACGACGATGCCCTGGTTTTCTTATTATCTATGTGGAGCGCATCATGCTCTCACAGAACGTGGTATCCTTGATATACGATAACATGACGACGAATATGTAGTTATTTTACGTCAGCTCGGTCAGTTTCTCCGAAACCACATTTTATCAACATTCGTGTCATTAAAACGAACTTTCTTTTGACATAATTATTTTAATGTGCTTGCACGGAAGAACATACAAGATTTATTTGTCGAACTATTCTGGAACTACTTTAAAATATGATTTACATAGATTTTTGTCGAAGTTGATTCGAGTACAGAGTAGGAAAAAGCTGTAAATTCCGTAAATGTAAAATCACAGGTTTGTTTCATTCGAAATCAATAGAATTTTGTTATGGTTATTGTATGTGCACATATTTATTATTTTTCATCAATTATTTATTTGTGTATCAGCGGTTCCAAGCTTTCCCTCAAAAAACAGATATTGGCAAAATTTTAACCAATCATTTCCGTGTTCTTTCATTTTGTAAGATTTCTGAATAAAATAAAACTGAGTGCAAAGTCAACTTTCACTTAAATTACGTATTTTAATAAAAAAAAGTTCGAGCCGGACAAGTACTCTGTACGTATCCGCTCATCGTACGATGCTAAACTTTTATCAGTTACCAATCAAATTATACTATAATATACTTTAGAATCGTGGGGAAATTTATTATGTTACCTAGATGATTGGAATATATTTCAACATTTTTTGGAGCTTTTATAAAATATTAATAAACTCCGCATAATTGGCCATATGTGCTTTAGCAGATCTCTATTTATTTAGTAACTTTTTGTAAAGTTCGAACTTCACTTTTTATGGGGATTGAATTGCCGTTTTTTTTGTCGATTCGAATTCATTTGATAATTTGGAGGTTTTCAAAATTTTTTAAGGGCTTGATAATTTTTAGGAGGATTGAATTTATTTCGGAACTTCTTGCAGCCTGAAACACCTTTGGGTGAATAAAATAAATGAGATTATTTTTTTAGAGCCCTGCGAGATGTACTTGTCTCAACCTTTTTACAGCACGCATGCGTGCTGTTTTTTCGGTATTTATTTGTCTACTTTTTATAAAGCATAGAATACTTCTTACTTGATCGTATCGAAATAATGGTGGAATGTACAGCATTTTAATTAGCTACAACCATTTGAAAAATGTATAGACTGAGTACCGTTTGCATCTCTGCTCGCCATACAATGGTAAACTTTCATCCAATTAAATATTTCCAATCAAACTATAATTCAGAATCGCAAACCAATTTTTATTGGTATCACACGTTAACGGTGTAATTTCGTCAAAGCGTTTTTTTATAGAATCATTGAAAATTCGGAGGACAAATTCAATACACTATTATGTGATCACGTGTAACATTTTTAAAGAATTCACAGTGTTAACGCCACGATTAATTCCCACAGAGAGGGGGAAAAAATCGAGAATCAACAATGAGATAGTGCCGCAGACGAGTCGGACATGAATGGAAATTGAGTGAATATAACCCACGAAGCTTCCAGGAACGTTGACAAAGATTCCGAAGAAAAGGGGGGTTATTAGGGATATCAATAAAAATGCGGATATTAGGAAAATATAACATAAAAAAAATTGTCAATATATTAAATACGGCGTTAGGCTTATTCGTACACGGTAATTAAATGAAGGGAGAAGAATTAAATAAATAATTTGGCAGTACGACCACCGTTTGCCTTGTAGTTTACATAAATATGATACCCTAAGCGGAGGTTCTACGCACAAGAAATTAATTTCGAAGTGAAGCTGGAGATTAAACGAGATAAAACAAAAACTAAAATGGTCAAAAGTTATCAAGAATATCTATTGATCGAGTATTTGAAAATAAACGAGATTTCGAAGGCATGCTCGTATGGTCGGTCGGCCTGTGCGGCTTAAAAAAACCAGAGTTATGGATCCTATTATACTCCTTATAGTCCAGTCACCTTAGCAAAAGTCCTATTCAAGAGACCCAGCCTCTGGCCAATTTTTTTATAGGTTGTATAGACCTATAGGAATATAGCCCTGGGTTTTCGTAAAAATCCAAGTTGCATTTTAGTAATAAAAAATTATAGAAAATTAAAAAATCGATTTTTTTTAGTTATTTTTTTGGAACGCGTCCTATCGAAAAAAGTTTTGAATAAAAGTTGTTCATCATAACGTCCTCTATAAAAAAGGTTCTATACAAAAATGATTTAGCATTGTTAATTAAGCGGTTAATTTCAAATGAAAAAAAAATTGTCAGTTTAATTTTTGCAACCGCAATCGATTGGTTATGAACATATCGGTTTGAAATTCATATATGATGTAGGGCAGCCGAACCCCAAGAGAATCGTGCAAGATTTATCGATCTGCGAGATATAGTTTAGCAACAATCTGCGATCATCAAAAAAACTTTGGCATTCAATAGAATTTTCCGATGAAGGCCCACAGCGTAGAAAAAAATCGAGGAGCTTTGTGTCATCGTGCACAAGCGATATGGAAAAAAATATTGTTTTCGTTGAAAATAAATACTGTTTTTTGACGATTTTCGATTTTTGCTTATAAACAAATAGCAATTCTGACCAAAGTTACAAAGATATCCGGAAAATTCGTGGACCATCTAATGTGTTTTTGAAAAACGAACAATTTAAAAAAAAAGTTGCAATATCTTGATTACAGCCCGAGATATGGATATTTTTACGTTTTTTTCAATTTTCTATTATTGTAATTAAGTTTTTTGCAAAATTCAAATTCGTTAGCCTTCCCTACGCTTTCGCCTACGGGATTCAATAAAATACGGACCTTTAGGAGGAATTATGCCATTACAGTTATCAACGTATTCCGATCGACGGCGCGCGGCTGAGCACGCGGCGTCGACTAGGCGGCGTGTTGAGAGTACCCCTCTCGCTTCGCAGCCTTGCGCGAGCGGCTTATTTAACAAATTTGATAATTTACTTAAAAATGGTCGTAGAGCAATTTATTTTTTTTCAATTTTACGTGATTTTTTCTCGCGAACACGATGGTATCCTTAAAAATCATGTTCACCCCATAGCAGACCCATGATCATCGTTTTTACAAATTTTACATATAACCGTGCTTTAAAATCATTTTACTATGAATGGGAAAGGGTATCATAAATAAATCTTTTCTCCGACACTGTTTCATTTGCTACAATAAGTTAGTAATGCACTTAAAATATAATTTCGAAGAAATTAATGGTCATTTTCAATTTCCTTTCTTGAGCAAAAGTAACTGAAAAGAATAATGAATTTCGCATAGAAAATTCTCAGCGATATTGTTCCTACATCGATTAAGAGTGGAATTCCCCGAAAAATTTGTATAACTGTCGCGACATATACGCATGTTCGGAATTAGTGAACCTTTTCAGGTAGGTTCCGAGAGAGAGAGAGAGAGAGAGAGAGAGAGAGAGAGAGAGAGGGGTATATAGAAATGGAATTATAATCCCGTTTCCTGTTGGCTAGTTTTCGATGAGAAGGGGACCATTTCGTCGTTTTAGCTGAAGCAGATGTTCACGTTGTAAGTAATGGAGGGGATTCAAGAAGCATCCCTTCTTATATGGCATCAGTCTCGTCTACAAATCCGCCGAGTACAGTGAATTTTGTGCACAGCAGTTACAGTGATTTTTCCTCAATTTCAAAAAAGTGGTCTTTGTGCTCCAATCTTTGAAAAAGTAAGTTTGTCTATTTGTAAATATATTCATATATCACGTTAATTATTGTTTCCATAATGTCATATAAAACTTGTAATCTTAACGAATGAATCGTGTTACAGGATTTTCATTCAAGTTGTGGACGCATCTGTGTAAGCCAACAATGTTCCCGCGCATTTATCATCGAATGACGGAGTTCTGAATAACCGATATTTTGGTAAGTACGAATGTTATTTGTAAATAAATTGATGAATATAGTGAAAGTAATATTCCAATTTGAAAACGTTTCATGAGGCATAGCAATATATATAATATTTTTTATTACAAATTTTTATACACTTATTCGTGGAGAGGTCAAGATACCCCGACTCGTTCATTAGATGTTCGTGGACAACTCCTGACAATGGCTTCAGATGTATGTTTTATCTGCGAGGAATCATTGGAAGAACAAGAAACCTCAACAGTGAAGAAAAAAGGCATCGAAACATTGATTTCCACTAGCAAAGAAAGGAAAGATAGAGAAAACGAAAAGTATGTATTGAATGAAGGGTAAAGAAAGTATAATTGTTCACGCCAAATGTTATAAATCGTATACACACGCAAGTTCTATTAGAGCTTACTTGCGTAGAAGTGAAGAACCGACCGCGAGTTCATCTACCAGACGTTCTCAATACTTCGATTTCGAGAGTTTGTGTTTATTTTGTGGGAGTGATGCGACAGAATCTTTCATTATAAAAGAGATGCGAAAAAGGCTTTCGTCACCGCGACCAGTCAGTATTCTCACGATGCAAGAAACGCTAGTAAATATTAAGAATACAGCAACTGCGCATTCCGATGCTTGGGGCGATGAAGTTTTAAACGCGTAGCTTATATCCAAGATTTGGAAAGTTCAAAGCCCTGTTACCATGCTGCATGCTATCCGCGATTTTTTGATAACAGATCAAAACCATATATTTTAGAAAGTAACTCACCGCATATTATCGATGTGATCCAACAATTCATTGAAGATAATCCGCATGAAGAGCAATTTTCGCTTAAAAAAATTATCGATCATGTATAGGGTGGTAGTGTTAATAACCAATGGTTGAAAAAGAAATTATACGAAAGACTCCGTGAAGACATCGTTATAACATCAAACCCGGGTTCGGAGCCAATCATTCAACTCCGCGATACGAGCCATAAAATATTATTAAAACATTTTCAAGATGCACAAGACGCTGCCGAAGGTCGTTTCAAAATAGTAAAAATAGCTGCTAAGATAATTAAAGACGACATTCGTTCGATGGAATGCGACACAACAAGTTATCCGCCTCCAGAATCGTTTTTCGAAAATGTCGCAACGGTCATTCCAAAATCGCTAAAGGTTTTTCTGGACAATGTCATTACCGCTGATAAAAATGGAGTAGAGGAGGGCAATTTTTCACCAAAGATCGTGGCTATAGCACATACAATCATAAGTTGCGTTCGTCCACGCAGTTTTCTATCGTGTTTTAAAATTGGCTTGGGCGCAGTATTGAATAGGAAATTTGGATCCAAATCAAAACCTTTTTGTAACCTTTTCATGGTTACAAAAAGGCGGGTTTGGGGAACGTTCCCGTTGAAAATTTGAATGAAAAGAACCTGAATGTCCGTTACGATTTTGATATATCATTGACTGACTTAATGTGGATTTTTAATCACAAAATGGGATATGTTGGAAAAGAGGGTTGGAACGGATTTATGGAGAAAGTAACGAGCAACGAGCCATACGCACAATCACGTATTGTGTACCTGCCTTTTTTGAATCATCCGCCAAGCGATTATGACACGATTTATACTGTTCTTAGTCTTGCAATAGAAAGAATTTCAAATAAAAAACAAAAAACTGCGTTTGTCACGTTTGACCAACCACTATATTGGAAAGCTAAAGAAATCGTACATTCCACTGATAATCTGGAGTTCAAAAATCTTGCAATCAAATTAGGAGATTTTCATCTCGCATTGTCTTTCCTCGGATCCATTGGCAACATAATGGATGGAAGTGGACTTAAAGAACTTATTTCTCAGATTTACGCATCGGCATCTGTCGATAAAATGTTAGGAGGTCACGCGTACAGTAGAGCGGTTAGAGCCCATACATTAGTATACTGCACATTCGTCCAAATGATTCTTTCTTTGACAAATTTCACCGATGACGACACTTCCAAAATTCAAACACTTCTGCAAAATCCCGAAACTGTTCTTGAAAATGTAGAGGGAAATGTGGCGTTGGATAATATTAAATCTAAATTTATTGAAACTGCCAAAAGACATCCATTATCTACACATGGTTTTATTATTAAAAATGTTTATTCAAGCTGAAAAAAGTGGCAACTGGCAACTGCACCTTTAAACAGTGCAAAAAATGTTGCCCTTTTTTCATTCCAGTGGTCATTTTTTGTATGCAAAGTCAGCTCACTTATATCTGCAAGACATGTATAATTTAAAAGAAAGAATGGATAAAGACGAATTCGCAGAATTTACAAATGGGGGATTCACAATCAGACGGACTGATAAATTCTGGAGTGGCATTTGGTCCGATATGATCATAAAGCAAACACTGATGCGGACCATAAAAGATATCGGAGGTCCGACACGGGGTAGAAGAATGTCTGACAGCGTTCTTGCTAAATGGGTTCTAACAACACGAGCGTTAGTGGAATTAACCGATTCCCTTACAGATTTTTGTAATGTTTATTTAGCTACAACTGAATAACATGTTGATTCACGAGCGACGCGAATTGCGAGAGGCATTGCCGATATGGAAAAATTAAAATCGTGGTTCGAAAATCATAACCCATTTCCCGACACAGACGGCATTATCTCTTTAAGTACTGGATTGAAAGGGGCAAAAAGCGATAACATAAATTGTCACGAAGCTTTGGAAGTAGGGCTACGGTGCTTGACTGAAATGTGGAAGGAAAATGATAATAGCGCTCTGAAAACATTTAATGACGTAAAATATAAAAGAAAAAATAATATAACATCATTTAAAGCGTTGACTTCGATGATTAAATTTTCAAACAGAACTGTTACAATTGATCCATCGCTATTATTCCAACGAATTAGCGTTTAAAAAAAAACAGACGAAGAATTGAAAGCACATTTCAATTTCGAACTGGCACCGTATTCAGTATCCCTCTTTGACGAGAAGGGAATGAGAAAAACTCCGAAAGCGAAGCTCTACGACTTTTCCAAGCCTGCTGAGTAGCCAGTAAAAGGTAGTAATATGTATGTTGTTGACGGTGGATTTTTATTACACAAGGTTGTATGGCGTCAAAACGATAAGTTTGTTGACATTATAAAAAGCTACGTTAATTATCTTAAAACCATTATTCAGCTAATTGCATAATCGTTTTTTATGGCTATCCCGACAATGGCGAAGAAAAGTACACCAAAAGTGCTGAGCGGCATCGAAGGAGTCGTCTTAATAGTGCCCGAGAAGTTGTTTGCAACATTAATCTCGTATCAAAATTACTACAAGAAAAGTTTTTATCTAATGAAAAAATAAGCTGAATCTTATTGAAATGTTATCTCCGAAATTGCGAGATGAGAGCTTTGGTATGTAACAAGCAGTTGAGGATGCTGACTACTTGATAATAAAGACAACAATCTCCGTTAGCGATAGTTACGAGTCGGTGTATGTTGTAGGCGAAGACGTTGATTTTCTCGTAATATTATTTCAGGTTGTGCAGGCCAAGAGAAATAATTATTTGCTCAAACCTAGCCGTCAAAGAGTCGAAGAAAAATTGTATTCTACGAGTAGCTTTGAATATCCTGGCATTCAACATCTCATCGGATTTATTCACGCTTTCACAGGCTGTGATACAACGTCTTCGCTGTACAAGCAGGGAAAAGCGAAATTAATAAAACTTTTGAAGAGTGACCGTAAGAGCCTCCAGAAAGAAGATGAACTTTTTAATGAACCGACATCTTTGAAAAGCTCTATCCAAGCAGCTGGACAGAATATAGTAATGGCCATGTATGGTGCGCGTAATGGAGATAATATGGGTTATGACGAATTCCGATACTTGTATTTCACAAAATCGAGCCTTAAGAGCATCTTTAATTTAAGTTCTCTTCCCCCAACTGCTGAGGCTTGTAATGAACATTCGCTTCGCACGTTTTTACAATTTTATCAATGGCAAGGTGAATGTTTAAGGGGACCGTATGGTCTAGAAATTTGAAAAAATCGATTTTTTTTTTTTTCGATATGTCGAAAGTATAGTATCTCAAGAATATACTGTGAAATTTTCATGCGGAAATTCTCAATATTACAGCTTCTACAGCCCATAACGCAGGTAGAGAGCGGTCCGCGCGCTCCTAACGGGTCTAGCGCTAACCGGTAACCTAATCGGAGCGCAGCAGCTGTCCCAATCCTTCTCCGAAAATATATACCTGTATATAGTACATACTATATACCTATATATACTTTTCCCTTCCCCGAAATATACCTATTGTCGAACATTTGTGAGGGAAACGGTCATTTCGCTTTCCCCTGACTTGATCAGTACAACGTTACGTTTTGACGAACCAACATCGAAAATTTTGAAATAAAATATCAGAAAATATGGATAGAAAGCAAGGCCGTGACTCTTCTAGACGACCATCTTCTGTAGGTCGCAAAAGATATTTCAAGGGCAATCGATTCACTATCGAAAATACTACTGATTTTACGAGCACGTCTGCGAAAAAATTAAAAGGCAATGAGGAATTGGAAGTAAACGTTAATCCTACTTTCAATTATTGCATCATCGAATTCAGCATGATATTTTTAACGTTGCAACAGTTGTTGAAGTGTAAAGATTGTAACGGTGCGGTCACTTTTAGCAAAAACGGACAACGTGGTCTAGGATTCAAACTCTCTGTGAAGTGTGAGTGTAAAGAAACTTTTATTTTGTCTTCGCCGTTAATTGATAAGGCATTTGAAATCAACCGTCGACTTGTTCTCGCCCTGAGAATGCTTGGAGTAGGATTTGAAGGCTTGAAAAATTTCTGCGGTCTCATGGATCTTGGACAAGGAATTTGTAAGAGTACATATTACGGCATCGTGGACAATATAAAAATTGCAGCTGAAGCCGTCGCGAAAATCGTTTTCCAAAGAGCATTGAAAGAAGAAGTCGAGTTGAATGTAAAAGCTGGGCGTCCCGCGGATGAACTTTCTGTGTCTGGTGATGGATCGTGGGCGAAACGTGGATTCTCATCGCTTCTCGGTATTGCCTCGTTAATAGGGAAATACAGTAATAAAATTTTAGATGTTGTCGTCAAATGCAGTATATGTCAAGCCTGCTCTCAATGGAAAGGCCAAGAGGATACGATTGAATATGAAGCGTGGTATCGAGAGCATGAAGATCACTGTGACGCAAATCATACCGGAAGTGCTGGCAAAATGGAGGTAGACGGCATCGTGGAAATGTTCAAGAGATCGGAAGAGTTGTACAACGTAAAATACGCGAACTATATCGGAGACGGCGACACGAAAACGTTCAAAGCCTTATTGGACACAAAGCCTTACGGGGATGATTTTTTAGTTTGCAAAAAAGAATGTGTTTTGCATGTTAAAAAACGTTTGTACAAACGTGCTGTTGATGCGAAAAAAAAACATGCACAAATAAAGAAAGCAACAAAGAAATTGACAGAAAAAGAAGAGGGAAAAAAGACACAGCGGAAATCGATAAATAAAACACCGAAGCGTCAACAATTGACGAATAAATTATTGCAAGAGCTGTCAACTTATTACGGTCTAGCAATTAGACGTAATTCAGATTCGACTGAAGGGATGAGAAGTGAAATATGGGCAGCATATTATCACAAAATTTCAACAGATGAAAATCCGCAACACTCGTACTGTCCTCCAGGTTCCGAATCGTGGTGCAAGTGGCGTCAAAGTGAGGCTGCAGGTACTTTAGACACCTACGAGCACCCACCTGCTCTGTGCGATGAAGCACAAGAGATATTAAAACCAATTTATGAAGAATTGACAGCAGAGACTTTATTGGAAAGGTGTATTGGCAGTAATACGCAGAACAATAACGAAAGTTTCAATGCTTGCGTGTGGCACCTTGCGCCGAAACATCTGTTTGCCGGAAAAAAAATCATTGATATTGCCACTCACATTTCCGCTTGCATATTCAATGAAGGATTTGCATCCCTATTGAAAATAATGGAGACCATGGGCATAACAATCGGGCCACAAGCGGAGCAACTAGCGCAAAACCGAGACGAGCTGCGAGTATCGAGCGCCAACCGTAGGAGCACGGACAACTCCAAAGAGGCTCGGACAGCTCGAAGAAATGAAAGGAGTGAGGAAATCTTGAATTATGAACGTTCCGAAGGAATCCTATATGGTGCCGGAATCGCGGATTAACTGTAAGTATTCAAAATTTGCTCAATTTTTGAAAATATCTGTACCTCAAACTTTAAACTCATTTATCTCGAAACGACTTTTTTCGGCACTTCGCAGGTGAAAACAAAAAAACTATTCAACCGAATCACTTGAAATTTGGATATGTTGTTCACAACATGTATGGCTATCGTCGGAACTACAATCATAATTTTATTTAAATAATTTCTTATTGTTTATACTAAAAAACTAGTGAAAAAAAACCCGATTTTACGAATTTTTTTTCAAAAGCGCGCCATTTTGTCAATTTTTAATTTTTTCGATTTGTTCTAGTCCCGACCATAACTGCACTCTTTCTGATTAAGAATCTTCTTGAATTTTGTGTTTCAGATGAGTAGAAGTCTCGGATCGATCTTCACCGTTCGGGTCGGATTTTTCGAGAGGGTCGTCTTCAATGCCAATTATATGATAATAAACACTGTTTTTAAAATTAAAAAAAAAATTTTTTGTATACTTAATAAAGGTAGTAATAAACCCGAAAAGTTAAAACATCGATTTTTAAATTTTTTATGGCAAAAAAAAAATCGTGAAAATAGGTGAAATTTTCGTGCTCTAGACCATACGGTCCCCTTAAAGAACCTGATGCAGTGGGGGTGCAAAAAAGTAGAAACATGTTAGAGCCAACAACGTGTAGGAAGGATCCTATTCCGCCCAACTTGTTGGAAACTATATCATGCTCGTGCGATAAGAGTGGCTGCACATCCTACTGTACGTGTCGGAAATTAGGACTGAAATGCACGATTCTGTGCAAAAAATGTAACGGTATGAGTTGTGCGAACGCTGTCCTATCTACTATCCCATAGTAACGGCTCCAACAAATGTGGATAGTGACGACGAGTATAAGCCTAACGAAAAAGGAGTGAAAAGAGAGTTTTTGTAATGAATTTTTCTTTCATAAATTTTTTTCTTTCACATTAATAAACTTATTGTAATGAATGAAACAGTGTCGGAGAAAAAATTTATTTATGATACCTTTTCCCATTCATAGTAAAATGATTTTAAAGCACGGTTATATGTAAAATTTATAAAAACGATGGCCATGGGTCTGCTATGCGGTGAACATGATTTTTAAGGATACCATCGTGTTCGCGAGAAAAAATCACGTAAAATTAAAAAAAAAAAATTGTTCTACGACCATTTCTAAGTAAATTATTAAATTTGTTAACTAAGCCGCTCGCGCGTGGCTGCGGAGCGAGAGGGGTACTCCCACCACGCCGCCCGGCCGAGCGGCCGACGCCGCGCGCTCAGCCGCGCACCGTCGATCGGAATACTTTGATAACTGTGATGGCATAATTCCTCCTAAAGGTCAGTATTTTATTGAATCCCGTAACCGGAAGCGTAGAGAAGGCTAACGAATTTGAATTTTGCAAAAATCTTAATTACAACAATAGAAAATCGAAAAACCGTAAAAATATCTATATCTCGGGCTGTAATCAAGATATTGCAACTTTTTTATTTTAAATTGTTCGTTTTTCAAAAACGCATTAGATGGTCCAAGAATTTTGCGGATATCTTTGTAACTTTGGTCAGAATTGCTATTTATTTATAAGTAAAAATCGAAAATCGTCAAAAAACAGTATTTATTTTCAACGAAAACAATATTTCTTTTCCATATCGCTTGTGCACGATGACACAAAACTCCTGGATTTTTTTCTACGCTGTGGGACTTCCTCGGGAAATTCTATTAAATGCCAAAGTTTTTTCGTTGATCGCAGATTGTTGCTAAACTATATCTCGCAGATCGACAAATCTTACACGATTCTCTTGGGGTTCGGCTCCACTACATCATGTATGAACTTCGAACCGATATGTTGATAAACAATCGATTGTGGTTGCAAAAATTAAATTGACAATTTTTTTTTTTCATTTGCAATTAACCGCTTAATTAACAATGCTAGCTCATTTTTGTATAAGACCTTTTTTATAGAGGATGGTATGGTGAATAACTTTTATTCGAAACTTTTTCGATAGGACGCGTTCCAAAAAAAATAACTAAAAAAATCGATTTTTTAATTTTCATTAATTTTTTATTGCTAAAATGCAACTCGGGTTTTTACGAAAACTCAGGGCTATATTCCTATAGGTCCAAACAACCTATAAAAAAATTGGCCAGAGGCTAGGTCTCTTGAATAGGACTTTTGCTAAGATGACTGGACTACAAAGGATTCGGAGAGAAGCTCGCGTAGTCGGTCGGCCTGTTCGGCTTAGAAGACCAGAGCGAGTGGTGAATTGGTGAAAATTCTCGCTCCGCACCGCTATTTATACCCGAGTGGAGTCGAGCGCCAAATGGCCGCTGGTGGGGACAGCGCGCCCCTTCACCAGTCGCGCATGCGTGAACCGCCACTAACAGAGATAGTCTATGCCGATATTATGTCGATAATCGTTACCATACGGGTTGATATGTTACCGTACAGTTTTGATATCTTTTTACTTATTTCTTAAAATTATAAGTTTTTACTATATGAATGGGCTAGTTTTTGTTTGTTGGTGATTGTTAGATAAATAAAACTCAAAAATAGATTTCGTGTTTTGTAGTAGTGATTCTAATCGATTGGATTTCTTTTGTTAGTAATGAATTAACTCTTGTTACCTCGATTATCCCTTTAGTTAAGCAAAAAATCGACTTTTTAGGATTTAATATTTATGGTAATCTTTGGTAAACGTCCGCAACGTATGGTAAGTGTAAGTATTTGTATGTAAGTATAGAACTTTCGCTTAATAATAATAACTAATAAACATTTTTTCCTTTTTTCAGGTACGGCGACCCTATGCAGAAATTCTACGGTAAGTATTTAACATATGGGGCATTCCATACCAAATCAGCCACTTTTGGACTCGACCCCCTTCGAATTCTTTCAAACTTTTTCTTGCTTTTGTACCTTATGAAAAAAGCTTTCTTGATTTTTATCAATTTTTTTTGTTCACCCGTTTTTGCATATTGAGTTTCATTCAAAACTTGTTATACTGTTTTTTAAATGCTCATAACTTCATTAAAAATACATCAAATGCGATGTTTTTTTTTTCAAATTTTTTTTATTTTCAAAAGCACCTTCGGAAAAAAATATAAACGTAACAACAATGATTGTCTTGCATTTTTTCTTTAATTTGAAGCAAAAATAATTTGTTTCGTGCTGATTACCTATTTTGTTTTTTTTTTCAGATAATTCTTAAAAAAATTGTGATAAATTGAAGGATTTTTGCTGCCGGTCCCATCGTGGGGAAATGTTTCGTATTATTTTTTTCGGAATTTTAAACTTTGTTTTGAGTAAAATTGAGAAATCATCCGATAATCAACAAGACGAAAAACTACAATTTACTCAAATGAAAAATTTTTGACACAACAAATCAACGAATCAATATTTTTGGTAATCAACTTACAAAATATGTTTATTTTCTCTGACGGTTGAACAGTTTACATATTCTGAGTTCTGTTGAATTTGAATAATCTTTTACAGATAGGCTACCATCTTCATTAAGTATAACACAATGAACTCTCTGAATTCTCTTCATTGTTGACAATCATTATTGTTACGTTCGTATTTTTTTCCAAAGATGCTTTCGAAAACAAAAAAAATTGAAAAAAAAAAACATCTCATTTGATGCATTTTTGACGAAGTTATGAACGTTTGAAAAACAGTATAACAAGTTTTGAATGAATATGCAAAAACGGGTGAACAAAAAAAATTGAAAAAAATCAAGAAAGCTTCTTTCATAAGGTACAAAAACAAGAAAAAGTTTAAATGAAATCGAAGGGGGTCAAGTCCAAAAGTGGCTGATTTGGTATGGAATACCCCATACAGACATTTTTACATTATTGTCTAATAACTTTTTCGTTTTTCCCAGGTACGAGGCGTTTCCATATCGTTTAGAGGTAAGTTAGGGTAATATTAAAGTTTTTTATAACTAACTAGCTAATATTAATTTTATCTTTTCCAGAATAAGGACATATCGACGGAAAATAATTGTATGCCAGGAAGTGGCGTACAACAACGGTTCCAGATTTGATATATCTCCTATCCGAGATTGCACAAGTCGACATGCGTTTCTTATCGGAAATATTGAAAATGTCACATTTTGCACGATAACTTAAAAACTTTTCTACAGTTTTTATTTTTTATTTTAATGTATGGAAGAACGTATGACCTTATTTGTAAAAAAGACCAGGATTTTGTTTTGGAGTTATGGCAACGGAAAGCATGTGCTATGTGTTTAAAGTGGTTATTTCTAAAACAGTGAGCTTCTTATTCGACACTCTTTGTAATACTTTATATGTTTTTACATTCCTTTTAGATAAAACAACTAATATTGTTAGATTATCCCGCAAGTTGTATCGCAGCTATCATAAATTTACCAGAGACAACTTTTGAACGTGATTGTTGCGAAATTACTACGTTAGTTGAACGATTGTAATGTATTTTAACATTTTTTAAACATTTTATAAAATATAAGAAATCTCCACGTACTTGGCCATATTATGCTTTAGCAGTTTTCGATTTGGTTGGTATAGTTTTGTTAAATCCTAAATTGAGTTTTTCAAATTTTTGTGAAAATGAAATTATCACCTTTTTCTGCGATTTCAAACTATTTGGTAGTTTCTGAAGGATAGGGGGTCTCTTACGACTTTGTGTGAGGAGCCAAATCAGTAATACCATTTTTACTAGGATGTTATACGCTTTATGAAAATGTTCTTGTCTCAATATTTTAACGGAGATTCGCTGTTTTTCGGCGGATTTGTCTACTTTTTGCATGGTACTTACATTATTCTGTTTAGACGTTTCGTAATAAATTTCAATACAGGTCTCATAATTAGTTATCGGGAACGTTCAGTTAATGAAATGTTTGTTCCCAATCTGGTGAGATGTTTTTGGTAAACTGGAATGCGTGCTACAAGAAATTAAATGATTTTCTTCAAATAGCTTATATCCATGCGCCTGTGACAGATAGTTATACAGTCTCACTATAATAGTTCGGTAATTTTAAGTTCGTCAAAATCTATGGACTGCAAAACATTTTTGTATTTCATCTGGGTTATGCTTATGCGTGACTGACCAATAGAAGTCAAGTGAATTAAGTGTATCTTCTATAAATGCAATGAAAAGTCCTTGACGATTGGTCCTCTAAAATAAAATGCACACGCTGATACAGACCGGTGTGAGCATATGTGTTTTTAATGAATTTTGTAAATTATTGCAAGAATCAAAGAAATACTGTTTTTTAGTTTGAAGACCACCATTATTTAATATTACATTTTCTCTGAAGAGATTCAAGTTCTGATGAACTGTAAAATTATTAATTTGATATTGAATAGATAATCATGTTTCATAGCGGAGGTACTCTAAAAAGCTTTGCATTTTGCAATACGTTTACTTATTAACACGTTGTTAATTTTTTAAATTATTTTATTCTGTTATATTTTTTTACATATACAACAAAACAGATAAAAGAGTTATAATAATAACAGCTCGTACCAAAATATTTAAAATGTCACATTTGCTTTTAAATACTTATTCAAAATTGTTAAAATGTGGTCAGAATATAATGTGGCATGTGCGCTTTAATCGTCATGACTTTATTTTCTTCGAAAATACAAAATTGTGTCAACCTTAACAATTTAAGATACTCGACTTTCTGAGGAGCCACGTGCGTTTAAAAACAAAATATGATCAATAATTATTTTTATAAAACATTTATACTAAAACGATACATATATAATGAAAGATCATTCCAGAATCGCACTATAAATAACTATCAAGAAAATCGAAAGATACATGTATTGTAAACAAATTGTCACGCTTAAAATTGAAAAAACTGGTGGAAGTAATCTGTTTTCAATTTGACGCATATTTTTGAACGAATTTACGTTTGACAACGAAAATTCTGACCTCCTCATGCATTTGATTTGCTCGATTTTTCAAGGAGTTATACATGTATCTGAAGAAAAAGGTCGAGAAATTTTCCGAAAATTCGTCTTGGATGAAGTGTTCAGATACATTTTTTCCAACATCAAGTTGCCATCAACGACCATTAACCTTTTAAGGACGGGGAATTTTCCATTGAAATTTACTTTTTTTCATGCGAAATTTAGCTATATATGTACTGAATAACTTATGTGAACCAATGAACCAAATAAATAAAGAAATGCAAAAGTCAATTAGCTGTATATTTGGCATGAAATGCCCCATATGCATATTGAAAATTTTATAGCTTATAGAATTGTCGACTGCTGATGATATTCATAGTTGGTACGTTTGGAGTTGTCAAAATACATTAACAGCACTACCAACTTCATAGGTCGATAAAAATGTCACAATTTGTAAAAACGCTAAGTTCAGGGACCATGATTCGGTGGCTACGACCAACGAACTGCTAGAAGCCTCGAACGTCATCACATAAATGATATCTCCACACTGCATATAGCTACAGCATTGATTTTTTTTGTAAGAAAAAAAAATTAAAAAATAAAAAAAATATTGCCAGCATTATATTGGGTTGGCAACTAAGACTTGACTCACTTTTTTTAAATCTCCCTTTTTTATTCAGGACATTCTAGAAAGTTTCCATAACTGGCAACTGCTAGAATATTCTAGAAGCTTTCACACGGTGGGTATAAAAGCCCGGCTACGGATGTCTGCGGGAGACTAATTCTCGACATGGACGAGAGCGCTATTCGAAGATTGTAATATATTACGAGTTTCGTAATATATTACACCCTCGGCATGGCAGCAGTATGAGGCAGGCAGTCACTAATATCAACGTTGCTCTCGGAGAGGCCACCGTAACACAATTAACAGTGAGCCGCTGGTTCCGTCGCTTCGCTTCCGGAGATACGAGCCTGGAAGATCGAGAGCGCTTCGGTCGACCTATTGAATTGGAAGACGACGCCATATCAAAAGAGGTGAAGAAGCATCCAAATGCTACCACTCGGGAATTGGCGCAGGCACTCGGCTATAGTCATACAGCGATCGAAACCGACTGCATACACTTGGCTATCGGTGAGTGATGGCGAGATGGACACCTCATCCGTTGAGCGATGCCAATCGGGCTGCCCGAGTCTCTCCTCCTGCTCCTGCCAGTCGTTGCTCCTGCAGCCGAAATGCAAGGAATTTCTTGGCAGTTTAGTGACTGGAGACGAGAGTTACATCCTCTACGAAAACAATGAACGGAAGGCCTATTGGCTGCCGCGCGAAATAGAACCGCCAGCTCAGCCCAAACCAGAAACCCACGGACGAAAGGTTTTGCTGTGTTGCTGGTGGGATGCACGCGGAATGATATATTACGAATTACTCCCTGCACAACAGACGGAGACCGCCAACGTATATGTCGAGCAGCTTCGCAAATTGACTGCTGCAATGCGAGCAAAGAGGAGAAGAGTGACAAAGGTGCACTTATTGCACGACAACGCTCGGCCCCACTTTGCTTCAATCACCCGCCAGCTATTGGAAGAATTTGGTTTGACCACGGTTCCACACCCGCCATATTCCCCGGACTTGGCACCTTCGGATTATCACCTGTTCCGAGACCTTAAAACTTTCCTGCGTGATCAACGCTTCAGAGACTTCGGCCATGTCGAAAAAGAAATCTCGGAATTTTTCGAGCAGCAACCCACTAAGTTTTGGGAGCGCGGCATTCAGTCCTTGCCCATTAGATGGACGCAAGTCATAGACACGGTTGGTGATTTTATTGTAGATTGACATGTTTAAATAAAGAACAAAATTATAAATATATCTGTGTATCTGAAGTGAGTCAGAACTTAGTTGCCAGCCCAATATTTCTCAGGCCGTAGCAAATTATGTAAAACACCAATTTCAAGTTTCAAAAATCGGGTTAGAACACGGTCCTTGCTATATAGAGATCGCGGCAGCTGTCATATCTTTGTTTTTTTTTCACTAAAAAATGTACTTGTCACGATTCGCTGCCGCGAATCTTTAATCAACAATGAATATTGTTTATACGGAGGAACTATATAGTATATCTTCATGTTTGAGAGATTAACAGCTGGAAAGACAGTGACAAAGAATTGGAGAGATTGAGAGGAAACAACAACAAATTGGAGGAAAAAAATGTTGGGTTAAGTCCGCGTAATCTTGCAGACAGGAGTACGGATACTCCCGCGATTTTTTTTATTTTGATTGCGCCTGTTGCCCATACATTCATCCTCCTTCGATACTTTTCTTTGATTGATCCTTGTTGACGACCTCGTTTTTTTTCGCTTGAACGAAATATCAAGATCGAAAAAAACATGGAATTTTTGTATTTACGATTTTGTAATTTCAGCTAAGTGTAATAAAAATAGTCACTAAAACGAAATTCTCCTCACCCTTTGTCATTTTTTTCGTTGCAGCATAAACAAAATGTGTACAAAAGTTTGCAAACATAGATTGTTTACGAATATCCATGAATATATGGATTTACCAGTATAAATACATGTTACCAAATAAGAATAAAAGCGAGGAAGCGTAGAAACAAGAAGAGTGAGAAGAAAAACGAGAGAGAGAGAGAGAGAGAGAGAGAGAGAGAGAGAGAGAGAGAGAGAGAGAGAGAAGAGGGATGAAGAAAAAAAATAGTTGAGGGTAGGAATTCTGTTGTAGCAGAGACAGGAAGTCACATTGAGGGAAGATGAGATAGTGAACACCCACATGCATACAAACAGAGACCTTAGTGTACAAGTATATGGTCACGATGTACGAGTTTAAGAACGAGAGAAAAAATGGTGTCTCGTTTATCCCCAGCAAACATGGCAAAAGATCGTACGAGGTTCTGGCAAAATTACACAATATAACTGTAGCGAGGACAAATATACAAACCGTAAGCTCAGTAGCTTCTGGCACAAAAGCTCGACCAACTACAACCCCCTCACATTGTATATATTCCCACGCACATATAACTGTTTGAATATTGTCCGAAAGGGAGAGAATTCTCTCTGGTGTAATCATCCGTGTGTCCTTTATTTCGTCTTATAACGCTCCACGAACAGTGATAACAACAATCATCCCTTTTCCTCCCTCGTATTATAACATGCACATATATACGAATGCACATACGTATAGCCAGACTCAGGAAAGCATAATCTTGACTGAGGGACCTGTGGGACTCTATAAAAAAAAGTTTCCTTACTACCGCAAATCTCACTTTTACTTTTACTTTTAATATAGAGTTTTCCGAAAAAAAGAAATTCCGAGGGCGTTAATTATCATCAGGAAATAGATAAGTTTTAGCTTTTTTTCGATTACTTTCATGCAAGTGAATCTTTAATGTTTTTATTTGTGTTTGTTTTGAAAATCTGAACTGCAGACTCTTTTTTTCAATCGAATTTGTTTTGGATGTTCTTTCAATTTTTTTTGTTTTAATATATAAGTTTTTTTTGTTACAGCGACTACTTAGGGTAAAAATCTGATTTATTGATCGTTTTTTTCAATACTTTTATTTTAGATGGCAGAAAGTTTACGATTTACGAAGCAAAATTATTCATCGTAAAAGTTAGAAAATTGCCTTTCGAAAAATGGCAGGAATTGAACAGACATTTGAGGTGCAGTTAAAATATTCAGTAATGCAATTAATTTTTTTTCTAAGTAAATATAACAAAACTTAAATTACAGGATTCTGGGTTACGAAGCTAGAAATAGAGGAAAGTAAAAAATAAAACAAAACTTGAAGTATTCATCGTTTACGCTACTTTATTTTATAGAAAAAAATTGCACTCGGAGTTTTTGAGTATTCTCGAGGACTCTTCGAAATGCAAACACTACTCGAGGGTGAGTGAAATGAAGAACTCGCCACTAGCGCAATTTTTACGTAATTAGTTAGTGAGTATTCATCCAGTACCTCAAAAATTATAATTTTACCAACTTATTCCTAACGAATAGTAAAACTCTCAAATCATACAAAAAATTAATAAAATAAAAATTAAATAAACATTATATCATTAAGAAGAAAAAAATTGTTTTTCTGGTGTTATTAACCCTTTAGCTGCGATTGTAGCAAATTTGCTACATTCACTTTGACCCCATCGGTTAACCCGTAAAGACGATATTGGCTGGGTGCACGTACATATACTACTTTAAAAATAAGTGTGTATTGCGTATACGTTAAGCCTGAAAAAATGCGGAGCATGATTTTAGGTGGCGCTGACAGTATGCATGAATATGTAACACACTGATAATTGAATAGTATTAGTATTTTCGTGCACCCTGCCAATAGCGGACAGGCTAGTTTACAGTGCCATCAATCTATGCTAGATAGACCTCCAGGTACCGGAATAACTTGAAATTCAAACGTAAACATATAAATTATATTAATATGGTGACAATGTTGTCGTGAAAATTTACGCCGCTTGCATCTGCTGTCGTTTCCGTCCAAAAAAGTCAGTAAATGGACATTTTTGAAATATTTTTTGATAGAATCATGTAAAAGAAGCTTGACTGGACAAACTAGGCTTTGAAAATACTTGATTGATTTAGAATAATATTTCAAAATGAGAATGTGAAACCGTTAATGTAGCAAATTTGCTCTAATCTGAAAATACTACTTCCCGGGCCCTTATCGACAAAATTATGGTTGGACATTCATGTTCAGCCCTTTTTCAGACATACTATCAGAGAGAATAATTTTGAGCCATCCAGAAATAGGCGTGGCAGTTAAAGGGTTAATAAACTTGTTTTTTTTTTCGAATTTTCAAATTGAAAGAATAAACGACAAGAAAAAGGAGCAAACGTACAAACTTGATTTTCTCGATAGATTTTATTATGTAATATAAACTTATGTGTTATACATTGCTACATGCTTTCTCCTCTCCCTTAATTCTAGATTGTGTCCTATGAGCTACCTTATGGATTCGACTTAACGACTAGAATGCACAGATCTTGTACAGAATATATAATTTTGTTTGTTATTTATTCATTTATCATCATCATTATCGTTAGTTTCATTATCATTTTCTGTTTTTTAATTTACTTGTTAATTTTGTTAATTGTTCATTCGTCATCGAGATGATCTCGTGTTTTTTTTCTGTCACACTCATACATTTACCCGGATCTTTTTCCTACGTGACGAAATTAATGCACTTGCCTAATCGTCTTAACTCGCCTCGAAGGGATCGTTCTTTTGCGGACAAAAGGAACACTATTGTATATGTTTGCTGTGTCAGAGGTTAAGAAAAACACGAGGCGAGTTGAGCGTCACGTAGCCACTATCTAATTTGTGAAACATTAATCTTAACATTGTTTAGATTGCCAAGACTCGGTCCTTCCTCGCATCCTCTTTTTTTAATCATTTTCAGTTCTTCGCCTATTTTTTCTACTATTTTATCCCCTTTTTCTTCTGACTCAGGATAATGAGTTTGCCAATTTCTCTCGATTGATGAGATTAATTTTCCATTGCATTATTGGAAATTTATTCATGATCCTTTTGTTTTTTTTTCTTTTACTGTCCATTTGTTGTTTAGTTTTTAGTCTTTGTTTAGTAGACATTTTTATCTGGTTCATGAGTTTAATATCTAATTTTTATAACACCTCGAACAGTTCAAAAGGAAATTTCTTTTTTGGGATGGTTTTCAAAGGTTTTTTTTCAATTTAATATTCGTTAAAAGCCAACGAACTTTGTCATGGATCAAAGTGATTCATATATTTTAATTGGGAAATCAGTTTTTATTTGAAAAATAACAATTGTTAATAAAACGCCTTTTACCTTGTTCACCTCTCTGGGCGAATGATTTTATACATTCGCTCAGTACAATTTTCATTGTTCTTCCACATGATCACGTAAGAAGGACCGATACAATTCGCGATTCTTTTACATACAATAATAATAATAATAATAATAATAATACGTGACCTATGAATTAGGATTTTTACGATTAGAACATTAGTTATTAATTATTATCGTTAAGATTTACGTACTAAGATATAATACACTCACCTAACACGATAACACCTGATGATATTTTTTTTTGTTTTCTCATTCGTCCTCTTTATCGTATCCGTTCTTTTGTGCTTTGTATATCTTTTTTGTCTTTGTAAAAATGTCTACTTTCTCGAGTCAACGAGAAAATGTGTAAGTCGCGAGTAGCGGAAATAAAGTAATGGAGAATTTTCGTGGTTTAATTTTTTCATTTCTCCAAATGATTTAGGATATTTACGTCCTGGGTTTTAGCCATATTTTTGTTCAATTTGAAAAATATTTAAATGTTTAATTTTGCGATTTTACATTATAATTTTTTGAAACTCACACAAATTCGAACTCTCAGGGATGCGAGGAAATTTTTTTTTTTACATTCACAAACGATGATGTGCGAAATGTTAAAAGCAATGTAAGCTTGTTGTCTCGTAGTCGGATTGTCAATAATTTACAGCACTGTTTAATGCTTTCCTGCCAAAATAAAAATTTCTTGTCCGCCATTTGCAGCGCCTGATAAACGCGATGGAAAAAAAACTAGAGCAAAAAAAATGTCTCCTCGCGTATTCATCTTCGTCGCCATTGCAGTATTTCTTGAATGTGGCATCCTGGAGCTGGTGAAAGTTTATCGATTCACCACTGGAACAAATTGACCGACGGTTTGGCGGATTCGGAGTTTGCAGGGCACGGGCTGGCGCTACCGCACCATTTGGTCTCTTTGAGGGGTGGACATGTGGCGCCACCTCTTCGAGGGCTTAATTTCACCTGTCTCGTTCTTTGAGTCTCGCCGACCCCGCAGCTACGACTGCAAGCACTCCAGGGACCCCAGTCGTCTACCTTACAGTCCCTCGATAGACCTGAATAGAAAAAAGCCATGAGAGACCGAGAGAGAAAGAGAGAGAGGGCAAAAGAAACATGCGGGAAGCTTTGCAGTCTCGATGTTTGAGCTCGTCACGTGGTGCGTGTTAAATAACGATGGGGGTGCAAAGGGGAGAGTTTCGAGCATGGCGTCCTCTCTTTTATTCGTTCCTTAGGCCTTTGAACAAGAAATCCCAGAGAAAGTCAAAAAGACTTCAAAGTTACATTAGAATCTCGTTTGCCCCTATATAGTAATATCGTGTTTTGCATTCGTGCTTTCGTAAATTAGACGATAAGAAAATCACACCGTTTCTAAGAATGTTGCAAACTCGAAAAAATCATACATCTTACTTTTTATGGATGTAAAAAGTTTGATAATCGTTGTTAAGGTGGTAAAGTACTCTAAATCACGTCTGGTTCATTCAAACATGGCTCGGCTTTACGGGACTTTATAGTACGAAATCAAGTTTTACGTGTTCAGAGAGCGAAAAAGAGAGATAGACAGAGAGAGAGAGAGAGAGAGAGAGAGAGAGAGAGAGAGAGAGAGAGGAAGTGAGAGGGTGCGAGTTATTCCGCGTGTTGAGGCTTAAACCTCCCCGTTCGCACGAAAAAACATGGTAACCAACAGACAGAGAGAAATAGAGAGAGTGGAAAGAATAGAAGGGATAGGGAGAGAGAGAGAAAGAGAAAAGTGCAACCCTTTGACGAGTCACGCGAAAAATATGGCTATTGAACCGGCTTTCCCATTAACTCCCATAAATTAAAAAAGCTCTCCCTCTCCCTCTCTTTCTCTCGGTTTTTTCCAACAGTGTTCACATCGTTCTCTTTTTACTCGCGAGAGGGATAAAGGCTCTCATTCCATCGTCTGACTGGTCGGCGTCGTTTACTGCCTCGTCGCCGCTGAAATGGTTAATTGAAACTTTGTCCGTAGGGCGGCGTTGTTGAGAGGCCAAAGGTAAAGCACATACACGCGAACAGGACTAAATGAAGCTTTTTTCGTCCGCTCTTTTTTGTAACCTTCCGTGTACAGTAAGAAAGAAATTTCCGTAGTATGTGACGAGAGGAGGGGGGGGGGGGGAGGGGGAAGAGGGTAAATATATGGCAAAATGGGTAGCCCGAACTCGTTAAATGGACAAGGTTTTCAAGTTCTTAATTATTCAAGGACCAGTCAAAAGCAAGGTGGCAAATAGTCCGTAATAATTTCAAAAAGACTTTTTTTTAACTCCTTTCCTCCCTCTCTTTATACTCCTGCTCATTTTATACTCATTCTTTGAAATTAATTACCAGAGTTGAGAGATTTTTTTCCATATGCTCTCTTTGATGTTTCGGAATTCACAAAAAACGGAAGTGGTGTAATTTTACTGGGGTTGATGTTCACTTCTTTTTAAGTGCACACTATAATGAAATTTTGGTAATTTTCCGGTCCAGCCGGATTGCGAAAGAATTGAAATATTGAGAACTGCAGAAACTGATAAACTTAATTTTTTTTTTCTCCACTTCATAACGATTTTTCCGATGGGCTATGATTGAGAACAAAAATTGTACTAACGTGGTCTTAGACGATTACCCTTGAACTGCAATCTTCGATGTTTCATTCTGAGTTTGTGCTGATGTTTTGTCGTGACGGGGGTTGAACTCGTCCATGCGGCACGATGGCTATGTCCATTGGGACTCGTTGAATTGGTACTTCTATCCTGTAAGTTCTCCTTGTTCTCTGATTTTTCGTGAGAATTCGAGAAAAACGACGACGCAGTTTTTTCGTCCTCCTGTCTTGGTTTCTCATTGTCGAAATGTCCTCTCGAGTCTTGTTGTGGGTGAATTTGATTTTCCGATTGTTTTGAGTCGTACAGATCTTGGATTTTTTCCGAAAATTTCGTCCTTGGCAGTGAAAACGGAGATACGATGTCGTCGATTATAGGAGCTTCGTTTTTATGGGAGGGCTCATCCGTTATTGCTCCTTGTTGCTCGTCACTTCCGGTTGTCCAGTACCTGCGAACAAACATTTAATGATAAAGAAATACAGCCGATTTTCGCTCACGTTTTCTGCAAAACGATTAAACCATCAATTGGTTAAACATTCGCTGCATAAATCAAAGTTACGCCTGCAGCTTGGAAAGTTCTTTCCATTTCTCTGTTATTACATCTCGTTAACGCGGTTTCGTGAACCAGAAAACCACTTTGGAAACATCGTAACTCAAAAAGCGTACAGACGAAAAGAGAAGCCAGTTGAGCTTTGGAATAGAATAGGGCAACAATTTTTTCCCTATTGTAAGTAGGTGTGTGAGACGAACGTGAAATTCTATCCAACAAGTTGCCCGTGTATTTGTGTCGGACGTCATATAAGAGTGAAGGCTCATTAACGAGACGAAAGCGATACTCTTTTCCTTTTCTCTCTCGCTCTCTTTCCTTTGTGCTTCCCACTTTTCTTATCCTTCTCTCCTTCCCTCTCTTTCTCGCGTCTGCTGTCTACTTATTTCTTTTCCTCTCTTTCTCTCTCCTTCTTTACCTTCCTGTTTGTTTTCGTTACTCACTCGATCACGTCTGTTGCACATTGCTTAGATACGATAGCCTAGTATCGATTTTCCGTATCTGTATCGTATATTTCGAGAAGAGACTCTCACGCACCCCGGATATTACATGGGATAAGGGTTGAAGGAGCCAATAAAGCCACCTTAAGACGATAAACGCACGTAGAATCGCGATATACAATATCGTTCAAAAGTTTGCAAGCAACCTGATTTTTTTCCTATGATTTGCAAAAAATATTCCATTCCCTTGAAAAAACCTTCAAATAGGCTATCAATTTATAAATAACATAAAAATCCTCCAATTTTTTTGATTAGTAAGACAAATCGAGTTAAGAACTTTAGGCAATTTATTTAATTTCAATAGCAGAACTTCAAGAACTGGAAAGACAACTAATCCAATGGATAATAAACAAATTTCAAATTTTATTGAGTATAAAAGGATTTTTTTTTTAAACCATGTGGAAGTTCTTTTTCGATTTTTTGTTTACTTACCCAAATATTGTGCTATCTTTATTGAGGTCTTGAGTATCAATTCCTGGTAATAGTAAACATGCTGCAAAAAAATATTCGGTACCATGGTATAAAAATAAAAATTATTGAAATAATAACGGTACTTTCAAACTTTTGAACGGTAAAGTACGTGAGTGAATGTATACGCGAGACACCTGTGAGTATCGCAAATAGCCACGGAAAATATCGGATAAATCGAGACTGAACGAGATTCGGAGAACGTAAGAGCAGGCAAGTAAAAAAAAATAATAGTTCGAGAGACTAAGAAAGTGGTAGGCCACTTTCGACGTAGTATCTTCTCTTTTCGATGTCTCAAGAGGGCCAGATAAAAATCAGAAATATCGATACGATACTGTCTTAAGTTTGGGATATATATCAGCTCGATAAAAACGCCCATCTATAGCCGTTTTATACTATAGATCTCTCTCACTGTTACACGTCTTTGTTCGAGAGAACGATTCCTTATTCACCATCAATCCGACATACTCTGTCTCTCTTTCTCTTACTTTCTCTCTTTCTCTTGCTCCCCCTACTGTTGCTCGAATAACTCGAAAAACTTTCTCTCCCATTTCCTATTTTGAGAGAATCCAAAGAAAACTTTTTCAACTTCCATTTCTACGAAATTCCAAATTAGAACCACTTTTCTGATAATATATATTGATATACAACCTTTGTGCAACTAAATCATATATTTCATGACCCTCACTAATCACGTCAGCTCCGAATGTCTGTATTCGATCTCTTTGTTTCTTTTCTTATTTCGATGGGGCCATAGTTTTTTGTAGGAAAATAAAAAGCATTGATTTAATAATGCCATATATTTCATATTGAAAAATATCGATGACGATAAATTATTGTAAATTGTATTTTGCTATAAATGCATTTTTGTGACTTCTTAAAATGTTCATTGATTCCTTTTTGAGGAAGTGGTGAATTGTTATTGCAAAATATTCTGTTTATTGCTCGGTTGATAATTATGTCGGATAATTGTTGCTGCATTAAGGCAATGGCGTTTGAAGTTGTAATTAATAAAAAAATGTTTTATTTGAGAAGGAAGAAGCTCGAAATTGGCAATTTTGGATGCGAAATCTCTTCGAACTCTCGTATTGGAAGAAAGCTTTGATTTATTTCCTTTTTTTATGAAGAGACGATATAAATGACCTCATCATTTTGGCCAAGTGTGTCGTATAAAAATCCAATATTGTGGTACTCAACGTGGATCATCTAGTTCACGAAACTCGTATACAATGTTGATATACCCTAAGGGAAGGGAAAAACGTGCACAGATGCAAACAGGAAGTGGCTATAGAAGACGAAAAAAAGAGAGAGAGAAAGAGACGAAGAGCATGTTTCAATCTTTGTAACTATAAAACTATGGGAAATGTATGACATTTCCTTCAAAGTTTACACAAATATGATAAGTTGCACGTCCTGGTTTTTTGGTGTTTCGTGCACTATCTTTGGTTAGTTTTATTCGAAAGTTTCTGTTTTCACGTTCAATCCTTCTTGCTGTAATATTCCATCTCTCTTCCTTTTCCCTTCGTCGTCGCGAAGGTAATACAAGTACAAAGTGAGAAATGCGGTCACAGAATGAGATATGTATTCGTATCATTCTTTTCTAAGCTTCGGCCATGTTGTACCACGGAATTGCTCTAGTCGAGGCTGAATACGAGAGATGTAAAACAGTCGAGGAGAAATAGAATGGAGCTCCACCGAGAAAAAAAGAAAGACCGAGAGAGTGGAAAAAAGAACTGAGTGAGATAGAAGCCAGAAAAGAGAGAGTGAGAGAGAGAGAGAGAGAGAGAGAGAGAGAGAGAGAGAGAAAAGAAAGTTTTCAAAACAGTTGAAGAGAATAAGAGGGTATCTTAATCTTCCTGCAAAGTACCAAAAAACATATTCATAAATGTCGTGACGCTACGACTTAACCTCCAACTAAAATGCTTGTCTTTTGGCACTGAAAATTGAATTTTCTCCAGTCAACTTTACCGGAAGGTTATGAAAGAACAGTCAAAACAATTTATTACTTTTTTTCACAAGCAATTGTAACATTAATATTTCGTTAATTATTAAAGGATCAATAAACCTTATTTTGGTTTTTATTTCAACAATTATTTGTCCTAGTCATTTTAGACTTGATCGGTAAACTAATTACTACAGTCATTATATAAATTAAAAAACAGAAAAGTCCGAAAACCGTTATATTCAAGTATATAAGAGTGTGGCAGGACTCGCGCTGGCTTTTTTTTTATACTTGGCGTCGAGCCGCTACCACATCTCTTGATAATTAAGACTTTCATGTAATGAAATTTATATAATAATTTTAATTATTTTTTTGTAAGAGAAATCGAAGCTATTTATCAATTAGGCCGATCAGAAATTAATGATTTTTTTGTACAATCGTCACGAAAAGTAGAGCTGCAAGATTGAAGGGTTAAGAAGTGCATCGTGCGTACCAAAGTTGGGTCGGTTCGGCTATGCTTAGGATGGAGAACCGTGAGTCACGCGGAGCCAGGAATGGCGTGGAATATCTCTCAATCTTCCAGGAAAGTATATAGTTGGGGGTGAAGGAAAGAGGAGGAGTAAATGAGGCGCGCCAAATGCTGGCATTTCCGTAAAAGTTAAGGAGCCCAAGATGCCGGTATACGCCAAGGTACAATCTTCACTGGGTATGTGCTTTCGCATCTTCGTTGAATTCTTGTACATGAACGAGGCATTCCTTGCCGATAGAACCATTTATGAAAGTGGTTGATTTCAGGATAATACAAAATTTACGATAAAATTAATTCCGAGAATCGAAATTGGTTTACAATGAGAAAAATAATATACGAGAATTATATTACTGGAGAAAAATGATTACTTACTCAAAAATACGTATAATAGACTCCAAAGTGGTTTATTACAAATAATTTCTTAGTTGAAATGATCCAAGTTATAAGATAACCCGAAAGAATTGATATTTTTAAAATAAAATTGCAAAATAAAATGATTCCGGGTCAATCGCGATTCATCCCGAAGAATCCCAAGGACATGTAAGAAGGTAAGCACAAAGCTCTTTGGCACAGGATTTCGAAAGTATATCGAGGCGTTATAAATGCGCAGATGGGAACAGAGTCATTCTGTATTCAACCATTTTTTCTCTCTCTTTCTCTCCTTCCTCTTTCTTTTTAGGAGTATCTATTTTTCTGTATTGCCCGAAGGTACAAGTAACAAAGTAGAGAAAAGCTAGCGATGTCGTTTAGTTGGCTTGTGTGACGGGACGCGAGAGTTAACGGTAGAGCCCTCTCTATTTCCGAAACTCTTTGCGATATCTCAGTGGGGCGCGCTCGTATTGTCGAATCTTTTAGTTCGTAGGCGTCCCGCTAGGGAGTATGTCGTTGTTGAAGCTTTGTTAAAGAAATAAATGGCTCCTATATTTTCTAACCAAACTTTTCTATACCCTATAGATACTTTTCATCGATTTTTTTTCCTATAGCGTATTCTTTTCGTTTTTCCCCCTGGTATCGTTTTCTTAATGCTCGATCTTCCAATGAGCCACTTTTTTTCTTGTACTCAGTTTTTCGCCATTTTTTCCAAGATGTGAACGTGGCACGATCTGCACTATCTCGAGTTTTTTTTCTCTTTCTTTCTTTCTCACTATCTCTATCGTTCTGGGCTTTTTGCAGCACGATTCTCGTTCTATTTTTAGGAAAAAAGCTCGCTCTAGAAATCTTAAACCCTCTTGAAGTTGTCGCATGTGGATTCTGGAAGAGTGGCCCCCGTTCTCGTCATGAGACGAGCGTACTCGAGTTTTAATATGCAGAGAGAGGTTCTTTATCTTTATCTCGCTTTCTCTCTATTACAGTATTTCCCTCTTTCTTCCTCTCTCTCTCTCTCTCTCTCTCTCTCTCTCTCTCTTTCTCTCTCTCTCTTTCTGACTTACTCCTCTTTCTGTCTCTTTCGTCCTCGGTGCTTCAATTGGTCTACCTTATTAGTACGAGCTCCAATTTGAAGCAAGAGCAGAGACCAAGCACCGAGATAAATTTTCCGGTGATATTAGTAACTCGTAGCTTTTAATTCGAGCACGTTTTTTCTTCTCTCTTTTTTTCTATCTTTTCGAGTGAATTTCTGTCTGTTCGTTAATCTCGTAATTTCTTATTTCTTTAATAATTTCTATGAAATTGACCACTTGCCACGTCGATATCTCAGGTAATGCTCAATAATGAAATTTTTGAAATTGGCGTTCCAAAATGAACGATAAATCACAT
Organism: Rhimphoctona megacephalus; assembly: GCA_963989365.1. Classification (NCBI taxonomy): domain Eukaryota; kingdom Metazoa; phylum Arthropoda; class Insecta; order Hymenoptera; family Ichneumonidae; genus Rhimphoctona; species Rhimphoctona megacephalus. Next base: position 12,537,915 of record OZ022417.1, read on the forward strand.
TTATTTTTCATAGACCTTACTCGTACAGATAATTTTGATCATCGAATTTATGTAAATGTATCTATCTTAATAAAAAAAAAAATTAGTCCATTCTGTGGATTTCATTGGGTTTGTGCTGGGATTTACATTCGTTTTCCTTATCTTCGCCTTCTTTCTATTTTTCTCTTACTTTTGGTAAAAAATTTTGGTTTTAAGGATTACCTATATCTCTGAGTATCCATTTCTCTTCGTTCTTCAGCAATTTCCTCATTCACTTCACGGTTAGGGTCAGTACCCCGTGGTGTTGGTGCGCCATTCTGTTGCCTCACGTTACTCACGAATTCTACCTCGACGTCATCCTCGTGATACGTTTCCGTGAGGGTGTATTCTTTAAGCTGTGAACAGTTCAGTAAACAAAAACACACAACTGTATAAAATGGATATCCATTAAATTACATAGAAAATGACATGATAAATTCAATTTAACGTAAATAATGAATCAATTAAACACGACTGTTTTCGTTTAAATATCGACCATTATTAAATAAAATGATTATTTTAATTCTCTTCGAAGAGTAAAATGATCATGGAAGTAGCTGGGATACGAGAACATTCCACGTTGATAATTTCACCGTTAGTAGCTAATGGAGAGCAAATTGGTGAGTGTTTATTCTGTGTCGAATTAAAGTCGATGCCAAGTGAAGAATCGAGGTAAAAGAGAAGAGCAAAGAAAAATCGTAGAGCTGTTCAGCCCATGCGATTAGTCACCGAACATTGTAGAGTTCGGGGCAATCGTTGTAGTATCCTCAAATTAAAGGAGGTGAGAAATTTTATATCTGTATACATGAACGTTCTTTCGCTTTCATTTCAAACCTTTCCTCGTCTTCTTGCTCACAGAGAGATACATTCTGTTCGTTTCTTTGTGATTCTCACAGGTCGCATTAAGGCTACGACCGACATCAATTTCTTTATCTCGTAGAGACCACGAGAACGCAAGAATCGCATTTAAGAAGGAAAGAATCGTGACACTGTACGAAAAGAAAAAAGAAAGGGGCTGAACAGAAATGAACACGATTTTTCTTGGACTTCAGGGGGATAATCGTAAGAAAACTTTTCATCGCGTTTTTTTTTCTCACATTTGAAAAACAAGTATTAATCGATGAGGAAATTCGTAAAAAAGATTTGTAAATTAAGCTGCTTACTCCAAATAATTAATTCTTTATTGAGTTTTTTTCAACCGTCAATGAAATATGTGAAACGACATTATTAATGAAAAACGAAGGTAAATAACGTTAAGGGGACCGTATGGTCTAGAGCACGAAAATTTCACCTATTTTCACGATTTTTTTTTTGCCATAAAAAATTTAAAAATCGATGTTTTAACTTTTCGGGTTTATTACTACCTTTATTAAGTATACAAAAAATTTTTTTTTTAATTTTAAAAACAGTGTTTATTATCATATAATTGGCATTGAAGACGACCCTCTCGAAAAATCCGACCCGGACGGTGAAGATCGATCCGAGACTTCTACTCATCTGAAACACAAAATTCAAGAAGATTCTTAATCAGAAAGAGTGCAGTTATGGTCGGGACTAGAACAAATCGAAAAAATTAAAAATTGACAAAATGGCGCGCTTTTGAAAAAAAATTCGTAAAATCGGGTTTTTTTTCACTAGTTTTTTAGTATTAACAATAAGAAATTATTTAAATAAAATTATGATTGTAGTTCCGACGATAGCCATACATGTTGTGAACAACATATCCAAATTTCAAGTGATTCGGTTGAATAGTTTTTTTGTTTTCACCTGCGCAGTGCCGAAAAAAGTCGTTTCGAGATAAATGAGTTTAAAGTTTGAGGTACAGATATTTTCAAAAATTGAGCAAATTTTGAATACTTACAGTTAATCCGCGATTCCGGCACCATATAGGATTCCTTCGGAACGTTCATAATTCAAGATTTCCTCACTCCTTTCATTTCTTCGAGCTGTCCGAGCCTCTTTGGAGTTGTCCGTGCTCCTACGGTTGGCGCTCGATACTCGCAGCTCGTCTCGGTTTGGCGCTAGTTGCTCCGCTTTTGGCCCGATTGTTATGCCCATGGTCTCCATTATTTTCAATAGGGATGCAAATCCTTCATTGAATATGCAAGCGGAAATGTGAGTGGCAATATCAATGATTTTTTTTCCGGCAAACAGATGTTTCGGCGCAAGGTGCCACACGCAAGCATTGAAACTTTCGTTATTGTTCTGCGTATTACTGCCAATACACCTTTCCAATAAAGTCTCTGCTGTCAATTCTTCATAAATTGGTTTTAATATCTCTTGTGCTTCATCGCACAGAGCAGGTGGGTGCTCGTAGGTGTCTAAAGTACCTGCAGCCTCACTTTGACGCCACTTGCACCACGATTCGGAACCTGGAGGACAGTACGAGTGTTGCGGATTTTCATCTGTTGAAATTTTGTGATAATATGCTGCCCATATTTCACTTCTCATCCCTTCAGTCGAATCTGAATTACGTCTAATTGCTAGACCGTAATAAGTTGACAGCTCTTGCAATAATTTATTCGTCAATTGTTGACGCTTCGGTGTTTTATTTATCGATTTCCGCTGTGTCTTTTTTCCCTCTTCTTTTTCTGTCAATTTCTTTGTTGCTTTCTTTATTTGTGCATGTTTTTTTTTCGCATCAACAGCACGTTTGTACAAACGTTTTTTAACATGCAAAACACATTCTTTTTTGCAAACTAAAAAATCATCTCCGTAAGGCTTTGTGTCCAATAAGGCTTTGAACGTTTTCGTGTCGCGGACCGCTCTCTACCTGCGTTATGGGCTGTAGAAGCTGTAATATTGAGAATTTCCGCATGAAAATTTCACAGTATATTCTTGAGATACTATACTTTCGACATATCGAAAAAAAAAAAAATCGATTTTTTCAAATTTCTAGACCATACGGTCCCCTTAAGACGTAAAATGAAGGAATACATTTAAAGTTCGGGATTTGGCCAATCCCATCTCGAGGTTAAATTACTAAGGGAAGTTGGAAGGGTGCTATAATTAAGGTTCGATTAATCGACCCTCGCCGTCGATTTGGAGCGACTGCATCTTGCTTCAATATATGATATACTATGGTAATTACAATGGCTATTTCCGTACTATTACGGACGAGCTCCGATCGATTAATTCTGCCTGATATCCGGTGGGAGACAGCCACCTTGTGTTACGTAAGATCTGCATAACTCTTAGCTCTATAAATCGTTTTCTCTTCCTCTCTCTTACTTTTGAGCATTCTTATTCCAAATCTGTTTCCCTCTTTCGTCGTTCTTTAAATTAATGGTGCAGAGAAATTTACAGATTGAGTAAGAATGTAACGAACAGAAAATCAATCATTCAGAAATATTATTTTTGGTTTCATCTTGATGAATAAGATAATGGCTTTAATTAATCTAAGAAATGTGATTCACGCCGTAACATTTATTTAGAAAATGTTATACAAATGAAATACAAAAAGTCCGTAATAAAAATATTTATTTTCAATTACAAACAATACTGTTCGAAATTTTGTATAATAATATTTCCAGATTTCGTCTTAACATTTATTTCGGCACCATTTCATCGTCGAATTGGTACACAGTATTTTTTTAATTAATAAAAAATAAAATTTAATAAAAAACTCAAGCCTACTCCGTTTTTGCATGTTTTACTGTGATCCATTGTTGTTTCATTAGTCGGCAATCTCCGAAAGTCGTTCACGACGACGCCAGCAAATAAGACACGATTTTGGGGTACACGAGCCTTGGATCGATTCGATTCGAGGCTAGCGATGTATATAACTCCAGAGAGTTACGTGGATGATGCTTAATTGATGGTAATCTCCAATTAACACTTCGGCGCCGCAGGCCGTACAGATGAGGCGCCCTCTCTCTCCCACTCTCTCTTCGAGATGGCATAGGCCTTTAATTATGTGAACGTACTTCCGTCTCATATATATATGAAGGTGACAGATCTGCCTCAGGCACATCCTCGTCTCGTCCCATCTCTTGTGTCACGTGGTGCACCACGATGTGTGATATTGGACACGGTCGTTACTTCGTCCATCAATTTACAAGATTGAATGAGGAAAATTCGCGATTTAATATAATCAAATTGATCAGCATGTAATTACGGTTGATTGGAAATTTCAATTTGATATGAATTATGTTATAAGACCCTAGAATGTATTAACTATACATTAATTTGAGGTGGAATAACCTTGTACCGAAGCAAGTTTAAATAATTAAATTATATGCGCAATTAAATTGAATTTACTGGGCGTTTACGTCTGCTACATTCTGCACATATTTGTAATATTTTTCAGAATTCTTTGTCACGCTTCTATTGCTTTATGACGATCGTTAATTTTGTTATAATTCTCTGATAAATTTCTGTGTTAAATTGAATTTTAATCATTGCATAAAGTAAATTTTGTTGTGCCCCCGCGTAGACAAAATTGGTCTTGGCAGGACACCCGGCGAGAATCTTGGCAAGCTATCCCGGCAAGAGTCTCGGAAGAATCTGGCATAGGCACGTTTCCGGGACTCTTGGATCAGCGTTCCAGAGTCTCGCCGAGACTCTTTCCGATACTTTGCGACACTTTTTTGGAGAATCTTACCGAGACTATTTGCGAAACTTTTTCCGAGTGCCGCCGAGACTCTTTCCGATACTATTCAAAACTTTTTCTAAGAGTCTCGCCGAGATTTTTTCCGATACTTTCCAAAAAATTTTCAAGAGTCTCGCCGATACTCTTCTCGAAATTCTTCGAAATTTTTTTCGAGTGTCGCCCAAAATCCTTCCAAGAGTGTTTAGGATATTTTTTTCTCTTCACATTGATAGTTAGATTGATAGTGATAATGGATAGTGGAATAATATTGGATGAAATAAAACTTTTTTATATTATTTGAAGGCCTTAGGCAAGACACAGTGCATCGGTAGCAATGTCTATGGGTCTTTGGGAGCAGAGCATAGCCTGCGATTGGATAATATTGGGTCGAAATCTCAACGAGACTATATAGAAATCGGGCTCCGTGGACGCGAAAGAAGGCCACCTATAGAGTAAAATTGGAAGCTCCGCAAAATTTTGTTTTTCCGGCCGGTAGGCGGCATCGAGCCTTTGTCGTTCGCGTCCTCGTATAGCCAGGTCGATTCTTATATAGTTCGATCAGGATTTTAAGTCGATATAAAAAATCGCGTCACTGATCGCGTTGATCTTATTCTGATCAATATCAATATTTTGTCTTGCTTCAAAGCATCCGATATTTTTTTTATCTCTTAATCTTAAAATTGTGTATCGACTTATCGACTATGCAAAATATCATAGCGATGACAAAAAAATCGCGCCATGATAAATTTTTCTACCCGCGATTCATGACTAGATAGAAAGTATCAGAAAAGGTCTTGGCGACACTCGAAAAGAATTTAGGAAAGTCTCGAAAAGAGTCCTATCGAGACTGTTAAAAAAGAAGTTGAAAAAGTATCGGAAAGAGTCTCGGCGAGACTTTGAACCGCTGACCTAAAAGTCCCGAAAACGTGCCTATGCGGGATTCTTCCGGGACTCGTGCCGGGATAGCTTGCAGGATTCTCGTCGGGCGTCCTGCCGAAACTAATTTTTCCTGCGCGGGCCATTATTTTATGGCAAAGAATATTGTTGAGAATCTGGTAAATTAATAAAAGAAAGTACATAGTTGAGATTCAGTTTCTTCATCAGCACTATAGTAATCTTTGGAATAATAAAAAACGAGTTCGTGAGGGCTTGTGGGAAAAATTTTGAAAATGACTGAAATATAAGGAACACCAGTGACCTTATTCTTGAAGCTTTCGACGAATTCTTTGTATTTCTCTTCGAGCTTTTTTTATTTCTCTCACGGGAGGAACAGGAAGCGTGCTAAACTTTTTTTCCTTCTTTATCCCCGATTTTCAGAGGATGGTTAAAATTGCGAGCAATCTGGAGCCAAGTGCAGGCCATCCACTTGATCCTCCACTACCTCGTTATCTTTTACCAAAATTTTTATATCTCTATGTAACTTTTCTTCTAGTATATGCATATATATATGGAATCATAAAGAGCTTTATATAGACGTAAAAACGTGCATATAATCTTTTACATATAGAAATATGCATGGGGAAAATATATGGAGGATTCTAAATCAAAGCGAAAAACTCTCAATTTGCTGGCATCTATCTTTTTGGAACTTTCAATACGGAATAACGCTTTGGTATTTTTTTCTCACACTTATGTTTCAACTATTTATAAATATATCTAATTTTGTAAATTACGACGTACCCTTTTAACGCATCTCTTGTTGGCTGTAACGTTTTACTATCAGAGCCGTCGATAAAACTAAAAAGCACTTCGCCCCTAAATGCATCCTTAAAAAAATTCTTCTTAATGCTCGACTTATAAGCACGAAATCTTGCCACATTTGTGTAAATAAAATCAGCATGAAACTTTTTCCCTTTTTACTTTTTATGTGAAAAAAATTGATTGTTTTTCGATTTTTGGGTTTACGTTGAATGTAAATATTTCTAGCTTTCGGCATCACACTTTTCATCTAACTATATAAACTAAATCAATGTTTAGAAATAGCCCTATTTATTTTTTGAAATTTGTGGGGGTGGCAAAATATTTCTTGCTAAAAAAGAGGGTAGAAAAAATCCAAACGTTATCATATATATGATACATGACTTTTCATATCACACACGTACAAGTACGTGCAGACTTGCTACGTGCCAGACAATGAAACTCGCCCAGAAATGAAAGAGCGAGAGAAGGAAGGGAGAGAGAGAGAGAGAGAGAGAGAGAGAGAGAGAGAGAGAGAGAGAGAGAGAATGCTCACGACCGAAACCAAAAAGTCTTACACGTGCTTTTCCCTTTTTATATTCGTTTTTCACCGGCTATTTATTTTTAACCTCGGTCTCGGCGTGACTTTCTCCACTCCCTTTTTCTTTAGGTCTCTTATTTTCGTCTTTTTTATTTGCCTTTTTATACCTGCTTTCTGCCACGATTGTCATAAGCGAGGTGTGCAAGAAAATATACGTACAGTATGCACCCTACGACACACGTAGTAAGCAGCCGCTTGCGGAAAGGTTAAAGGAAAAAAAAAGAAAAAGAGGAACGAAAGCCTTGTGTCTCTCGTTTCATTAACGAAGAGAAGCTCGAGTTCGTGCCTCGCTTACGAGACGTTTCAAGAATTTTGCGTTATTATGGGCTTCCGCAATCTCACTCATTGCGGTTAATATGAAATGGTTGAATTTTTGCTTCCTCCTGAAGCTTTATTTGGCTGGAAATCAAGAAAATTAGAAATTTTCAAGTTAGTGTAAATAGTAAAAAAATTATATTTAAGACAAGTATTTTTTCTCAGAGCCCAGAATGACTGGAAGTTTCTATATTATTTTGCAGAAAAATAGTTCATTGAGAAATTGTACCACACTGAAAAAAAAAATTAAAGTATTGCCAACTACGCTATGAGGTTGGACGAATTTCGTTGCGCCAATAGTCATATTACGTTTAGTTTATCACCCGGTGGTTGATCTATTAAAAGTCATGTCGTTGAGACAACTACGCCACGATGTTGTCGCTAAATTTTTATTTATTTGAGTTGACTGTATTTCATGTGATACAACCGAAATAAATGGTTACATTGAAAAAAAAATAAAACTTGAGACACAGAATCGATTGAATTTTAAATAATCACACGGAGGTTGAGTTGTATACGGTTTGTCCGTGACTTGATACAATAATAGCATTGAGTAAACTTCTCTGCGAGAATTGAATTCAATGACACTATAGATCAACGGAATATCATTTGTGACTAAGCAATTAGCTTAATCACAAATTATATTCCGTTTATTTGTTTGCGCAACGAAATTTTAGTAGCTTTAGCAAAAGGTTTATTTGTTTGAATAATAAACCTTTTGTTAAAGTTACTAAAATTTCGTTGCGCAAACAATAAGTTTTGTTTAACATGAATTATGTATATTGTAACCGTCTTAGCTGGAATTCTCTAGCTGGATTTCTGGTGTGACAGAAATCCGCTAGAGGGCTAAGGGCGGAGCGCTCTCGTGTAAGCGCCGCATCGCCCATGTGCCCATAAGGCATTGAATCGTTAAATATCGATCATTCCCAATGATGGTCGTCAAGAAAACCCGAACCCTTACTTTACGAGGTAAAAAGGTCTAAGGCCTTATCGTATAATTAAAGTACGTTGATATAGAAAGGTTTTGCTAACTAATTATGTCAGGATAGGTGCTCTTACTAGAGTAAAAAATCGATCAATCGTATTTACTATTGAAAGTTGCAAAATACAAAATGAATGAATAATACAAATGAAATACAAAATACAAATGAAATATTCCAAAAATTATGTATATAAAAAAAAATTTCAAATATTTCTTACAGTCATTTCAAAATCATAATTGTTCCATATAATCACTATACATTTTAATCACACAATGTATTTCATTCAATCCAAATATGATTGATACAATTGACTGAAATACTTTTCCGCATTTCCTGAGCAATGCGCTGATACTATTTCAAATAATTATTGCATTTTATTCAAAAAATGTTTTGGTTCTATTGAATATTTAAAGTTTTACCACAAATTGCGGGCATAGTTGGCTCAACAAAATACCTTTAACTACGCGCGGAGGTTGCGTCAACTACGCCATTGGTTTCGCCGTATCCAACCTCTGGGCATAGTTGAGCCAACTACGCCTCCATTCTTAACACTATGCCTTTTTTCAGTGCATAATTTATCAGAGTGTTCCTTAGGGTGGTCCTTAATGAGGTCATTTTTGAATCTTTACACTCCGAAGGGCTTAAACGCTTCCTTTTCGATAAAAAGAAATTGTCACCAAGTTTTAATTCTTAATCTCAATTTTAAGACCTTGCCCGCGATGCCAAAAGTTATCCATTTAAATAACACGTAAGTTTTTCGTCTCCATCTTCAGTTATCTAATACTCGGCTGTATCTTATGCTATCATCTCATTATTTAGGCTTCATTTGTAGATAATTCCATACTCTTTTAAATTATCCACAGCATTTTTATTGTCACTTAAATCGTTTCATAGGTATAAGTCTCGAAAGTCATTTTTTTAAACAATTGACCTTTTTTGTTGTTAACTAATGAACGGTTAAATTGACATAAAAAATATGAATATCAATTTTGCAGGGAATGCAATGTTCTACAAGAAAGTCTTTGACGCCAATTGCATCAAATCTCTAATTTGGATGATATACCCGCATAAATAACAGAATGTTCATTTAAATTCATACTAGATACCAGCCAACATATTGATTTTATCGATAGAGTTTAAATAGCGAACTTGTAGAAGAAAATTTTCTATCCAAACCTATACCTTTATTTGAATTTGTATAAAATTCATCGATCCAACGTCAATTTTTAAATTAGCGTTTGAATATAAATACTAAACTATCAATATTTACTAATTTTTTTTTTTCGAAGTTTCGTATGGAAATAAAATTGTTTTTTACATTGCTCCACGCATTATCCCATGCAGAAAAATGGCAACATGGGACTAAGGCTTTTTTTATTCTAATTGGACGAACGGTGTGGAGAAATTTCAACTTCGAAAATTCGAGGGGGATGGGTGACTGATCAATACTCATAATTCTTATGATTATGGAAAAAAATTAGATCGAGTGTAAAGTTTTTCGGAGCAACGTGTTAGAATTTTTTATTTATGAATTAGAAAAATTTAAGTTCGCGGAAAAGTGAAAATTAAAAAATTGCCTTATGCAAAGAACTTACTAATTTTTTTAGCGACTTTTTAGTTGAGTTGAAATTTATAGGCTGCTCTTGAAATGTAAAAAACAATTTAATTTCCATAAGAAACTCCGAAAAAAATAATTTAGGAAATATTCATAGCTTAGTATTTATATTCAAACGTTAATATTAAAACTGACCTTGAATCTCGATGAATTTTATACATTTTCAAAAAAAAAGTACAGTTTTGAATAGTACACTTTCCGTTCTACAAGTGCGCCATTTAAACTCTATCGATAAAATCGATATATTGGATAATATATCGATTTTATCGATATATTTGATATCTAGTAAAAACTGAATTTAAATGGAAATTCTGTTATTTATGCGGGTATATCATCCAAATTAAAGACTTGAGGAAATTGGCTGCAAAGACTTTTTCGTAGAACATTGAATCCCCTACAAAATTGGTATTCATATATTTTTTCTTAATTCAACCGTTGACTAGTTAACAGCAAAAAAAGGTAAATTTTCTAAAAAAAATTATTTTCGAGACTTATATTTGTGAAATGATTTAAGTGACAACAAAAATGCTGTGAATAATTTAAAAGAGCATTGAATTATCTACAAATCAGGCCTAATAACGAGACGATAGCATAAGATACAGTCCAGTATTAGATAACTGAAGATGAAAACGAAAAACTTATGTGTTATTTAAATGAAAAACTTTGAGCATCATGGACAAGATCTTAAAATTGAGATTAAGACCTGAAACTTGGTGACAATTTTTTTTTTATCGAAAAGCAAGCGTTCAAGTCCTTGGAAGAATAAAAATTAAAAAATGACCTTATTAAGGATCACCCTAGTGTTCCTATACAATTTGATACTTATAAATTTGTACGGTAAAATTTTGGTGTGACCTGAACTATTCTGAATTTCCTTTTTTCTCTCACGCGATAGAATGTTTTTTGTTCAGCATAAAAACGCTTGCGATTCAACAACGCGCTGTTACTGACAAACGAAAAAAAGGCAAGTACTTTTTGTACTTTAAAATCTCTCGCACAAAAAAATGTGGGCAAACCGATAGCGAATCGCTTCTCTCTCTGGAATGGTTTACTAGTGGCACACATAAATATATATATATACATATATATATATATGTGTGTGTGTGTGTGTGTATGTAAAGTGGTTGAGTGAACAAGAGGCGGATGGGGAATGCAATGGGGAAATTCCGAAAATTTGCCTATAGCCTCACAAACCTTTCGCCGCTTTCTCTCTCTCTCTCTCTCCCTCTCTCTCTCTCTCGCTTTCTCTCTCACTTGCTGGATCAGAGGCAAACCGGTCGCGTTACAGAGTACGAGCAATCTCCAACGCCGCGTGTAAACGACACTCCCGTTCATTAGCGTTCCGTGTTGTCCAAACGATAGCGCGGCTGGTCTCAACGAACTAGCAAGTGCGTGATATCAAGAGAGAGGAAGAGAAAGACTGTTCTACGCACGTGTACTGGTGCGTGTATCAACGTATATTTGCTCGTGTAGCATATGGAAGGGCTTCAATTGCCGATGCATGTTCCTCTCTCTTTCTATCCCTCTCTATATTTTTTTGTCTCGCTGCTTCTATCATTCTCTATTTTCCTATATTTCTTTAATTTATCTTTCCGTGTTTATCTATTGGGCTCCATTTTTAACGTTCTATCTCTCTTTCTTTTCCTATCTGTCTCTAATTCCCTCGTTTTTCTCTCATTCTTGCTTTCTCGTTTTTTCCCTTTTATACATACTCGCAGTATTTCCAGAGAATCGACAAATTCATAGTACACATTGCACTAAAGTGCAAATGGTCATCTACATGTGTAGCAATTAAATCGGTAGTTCGATGTGAAAAATGTCAAAAAGAAAAAAATCATCTATATGGACCTATCAAATATATATAAATATGCTTTTTGAAGTGAAACTTCTATAGCGACGGTGTGAGTCCAAATTTTTTAGCGGAAATCAAAGTGAAACACTTTGGGGAGGGGGAGAGTAAAAGGCAAAAGGGAGGGGTATAAGTGGTGCATGCGTGCAACTCACCCTGGTTAGTAGCGTGTGTGAGAGAGAGGAAGAAAGACACAGTGAGAAAAGGAGGGAGGGGAGAGAGGGCGAGAAAGATATGAGAGATGTAAAATAGCGGACGTCAGCTTGAAGGTTAGAAATCACTCTCGAACCTTTTTTACCGACGATTCTCCGGAAAGCCCCTGAACATTCTGGCTTATCAATGAAGTGCCTCGAACATTCTTTATCGACGATTCTCGGGAAAGCCCCGGAAAAGATAGTCAACAACGTCTACTATAGAAGTTTCACTTCAACCGTGCGCTTACGTGGGTGAGGCACACACTGCTTTTTTTTTTTCAAATGTTCCTGTATGTACCACCGCGGGGTTTTACGAGCCCGTCTAATCGACTGTTGCCCACAGCGACGCTTTCCTCTTGCACTCCAGTATCACATTTTCACGAGGGCCAAAGGAAACTGTGGAAAACTCGACTGATACAGTTGGCTATATTTTTACTGAGTTGCTGTTGGCTATCACCATCAGAAACTGAAAAAAACTGCCTTCCGTTCATGCGGTCAATGCGCGAACTGATGCATGGCTAAGCGGTCACCCAATCAAATACTGACCTTACCCGAGGATTTTTAACTTGGGAGTAAGCAAGTCTACAGTAAAATGATAAATAGTTAAGAAGACGAAGAAGAAGATTTATTTATTAAATAAATGAATCACACAACTACGAGTTTCATACTAATTCAATTTTTTAACTGGAATTTTACCGCAGTAATAAATTTCAAGCCAGCGTAACAAACAGACTGAGATAATAACAAGAAATGGTTCTCGAAAGTAGAACAGTTCCTTTTTGGTCAGCCAATAGAGCACTTAAAATGAAATTAAGTAAATGAATAAATAAATAATGGATTTGTATCAATTCTTGTTATAATACTCTCTTCACTTATCAGTATTTCAAACGAGAGTACAGATTTTAAGTTCCAGTAACAAACGGAATGGAATAAAATCTCAAAATGCCTATTGGAAGTAGAGTAGTCCCTTTTTGGTCAGCCAACGGTGCAAATCTCGTGTATTTACCGGGCAAACTTTCAACGAACTCGCGTAAATTTAACCATTTCGTGACACGCCTCCGGTTCTTGGGATCACCAACATTTTCCACTGTGATTTTCCTCCCTCCCGTCACTTTCTCACGCTACACATCTATAGAGCGAAGTACATAAGCTCGTTCTTTCTCGTTCAGGGATTAATAGATCTGTCCTATCGAGCTTTAAGCTCCCGTCGGGTTGGATGCATGAGGCTTTTTTTTCTCCGCTCCCGGATAGGCAAAAGACAAATAGCCGATGCCTCGCTCGATAGATCCTATAAATTTATCGACTTGCAACTCGCCTCCTCGAGAAAAATACGTTGACTCTGATTCGATATTTTTCAGCCACACACGTGTTGAGGAAAATAGGTAATTTTCAAATTTTATATTCAATCAAATTTCATGTGGCCTCATGATTCTAAAAGAACTAAATCTTTCAGTATACAGGAAGTGTATGAATGAGAGCAATGTCAATAAAAAGAGACAGAGAGAAAAACAGGAAAACGAAGAGAGAGAGAGAGAGAGAGAGAGAGAGAGAGAGAGAGAGAGAGAGAGAGAGAGAGAGAGAGAGAGAGAGAGAGAGAGAGAGAGAGAGCGAGAGAGATTGAATTTATTTTTATGCTTTGGAATTATCCGTGAGGCAAATGATAATATAACTCATGATTTACAATACTTTAAAAATACAGCAATAAGCTTAATAATAGTGTACCCCTTGTTGGGTTGTAGAGGACCAGTTTCGGAATTATTCGTCTTAAGGCCTTACATACGTCCAGAATTTTCAAAAAATCGATTTTTTTTTTACAGATTATTATTCTCTATAGTTTTAGGCGTATTTCTGTGTAAGTCGATTGTACAAATTCCCCATAGATCGAAAGTTATTATAGAAAATGTGACTGCCCAAAGAGAGTCTGATGCGCGCAGGTAGATGTCTCGAGCGAAACGCACTTGAAACTTTAAATGCATTTTTCTCAAAACTACTTTTTCTGGCACGGTCTGCATGATAACTCATACAGTTTTTAATATTTTTTGATGCTTTTTTTTTAAATATTCGAAATTGTTTTCTCTATAGTCTGTCGAGTCGGATTTTTGATGTTGTGATTAAAAAATTTTATAAACATAATTAAAGTGTGACATTTATGACACAAAATGCATACTTTTTTTTTAAATGCCGTAAATTACCAAAATTTGTTGAATTTCAAAAATCCGGCTCGACAGACTATAACTACAACTTTATTTTACAAGAATTTTTTTACGTTTTGCAGATCCATCAGCATTTCAAGAAGAAATGATGCAGACCGTGGAGCAACTTTTTTTCATAGTGCTTCGGGAAACGTGATTTTTTATGTTGTAATTTTTGAAAAAAAAAATGAAATAAATTTTTTTATAAAGTTTAAATACTAATAAACAATGTGTAAAAATTATTTTTATTAATTTCTATTGCTATCTCTTCTAAAAACAGTTTTTCTTTTAGCGCGTTTTAGGCGCTGCTGGACGTATGTAAGGCGTTAACTAAACGAAAGTATTTAATTCTAGAGAACAAATTATAATATTACATTTTTATTCTATCTCTCCTTCGAGAGCTAAGAGGTGAGCATGGAGACGTGTTTTAAAAGAGCCATTTGACGGTGCCAACGTTACAGATGGTGGCAGTGAGTGCCAAAAATACATCGAGGATACTGCAAAAGAGTTGCGAAGAATAGTTGTGCGATGGGAGGGGATTTCAAAAGTATCAGGGTTAGGATTACGGGTAGGTCGTATAGAGGGTTGTGATCGAGGGAACAACTTTCTTAGGTATGATGGAGCAGTACCTTGTAACATTTTGAAAATTTCAATGCCTTGAAAATAGAGTCGCCTTGATCTAATCCTCAGCTAACCCAGTTGCTTCCTGTAAGGTGTAATGTGTTCGTCACGACGTAAGTTGAAGATAAATCTTATCCCTGCATTTATTAATCTCTGGAGTTTTGTATTTTGTTCATCAATCACGTCATTGTAAACTAGGCAGCAATAGTCGAGAATTGGTAAAATCAACAATGTTACTGCTGTAATTCTCATATATCGCAGCAGAGTGTTTGACCGGTATTTCAATTTATACATAGTAAAATTTGCTTTTTGAGAAATTTTGAGAGAGAGAGAGAGACAGAGAGAGAGAGAGAGAGAGAGAGAGAGAGAGAGAGAGAGAGAGAGAATAGCTATAGATACGTTAAAGTTTTCGCATTACAATCCAATATAGAAAAGCCAGAGAAGAGTGAAAAGAGAAGAGTAAACCCATTGTATATAAAGTAACATATTTCGCGAGTATCTACTCAAGTAAAAAATTCAAACGACCTTTAAATTTCACTCCATATTGATAATATTTTGATTATCATTTAATTTCGTAAAGTTTTTACAACGACCCTAGCCTCAATAATTAATTTGACATCTAATTGTGGAAACAAGATCAACAGCTACAAAACTGTTGTACATTACAACTCAATAATAAAAAGTAATTGATGAAAAAACTATCATTTTTCGAAAGTTTATGAAATCACGTTCACTTTGACCAAACGCTTTTTCCGAATAAATCGTGTTCTATAACTCTGAAGTCAACTCAAGAAATGGCAGCATTTATATTACTTGCGCCCGTCTATGTGCACCCACATATGTGGATTTATATAAATATATATTTATATACGTAGAAGAATTTTCGATTCCGGAAATTTTTGTTACTTTGTGATGCTTTGCACGATCTTCTGCTCTCGTTGCTTGCGATGTTCCTTCCTTTTTTTTGCGATCTCAACGCTTTGCTTCCGCTCGAGCGCGTAGAGCTTGCGGTTCTTGCCAGCTCTGCTAACTCTGACAGAGGCAGAGGAGAGTATGTTCATATTCGGATACTGAGAAACAGAGGGGGAAAGGGAAACCAACGAGAGAACAAGGAGCGGAAAGGGGAAGAGTGGTCAGTTCTATCGAGAATAGAATGTGTTATATTTGTAATTCTACTATGGTCGAGTTCGAGGAATATAAGAGAGAAAAGGATGGAGAATCGGTAGAGCCACAAAACCACCCCTATATTACCTCGTGGTTACAGTTATAGCGACGTGTGTTTGGTTTATAGCGAATGAGTAAGAGAGTGAAAGAGGAGAAATGGAGAGGAGGAAATGTTTCCCCATGATCAAGGTCCAGTAAACCACTCCTAGAATATATTATCCTTTTCCTATTACCACATATATATATATATATATATATATATATATATATATATACATTATAACATATACTGTAGTTGAAGGCAGGTCATGCATGCAAACAAAATTCGTATATAAATTATTCTTTCGATGCAACGTAGTACTTCATGTTACACTTATTTCCCTTTTTTTTAAGGGCGTTTTGATAGTGAAGAAAAGTGCCTTGAAAAATCTTCAATTCCGATCAAATTGTCTGTGTAGATTTTCATTTATCGCCCTCGCGATTTTATGTCACGCGTTATACTCTACATTTAAACTTAACAGAGGAAAATGAAAATTGAAAAATTTTACTAAACGATCTCGACCTTCTTTTTCACGCTCTCTTTTTTTATTCCCTGCTATTTTTCTGGTGTATACAATTTTTTCCAAGTCTCCTTCGTATATTTATTTGTATAGAGCAAAGAAGAACGCAGGGGAAAAGGACGCTCGTAAATTTCGAACGAAGGGGGAGGAGGGAGGAAAGGAGATTGTAGAGACGAAGTTAAAGAAGGAAAGAAAAGGCAGAAAGTTTCTCATACATATATGAGGTTGCTTGTGGGTAAGGGCAGAGGGATAGTGATCGTAGGTTCGATCGTACATTCTATGAGCTTTATATATGTGTATACAGGGTTGTTGGATATGGACTGATGGTAGCGTCTGTGGCTGCCCTGGGGCAAACAGCCAGGAAAGAGAGAGGGAAGAGAGAAAGAGAAAGAATTGGGTTGGATAGTGAAAGGGGAAGAGGAAAAGGGAATTGTGGTTTTTCTCGTCCAGGAGTATCAGAACTCTGTGGATATCTTGGCCACACGCGGAAATACGGCAAGCTCTTCCAGTCGATAAAGAATTAATCTCTTTCGTGTCCGAGACGAAGAAGAAAGAAAGAGAAAGAGAGAGAGTGAGAGAGTATAGATCGTTGAGACCTCGGTTTGCCGGCAAGAATGCCCCTTCGGCATTCGACGATGGATGGCTTTTTTCATTCCCCGATCGATATTATACGGAGCTAATACGAAGACGACTACAGACCAGACTTACTGTAGTAGTGACCATAAAAAAAAGTTTTGGTAATTGTTATTTTATGAGCAACGCTTGGGTGAAGAGAAGTAGAAAGTACAACAAAAAGGACGTAATGTGCAGATTCTTCGATGTTAAATTTATCGTCGCGAAATCTAATAGAAAGATTTCAATCTTTTCATAGGGTGATAATATTTGACGTTCATATAAATCGAGTTCCCGAATTTTATTTTGGAAAGAAAGATTCTTCAATTTATTGCTCACCATTTATATAATTGCAGAAATAATGGTTTTATAAAATAAAAATTATTTTCATATCAAAGTAATCAATAATGAAATTATTATTTTTATAATTTAGACTTATATTTAGACTTAGAATATCTTTAAAGAGAGATTTAAAACAGAACTCTGCCGCGATTTTCCTGTTTCTTATTCATTGTTTGAGCTGCCAGCAAGTCAATTTTAGCTTTCCGCTATAGATACTAGAGAGATTATCCAGGAGAGTGAGAGAGAGAGAGAGAGAAAGAGAACGAGAATAATCGAAATCCCAGTGGTTAGTCCGTCGATAGTCAGACAGTCGTGACGAACTTGCGTAGATACGATATATAGTATGTATATAGGAGAAACCTGTTAATATAGCATGGTAGTAGTCGTGGCGTGTCTCGTGGGTGTTGTGAAGAAAGAGAGATCAAAGACTATACGAGGGGGAGGGAGAGAGAGAGAGAGAGAGAGAGAGAGAGAGAGAGAGAGAGAGAGAGAGAAGTCACGTGGTTTGCCACGGGAGCGGTCAGACGTGCGTCAGTAGGTACGATCGAGTTTAGTCAGACTCGAAACTCAAAGCTAGCGTAATTGCGCAGGTGTTCCTATCCTCTCTCTCTCTCTCTCTCTCTCTCTCTCTCACTCTCTCTCTCTCTCTCTCTTTGGTAAGCAAGATCGGATAATGAACCTACTTTATAATATCCCCACAACTATCACTTTGCAGCTACCGCTTTTTTCTGGTTATCAAATATTTGAAATTTCCATAGTCGTTCATTATTAATATAAAAATAGTAATAATAATGATATATTCAATTTTACGCCTCCATTATTTACATTCAATAATGAGGGATTTTTACATATGTGCAAAACCACAAGAAAACAAAAAATAACAATAATTTAATGCAGTAACATTTCGAGGAATAACGAAAATTATGAGATTAAGTTTGTAAAGCGTTACCTACTTTAATTTGTTCGCTGAATTGTTTCACCATACATTGGTTGAATGAGACAAAAACCGACTCAATGTGAAAAAATACTTGGTGCATGGATAATAAAATAGAATAGTGCTTTTTAAAAAAAGTAGTATAAAAACTGGTAGAAGCTGAAAATTGTATAGGTTGTAACAATTTAAAAAAACTTCATTCAATGCAAAACACTCTATACAGATACATAAATATATATAGTAAATGGATCGTACAGTAATATTCTAGATAATACTAGATCGCCGAAGCGTGTTCGCCACCTATACTCAATTTCACCTACCTATACGATACGAGAATATCGGTATTAGACAACCGTCGAATCGCTCCTTTAGTTCGATTACCCACGATTATCGATTCCGGGAGTGAGGCAGATTGCGTACGTGCTCGAATTTGGTATTACGCAATTCGAAATCATAGCCGTTTGCACGATTTTCCCATATAATTCGTACACGTATATTATCTTAATGTTTATAAATACGACGTGATGGCGAATAAATAAATGTATCGTATTGTAGACTTTCGCAAAAACAGAAATGAAACGTAATTAATAATACAATCATAATCCTTGTGTTCTAACAACCTCGTTATTTTCACATGAAGTTTTCGAATCCTCGTATTTTAATAGCTGCCTTCAATGAATTTTATCTCTGATTATTTTTGTGAAGCTCAAACATTTCAATTTTTCATGTGAGTAATGGTACGATTAATTGCAGATTTAATCAAAAATATAGAAAAACAAAGTTTTGTCGTTGAATAAAGACAAATTTTGGAATATAACTGAACTTTAGTTCGAAAATATTACTTATTTTCCCGTTTGGAAAC
Source organism: Rhimphoctona megacephalus (assembly GCA_963989365.1). Taxonomy (NCBI): domain Eukaryota; kingdom Metazoa; phylum Arthropoda; class Insecta; order Hymenoptera; family Ichneumonidae; genus Rhimphoctona; species Rhimphoctona megacephalus. The sequence continues at coordinate 12,557,045 of OZ022417.1, forward strand.
AAACGACGATATCGTAAAAAAAAGACCCCATGCCTGTGTAATAGAATCGTGTGTGTATAAATATAAGTCGTTGTAGTTTATTTTCCTGTATATCCTCATATATATCATCTTTATTATATATCCTCATGCCTCAAATAGATGTATATATATAAATACAAGACGCTGCCGCGTCTCTAGATATATATGTATTAAGCTACATATTTGGAGCCTTATCTTGTAACACGTTGGTGTTGATACGAGACTCTATGCTCCAATGGGATGAAGAGAGAAATGGATTTACCAACGTCATCAGCCCCCCCAACCACAAGCAACATTTTGGTCCTTTCTATTGCTTATTTCTCCTAATCTCGCTAATCCGCTTTCTCGACCGTTCCACCCAGCCCTTTTGCTTCGCAGCCCCTTGCAAAATATGTATTCCCCTATATATTTTCTCTTTTGCTCTATCGTTTCATCCCCTATATATTTCTCTTTTGCTCTATCATTTCGTGCTTTTATCTCGCTGCAACACCGACGATAATAACTCAACGTTAACAGTCCGCCTTTCTCTCTTTCCCTACAGTTCCTTATTCGTGTGCATAGCGTTAATAGTAACCTCCCTTTATCACAGATCATACATCTTGCGTAATATCTGCATATGTTATCTGCCTCACTTTTTCACCTCTAACGTATATTATTTTTAATTGTCTCAACGCAATTGCTACGGTGATTCTGCGTCGAATTAGTGCTGAAGAATTATATTCACACATTACCTTGAACATTGTGGACGGTAAGTTTCATTATACATGTTAGTAATTAAGATAAATATTTTTAGAGGCGAGGAAAAAAAAGAATATTCAAGTGAGCATTATGAAATTGATAAGAATTTTATAGACGAGTCCTTATTTCTTTTACGAGTTTCGTCCAAAATTAAACTCCTTCTACTGCAGGCCAACTTTTTTAATAATGTACGTAACTTATCAAAAATCGAGTAAAACTTGTGTCGTGATTTTGAAAAATTGCTGGGCCATTCTAACGTAATCAAAAAAACGAAAGGAAGACAAAAACAAAAAAAAAGGTCGAAAGGGAAGACGCAGAGTAACACGCGCTGTAAATTTCAACTTTGAAACTTTCAAATAATTAACTAACGTGCATGTCTGGCGACGACAGTTCCCTAACTACTGAGACACGAGGCGACGAGAGGAGCCTATATATACGTGTACATTAGCTATAAGCTCGAAGAAAGTCTGTTCTGCCTCACAGCCCAGATTGCTTTTAATTCTGTCCACGTGATATAGTATGCACGTTTAGAAAAAGAACAAAGAGAAGAATAATAATAAGAGGCTCGTGAATGAGAAAGGTAAAGAGAAAAAGAGAGAGAGAGAGAGAGGGTTAGGTCGAACGGTTCGCGACAAAAGTTTGGTAATTAAGTGGCCGAGAAAGTCTGTGGCCACAGACTGATCGAGAGTTGGTCTTCTCTTTCACCAAATATTCCACGAGACACACAAGGATCGAGAGAGAACGAAATATACAAAAAATAGAAAGAGAGAAAAAAGAGAAAATGGAAAGAAAAAATAAGAAAGCGAGGAAAATGGCCGAGTACGGGATAATTAGCACATTAACACGAGCTGGTGATTCTCAAATCTTGTTAATCCGGGTGTTGTTTTTGTTACCCGAGATATCACCTCACGTAAAATGTATACGGCATCCTAGCAATGTTGCGCTCCTTTTCTTAAGCTTTATCTCTTCTTCTTTCTCTTTCTCTCGCTTGATTTTTTTCTATATTTATATTTCTTCCTCTCTCTATTTCTTTCTGTTTCTATCTGTTTTTTATGAAACCACAAGATAGAACTCTTTCACTATATAGTTAAAACTGATTGGTTTCATCCAGTAACATTTCAAATGTTCTTTTAAAACAGCTACAATGAGGAATAGTAATTTTTACAACTCACATTTTTCCTTTGAGTACGATCCGAATAGTTCTTTATAAACAAGAAACGATACTCTCGGCAGAAACAATATTTCGCAATGTGCCTTCATAAAAGAATATTTACAATGCACGTTACTAATTTTAACTAATGAGTGAACACTCCTTGAATGTCAAAAATGTTGAAAACCAGCATAGTAAAAATGCACCTTCAATAAGAGAATAAACACCAAATGCGTGTCAGCTTTCAGTTCAGGCATTGTATATTGTTTCATGATAGTAGAACTAGTTGTCGTGCATAGGAGTTTTTCATATTGCTTAATGGCAAATGTATAGGGTCCTCGCTTCTCGTTCGTGTCGCCGTGTGGCACCGAGCACCGAAACTTTTCTCACATAGACTTCACGCTGCGGCAATCATGAATTCCGCGAGCTGAACGAGTTCGGTGGTTCGAACCAATTATGTCCAAAAATTTGTTAATGAATATTTATTTTTAACTGCTTTTTATTATTTGCTTTTCAGCTATCTCTGAATGAAAATGTTATTGATGTTATTGAAATATCCAATTGCCAGTACCAAGCAAAATAATTGTGTTGCAATGCACCTTACGCGTTGCTTATATTATTTCATAAATGCCGATTTTTTATGTGTAACGTAGTTCTAGTGTAGCGGAATCCTTGGTCACTCTAGGGTTCTCTTTAGAAAAAACTCCTTTCACCTTTATGCTACCTCGAGCCCCTCTCACTCTGGGGCGTTCCCAGCGGCTTACCTCGGGCACAGTCGTGTTATTCCTTTTATAACTTAATGGGGGGGACACTTCTAATTTTTTGGGCATGTGAGTGCCACATGTGCCGAGTGAGATACGAAACTCGGCCCACGCTTGCCTTACGCTCGTCTCTACAATAAAAATAATAAGTTAGCGAAAAAACTTCGCTTTCCTGCTTCATGTTCCTTTTTTTCCCTTTCTTCTTTTTTGGTCCGCTACCACTACAACTATTTGATCAATGAAATTGCTTATTATTATTTTTTGGCAAAGCAAGGGTATGTGCCCTCTTCCAGATATTTTGTTCAAAGCATTAGCAGATCGATTCAGAACTCAAAAGAAAGCACACATCCGACGCTGTAATTCAAACATCGTCGTTATACAAAATTTATTTGCAATAAACAAAACGTTCAAGTTGTAATCCACGGGTTCCCAGTGCAATGGCGTTATTATTTCTGATTTATTAAAACACCCACTTTTCCGTAAAAAGTCGAGTTGGGGTCGTGTTGTTTACAGACAGCACGAAACGAATTGATTCGATTAAACTCCAGACTAAATTTTATAGCGCATCTAATTCCAGCACATTTTTTATTACGCCTATTATAGGATAGGTAAACCTGGCCCTATTGAATGGATAAGTCGAATCAGCAATGCAAATATCGAAAAATATTATGAAATTCGAGTTTTTTACTATGCCACAATATACATTTCCATACTGCACCGACAAAATTTACCACGTCACAAAATATATTCTGAAGGTACTATGAAGAAATTTACTACGTCATATTATACATTCTGATGCTACAATGACAACGGTTTTTTTACAATGCTCATTGTGAAAAACGCATGCGTGGACGCTATAAACCAGTTTGCTAAATACATAATAGGGTTATATGAACGATAGCATTTTTACTACGCCGGGTAGAACTTTTTTTATACCGACATTTAAATAAGTACTTAAATTCGATACTGATTTGCAAGTACTATGTTATTTTGCCATTATTCCTCTAGATTTCTTACACTATTTATTTCAATTTTTTTCCTCGTTTTCTCCGTATATTGTCGTAAACCAGTATTGACGGTAGACGAGAAATGTATTTAGCTTAGGTGTCCATTTCTTGGTAAAGATAGAGAGACAGAGAGAGAGAGAGAGAGAGAGAGAGAGAGATATTCTTGTTGATCAGACGGTGAACACGAATAGGATAAGGGCAAGGGAACGTGGAGAAGAAAGATGTCTCGTGACAAGGGAAATTCTGTTCCATTTCATTCTGTTTTATCTTCATCTTGTTTAAGCTTTCTAAAATCTACGACGGTACGGGCATTTCGTATAGAATCAATCAACAATAGAATTTTATTGCTTCAAGTAAAAATTAATAGAATCGTGCTGCTTCCTGTAAAAGTGTCTTGTAGCACTCGCTTGTAAATGTACTTGTCTCGAGTCGCTACCGCGACTCTTAATATTTTCTTCACTATTTTATACCTCTATAAAAATATTTTTATATTCAGGATATCTTGTATAAAAATTCATAATTTAACTGATAAAAAATATATTATTCAACGTCTCAGATATATGTATTACTTGATAAAAATGTACTATAATTAAATGATAGGTTTTTGAGGATAAATAAATTATTTCTATTTTCAATACAGGTCTCGCAGCGAAGAGATTTTTTATTCTTGGATACTATACTTTTACGCGAATATGTGACAAAAAGGTGCTGTGAATTTCATAAAATACGTGCCGTAAGATATACAAGACACGTTGAAGATGCGAAAGACTTGAAAAGAAAGGTCGCAACTAAGTAATTCGAAACGGAAACTGAATTGTCAGGCGTTCGAGTAGACGCGGCGAAGAAGACGCTTTCTTATTTCCTCTTCGCTGCTATATTGTGTATATATATATATATATATATATATATATATAATAGATGAGTATATAGATATATTTCACAGCGCGCATGAGAAAACTCAGTTGGGCTTCAGCTGAGTGAGAAGATATTTCCGGGGGCTTCAGTGCACAACGAGATTTTCACTGTGAGGGATAGTATCGCGACGACACAGGCAAATATAATGCATATATACGGGATTCATTCATATATAAAAGCAAGATCGAAATTACCAGACGAAAAATCCTCAAGAAAGACTTTTATAAAGGCATAAACATATCCTGCAATATTATAATATCAATGCTATTATGCATGATTATGATTTTTTCTTTTGAAAATAGATTGAATCGAAGTTTCACGTATTTCCTTTTTAATTGATTTTATGCTTCGATTCAAATAAATTTTTATGTTTTTATCATATAATTTAATCGTAAAATTGATTTTTTAGTATAGGCAATCGAAAAAGAAAAATAATTTGTTTAAGCACGCGAAATGTAGCATTTGGATATTTTAGTTTTCTCACTCTTAAATATATTTATATAATATCGTAAATGTATGTTTTAAAATGTAATACGAACCTTAGTAAAGGTAAGAGTAGCGATTGGCGGAAGTCGAGGAAGAATCGGATAATAAAAGCTCCCTGCAGGATGAGCCGGATAACGGGATGTTATCCTGTAGACGATTCCCTGAGGTCGAGTCGGCCAATTGGCTGCGGTAAAGGTGAAGCCATTGTCGGTACCGCCGTCGAGTGGGTCCAGCTGTTGGACATCGAAAAATCATCCAGAAATTAACGAAGTAAGGAAGCCATTTTTTCTACAGCTTTAATGTTCTTGTACTTTCCTTTTTCGCTATATACATGTACACCGAGTAATATTCTTTGCACTAACGATCGCAATAAAAATGGGACTTGACTCCTAGCCAAAAGTTTCAGCTCAAATCGTTTTCTCGCAGATATAAAAAATGTAATAGGTTCGTATTGATGTATGTTGGAAATAAATGAGTTCCAAGGTACAGAGAAATGTAACAAGTTTATTGCTCGATTAAATGAGCGAATTCATTTATTAAATAAATATTAAGAAATGTTTCTTCTCTTCTCTTCTTTTCATTTTCTTATTATTCCCATCTATTCTTCTTCATATTTATGTAATAGAATCAAAAGTCTGTCCATGCTCTTATAATTCGAGAACAACTAAATTGAATCTCATCAGATTTTTTCTATTCGTAGCGCGTTTCTTCTCACAGTAAGTGTAAAACATTCACATATATATGAGGTATTCCATGTCAAACCGGCGGACTTTTTCCCTGACCCTCGCCGACTTGGGTAATTATTTTTTATATGATTATATGAAGTCTAAAAGACACCCTGAAATTTTTTCAGATTTTTCTGAACAGCCATTTTTGAAAAAAAAAAACCAAAATAAGCCCCTTTTTAAAAATCTGAAAGAATTCCTAAAAATCGGTGATTATATGCCAAACATTTTAAGCTACCGCCCGTAGTGGAAGTACGATTTTTTCTGTGTTTTTATGAGCTATTAAAGTTGAAAAAATTCTCAAAAAATCAAGAACCACTCATTTCGGGCCAATAGTTGAATATTTTCGTATCGAAAAAATTTTTTGGGATATTTTAGACCAGTACAAGACAAAAAAAATTGAGCCAGGCAAAAAGTTGAGGTATTCATTTAATAGTTTTATTCAATTTTATCAAATAGACAAAACTTATCAATTATATTTGAGTAAATCTTGAAAAAAAATCAATTCTTTTTGAGGCACCAAAATATTCAACTATTGGGCCGGAGTAAGTGTTTTTCGATATTTTTGGAATTTTTTAACGTTATTAGCCGATTAACACACAGAAAAAATCGTACTTCCACTACGGGCGGTAGCTTAAAATGTTTGGCATATAATCACCGATTTTTAGGAATTTTTTCAGATTTTTAAAAAGGGGCTTTTTTTGGATATATATATTTTTTTTTTTTTCAAAAATGGCTATTCAGAAAAACCTGAACAAATTTCAGGGTATCTTTTAGACTTCATATAATCATATAAAAAATAATTACCCAAGTCGGCGAGGGTCAGGGAAAAAGTCCGCCGGTTTGACGTGGAATACCTCATATGTATATTATTATATGATTCTGTAACTGAGTTCATAAATAAAGAATTGATTAGTAACAGAGTTCTGTATGTGTTCTTCTTTCAACAATTAATTACTCTTGTTATTTATATTTTGTTCATTTCTTTTCGTCCTTGTTATAAAAAAGTATTATCATTACCAAATAAATCTTGCGTTAATGAGCAGAAAACTTGGTTCCATTTTTTTTTTATTACTTTTTGCATCGTTCACAGAAAAAGATCACAGATCGCAGAAAAAGTTCTGTAAATGAGGAAAAATAACGAGGTAACAAAAAAAACATATTGATATCTCATTATTTCTACGTTTCTCTTTTCTCTACAAATTAATCATTTAAATGGATGTTCAACAAATTTAATGGGCGTGGGAAAAAACATCTGCGTAACGTCATCGAATGAGACTTTCAGCAATAATTCATCATTTTTATCTAAATGAGTAAAACAATTACGAGAAAGAAAATTATCCTAAATAGTTTTTGTAATGTAAGTTTATTTGAAATACCTCGACGGTAACGGTATCGACCCAATTGCCCTCGACGCACAGTTGGAAAGAATCAACCCCGACAAACCAATCGGGGCTGGGATTTATTCTGGCCATGATACTAACAAGACTATGATTGCCATCGAGAAATGCCCTTGCGATGCTGTTGCCTTCGCCTTGTGGTATTGAGGGGCCGGTAAAAGTGTTTAGAATACTTGACGATTCACCACCAGTGTCGAGACCGTCTGTTCTTCCAGTTTCGACGTATTGAGTTCCCCCCGCTGTTAATCTCTCTCCCAGACGATACAGCGAGTACGTTGCATCGTGAGTTCGTCCTAGAAATAGAAAAAAATCACAGTATTATTTAACGAAGAGGAAAATATCGGCAATGGGGATTTTTGCCCGACCATTCGTTGACCTTTCCACTAACAGGATAATTCCTACTTTTTTCAGCCGAATATTTCACGAACTTCATTATTCACATTTTATGCTTTTTTGAATTCGATGACGAGTGTATTAATGATGCAGGCAACTATAAATGTGACATTTATTATATTTGGAAAATTCCATGAGGAAATGTAACGTAAAAATATGATTTATTCGTACACTGTAAAAAATTTCCGTATGTAAATTAATACACATGTATAGGAAGCTTTTATGCGGATACCGTATATGAAAATTCAGATACGCTGAGGAAAATTGAGAGACGCGGTATTTTAATGATACGAGCACTGTTCAGTAAAATTAATATACTTGTGTATTTGAAAAATCATATACATGTAAGAAATGTTGACCTTGTGCATATTAAAAACACGAAACATATACTAATATTACTATACAGGTATATTAAAGTTCATGTTACCAGCATAGTAATTTTCAGATTCAAGATTACTAAATTTCAGGCACCGTATAACGTTTTCGCATTACATATGTCTACGATATTTCTAGAGATGGATTATAAAATTTGGTGATCCTTTTTGAATATTAATATACGAATGAATATTAAATAAATTCAGCTATTATGAGTTTTTAAGGGGAATACATTAATTGGCGTAATATTGTGTTCGATTTTTTAAAGTTGAAGGTCGAAATCATGTAGACATCTCAAGAAATTAGTTAGAGTGACTTATCACCACTTGATGCCGTGGCAATCAAGTCGAGCAATTGTCGCCGTAAAAATTTTTATTATAATCTCAACATCTTGTGTTTTACATATAATAATAATATAATATAATAATATAATAATATAATATAATATATATAATATATATATATATAATATATATAATAATATAATATAATATAATATAATAATATAATATAATAATATAATATAATATAATAATAATATAATAATATAATAATATAATAATATAATAATGTGTTTTACATATAATAAAAATAATCTCAACATCTTGTGTTTGTAAGTTTGGTGTTTACCATTTTCATGTTTTACACAATTTTCTTAGATTCGAGCGACTTGTATATATCCTCGTCCGAAGCACGTGCCTCCTATGAGAAAGTCGACGCTCTGCGCCACGCGGTGGCCAGAGCGTGAAGCACGGTGCCCACAAAGCATTACGAATTTCCTACACTTGTGTATTAATTTTAATATTGAGATTCTTATAATTAATACATAGGTAAATGAATTTTAACACACGGATTTTTTTTTTACACTGCAGGGTATATTAATTTTCATTCCCATTTTTATACCGTATTTTTAAGAGATAGAGTTATGATGGGAAATAACATGTATCGTATTATTAACATTCATGTGTATCTTATTTTTCAGTCAACTGTCAAGAAAAGTGAAGATCATACTGTAATTTTAATACATTGTTGATAGTAGATGAATTCGTATACATTTGTATTAATTATCAATCAAACATATGATTTATTTCAATGCATGTCCACAAAATTTTCAGATTTCATATGAATATTCAATGTTATGTATCTTAAATTCCATATCAGTAACCAAAATTTATGTTCATATTTCAATTTTGGCATACGAGTGTAATAATTTTCATTTCATACAGCCGGTTTGTAAATTTCATTTACCGTTGTATGGTAAAAGTATTGTAAATTTCATATATTTTTTAACAGTGTATATTTGTAATTCATGTTTCGAAATGGTTGAAAATCATACATTTTTTCGAAGCCAATCATTAAATAAATCTCTGAGACAGGAAGGCTGGGATTTAAGGAAATTTCCATAACAAATAGGGACTTGGCTTAAATTGGTTAATCTTAAATATGGTAAATGAGCACACATCACGATATCGTGCGAATAATATTCTAAGATTTTGCTAAGTTATGTGAAGTCCAAAGGGGCTAGAGAACGGGAGGATCTTGTCCAGAATTGCTTAAGGGGATCGTTAGCGATTCACCCCCTTAGTTGGATCGTCTTTCTCCTTCTAATTCCTTCTCGTAGCATTCTCTCGTCCGGCAGGACCGGAAGCTGCGCGAGATAGTCGAATTAATGCGAACCGGAGGATTTATAGCCAATTAATGCACACCACTCGAGTCTTTCGTGCTCTCTCTTCCCCCCTCCTCTCGCTCTCTCGCTCTCTCTCTCTCTCTCTCTCTCTCTTTTGCTGTTCTCGCTGAAATAATTTATGGGTCTAGAGCCGAGGACCAGAGGGCTGGTAGTTCGTCCAGGAAGAGCGAGGACAGAGAGCAGTTCAGTGATAAAGAGAAGGAGAAAGAGAGAAAGAGTGAGAGAACAGGGTGCAAAAAAAACGAAGGGACCAGCGGAGAGACTGGTGGATGAAGTGTGCTTGAAAAATCGCATTCCCGCTCTTTGTCGCGCATCCCAACAGTCCCTATCCAAACGGTTCATCTTCACGGACGATTTCATCGCTGACGCCGCACACTGGATAAAAAAACCACCCTACCCGGAAGCTTTTTTCTCGATAGAGCGAATGAGAGCTTCGGCTATATTTATATATCGATTACTCGTCGGAAAAGGGCGCAAGTCGGACAATTTTTCACACCTCAAGGGATGAGGGCCAAGCCCTTTTGTTTCCCAGCGATCAGTATATCTGATATGCTTGTATATACCACCCCGTGTGGTTTATATACGTACTTCCTTTCCCTCTCTTTTTTCATCTCTGTCTCCTTTCCTCTTCAAATCGCACGACGAATATATGACAAATAATCTTTCGACGCTTTTCTCTCTGCGAATGATAAATTTGTGAATAAATTTTGCTCCTCTGTGCCTCTTTCTACGATCTCTTTCATTTGCCCAATTCGTAGTCTCATTAGGACAGTGATTTATTGATATTGATTTGCACACAAATTATAGAATGATAAGTTGTTTTTCACATCGATTTTTTTTTCATCTCTGCACGAAATGCGAACACGTAGAATTTAATTTACGAAATGCGAAAAAGGTAGAATGAAGAAGGACAGAGAGAAAAAACTACTGGAGAATCAATATTATATAAAGCTATATGTATATATATATATGGCTCCTTTATGAACTCGCTACATCCTTGTGTTCTTTCAGTTCGTAAGGGCAAAGAGAAAGAGGGATAAAGAATGAAAGAGCGAGAGAGAGAGAGTAAGCGACCATGCAATCTCGACGTACTGGAAAGAGACTTAATTAGTCGCGAAATTAGCGAGAACCGCAGGAATGAGAGGGACGAGTGTTAAACCGAGAGACGAAAGGATGGTGAAGCAGTATGCGATCCGCACTGAACTCGTCCATGCTTTTTGACCCTTGACAAACCTCATCGCCGTTCTCTCGTCATTCATAAATGGGATACGGATCAATTTTACTCAAACCTATTTTATGCTCTTCTCCCTTCGTTACATCCGTACTCTCGACTTAAATATTTCACCCTGTTTGTTCACCCTCCCATTTTTTTCCGTCGACCCTTAATTCGCAAAATGAACAAACAAATGGCTGAAATCTTTGAATTTTTGAACTTTATACTTGAATTTTTTGACACGTCAATGAGAAACGTCATTGAGGTCCATTTTGCTTTTATTTTTTTTATACCGTGAAACTTATAACAATCAGCTGGTCATCACTAAAAAATGGACTTTATAAACGGTCGTTATATTTCACGAAGGGTCAGAAGTTGAAAGTTTTATTATTTTATTTATTATTTTTTGTTTCACGGTTTCCGTGGGGCTTGTTTATTATGAATTTATATGCAAACACTACGGGACGAATCAACTTGATATAAAATCTGGAAAAAAATTATAGTCAGCGCGGGGCGTAGAAGAATTAAGAGAAGCGGAAAATGAATATATGTTGAAACCCTCGAGAGTAGACGAGAGACAAACACCCTCTGCCTATTCATATAGGATTTAGTTCTCCGGTCTCTTCTATGTGTCTCGCGCTGGAAAAGTCTCGTAAATGCAATTATAAGACCGCCGGGGTCTGTCAGCAGGACGCCCTCAAATTGCCTTCGTTAATTAGATTGATTCTATATGGTAAGTTTACCTTCTATATGGTAAGTTTATACATATAAACACATATATGTATAGAAATGACAATAAAAATTCTCGTTACCATCCCGAACTTCAGTGCACATCAATTTAGCAATTGCTATTTTTGTTATCATATTGCTATCATCGAGAAACTGTCAAAAATATTTACTTTTACCATCTTAATCACTTCCGAATAAAATTGTTCAAGGATATCGATTTTTTCGACCTATGTAGGTGGATATTTAAGATACATTTTTTCCAAGGTTATCTCTGCTTAATAAATCTTTTGCGATATAATGAAGATTTTTATCGAAACGACCGTTGAGTAGGTACAACGTTTCATAAGAAAAATAGAACATGTTCATCCAAAATGACATTTGCGAAATTGCAATTTTTCTGAATGTGATGAATTAGGGCGAAAACCTTAACGACTTTGTCTCCCTTTTTACCTCTTTTCGTAGTCGAGAAATATTTCTATGGACGCGTTTTCGCATCGCGTCGAATGGAAATAAAAAAAGTAACGGAGAATAGCCCAATCTCCAGTATAGATACGTGGCGCCACTTGCTTTTAACACTTACATTCTATTTAATACTTGGCGTCAAGACGCTGTCGCGTCTCTAGATCAGTCGGGATATGCAAAGAGAAAAATATGCATGTTCGGCAAATTATGTATATTTACAAAGACGTAACCCAATAATCTAGTAATGCTAGGTTATATGGCTGCAATTACAATCGCTATTGGTGGAATGAAGCCCTCTCTTGGTACGTATCGAATAAAGAGGAAACACGACAAATAAATCATTCAAGAGGGTTCGTTCAGCTGGAATAATAATTTGTGGTAAAACCCGATTTGTACGCACAAAATCCACCCTCTTTTCCATTCACGGCTCTATGATTTGATTTTATATACATATATGCATATACATATAGATTCAATTGTTCAAGGAGAGTCAAAACTACCGAGTGAAATTCCCTTCAATTACCCAGGCGATGAGAGAACAGTAACAAAGGAGACTTTGGCACAATATTGCTTGGCTGTAATTGGCAAAGGGCCGTAGACGACGACGTGGTCGAGTTCCATTCTATACATTGCCGTTGCTCAGCCAACACCAAAAACCGCCCCCGCGTCATGGAGAATGGAGCTCTGAGCGAGACTAAGAACAAACATACCCTCGCTATACTTTAGGAGTGAGACGATCTTGCGAATTTCTTTCCCTTTACATTCTCCCATTTTCTTTTCTTCTTGCAGTTCTCGATCTCTCTTTCTCTCTCTTGCCCCTTTCTTCTTCACCCCTTACCCACAAACACCTTGACAAATCGTCGAGCCACGTTCAACTCGCGTGGGAGTAAGATCGCTCCCTCGGTTTCTCCCTTGAAGACTGTGTTTGCTTTCTATATATGTATATAAACAAAAGTAAGGGGTAGCTGCGAGATGCCTCTTTAGGAAATTGATAAATTTAAGCGTTCCAGGAGGGTGCGCCCTTGAACTTCTTGCTCTCTTTTTTTTCCAATCGTAAGCAATTGGTAATCAATTTATTGTTCATCGATCGCTATTTTCTTCATCTCCTATAAGTATGGAAGAGAGAAAAGTAAGTGAAAGTTAGGAAAACAAACTTGATATCTCTTTTTCGAAACTTTTTCGATTTAAATTGTTGATAAATTCGACTTTAAGAGTTTATTTGCAACATCCAAATTTTTTATTGTTGATTTAAACAAAACTGAATTAATAAATTAACAGGCCAATTTTCAATAATATTCAATGTGAAAGCTTTCCGTTATCAACCGTAATTTTGAGGGTACTATTCCCATTATTCCCCATAAAATATATATTACTTTGTGGGATCCTCTTTCAGTACGATATTGTTTATTTTTTTCTGATGAATTATCAATAAACTTTGTTCTAAATATAATGGCGAATACGCATCGAAATATTGGTACGTGCTATCAAGTTGTTCGAGTTGTTTTGAACTCGATTTCATAGTGCGCAATAGCAACTGGGAATTGGTTAAATCGTGGCCATAGCCAGAGTGGGTAAACTAATGTCATCGCGGTGTTCGTGATCATATATAAAGTTATTAAATTTATCGGCAGACACATGAGAAGGATATCGAAGGCATCGTGGAACAAGGAAATGGAAATCCAGAGTGTTAGCTGTATAGAATTTCGAGTGTCACAGATCCTTCTTCTCATGAGTTTATTTGGGGATGGTAGAATTATGTGTATGCAGAGATTGTGCCAGATATATAACGAGCGATGAGGAGCTTATATACAAATTGATATATACATAGTACAACGAGACGAAAAGGTGTTGCAACCTTAAGCTAGAACGAGAAGAGTCAGAGAGAGAGAGAGAGAGAGAGAGAGAGGGAGAGAGAGAGAGAGAGAGAGAGAGAGAGGAGAGCAGGAATTAGTTCTAGCTTGAGACGTCTGTTGGTGCTTCCTGGTTCAAAACTTGATACAACTTTGTACGCTGAAGTTACCATTAAATGGATATGGAACTATCGCAAGAGTGAGACACAATGATTCTCGACTTCACCCACCTTTATACGTACAGTTTCGCCTCTTTGAGCAACAAACTGTGGCTGCTTTCATGTCTCGCATTCATCTATTATATTCTTTATTTTATATACATAATACACTCATATATATATATAGGTACATACGAGTATATTGTTACCAGAAGCTGGTTCAATGCTCGGACCAACCATTTGGACAAAAGCCATATGGTCGTGACGTTAGAACTAGAAATTAATTGACTGAAAGGTAACTCCAACAAAGTATCAAGATAATTCCATAGAATTTACTGAACAGTAACTGCGACACACCAAAAATCCGATGAGTTGGAAAAAAAAATAAAAAATGGTAATTAACCATTTTAGAGATAGTATGAAATGTCTAAAATTATAGTGTAAAAAAAACCGAATTTAAATGAAGATAAACTTTCTTGTTACGTATAAAAAAATTTTCTAAGCTGGCTAGTCGATATTGATGTCTAGGAAAATATCTTGAACATAAATTACAAAATCGCGCGATAGAAGTCGAATTTACCGCGTAGTTTATTATTGTAACTCGATAATTTTTTTTAATAAAGTCAATGTCATATTTTTCATGGAAATTATATAAAATATATTCAAAATTGTTTATCGTAATATACATAAAATTTGTTGTGCTTTACAGTAAAAATTTCGGTTCGATCCGAGAATTATCAAAATTGATATATCATTATTTACAATTGTCGCCAAGTTGTAGTGCATCTTGATAATTTCGTATTACAAATTTCAGGGTAAAATTAATGTTTCCGTGTGAAAAATAATGTTTATTCCATCAAATATCTTGAATTCATTGTTATATATTATATTACGATACATTCAATAATTATTATTTTTTATATTTGTTTAAGTAATTCATTTGGATTTAGGAAATACAGAATGTGAGGACATTAAATCATTAAGAGAAAGTCTGTGCGAGAGAGAGACCGAGAAATCGGAATTTAACCCCGTTGACCAGATAGTTCGAACAAGTGGTGTGTGGTTCGAAATGTATAACGATAGTAGCAAACAAATGAGCCTCTAACGAACTGCCGGTACGTGCAAACACGTATTATAGCAAAACCCCCGTTGGCAATGTCCTTCTGTTGCAACCGTTCATTCCCTTCCTCCTCTCTCTGTCCTTCTTCTTCCCCCTAACACAATTCCTCTTTACCCCGTGGTCATTGCAGCTCGTTCTGTGTTCGAATGGAACACGTTATATCGAATCTGCGAGCTGATGCTCGGTGAACACGTACTACGTTTAAATAGGATGCATTAGCCAGGACGATTCACGAAACTCAAACGATTTCGCACAATCTTCCTTTCTTCCACTTTTACGTTATAACGAGTTGCCAGGACCCTCTGGAATTTTATTTCCTGCATTTTCGACTTTTCGTTATTCGCTGTATTCGTCGTCCAGTCATTTCAATTTATGTCCAAATTCTAGTAATGTGTAATTCAAATATTAAAACAAAATTGTAGTTCGATTCAACAAAAATTGATCAATAACTTGAAGCAATAAAGCTGTAAATTGATTGAAACTGATTGGTAAGAGTTTAAAAACTGAAATTTTGAAACTTCTGAAATTGTTCTTTTTCGGTTTGCCTAATTAAAAAAAATCATAATGAAATCAAGGTGCTTTCGCTGATTTCATGCAATAGCAAAAAACTACTATAAGGAAAACAACTCAACTTTTCCATTGGCAAACTGTCATTTTTCTTTGCACAAAATTCTAACGGATGTAGTTTCTGTATATGAAGAAAAACTGAAAAAAGCGATTACCAGTTAAACCAAGCACTTGAAAGTTCGCATATGGTACAGAAAAGAGAGGGAGATAGAGAAAGAGAAAGAAAACAAATAAAACATCGGAGAACCGACACGAAAGGTGCAACTACGAAACGTTCGCGCCTCGTTAATCCTCCGTGAAGCGTTGCCGTGATGGCAGACCGAAAGAGGAAGCGAGCATGAGATCGTTGGTTTCTGAAAATCTCGGGAAGCTCCCGCACCCGCAGACTCCAAATGGAGCGAAAAGAAAGAAAAAAAAAGAGAATATATGTGGATGTATGTTCTGTGCGATCTAGGAAAACTCGTAGCGTAGCCAAAGAGAAGGAGAGGTAAAAAAGCGTGCGAAGAAAAAGGGCAAAGGTACGAAAATGGGAGGGTTACGAGAGAACTGAGATACAAGAGAAGAAAAGAGAACGCGAAATATACGAACAAAGGAGAAAGAAGAAGAAGAAGAAAAAAAAATCAAGCGCAAAGGGAGCATTGCAGGAACGAGAGAAGAGGGCAAAAGTGTGGTCGGTTGTGAACGGGAAAAGAAGAACGGAGGAGTAAAGAGGGAGCTTTGAAATGACGGGGTTACTCTCAACGGTACTCTCCCAGCAATGTTACCCACTTATGCACGCCACATTTAACTCCATTCTCTGACTGCGACTGTGGGTATATTCTCTCTCTCTCTCTCTCTCTCTCTCTCTCTCTCTCTCTCTCTCTCTCTCTCTCTCCCGCTCTCTCCTTTTTTCGTTTTTATCATTTTTTTCCTCTTTGTCTCGCTTTTGGGGTGTTGGGAGGCCACGAAATACGTGTTCAACTCTCTTTATATTTCTTTCATATTTGGGACACTCCATGCCAACTCAGTCACCCCATTTCTTCCTGGCTCGTATAAAGTGTCATAATCATTCCAAGATTACCTCAGATTTTTTACAGTCAAACAGTCATTCTTTATAAAAAAAAAGTGTGGTAATGGTCAGTAATGTGTTCTTCAAAATAATATTCCTCATTGTTTCGAAATTGTTTATTGTAGATTGTGAATAACAGTGTACGGGAATAGGCAATTTATTTTTGAACAAGCTCGAAGAGCAACGAGGTTATTCTTATTTAATAACATTCATCCACTGCTGTATTTTTAGAAATTTTTTATTTTAAATTGTTTTAAAAATTGGACCAAACTGGTTTTATTTTATATGAAATATCTCGTATAACGCAAGGCTACATTGTAAGAATGTCTGTTCACGCATTTCTGTGCTGCGGGCGAATATATTGGTGAAAATTCATACAGAGGTACACGCTGTGTCACTATGTACATGTATATAAGGCATTCCATGACAGATGTGTCATCCATAATTCAACAGTAATTTGGAACATTATTCATACAACCAAATTGAAGAAAGATGTAAAATAAGTTCTTGGCTGAGAAATCGTGGCCTTGGAAATATTATATTTTGTGCGAATATTTTCCATTACTGCTAGTTTGCGAAGATTTCTTTTGCAATGAATGAATAAAACTTTATTAGAGTGATTGCGAGAATGAATTTAATGATTTAGAATTGAAAATTTAATAATCAATTCGTCAGTATACTAGAATTAATATTCTAGATTGATGAATTTGATTTAAGAATGTAATTGTCACTTCCAAAGTTATCAACTTAACTTTTTGATAAGATTGAAAGTGCCAATTACATCAGATACGCTTACCGAATCAATTTTTTTAAAATTACACATCTCAATTTCTCAGTAGATTGAGGACGAATTTTTTAATTATATTTCTTAGTATTTTAAATTGTAGTAAAAATTGGTTGGGCGATTAATTTAATGCTTCATGTTCATGCTTATAGAAGATATTAGAAGATTACCCATGCATGTATTTGAGTTTTCGACTCGAGTATTTGCATGAAGTTATCTTCCATTTATCTTGGCTGTTTTTCCCATATATATATATATATATATATATATATATATATATATTTGTAAACTGCAGCAATTCGTACATCTTCGTACACACTCAACGTACCCTAGATATACGCGTGAAAACATACAACAAGAGAATCGAGGGGGCGTCGGTGACTTTGAGAGCGATAATGTAGGGATGTAAACACACATTTATATATTATGTGTACTGTATTTATCATATATATATATATATTCTATTTAGAGAGTTTTCGACGTGTATATTGAGAGGGTGACTTTCAATGCATCATCTAAGTACTAAAACGACGCTCGTGAAGATGTCATGTGAGTAAACACGAAGTTTGCTCGAATCATGTGTCAAATCCAGTCAGTGAAAATACTTGATGAAATAAGGCTAGGATTATTTCTACAGAACGTATTTATGAGATTTTCTTTAAAATGAATGTCGTGCCACGAAGTAGTAAAAAAAATGTGTATTGATTATTTGCGATCAAAGCATTCGAGGTAGATTCAAAAAACTTCAGCAAATAACATCGAAACGTGATAAAATGTAATACATTCAGATATCCTTATTGGGGACGAAGAGAATGGAAGGAAATAACTTTGTATGTATTTTCAAACGAAGCTATTTTTTATTCGAGATTATTTACATTTTTTATGTAATTGTTCATTTCAACTATATTTATAATCAATAACAATTTCATGAGTGCAAGTAACTTTTGGAGTCGGGAGGATATACAAAAAAAAAGAATAAGGCGGAAGGAAATAAAAAATTTGTGTAGGAGAGGAAAGGAGTTGAGGAGATCGAGTTGGGCGCCCAGATAGTACCTGCTATACATATATATGTACATAAGTGAGGTAATACGTGGCACAGGTGCACGGTTGGAAAACGGGTTCTGAAAATGCCAAGTGGTTTTCTGCTGCAACGAGATATACACATCTATATGTTCTCATACACGTATATGCTCGAAACTGACTTGATGAAAATGAGGAATGAAATTGCCCTTAGTAACATATTTTGGAGTTCAGAGCATAAAGTTGAGCTCATTATTACGCACAGTAGTACAATTTTCTATCTAGAATGAGACGATAATAGTTCTCAACTGAATACAAAATGTTTAAACCAACGAAATACATATTCACGTTTCATAATCGAAGAATCATCACTATAAACTCATTACTTTTGACTATTCAACGATAATACACTTTGTGAAAATTTGGGCATAAGCCAAACGAATTTATGACAGACAGACTATTAAACATGATGTTTTTATATTTTTACGAAACACTTTGCCACTTTATAAAGTGATCCGTTTCAGTATGGAAATTCAAAAAATACTCAAAACAAATTTAACCTTAAATCTCATGTCACACTTCTTTTTATCTGCTAACGCATGACCGAGGTTGTTTGGAACTCCATGATATTTTTGACCGTAAAATCGTTTTTACAGAGATAAAAGACTTGTCACTCCATGAATCTCCTCGTTTTCGAACGACGAATAGCATAGTATACGAGATATTCCATTTCATGAAAGTTAAATTGACGAAAAACTTATTTAAAAAATGGAAGATACAGAAAATCAAAGAAAACCTCATTTTTTCGACGCTTACCTACGGTCCAGATCGACCCCGGTCGATCCATGAATTCTTGGGTTAATTTTTTGATTGACGGGGTTTTTTTTTTAACTTGGATATTTATGCGAAAATTGGACAAGGATAAATAACGAGAATAGTGTCATTGACTTCCAGCTCGATTTCATGGGTCGATACTCGATTCATCCAGTGCTTATACACATAGATATATATATAGAGGTATATCTGTAAGGCTTATCCAGCGTTGCCCATTTGAACGTGCATATACCACAAGCACAGGCTTACACATGTCCTACCATAGAATACTACGGTAACCAACATTCCTCAGGGTATATACCACGTTTCC
Organism: Rhimphoctona megacephalus; assembly: GCA_963989365.1. NCBI lineage: Eukaryota > Metazoa > Arthropoda > Insecta > Hymenoptera > Ichneumonidae > Rhimphoctona > Rhimphoctona megacephalus. Next base: position 12,576,795 of record OZ022417.1, read on the forward strand.
CTTCTCTCTGTCTATCTCCCTCTCTCTCTCCCCCCCTCTTCTGCGCTCTCAGCCTCTCTGTTTCAACATTCCCCTTTATGGTTTCCGAAAGCCAAAGCCGAGTCTCGGGTAATCTCTCGTGCACACGCTCGCGCCGAAACGCAAATGACTATATCCCTGCAGCATCGGGAACAACGAAATATATAGGCATTAGAACACGGAGATGCTGTTTTCTTTGCCTCGACTCCTAAACTCTACGACAATATCCCATTTACCCAAGAAACTCGAGACCACCAAGGTAATTTCATTCATACACGAACCGAGAATTTCCAAACTGGAGCTAATTAACCTTCCGGGAAAGGCGATATGAACCGAGAGAAAATCGGGAAATAAAATTTGTTCATGTCCGAATTATTCCTGCAATTTCCTTTGAAGTCTTTTAGAACGATTTATCTACCAGAGCATACAATATTTTTTGTTATATTATTCACATTTGAATATTCTTAAATTAAATATTTCTTTTGAAAGCTAGCAATGAGCGAAACTAAATCTCACTGCTAAAGTTTGAGTTGATTGCTTAAAATAATTATTATATGAGTTGCTTGCTTTCATTCATCGCAATCTTTATTATATATATGAGTATATATTCAGATGAGGTGTGGAGTGGTCGTGAGCATCGTGTTTCTGGCATTTACTTGGTACGCGATTGTAAACCACGAGACACCATCTAATTAATCGTCGTTAGGTAAGTTCCTGGACCGCAGATTTGCGTACAGGGAAATTCGTACACGTTCGTGGTGAAGCAGTGACGAGGAGAGCTCTGCCTATATCCACGAATGGCTTTAGTATATGTTCTAGTAGAATTGGTCCGAATATAGTCAGACGTACGGGTACGACTGAACTACATCGGTTAATGCAAAGGATTTCTATACCAATTATTTGTATATGTCTGTAATCTGTGTATATATAGATCTATATATGGGTTTGTATAGACATCCTGCGTTCGTCCTTACAGGTACCAAATGGATGTTCATTAGTGCGAAGTCCGTCCCGCATTAATATCGAGATAATTCCTATTGTAAGAAGCATTTGACGCGAATGGTCTTTTCAGAGATCGTGCATCATTCAATGACGATTAAATCTCGAGTATGAGATATTCGCGGAGTACAAAAGCATTAGAGGATGGTTGAGATTTAAGGATAGTTGATATATATAATGATTAGCGCATATCAAACTTTGTGCAACTTCAAATCTTCTAAAGAGCTTAGTCTAGCATGATAACTTCTGTAAACTATGAGAGGTGTCCAGGTAGAGTTTTGCATGTGAGAATCACTATTCACGAGAATTATTTAAATACTGGATTCTCTCTATTTTTCAAGCTCTCTTCAATTTTTTAGTCCCCGGAAAGTATTTTTGACCCTAAGTGCTTATAATATTCAATTTTCGGCACAATTTAAAAAAAAATGTTAGCGTTACATTTGATTGCTTAGAAAATTCTATTTGAGGAAAACACTTTCTATTCTTGATTATTACCCTCAGTATTATCGTACAATATTACATGAGTCACAGACTGTATGTACTATGTTGGCACGAAGCGCACAGTCTGCATAGAATGTCGCCTACGGGGTACAGAGTACAGCGACCTCGTACAGTACACTCCCAAACCCTCGCCGATTGGTCATTTTTAACGAGTACAGCAGAGCTGCCGAGCTGCTGCACCTCGAAAATTTATTAGCTCACCCCCGGACTGCCGTTACCGCGTTCTATCGACGTCTGCTGTGGTATGTCCACATATATACGTACATATACATATTTTCTTTCCCTTTCTCTGTCTGTCTCATATACAGGGCGTCTCAAATCAACAGAACAATCGCGACAAGTCATAATTTCTCATATATTAAAAAAAAAGTCTAAGATTTTTTCGACTGGCAGTTCTTGAAATGAATCCGAAGATTCTTAAAATGGATTAGACAATTTGGCAAGAGAAGTGTATAAGAAATTATGTTGTCCCAAGATTGTCTAGTCGAATCGGTCCACCCTATGCACATATAATTTCGATGTATGAACGAAATAGTAAAACAAACATGTACGAGTTGAGAGTATTTGCGAAATGTTTTTACATCGTTGGCTCCGCTGGCATACCGCGAGTTTGTTATACGAAACGTTGAACAAGCGATCTCTCGCTTCTGTCTATCGTAAATATCGATTAATCTGTACGAGCATAATTTGCGTATCGTTACGAGTATAGACAGTATATGGCCTTCTCTCTCTCTCTCTTCCTCTCTCTTTCCTGGTTGATAGTAAACTATATCGATGTATACATAATTCTACGTACTATCGATCATTCCTTACCGCCACTACATAACCATCGCTAAACACTCTATTCCAAGTAGTAACTTCCAAACAGATAGACAGATATACACACGTTTGGAGCTGCTTCCCAGAAATGCACTTCCATTTAATTACCAACTCTCTCGACCCATATCCTAATCGATAATCGATGTTACGAGTGATATATCACCTCCGTAAATAAAGTTGTGTTATTTAATATTATATATAGAAACGTCGAATAAATTTTATCTCACCCCTTTCACCAGGATTCTACATTCATTTACACCATTTCCATTCCTCTCGTTCCTGTGCCTTGTTTTGTTTTTAAAAATGTTTTGTAAATCGGGTTGACGTATTTCTCTTTTATTGGTAAATTTTTCAAAATAATTTGCTGACTAGTCAAAGATTTTTTTGCGGGTATGAATGATAACGAAGAGCTTTTTTCGTCTAACTCACTTACTTTTTTGGCTAACGCATTTGGATTCATATGATTCATCTTATCTGCATAAAAAATTCATTTTTTTATGTTAACCTTATTTTACTTGGTATAAGAGTTTCATATTCCCTCGGGTGTTTCTACTGCAAATAGAGTAGATGGTTGAGGCGATTTCTAGTCGGGAAGGGGAGAAATGTTGACGCACTTTTGCCTCACGAGGCAAAACCCTAGTTACGTATTCCTTTGGCAAGTCTAGCACAGCATCAGTGTCACGCTTCGGTCTTTGGCCCTTCGGGTTCCTTCATCTTCCAGGCTACAAATCCACAGAGGAAGAGATAGGAAGCTTGCGATTAATGGACTCTTGGCGCTTTGTGGAGAGGTGAATGCTTAATTCTTGTTCGTTCTCGTACAAGAGGCGTGGGTGCAGTCGTTAATACTCTCAGTGACGTCGTCATATGCCCCTAATATGTCCTTTACAGTTCTTGATAAGACAAGCGCCTATATCATTGTTGTTATGGAATTATAAAGGTAAGAAATCCTTATTGAGGGGGATATTTAATTAGAATATCTAAAAAATCCACTTTTATCCATAAAATAATAGTGTTAATACGGCAAAATCAGTTCCTTGAAAAAGCTGAATAATGTATGGCCCTGAAATTGCTGATAGCCGGTAAATTTCAAAATCACACGACGATAAGACAATAAATGACTGTTTTCTCAAAAATTCATTTTTGAAAATAGCTGAACGTATTACTTAAAAACTATTCAACCGATTTTGACCAAATTTTGCGAATAACTAGATAACAGCATTATGTACTAACCAAATCTAATTATTTTCAAAAATCACCGAAAGAAAGTATTTTTTCGTGATGAAATATTAAAAAATTTTGTTAAAAATTTTTACTTTTTTTTTAAGTGTATAATTCTTCTTGTTTTTAATTTTTTTAAGTTCAGGTATCAATCATAGATGTAAACAATAAGAATTTTTGATTTGATGTGTTTCAAATAAATACGACAGAAGGTAGAGCTTTATCCATTTTCAAAGTCGTCTGCAAATCTTCTTGGAAACCATTTGGAAGGCTGCAGATCTGCAGGTCTGCAGATATTTTTGGAAACCACCTTGAAAGGATATTTCTCGGATATTTTGAATTATTTTATTAACAAAAAAAAGTTTCAATAGTTGAAAGTATGTACAAATAAAGACCGAAATTAAAAAAATGTAACATTAAGTCGTTCCTTTCAAAAAAAAACTCTGAAAATTCATGTTTTTCAACCTTTTAATTGGATCTCCCCCTTCAGAGGGAGATCGTCGGTAACGAAAGACGTTTTTCTACAAGTGTTCGTTTAAGTCTACGAAAAGGTGTTAAAATTTGACCAGTACGTATTCTCGTCACGATTCTCATGTCTGCATTGTCCCCATCGTTTTGCAGGTGCCTCTTGAAAACATAATTTTCCGTGATGTTTTTAGACCACCCATGATGTACATTAAAGCCATGTATAAACGGTAGCCCACTGAGCCATAAGGTTGATGGTCGTGTACAAGTAATGGCAACAGAGGATGAAGAAGAGAAGGGGGGATCACCACCAGCGGCTAATGGTTGCGGGATTTTCGCTTTAACACGCTGCTGGTAAGCTCTGGTATCCGTTCTGAATCCAGCAGGAGGGGAAATCATTCGGTCCGCGGACTCTGGGAAGCTCTCTGCTCGTGACTCAACGTGACGTTTCTACGGCCTCATCGTCCTTCCTAAATCTATTTCGATCTCTCTCTCTCTCTCTCTCTCTCTCTCTCTCTCTCTCTCTCTATCCCGCCACTGCTCTTGTACCAGCTATTCCCATTTCCCTTAGCCATTGGACACTATATTCGAACACATTTCTCTGGAAGTCCTGTCCACGACTCCAAAGAGCCTCTCTCTCTCTCTCTCTCTCTCTCTCTCTCTCTCTCTCTGTCCTCTCCCTCTTTCTTCACTTCTCCCTTTCTCTCTTGGGTTAGGGTGGCTTGAAATGCTTCGTGTCTCTCTGATTTCACTGAAAGGCCGAGCGTCTCCCCAACAGAGAAGCCATTTGCCAAATGATTTTGCTCTGGAAGACTGACCAACGGGGATGTGGAAAGAGCAACCGACGTTCCCATACTGTTCTATAATACGTACCAGTATATATAGAAAGAGAGAGATACCGTAAAGCTTTCATTATAGTAGTATTTTCCGGAGTATCGAATGAAGGGTGCTATAAAAGGGGCGAAGGCTGCTGCTTCCCCTACCTCGAACCCACCATTCAATCTCTCATTCAATTAACGCTAATTTTGACGAGGGGGCATAGAGGTAGCTTGGCCAAACGTGAACTGAGATATTAACGTTCTGCTCATTTATATTATATGGACATATATATGCATCTAACAATCAGACCTAACGTATACTCCCTTTATGCAGGGCTTATTGCACGACATTCTTTTTTTCCTCGTACATAAATTCATGACACGTTCACGTCTATATGATCATCACGTCGCTCCCCTGACAGAAGTGCCATTACTCGTTGCAGTAGCATAGCTCAGCTATATGATAATATAGCAGACGTTCCTTGTGAAAGTTGTTAACTACGATTGTCTTCAGTTATTTTGGATATAATATGCTGAAACTGTATTTCGACATAATTATTCTAACCTATTAGCTAATCATTTATACCCACATAAGAGTATAATGCCGTTGAAATACATCCTCTGTCTCAACAAAGAATTTCAATCTAAGCCTTCAATCAGTTTCGTTATTTTGATGTTTTATTGTACGAATCTGATACTCGTTAACGACTGATATGAGGGATAGGTCTAACATGGGATATCTCGTGCATATATCATAAGCAAGTAGCAATTTGGATAGAAGAAGAAGCCTTATAAGTGTCACAATAATGAGGCCGGCGGTTGGTGCGCCAAGAGAAGTAGAGAAGACCCATGAGAGCATGCACGAAGTATTTTTTCCCTGGAGAAAAGAGTCTCATTGGATGATCCCCGTCGGCGTCTTTGGACCTCCCAGTAGAGTTTCAAATTCGTGAAGCTGACCCTCTCGAGTTACGGGTGGATCCAAGGGATGAAAGAAATTGAGTTTGCCGCGAAAAATAGGAGCGGAAAGGAAAAACAGCAGTTTCAAGCAAGGAGAAAATGAAGGAGAACTGACTCTTTCATTTTCTTAGTCGCGTCCAGCCTCGGATAAAAGTCAAAGCCTCTCAAGCTTAAGTAAACAACATACTCTGCGTGTCAAGTAAAGTGAAAACGACAAACTGGGGTTTGTGGGTCGAGGAAAATAGTAAGAAGCGACACGACCGACTCAGTTTTCAGCCAAGCTCATCAACCCCATATATTTTATCCTCGTCTCTCTCGGGCTAGTTACTCACTTTGTCTTTCTATGTCGTCACGAAAATTCTTGATTCTCGTGTCCCTTTTTCGTCACTTTGTTCCATTGGGGTTCGGTATGTATTCGTCGACCTGGTTTTTGTGATTCACAAGTAGAGACAGCTCGTACGAAACATACGAAGCTACCTTCTAGCCCTTGATGTTTTATTCAAGGCTCTCTACAGATGACGTGACGCTGGACTCAGAATCCTGGTCAATGTGCTGAAGGATTACGTTTCCCTTGAATTTCACTAGCTCTTTCAAAAAATGTTCGCGTCTGCACTTTTCAACACTGGCTTAGCCTGACCCGTTTTCACCCCAATAATTTTTCCATTATACTATCAATTCCCGCATTATTTGTATAATCATTTTCGATATAGAATCGCTGAATAATCGCGCACATCATCATACATTATATTTATCATTATTATTATTATACTATTGTACCCAGCGCATGCTGCATCGCTGAGGTTCTTAACGATCGGAATTTCAATTCCACTTATAAATTTATGATTCATGAATCCACATATCGGAAATTGCGCGTATGATAACGTTTCCAAATATAGTTAGAGAGATACGTACAAGTACTTTCATTTATGCGAGCACGTGAGGTCGCGAGTGTGATCACATTCCCAGGGAATAATTAAAACGAATTTGCAACACTGCAAGGATAGAATAGAAGGAAGAAGACGGTAGAAAGCAAGAGAAAGAGAAGGAGAGTACGACATGTGTACACTTTCAACTGACACACTGCTCGAGTCTAGGATCGGTCGGAGGAAGAATTTTGTTGCACCAAGAGGAAAGCTTCAAGTACGACACGCAACTAGGGTAATCAGGCTTTTGTTCGTCTGTTAACGAGGTGCAGAGAGGATCGTTTATAATACCTCGTACACATCAGAAATGTTCTCTCCCATTATTGAAATGACGATCGTAAACATTAACATCTGTGTATACACGTGACATACCATTATTCAATGCTATATGCTTCCTTAGTCCTGTACTATAAGCATTTACATACGTGTGCACGAATGATGAGCCGAAATACGAGACAGCTTTGGTGACGAGATTCGTACTCTATTCGTTTCCTCTATGTATGAACATTGGCTATTCAATCCTTAATTAGTCATTCAGTAGTTCGAATTCGATTTTTTTTCCATAGGCGAACCGATGTAGAATGTTTTAAAGGGTAATTAAGGTTGAAACAATTGTTGTTCGTAGAAAAGGAAAATAAAGCATGAGTTTTATTTTCAACGACAGTTTATGTATCTGTAATTTATTAAGTAGATATTTTCGTGAGTATATAAATGTCTATGTAGTCTGAAAAAATACTTTGCATGTATCCATCTTTTAGTTAGAGCCTAGAACAGAATCGAGCATAAGGGCATAAGACATTTGTAACTTTATATATAAAAAAGGGCGACGAATGGGATACACATGTAGTCGTGGTTGCGTATACGAAAACGTGTCTCACCGCACAATTTATAACCTTTGCTGAGTCGTGAGGGGATGACATGTGAGAGAAGAGAGAGGAGGGAAAAGTGAGGGATGCGAAAGAGAGGGAATGAGATCTAACAAATCGCCAACGAGGGAAAAAAGAGCCGAATGTTTCTCTGTTTCTGGGCTCTTTTTTTGTCTCGCACGCCTTTTCCATCCTCGTGATGGTTTTCTTCTTCTTCGTCCTCATCGTATACCGCCATATATTCGAGCACGTATTGCAGCGAGAAAAATCCACATTGAATGGAAATTCTCATAACTCTGTTCTTATTTCTTTGACTTTTATTCGGGCATCCGGTAACTTGCGCAATTTTTTGGAGGCAAAAGATCTATTGTGTTGTAGACAAAAAAATCATTTTCTCGAGCAGAGGCACTGAGTGGAGTCTATAAGTACGGACAAAAAACTTCGAGTCCTAAGTGCAAAGTTTAGTCTCCACGCCTTATTTAATGAACTCCGATTTGTCGGTGCGGAAAAATTCCTCCATCCAGAACAAAGTTTTCACTTGATGAACCATCCAAGATTGTAAGACACTGGATGTTCTCAAAATGACGAAAGTCTACCCTACACCTTCACAATTTTTGCCCTTTTATGAGGCTAGGTAAAAAAGTAAAAAACTCTCAATGCGAACGATTTAGGCTCGACTTAATACACTCCGATAGAAATGTTGATCTTTGATGGGAATTACTTCAGCGAATCTAAATATAGATGTGTTCGATGCTTGGAGATTTTGTGGCCGAATAATTTAAGATAATCTTCAAGGCTGTAGTTAGGACCTGGCTCACTTTCGTTTTCGTCGCTCATGGATAATTTATTCATCGAAAGATCAACGAATCACCCTTCCCCGCTTACGAGCACCGAGATACGAGTGTCTCGATCCCGCGATGAGAATACGCTGTACCTAGTGTTGCATACCGTATATATACTTCAAAGTATATACAATGTATACGTATATGTATATTTTACATATATATTCGTACACGATGCCATGGTCGTTTTGCTATGGTTGGTTGTCAGGGAGATCGAGTTTTCGGATAACCCACGACGTGGTTGCGTTACAGTCGCTTATATATCTGCACAAACATATATAAAGGGCAAGAAAGAGAGAGAGAGAGAGGGGGGCGAGAGAGAGGGGGGGAGGGGGAGAGAGGGAGAGAGGGAGAGAGGGAGAGAGGGAGAGAGAGAGAGAGAGAGAGAGAGAGAGAGAGAGAGAGAGAGAGAGAGAGAGAGAGAAAGAGAGAGGGAGGGGGAGGGAGGGAGGGAGGGAGGGAGGGAGGGAGGGGGGGGGGGAGAGAGAGAGAGAGAGAGAGAGAGAGAGAGAGAGAGAGAGAGAGAGAGAGAGAGAGAGAGAGAGAGAGAGAGAGAGATAGGATCTGTGAGAGAAGTAGCGGACATGCCGAAAATCCGTTAATAAATTCCATCGGAGTATACCTGGAAGAGGGAATCGATTGAAGATCTGTGGGAGTGTAGTGCTTGGGGGATGGAGAGCGGGCCACCGCCATCACTAGTGGATTAACGTACTTGAGACGAAAGCATGGGGAGAAAATCAAGTGAAGTGGCAGGGGATCACAGGCTTTCTCAGGTTTCCAGATTTCTCTTGGTTTGTTGTGGATAACCCTCTCGAAAAATCTATAAAAGGTATTTAACGATAATACTAATTCCTTTTTCAGGCACTCTATTTTTTGGAGGGATTGTAAGGCCAAAGAGAATGAATTATATTACGAATTGTATCCATTACGCCTTTTTGTTTGTGAACAATCGCTATTATTCGGAGTGAGCTTGAATCTGACGAACATACAGATCCAAACACACCGCCCCTTGACCTCTCAGTCAATCCCCCAATAATTGCTCTCTAATTTAGGGTTGCACCCTTTCGATTCCTCTCCTCGTCTTCCCACCGCTCTTCGGATTCCGGTAGCCCTTGAGCAAGAACGTGGCTCAACACGTTTGCGAGAACGAAAACATCGATAGCATCGAGAGCGAAGGACCAATAAAGGGATGCAAATTATTCGAGGGGTGCGAGAGATTGAGGGTGTGGTTATATACCGTTGCTCCGTAAAATCTCTACCAATATAGATGAGTGGACTACAGATTTTACGTCGTTTGAAAATACGATTTTCAATATGGAATCATCCCCTATTTTGAAGGGTGCACCGCGTGTAACTAGACTGAGGGATCAATCGAGAGAATAGTGCTACTTCGTACGGAAGACTGTACGAGGTTGGGCAATGTATCATCGATCCGCATGAAGTTGAAATAAAATTTACGACGAGAGAATTTAGGGTTATTTCCGGCTGTCATCAGACTGAGGTAATGCACCTTCTTCAGGGATTTAGTGGGGAGTTCATCATGGTGGATTCCGAGTGTCTGAAGTGGCGTGACTCGACTATAATGCAATATATTACGTGTCTAGTATAAAAGGTAATGGTAAGGTAAAGGTAATAAAAAGACGTAGAGCGATCGCGATCGAAGGGTATCATGAACTCCTCCTCATACACTTCATTTCTGTCTTACGAAATCCCGCACGAACGATGGTTTAATGTGCACATCAGTAATAAAATTTAAGTCCTATTTACTTAGAAGTTCATAGGTGCGATAGACGCGCATGTATTATCACGAAAAAAAAACGTAAAATACGATGAGAAGGAAGCCCCGAGATTTTTTGCCCTCCAGCATTGGAAACGATTATAAGGACCGAAATAAGACATGAAGGGAATGTGTTTGGCTCTAGACAGTATAGAAGGGCGAAGCATCTTTGTCGTACAAGCGCTTTCTCCACCGTTCAATTTTCCGGTGGAACGTGACAGTATATAGCTCATGTCGATCGAAAAACCGTAGAATGCAAGCGAAAAAAAGAGTAAAACAGAGAGAGAGAGAGAGAGAGAGAGGAGAGAGAGAGAGAGAGAGAGAGAGAGAAGGAGGGAGGGAGAGGGAGAGAAGGAGCAAAGAAGAAGTAAGCTCACTGAAGAAAAACCACCGGATTTCCCACGAGCACACCGCACCGCGAAAGCCACGAGAGTAAGGGAAGACTCTGAGGGGTACACGAAAGGCACCTTCTATTCCCAGGAACCAAAAACGCGAGGAAAATGCTTTTTTTGACCTCCACAAAGGAGATTCCACCTGGAGTACCTTCAGCATCCCTCAAGATGTATCTATTTATTTTTATTTTTTTCTACGTCTTCTTGTTTCTCCGGTGTACTGGCTCCTATGCACTATCCCTTCCACCTTTCCATCCCCAATCCCAAAGGCTCAAGAGGACGTTTTATATCGCGCGTCTTTCTTGAGGAAGAAGATCATGCGCGAAATTGACAATCCGGGATAGCGGATGCGGAATAACCGAGCACATGCACGAAGGTTGGAATGAAGAAGAGAAGGATGAAGAAGAATAAATGCCGACAGACATAGGAAACGAGACATATACGGACTTATCAGAGTAATTTTCTAGAAGAAAATGTTGCATTTGACGACGAACTCGGAAAATTCGCACGGATGAATGCAAATAAGGGTCTCCTAAGCGATGGAACCAACGCTACTGTTTCAGTTACACTTTTGCTCTCGAGCTTAATTGCGTTTCATATTGTACTGAGTGTTAATGCCCAGATTTTATTAAAGATCCTTGTCTCATTAATAAATATGCTTGTGAAGATGTCCAGTCATCTTTTGAAATAGTGCTTTCCACCCAAGCTCCCTAATTCATCAAAAAAATGGTTCCACACAAAATTCAAGATTCCATTCGTAGCGTACCTTAAAATGACACGAGAGGAGAAGTCTGTTGGGTGGGTGTGTTGGAATAAAAATGCTTGATAAAAAAGATGGGGTCCCTTCGGTTGCGTGTCACAGACAGTTCTCCCTTGACTCGATCAAACAAAAGCCGCCAGGCGAAAGACTTGCGTTTCGCCCTCTTCAGCGAAGACTTCCTGTTCCTTCTACCCACTGTCACGTTTTGGCCTCGCATTTTTTTCTTTTCTCCTCGTTTTCAATTCTTTTGGAGAACATCGTCTCTTCCTCTAGCGTCCAAAAAAGCGTGCTTCGCATAAGTTATTTCAATTCCTCACCGCGAATATCATTGGCGGAAGGAGGGAAGCTCTTCAATTTTTTCAGCTCGCGAAGACAAATAAGAGGAAAGAGTGTAGGATTCTTGAGGGATTCTGTGGTGCCGGTATCATCAAACATCCAGTCTGAGGATTCAAGGGTTCATGACGGGTGATGAAGAATAGTACGAGCATGTACTTCATGATATCCTGAATAGCTGAATCTTCCTCTCACTCTTTCTTCCCCTCTCTAACATCAGATGATAAAAGCGCTTAGGGGCAAGCTCAACCTTTGCTCGGTTACTTTTTTACCCCTTGTATCTTTATTTCTCGACTTTCTAGGAAACTTTTCTAGCTGAGATTGCGAGGAAATACGCAACGCTGATGTACGTATATGTGTTTACGCAGAGAGAAGAAAACTGCGGTGAGACCGCGCGCGTCCGTGCGGAAACGAAACTTAAAACGGATGCCCACTGCGAACAAACGTGCAAACGTTGCTCCAAGATGGAAGAGGTGAGACGTTATATCTTCCGGCTATAGCTATCCATATATATATGCGTTGTGTACTGGATATATACTCGGATGATAGTCTTATACCGTCCTCCTCTCCATTTCACCTTCGCCTCTTCCGTCTTTCCTCTTCGTCCCTTTGCTTCTTTTCATTTTTTCTTTTATTCCATCTTACCATGGCTCTGGGGCATATACACCTCCGCCCAACTGTGTAACTACTCGAGGACGAATCTTGTTTTTTTCTCGTATCTCGTATACTTCCATATAGTATCGCGTACACATATATGTATTGCTTGTAGCAAGAGTTCGCTACAACACGAGTGCAATGTGGATGTAACCAGCGTTATTGCGGAGCCCGAGGGCCAGGTTTGCCTAGGAAAACACAAAAACACACATTCGAAGTTCTTGGCTCCCTAGCGATTCAGCGTCTTTGCACTATATGTGCGAAAAGCGCAACGGGAAAAGAGAAAGCTCGAAGAGAAACCATTTTCGGGTTATACCAGTTATAATCGTATAGTATATGCGTGGCTGCAAACTACCCTGGAAGGAATCAGGGTGAACGCTAGCGAGCAAGAGTCCTCTAAAGCTGGAACTTGGCAAGACCGGAAATAAATGCATCGCCGCCAGAGGGGGTCCTACCTGGAAGACAGTAGTCGCAAGTGCCGCGTGTTGTTTGAAAAGTTTTTCCCTTATTGTGCGTTCACATCAATTGCTTGTAAACAAAAGGGCGCAACCGGTGCTGCTGTAAGATTTAACGCTATACACGATACGCCTGTTTCTTCATTCCTAGACTACGTACATTTGCTGGTACGACAGAGATAAGTCGAGGATGAGTTCCTGAAGTAGTATAGGCAAAGTACAGGAGAGTGGTTGGAGAAAAGGCTCGGAACGGGATAATGCAAAAACTTTTCACCCAAGAGGGGACTGGGGGAAGAAACAGTAATCAGCTCTGGTATTTCGTTTACGTATATATAATATATTTATATGTAATGTAAACAAACGAATCCAAACATACCGAAAATATTTTTCTGGTTAACGACGGTACTCCGTCCATTTTTGGATGTACTCTTTGACATAATCTTTCAAAAATTCAGATTGCTCAAAAATTCAAAAATTCAAAAGTTCAAAAATTCAGAGGAAGTTATGGGAGAAAAATAGATTTTAGCCAAATAGTGGCCTTTGATGCCTACCTATTCGATTTTCAAAGGAATCGATCGCAGATTACGATAATCAGAGGATGAAATCAAACCCACACTCTAAGTCTGAATTTCTTAGGAATCTGATGTTTAAAAAAAAATGCCATCCGGGGCGGAGAAGAGCATTTGTTCTAATTACGAAAAATAGTAATGCTAGGACGCTGGACATGAACTTTTTGAAATTATTATTCGATCATCAATTGTACGGATTTAATAAAGTTGATTCACTGTTTACAGAATCCTAAACTGCTTCTTCTTTATGCTTATTCTTACGATTGAACGCGGTACAAACAATTTGTTCAGTGAAAATAAAAATCATGTCCCTCGTAACTAGAAATGTTTAAATCTGTTACGATAGATTTTTTTACTCGGCTTTAAATTTGGCTGAAATTGCGAGTATATAATGTAATGGTCTAACAGCGAAGAGACACTTTTACGGCAAAAGCTCTCATCCCCCTTACCGGCGAGACTTTTTTCCTCGTCCACTGTTAAAGTTGGAAGCTTACGAGCAATTGAAACAACTCGTTGCTCGTACTTTTAAGGGACGCCACCCCCGCTGTGCAATATTTCAAGACCTTCGTGTCGTCCATTTAGTTGTACGGGGGACAAAAATTTCAGCACCCTTGTCGTTATATTTGCGTTTTTTCTCGAACATATTATAAGAAAGACCGAAGTAGAGTTAGAATGGTCTCAAGTGGTAATTTCGAGGTTTTTTGATATCGTACGATTTTATCGTCAGTAGTAATAATATAAATTTATACGCGCATTGCTTTATACATTTTTCTTGCACTTTCTGGTTTCTTTAAAACACAATTTGCTTCTTTTATTTTTCTAAAAATTTGAGACAATGAAAACGCTTTGCATTTGATCGTGAGACGAATAAAAAAAGCAATTTCACTATATGCGTGTCTGTGCTGCATTGTGTACATCAAAAGAAATAAATATAAAGATTTGCTGTGCTCGTAACAAACCTTGTAACATGTATTATTTACGCTTTGGTACTCGTTTCGATACAAATTCCCATGGATATGCGAATGCTCGTGCCAATAGTAAAAAAAAAAAAGGAAAAACAAAGAAAATAAACGTGATTGTCATAAGAGGGGAAGGAACTGAAAAATAAAATAAAAAAAAGGTAGAAAAGTATAGTCGATGGAAGAATATTTCTTCGTAAGTACTTATTTTCGCGCATTTTCCATGATCCTCTCCGTCTTTTCTCCCTTGTTTCTTTTTCACTGTCTCGTTTCCTCTTTTTTTCTTTTTTACGTCCCTGGTGAAAAATTCAAACTTCTTCACAGTGGTGAATAGTCGGAAGCTCTGGGAAGAATGAGAAGACACATAGGGCTTTGGGACCTTTGGGCTTTTCTCCCTTTTGTTCGGCATCGCGACTATCCATCTTGGTACCCGATAAATTCATCCTCCGGCTTTTTCCCTGCAGGATCGAAGGAAACGATATGACTGAAAACCATCAGAGAAATGGTCGTACGAAATGGTTAAAGTTCTTTCTTTTTCCTTTTTTATCTCCCATCTTAGCTTCTCCCTTAAGGACTTCGATGAGAATCGTGCCAAAATCCTATGACGAGGGTTTCCGAAAGAATTTTCATCAAGATCAGAGATAAAAAAGAACATGCCAAAATTGGCAATTACAGGGAATTAAAAAAAGACCGCGGATTATTGGATGTGGAAAAATTTAGCTTGCGCGGAATCTTGACAAGCTTTTATGGCTCGATGAAAAACTTTCACTACCAATTAAAAGTTCATTTATCACGTTAATAAATGGATGACAATTAAGCTTCAAAGAGTAAGACAAGACACTTTTCTGCAGTAGCTTAACGTCGTCATGCTCCTTCAATTTTTCTTCTTTCCTTCTCCACTCTTCTTTCTTACCATTCAAATTATTTTTCAAGTGATTTCGCAATAACCGAATCAACTATGATTTTTATAATGTTATTATTTTTCAATTTATCGTCCCAAATAAAAAAGGCGCCTGGAAATATTGCGTACATTTTTGAAACGATTATTTTAACCTCATCTGTGTGCTTCTTGTTCCTGGCAAAATTCACCAAGAGCCCTAAATAAGCAATGCCCTAAAACCCACACATAAATTCGAGTGTATTAGGAGAGCCAAGACTGTTATTCAAACTCCGAACGGTGTGTTTGTGCGTTAAGTTTCTATCGGTTAATTCCATTTACATAAAGGGTGTGAGAACTCGGGGGTTGGTAAGGACTGAGCTCCAAGATTCCTTCAAGCGTATCGCTCATCCCAGAGTTTCTCTTCGAAGGGAAAATCATAGGCTTTGGAAACCGAATAATAAAACATCAAATTTCAGAAAATTGGGATTAAAAATTAGTTATCTGTGAAATATAAGAGTGCTTAAAGTGGCTGAATAATTGGACATTCATCATCAATGATCTTGAAAAATTACTATTTAACTCCCATAGTTGATGGATTGCCGAGAACGATGGAACCGAAACCAAATGAGTTCTTTTACTGAATTTATGTAGCGTGTGCCATGTGAATGAATCAAAAAACCACTGCTCTCAATTTTGGTATGACTAATGTCCTTTAAATCGTGCTTCATTCCAAGAGCAGCTAGAACTTTAAGTACCACGAGTTACTAGAGGGTGGTGTATTTTCTCTAGTA
This sequence comes from Rhimphoctona megacephalus, assembly GCA_963989365.1. Classification (NCBI taxonomy): domain Eukaryota; kingdom Metazoa; phylum Arthropoda; class Insecta; order Hymenoptera; family Ichneumonidae; genus Rhimphoctona; species Rhimphoctona megacephalus. The sequence goes on from OZ022417.1 coordinate 12,592,791, forward strand.
GATACACGACTGGGTTACGTTAGAATTTACTATCCAACAAATTCTCTCAACCTCGTGACAACAATTACAAATTCTCCAAGGTATAAACCTCATAGAGAGAGCGAGAGAGAGAGAGAGAGAAAGAGAGAGAGAGAAAGAGCATCCAAGAGAGTGGGAGGGTGTTGCACACTTAGGTAATGCAAAACAAGCTACAACAACAAGAACAGTAACAAGGAACTACGATGAGACGAGCGATGGAGTAGTAATCCTTAAGGCGTTCGTCTCTGTGCGCTTTGGTACATATTATCTCTACACTCGGTTCAGCTCCTTACTGTCATCCCCATATCGAAACTTCCACATTGAAGCTGTTCAATTAATCATGGCTCGAATTCTGCTTTCACTTTGAGTTCCGGAAAATGGGAGAATATTAATTAATACTTTCTATTATTTTATCGTTGTTCATGTCGAAGCTGGAGACACTTCTGTTCAACTCGATTCAATGCAATTCGTTCGATGCAGAATCCATATTTTTTTGGTACCAATTGTACCGATAGCGATCCTGCGGCATCCATTTGAAAACGGTTGTCGGCTTTGTGACCAATCCGGAGATTTCATAGTATGACCACGGAGGGTCGAAAATTTTTGTAAATACTCTTGAAAAAAAATGAAACATGTCCGTCTCTGTTCCGTCTCTCAAAGAGTACAGCCAAAATTACTACATAGACTATAAATTGCATAATATATAGCACGTAAGGATCGATAAAACTTGATAATATGTTAAACACACTCTCGACTATTGTTATTGTTGAATTACAGTTCTTGTTTCGTCCTGACGTATGTGTATGTGTGCGTATTTGCATATGTGTATGTGCGCTTGTTGTTTTTAGCTCAAAGAGAGCGAATGGTTGGAATAGCACGTAAGTACGAGGGTATTGGAAGACTCAGGGAAGGGAGCTGTCAGGACGCGATGAGGGTGTACAAATTGAAACTGGTCATTTGTAAATCGACTCACCCAATGACCCTATATCCTCGGATGCCTTGATATATATATATATATACAAAAACCTGTAAATATATATATGTATATATGTAGAACGTGATCTACCGGAAACACGAAAGCATCCTCTCGCGATACACTGGTCATGTTGGTTTTCTTCGCATCGACGAAGTGACGAGAGCGTGCCTCGAACCCTTAATACGCACGTCCAACCCCGGGTCCGACCCTTTTCCTTCCGCAGTTAAAGTAGCTCGGGGCTAATGGGTTCCTGTATGCGGGTAGAACACCTCATGAAATTGCGACAAAACATCACCATACGTTCTCGGATTACCACGTCAGAAATTTTGCCTCCCCGCTTGTTCTCTCCGCGAGAGGTTTCACCAAAATAGATTGGGTAAATTTTGCTCGAGTGCGAAATCCGAGATGGTCGTAAATAAGAACAATGACGAGAGGGGCTATTGTCTTTGTTACGTCATCGCAACTACGCAAGCCGTAGCGCTTATCCTCCCAGCCTTGGTGTAAGTGCCTAGTGCCTGCACCAAGAGATCGGAGAAAATAAGAAAAAAATCTTAAACAGGCAATATCTAGGACCTCGAGGACAGGAGTTTCTCTCCATTCTTTAGGATTTTAAGAATAAATGTAAAGCGTGAGAGACGGCAAGTTCACCAATGGCAGCAACTCGCCCTCGCCCATCCCCAAATTCTTCGGGTATAAAAGCCCGAATTTTATACCAAATAATCAGTAAGGAAGAAAATTTGGTAAGGAGCTAACGAGTAAAAACTATCTACAAAATCAACAGTAAATTCTTCAAAAACCCCTCCGAGAGTAGCGCGGACCGCCTTGTACTCTCAACACTCCTGCTCCTAGAAAAAAATGCAGAGTATCGCGGACCACTTCGTACTCTGAATATCCTCCTTCCTGTACTCAGAAACAACAGCAGCGCGGACCACCTCATGCCCTATAATTCTTTTCCAATATAATAGAAGTTGCGCGGATCATCTCGAACTTCTTTTCCCCTACTCGGATTAATAGCGCGGTTCACCGTGAATTGGTCCACTTCCAAATAAACAAAAACCATATTTCATTTGAGTTATCGCACCATTTCTCACTTTGATTTCTTTTTAGTGGGGAAACCGGGCGATAGGAAAAACTATCTCCATAAGATCACAGCCGAATACAACAACGGGTATTCTAGAAATGGAAACCACGGGTATTATGCAGAGGATTTCTTAGAATCAATCAATTTCACCCCCATTATAAATTAGTTTCGATCAATTACACCATAAAATTCCTTCATCCGGATTATATTCCGATTGGCGACCCCCGTCGTCAATTCTATATAAACAAATTAAAGACGTAAATATACTTTCAATTCCCAGTGATGATATGTCGTGCATAAAACATAATCCAATCCTGAGGGAATTGTAAATAAATTACTTCTGTTTCCTTTGTTTTCTTTCATTAATTTAGCAAAACTTCCGTGCCCGAATCCCACACTAATCAGCTATAGATAAGGTCTAAAACAGGGCAATTATTAATTATGGTTCCTGTTACTCGGACGTAACATCCTTAGGAAATGTTGGAAATTTAATAGTCTCATTATTTCAATGAGGATAATGTCTCATTGTCCATGGTAATTTGAGGAATAATGATGAGAAAAATAATAAGGATAGAAAAAATAACAAAAACAATAATAATGAAATATCGTTATGGTGTAACATTTATTTTTCCCGCAGATATAAATGGATATATTTTTTTCTTCGAAAATATCTTTTCACGAGGGTTGCAGAACGATCTATCGAAAAATATATGAAGTTCTGAGACTCGTTATTATATCCCATGAGTTATAGAGCTTTTCGCATTTTTTTTCGACAATGGAATAATTGGAATAAATTCCACGAAGACATTGCCGCCGGAATGCTTCTCAATTTTTTTCTCTATATATTTTCTTGGTCTCCGTTCCAGCGCGCGCACGCGCGCATGTCAATACACCACAGAGCCAAGAACTGTATATAGAGAGGATGTGTGTCGAAGTGAAGGGATGGAAATATATGGAACAAACGAGCGAGCAGTGAGATCGGAAAGTGCGAAGGGTCTGACTTACCTCGCTCGAAATTTCTTCACGCCCTTTCTGTAAACTCCCAAGGGTGCTATCAAACAGACACACACTTATACACACGGACACATATATACATGCGCATACGAGTTTTCCTCTTTTCGTTTACACATGAAGCATACTTTATGGAGGTACGGGCAAACCTCCTTTAGCCTTTCACACCTCGTTTCGTCCTCCCGTTCACTGAATTTTCAAGCACGAAATATTCTTTTGCTCTCTTTTTTTGCCTTTAATCCAACCGTCCTTATGAAAATCCATCTTTTTTTACTACCCTCCTCTTCAAAGTTCATATTCCGTGCTTTATACTTCGAACACGTTCAATCATAATCGTGAACGTGACGACAAAAAACTTATAATAATTTGATCACAATTTTAATAATATTGAAGAAGAAAGTGTCACTAAATAAACTCAGGAATTCCGATAACTTCAGATTATAGGTTAAAACTTTTTACACTCAATTGCAATCATTCTTTTATTTTGTATTTTTTTATCATAAAAAATTTACGTGAGTCACTCCAAATCAGTTTGATTCAAACTTATGGCATGGTTAAATACGTCGGAAATAATATTTCGTAAACTTAAGAACATTAACAATTTTTTTCTAACATCAACTTCAAAATATAAATATAGTTAGTCAAATTCGTTGTATATATCAATCGAATAACTTTCGCATTGCCAGTGTAGTTTACTTAAACTTGAAAAAATCTTTGATATTTAGATGAATGAAGATCGATTCAAGATTTTTTTTCTCGTGAGTCAATGTAGGACGATTTGTGCTGGAAATTGCTGGATGTTAAGGGGAGGTCTTTTCGGTCGAAGATCACAAGAAATAGCTATATATGAAGAAAAAAAGGAAAGACATATAGGCAGAAACTCAGCAGGAAAGAGAAAACTTTGGATTGACAGAGTAGACAAAATAGGAAGAGAGAAAATGTTGTGGTCGCGTGCATGCCCGGCGCACGTCTTCCGGCCTCATGAATTATTCATCGACGAACTCTTCCTCTGTCTACCACAGCTAGCATTTTGCGCATCCACGCACCCTCATATCCTATCTGCTCCAAATCCTAGCATATATATTATACCAAGAGCGCGCATTCTGGCCAAATGTTCAATTTTGCTTCTGTGTATCAGTGTTAATATACGAGATCGTGGTCTCTCGTGGATTCAGCACGATTAGCGGGCTGAGCTTCTTCCGATCCTGCAGATATATATTTTCGTGTTTCCGGTTTCCGAAGACTGCTCACCAAACTACGACCGATTTATAACGTCCTCGATTGTCAGAGAGACTTGACCATTTTACGCAATCTGGTGAATTAATTTCACCCGGAGATGTGGGAAACCGCATAAACTGCAATTTTTCGCGTTACAACCAAAAATATTTCATTTAAATGGGTATAATTTTGCAAAGATAATTCCTGCAAATGCTAATTCGATGCTACGTCCCAAAGACACAGTGATCGTTTGAAAAAGTAAATCGTTGATAGATGGATACGACATATCTATGATTCGAAATTGAAGAAATTCTCACAGTTATTTTTACTTGATTAAATCACTCTGTCTCATTTTTTCACAGCAAAAATTCATCCAAAAATAGAAGGCTTTGTGAAAACAAAATAAATGAGTAAAATAGTTTATGATTCTATGATCTATGATTCGAAATTGAAGAAATTCTTACAGTTATTTTTATATGATTAAATCACTGTAGCATTTTTGTCAGCAGAAATTCATCAAGAAATAGAAAGCTTTATAAAAACAAAATACATGAGTAAAATGGTTTAGTCGCTGGATATTGGAGAACGAAAAAGTAGGTGAGGGAAAATTGTAAAGAAAAAAAAAAGAAAAATGAGCATGTAGGAGATGGAAACTCGGTGGGTTCCGTCTCAGGGAACGCGGCTTACAACATGGCGGAAAAATGAATAAAACGGGATGGATTTCCTCCCATCTCTCCCTTTTTCGTTCTCGTTCATTCTGTTTGTCCGAGTGAATTTGAGAGAGAAGAGAAGGAAGGTCGGTGTATGGGATAGATATGAGCATGAGAGGAGAGAGATAGAGATTATATTATTATATATACATGGCCCAGAAAGACCCATTTCAACATTTTTAAGGTATATATATACGTGCATGAGATGTTCGATGTCAAATGCAGTCAGCGAAAGGGAACAAATTTAAATAAAAAAAAAAAATATTTTACCCTGATACTTATATTTTTTTAGCTGGTAACCTATGAGTAAGTTAAATTGGTCTAAGGAAGAAATAATCTAACAGACGTAAATGAGCTATTAAAAAAATAATAAACTATGTTCCCATTGTGTACAATATCAATACAAAAATGTTCAGGATTTTTTTTCTACCTGGAAGTTGTTGCAGGTTGGCTTTTGATATTGTTTCATCATATTATCGAGAAATGAAAACTAAAAATATAGTAGATCAAAGCGTCTACTATATTTTTTCTCGTATATAGTGATGTATTAGATGTAGATATGTATGAATATAGAACTTCCGCTCTTTTGGTCAGGATCCTCAATTCGTAGAGTTTCCGGTCAGTTGGTCGGTGAGCACGCCGCGGGACTAACGGAATCCCTAGGGATACTGGAAGCGACGGACCGAAAACTCCGTTCCGCCAAGCATCGCCAGCCCTCTTTCATCCATTTCAACTCCCTGCCCTCTTTCTCTCATTCCACTCTTTTTTTCTTGATAGGTGTCTATCTGATCCCTTGGTTTCTCTTTCAGCTAGGCACTCTGTCACCGGTTATCTCAACTCTCGTCGTTCTCGTATGAAATGTCACGTAAAACGTGTTTTCTCTATATCCATTTAGGACTCATTGATTTCGTTGCAGTGAGGCTTTTTCAAGTTCGACAATTCATAGTGTTAGGCAAAGAAGGAAAAAGGATAGTAAAAAAAAGGCAAGCGAGTTAACTCAATTATGCTTTGAGCGACCTCAGCTTCAAAAACGAAACTTCACGCTTTTTCATCCTCTGCTCCATGTCAGCAAAGCTTGTTAATTTTGACAAAAAGTTCTCTCATCGTTACTTATGCCCTTCGAACAACCCTAGTTCATTTGAAAATGGTTTAGGTATTTTTTTATTGCTTCTAGTCTTTTCTGGCAGGGGACAAAAAAGAGAATAAAACGGGAGACAATCCAGCGGGAGATAGAAGGACAAAAAAGTGGAGCGAATTAAAGCCTTGAGTTCGATCCGATCAGAGGGGGTTACGATCCATCGATGGGCTACTAGTCTCAACGGAGAGGATTTCTCGGTTCGACGAGAGAACCATCCTCATTTTTCTCCACCGCGGCATCGAGCTCACGTGAGCGATAGACCGTTTCGGAAGCTATGATAGGTATACGTATATAAACATAGCAGCCTTGATCTCTTTCTCCCTGTGGGAACGTAGAATGAGCCAGAGAGCTTTCCAATGATACGAATTGACGAAGCCATGGAAACTCCCTTGTACAAAGGTATAAAAAAAATCCTCATTGCATCATCTCGAACTCTACACTCATGTATTCGATTAACCCTCCCATCATCATGTGATAATTGCCAGGTTAGCCTCGAGTTAAAATTTTAAGTATTTGTTGGCTCCAAATGTCTTTAAATTTAGAGTGTTCCAGACGTCTCAAGTTTTCTTTGCTCTGAATCTGCTAATAAATTAAAGGATTACTATTTTTTCAAATTTCACTTTGCAGTGGGTTTTGCGATGGAGGTTGGAAATTTCTTCATTGAATTGTGGAAAGATTTTTAAAGTAGGTTTCTTTAAGTAATGCACATCGACCTTATGTCAGACACACATACTGCCTTCGCGAGTTATTTGAGACTCGTGTCTCGATGTCTTTTGTTAGAAATGAAATGATGTAGGTCAGGCTTGAAATGTGTCTTAGTATAGAATACTATCTGTCGATCTATCTGCTACATCTGTGAGCACGATCGCGAAATTTCTAAGCAGGTATAATCGGAACAGACTGTGAGATCACTATGGCAGTATGAGAACCCTACGTTACTCCAATCTGCATTACAATTGGTTATGTTGAAGGAGTGAGTGAGAGAGGGATGGAGAAATTGAAGTAAACGGAATCTCTAGATGTATCAGAACTACACGGTTAACGGAATTGAGATGAATCGGAATTCAGCTGCGGGAGAGACGAGGCAGTAGGCCAATGTAGACAGACACGATCAATGGAGAAGACAAGACGAAGCAATGAAGAGAGCGAGACAGAGAGATGGAGTAGTGACAGATTGATGCGGATTGATAGCTCTCGTCGATAAGATATATGACGTATTACATTGGATTAATAATACACGTTAAGCCAGACCTGGGTTACATCTTACATTAATTGCCTAATTGACTCTTCACCATACTGAAAATAAATGGCTCTGTCAAATGGGAGTTCAACATGATTCAAGGTATAACTCACAGTATTTAATGCAGTGAGCTTTGGGATCTAATTATGTAATTATATTTCATGAACATGTTAACATGCTATAAATTTAATAGAATACAAATATAATTAAGTAGAATCTTAATACAATTAATTTCTATAAGGGTTGGGAATATACCTCTATGTTTGCATCCAAGACAGAGGGTGGAATCGTTATATTTTATCTGCTAAGCTCCGGAAGCACAAAACAATCGTAGTCCAACTTTGATATTAATGACACGTGCGTCGAAAATGTTGAAGAAAGGAAGAATGGTAGCGTCGAAAAGGCTGAAGAAAGCAGAAGTTTTCTTTGGTAACAATTTACATACTGCGTAAGGGAACAAGCGACCAGGCGACTTAAAGAAAGTGACATGGTCTCCGTCGCGAATGTCTCAGCACTGATGATACTGCAATAAGGATCGCAGAAGGATAATAAAAAGAGTAAACATACTGGAGACCATCAGAGGGTGAGATGGAAAGAGTAAGAGAAAAAAGTGGAGTCTTCATTTTCCTGCAAAAACTTTTGGTAGACTTTAAACCCAGAAGCTGCTTGGCAAACGATACCAAAATAAATAGGAAGAGGAGCGGCAGTTTTTTTCTTCTTTTCCGTCGAGGGACGATCCAAGTTAAGCAAAGTCAGTGTAGCCAAAAAGAGAAAACTTCAAAGGATAGTTTAACTTTGAGCCAAAGCACGTTTGCTTCCCTCCCTCGGCGTCCTGGCAAACTTAGTGATTATTTTTTTTTCACCCTAGAGTATCACAATTTTTTTCTCGTATGCACATATTAGGGTGAACCTTAATAGGGACATTGCAAATTTTAGCACACGGATCCTTACTTTAAAATTTCAATTGTAAAGCGTATTTCAAGCTTCGCCTTGACATGAAAGTAACACATTCTCCTTGAAGTTTTCTAATATTGTTCTCTTCATTACATATATGTGAAACCAATTTGGTATCAGATGAATTCATTTGATATCAATCACCCGAGTTTAGTTATTATGAAAAAATAGTTTAAAAGAGCGTCAGAAACCTTGAATATTCATAGAAAATATGCTCGAACGACGTTCCGTTTTGAATTCCTGATCGCTTTTATTGTGGACCATACTGATTTATCTTTAAATATTTCCTCACACCTAGAAATCTTGTTGTTTGCCACGTATTAATATCAGGTTCACGAAAATGTTTCGTATATCTTTTTTTATTACTGTGGGCTGACAGTATTACGTGAAACAAAGCACGATTATTATAGGGGCAGAATTCAATACCGCGGGGAAATCGAGTCCGAGAATAACCAGGAGGAGGATGTTCAACGGCTGGCAATTATTTGCCAAAAAGCAATTAGCTTGGACTTTCATGTCCCATCCTCTCTCATTGAATTCCACTAAATATCAAGAGAGAGTGAGTAAGTGAGTGAGTGAGTGAGTGAGTGAAACAGAAAGACACACGCACATAGAGAAGCACTGGTAGAACGAACGATAGACACGCATTTCTACGTACGAGCCTATTGGGGTGTTTCACAATCAGTAATAAACGTTCATGAAAGTGACGCAAAGGGGATGCAGCATATTTGCAGCCGTAAATATACACAAGCAAATACACACGAATTGACGGTCAAATCGCTTTGAGTATCCGTCCATACTAGTAATACATATATTTTAAAATCAGCAACATTTAACCTTCAATGAGTAATGATGTACAAGCCGAGGAATATGCTCGAATAAAATGGTGATGACAAGCAGTCTGCCCTGGGACATGCACACCATTATTTTTTGCTATGCAATATTATGCGTTGCGTATCGTTGAGGTGTAGCCGCAACCATCTGGTATTTCACTCTACTTAGTGGTCTATCTCTTGAATGCATCATTATGTCCGTGTACATTACAAATTTCTAAATAACATTCTCGAAATCATTGTTTCGAATCATGTTTTAAAGTAATGAAAATTGAATGCAGCGTTAATAACAAAATGGTATTAATAAAATTTTTATGTTTATTCCAATGAAATAATTTCTCAACTGGATAAAACGAAAGCAAAATAAATAATAATGAGATTCGGGCTACCAATTGGTATCTCGTTCTTCGCATCGCTGATTTTTAATTAAATATTAAAACGCCAGATGATAAAATAATGGAATCTACTTGAGATCTCCAGTATTTCATTATTATTTAGTTATATTTGATCCAATTATAGGATGAATATCAATTAGAATTTATGCATTACAAAAATGCAATTATTAATTATTTTCGTTGTAAATATATGTATAAACAAGCAATTCGCAGACTCACCCGATAAGTCAACGTTCGATCTGATACACAAAGGAAATTATGTGCGTCTGCACTTACCTGTAACACAAAAAGAACGAAAATTAATGGTTATGTTTACATATCATAAGCATATAAAACGCATAAGCATTTCTACGACATATTTGACCAAAACATTTTCAAACAAAATCTAGTTTTCCTCGATTTTCGGTACAGCATCGTCCATCCGTAGTATGGAATATCATTCATTGAATCGCTATCACTGTCGCGCTTCCACTTTAATCCATCTCGTTTAAACTCTATTCCCATTTAGTATCAGGCAAAACGTGCGTCCATTTAACTAACGATGTTGAGTTAGGGAGTTTGATGGGAAAATGGAATAAAATGCAACAACAACAAAAGCAAAGAGCACGTTCGTTTGGAGGCTATGAAGGCTGAATGTAAATCCGTAACAATGGATTTACCCGGGATTATAGCTTGGGGCAGAGTTAACTATACAGAGGTCACTAAAGTTTGAGGTAAACTTTCTTAACGTACAGGTCAATCAGCGCTCTCTGACAGTTGTGTTCTCATAACACCCCTTCATTTTGCTTATTACGTACACCTACAGTCTAACTTATTCGATAATTGTGTACATTACACTTAATACAAAGTTTCACATTAAACCTCCCATACTCGATGAATAATAAATTCGGGGCTCGGGTTTAATTATATCTTAAAGATTCATGGGCTCCACAGTGAATTATGAAGCTCACACTCATCGTTAATTTCTTAGCACTATGAGACGCCTTCACAATAAAAACTTCAGAGGCAATTTCGTTGATTTATTTTTCCCCAGACTTTCATACTGACAGATCCCTTCATAATGGAATGTATTCAACAGTGATTTAGCATATTTATGAATTAATCCAACATCATTGTTGAATTTAGAAGTGGTAAGAGTTCAGGATGAAAAATAAAAGACTCGATTGGTGAGTTTGTGTTGTAAAAAAAAATTATTAACCAGAGTCAATAAAGTCTAAGCCAATTTTTTCCTGATTTATATTATTCTCCATGAAAATTGTAAACTATTCGAGGCATTTCCCATATTTTGGCTGAGAATGTAAAGGTAAGAGACTGAACGTCTTAAAAAAAGCACAACTTTCTACGGGTAAAATAAATCACGATTCCCTGGAGGATGGACCTTCGAGGAATCCAGACAGTTATCGATTTTCCCTCGCTCCTACATTTCACTTTCTTTTTGTGGGAAAGAGGATATTCTCGGAACGGGTATAGTCCAGTAAAATAGACTTTCCCGTGTCGCCTCTTCCATGTCTTTTTCGATCGGATTTCGATGGTTTCAACAGTATCTCCAGTCGACGCACGACGTCTTGACTATCCTGAGGGATATAAGGATTGATAGAGATCAAGAACAAAAGCACGAGATGAAGGAAGCGATAGGAGTAATGAAAGAGAAGCCATGAGCAGTTTCGTCAAGAGACTTGGTCTCGAATTTAACGAGTAAAGTAATATAATAAGTAATAAGTAATAATCTCCCTGTTTAAATAACAGAATTCGCAGACAAGTACTCGGCTCCTCTCACTCTTTCCCTCTTTCTTGGAAGCTATAACAGTATTTAGCCGTGTACAGGAATTCATGTACACTTATATAACTTCAAGCATTTTTATTACTTTGATATTTTCGTCTCATGAAGTGCTGCATTCACCCATGTTTATTCCATATGGATAGATGCCCTTTGTGCTCCATGAGACTGGACAACCTATCAAATATGTTTGCAATTAAACAACTAATTAATTACTTTCTCTTGGTTACGACGGATATACTTGGACTTACGTTTCGCAATAACGCATTGTGTATCACAGTGAATACGTAGATTCTTGTTCGTGGTTAGAAGTTTTGATGGTACAAAGAGTAGAACTAAAGTAAACTGACGCCCAAAATGTTTATCGATCGAACGAACCAAACAAACGAATTAGAAGGGTAAGAGTGATGTTAAGAGCCTGAATGCCAGTTGAGAAACGCAACATGAGCTCTGAGCTAACTCCAACGCTTTGCATTAATTACTTTTACGTGAATTTCTCGTTTCAAGTATACACTACTATATAATACGATGTGTGCATGTGCATAGAACTTGATACTATATTTATCGAAGGCTTAAAGTCAAACGATCGTATCGAGCTTAGATAAACAACGAGACTCAACATTCTACTGGCGATGGCCCAAATATTGTGTCGGGTTTTGGCAAACAGAACAGTATAATACCGACAATTTAAGATAACTCTTCGCATATGAGAACCCAGCTAAATCGATAGAAAACAAATGTTGTTTTTTTAATAATTGCGAAAATTTAATAGTGATCAAAACTTTCATCGTAGCATTTTTTTGGATAGTCAATTAAAAATTGGTGTTGGGCTTATGTTTTGAACACTTTTTTCATAATTTTTCCTTTTTTTCATAATTCCTGCATCATAATTTTCCGAGATTGTATAATGTTGACTTTGTTCTTTTTTTCAATCACCAAGCTAACACAACCCTGAAAACAATCATACGTATATCAGGTCAAAATTTAAAACAGCTACAAATACGGTGCAAATTTTTCTTTCTACGATCAACGGCAAGCCCAAAAGTGACAATTAGAGGAGTGGCCGCGACAAATATTACGAGTCATCAGCAGCGTTGTACCAAATGGGGTGCAGACCAAACATGAAATAATTAATCGAGTATCAAATGAAGAGGTCGATATATACGTGTGCGAGTATTTTCTCAGCTACATTACCTGCTTGCAGTCATATTGTTTGAACAAACTTGTTTACACAGACTGGTCAATGACACATTTTAGGTACGCATCCATTAATAGTCTCATTTATTCCATTCGCTTTTAATGTTACTCAAATAAACAGTAATTTATCAAAGTAGTATAACAGGAGATATGCTAAGGGAAATAAATTTTAGTCATTATAATTAGAATATAAAGTAAAATGAGAATGTAGCACGAGATCGCGCATTGAATCGGTAATCAATAATTATAACTATCCATAAACGTGGTGTAGTCTGAAGTAATAATGAATTATCCCCGATGCTGATGTAGTGCACGTCGACCAGATAATAGTTATTTGTCAAATGACACAGGAGGCATGACTGGTGTACTGGAAATTCTATTTTTGTTGCATCATTTTTGCAAGTGAAGTTAAGTGAGGGTTGTCTAGCGCGTCCTACGGTGAAAAAGACTGGGTGGCTCGTTAACTCTACTTCCGGCCTCACCCTGGTCATTTATCTTCACCGACAAGCTCTACCAAGTATTCTTGTAGCATAGAATCCTATCTTTTTGTATCTATATATATTTATGTGTCGCTCTTTCTTTCTATCCCTCTTTTTTGCTTTTTTTTTGACATGCTTCCATCTTACCCAGTTCGCGTCATCATCCGTTGCAACGAAGAAACTTTGGCTCTCTGGGGTGTATAAGACGATGGAGAGCGAGAAAAAGAGTAAAAGAACTATGAAAGCTTTAGAAAAAGTAGCTAAGATTGAGAAACCGAGGGGTGACGGATGAAAGGCAACGAAAAAAATGGAGAAGTCTGAACAAAAATTTGAGTGAAAAGGCTGTGCTAGTGGAAGAAAGAGTTGAAAAAAGCGCACAGCGAATTCGTGCGGCGGGGTCAAAAAGTTGAAAAGGTCGATTGGCCAGGGCTTTCTCTACAACGAGTCAAGATCACCTTTTCTCACTTTTGTACGTTCTTTCCTCGGTGTAAAAGTACTTGCTGGCTCTTTCAACCCCACTCCTTGATCTTTCGCAACGGGTTCGTGGATGTCCGTGAAGGTCCTTGTCGTGTCTCTTTCGTTACAAGTGTTTTCTTCCAACTTGGGAGACCAAGGACAAAAGAGTAGAAGAAGGAACGAGGCAACATCAGTACCAGAGTTACTTTTCATTGTTACTGCTGCTCGTTAGCGAAGATGAGGTTGACTTGTTTGTAGTTAACAAATGTTTATTACATTTGTTATGTTTGTTGTTGATATATGTATTACACTAGTGAAAAAAATTTTGTCCAAGTTTGTTCATTAGGACAATCGAGAATAATATGCAATTATAAATTTTCCCCAATTATCATTATTGTCGTTCCCTTGGCATACTAATTCGTATTTGTTACATAAATTTCGCTACGGTGGACTCTCAGACTAATCTACAATCCACATCAGATACACATACTGGCCTTCCTGCTTCTGCCTCGCTTGTCCTTAACCCATTACTGGAATCAGGCGGACACGCATATAGGCCAAAGTAACATATACCAACATTGCGGTACTGTAGACTCCCTGTGGTTGCCACTGCAAAGCGACAATGGAGACGGTTCAACACGGATGGGCACTATCCTAGAGGCCCTCTGTACAGAGAGGCCACTGCACACTTGGATGATTACCCTTTCGATCATATACAGCTCGCGCTTGAATAATCATGGTCCGGAAAGGCCGACTTAATGGACAAGTCAACCTCGACTGGGCACAGTGTGTCATACAGAATTTGAAATATAAGATTTAGAGAATTATGTGGAATGGTTCAAGTATAAGGATAAGGAATCATTTTCGCTATTCATCATAATTAAATTCCCCTGGTAATGAATGCAAGTAAGCAAATAATTAATAAATTATTATTATCTAACGAGTGTACTTGACAGCCATTTTATATGCCTCGGCGGTGAATCAAATGGACCCTCTGCATCGCACAACTAATTTTGATTTCGCTAAATTCATTGCACAAATAAAACGATGTGGAGCAGAAAGCGGAAGTTAGACATACCAGAGAGTGTCCCTCGGTGATATAAATTACCAAAATGCTTTGGCGGTATGTTAAACCGACTCTGAGTATATCTCTGGAGAGATCCCCTTCTAGCGCAATACAGGAAAGGCAAGAGACATCGTCGACGAGTTCCCGATAAGATTCACGCCCTTGGGGCCGAGGTTTCGTGCTTCTGATACTATGCGTTGCCATCTCCGTCCCCTTAACTGGTGCCTAAATTAAACTAAGCTCTTCGTGCGACGAGATCGCCGGCTGGCGATACACGCGCTCGGCACCATACTCAAAGCTAGCAAAGGTTGCTTCAGTCTTACATTGACACAGAGTCTGTATATATGTCTCTTTCTCCTTGCTCCCTCACCGCTGTTTCCTTGGACGATTTCCCTTCAATAGTCGTAAATAACACACGAGTGACTGTTTCCACGAGATATCAACCCTTTAGTGCGGGCTGACACGTATTATCGAGCGGCTTCGAAGTAAAGTCAACAGAGTCGAGGGCTTGAATGCGCTGAAATGAACGTGCATCAATCATCGGCTCATGCCAAAAAATTCGTTGAACAAAAGAGTAAAAGAATGGGGTTAGCTATAGGTTGAATCGCTTCATCCCTCAGTATGTAGTGAGAACAAAATCCCCAATGTATCCACTAGTGTCCACTATCTTCACTATGTAGCGATTCTCTGCGCTATCTAGTCCTTATCGAAGGTAGGATACCTTCGTAAAAAATTGATGAGCATGATCGGTGTCACCAATGTTGTGACAGAATCGTCGTTTTGAGTCAATGACGTAATTGATAGATGTGCCAGATCCAAATGGAAATATCCGTTAATTCTTTTTTTTTTTAATAAACGTCTCGTAATTTATTTAGCGTTGATGGATCGTAAAACGGCGAGAATGAAGGTCTACCATTCATTTATATAGATGACTTCAAAAACTTTTTTCACTATTATTTTGTTCATATTACATCATGGTTCATCTTTCATTACGTCATGACAAAAATTGCATTTTGGATGTACGCGAATCGAGAACGGATCATATTTGTATGTGTAAAGTTCATATCGGGATTTCACCCTCGCTGACTTTCCCAACGTGTAACATTCTGATGCAACGCCAGCAATCGCTCAGTGATTAATACGAATACGCGATAGCAGGGAGCTGGAGCTTCGATTGCCTGCGTTTACATGATCTCACGAAATCCCTCGGAAATCCAAGGGGTTAGGGAGGAGATGTACCCCCGCGGGCTTCAGTCTCGTGTCCAGCGAGGGGGTAGGACTGAGAGAAGGAAACACGTCGAATGGGATCGGGGTGTATAATTTAAGCTCGTGTATCAATCGCCGTAGGGCGTCTGCGAAGTGTGGGAAGGGCCTGGTAGAAGCATGAAGGAGGTGGAGGAGACTGAGTCGAGAGAACCCCGACCATCCATTCGAGTTTGTAAGGCCTAGGGGATGATTTCCCGATAGATCAGTTAGACCTGTATATTAGCCAGGGAATACATGACCGCATAGTATCAATGCCTATATAACTAACTAGTGAATTAAACATGATACGACGTTTAGGAATGGTTTATGCAAGTATAACGAGATTCTACCCTGACTCGATACAATCGCTGATTCCATCGATCCAAACCCCTAGATTAATACATTATCAGAGAGAATGTGGAAAAAGGCACAACCGAAAATCTTCAAATTTTCAACATAATCGTTGAGTAAGGAAAATCATAACTGCGTGCTCGGAATTGTTTCAAACTGTACAGAACTCATCGCATATTGAGAGGCTGACTGGTAAGGATGAAGGTAACGAGAATAATATTACCATGGAAACTATTTCTATTGACTTTTCTACTACTACCACCGTAATCCCGGAGTATCGAACTTCTTGTTTATCTGCCAATCTAAGAGATATTGTGTTCAGTAAATTCGTAAGAGTATAAGAAATACTCTCCGCAGATGAACCGCCCTCTATTATCCATCAATCTATCAATCCGTACGTCTATCTCGAAGCCCGCCATGTCAGGATTCTTTCAATCCGTTTATCCCAGATGGGAAGACGAGGATCCCTCTTTTTTCTACTTATCCACGTAGTTAGTTATTTTTCTACAATGTAGTACGCAAAAAGAAAGAGAGAAGTGAAGGGAGAATGATAGAGAAAGCAAGAAAGAGACTTCTAAGGAAGCAAAATGGTTGCTTCTCCCAGACTAAGGCCAAAAGCTGCAAGACTGAAGTGCAAGAATGACGAGAAAATAGAAAAAGATCAAGTAAAAGTAAAAGAACCGGTTAAAATAGGATGAATCAGGAGGTAAAAGCTCATCGAATGTGAATGTTGAAACCCTCATCTGGATTGGATTGGAGGAATCAAGGGAGGAGGGCGAAGCTCAGAGCTGTGAGGGGCGTAGGAGCGAGATTGAGTTATCCTGTAGTCCGCCATATTGGGAGACACCGAAATTTAATAAAGCTGATTGGTAAATTGCCACTGAGACTCGAGGCGGAATGAGGAGAGGTTTCCGAGTGAAGTTTGGGAGACAGATAGAGAGAAAGAGAGAGAAACGTTGGTGTGGAAGGAAGAAAAGGCTATAGCAGCGGGTTGAGAAGGCACTATATGAAGAGCTTGATACAACTCTCGGGATATGATACAAAATAGCGATCGGTGGTATATGTAGTATGGTAACACAGGGCAAGAGAAAGTTTAGCTACTGCGATGCCCTCGAGTGGAAACGTGACTCTCAGGGACATCGTTGCTTTTCCCACGAGAAGAAAGTTATCTCTTTACACTTCGCATAAATTAGTGCTAAGAATCATCATAAAAGTTACAGTAATAATGTTAATAATAATAATTACAAATATTCTTATAATTTGAATTCTAAAAGTATCTCCGATCTTTTATTTCCTGAATTAGGTGCTTTCCATCTATTTCTCAATGGTTTATTCAATTGTATCCAGAAATCAAATTTTTTTGTTCATTGAATTTAGTTGATAATGACTTAAGAAAATAATAACATTATTATAAGTTGTCAATTACCAAATTCAAGTTTTTTCGAAGCAAAAATCCGTGTACCCTTTCTAGAAAATAAAATGAAAACCGCTGTAAATGTACGATAAATTGGAAAAAGGGCGAGATGAACGATTCGCCAGATTAATAGATAAATAGATACTCGAAGGGAACTGTCGTAATAAAATAAAAAAAAGCTAAAAGAAAGAATACGGATATCGCCCTGTTACTGACCAGGGTTGCGAATCAAGGGAGGAGAAAAAAACTAAACAAACGATATATAGTGAATCTAGGAAGAAGAGAAAGAAAAAAAGGAGGGAGATGGGGCACCAGACAACGGAACAAAAACACGACTGGATGACGGAGCACACAGAGAAAACGTTGGCTCTCATGCTCGTTAGATGAACTAGATACGGCAGCAGGGAGGGTAAAAACGGGTAGAGTACACATGGAAACGGTATTCGCACATACCTACACACAAACATATATATAGGCGCTTGGCTTTGAGGCTATTCACTTTTTGCCCTCAGTAGTGGGCTCCATTTTGTTTTTCCTCTATTCGAACCACGCGATCACTGTGCACCTGCCACAAGTACGTGTGTGTAGTCTTGACGAGCAACTCGATCAGTTTCCACCCCTTCGATCAGTTTTCAGTTTGCCTCGTCTTCCCCTCTTCTCTCTCTCTCTCTCTCTCTCTCTCTCTCTCTCTCTCTCTCTCTCTCTCTCTCTCTCTCTTTCTATTTCTTTCAATAGCAATTTTTTTGTTCGTTATTCCCCCTTCGCATCAGATGCGTCATTATTGAAAAGAAAAAAATGTGACGAGACAGACTATGGCGAAAGGACTACAACGGCGAGAGCCTGAACGGTGCGAGAGAGAAAGAAACTTTCGGGGATATCTATATAGAACAGAAAGGGAAAAGATAAAACAGCTAGGCTGAATGCACGCGTCAAATCCACGTACCCACGTCGATACTCCCTCGTCATCCCTTATCGACTTCGGCTTCATGTTACTCCACTACTGTATTTATGTACATAGGACGACCTGTACATAAATATGTACTATAGCATTTTCGCTTTCTATTTTTCACCCTGCCGTTACAAACCATGATTCTCTCATGCCCACGAGAATCTCTTGTTTCATCCTGTTGGTATATTGGATTCGTTCGATTTCGCAAATGTTTCCCTTGCTAGTTATTTGGTTTCATTTTTTTCCTCTCTATTTTTAAATTCAACTCAAATGTATCAGGAATTTTGACACCGTAAAAAAATTGACGTTTTATCATTCTGCAATCCTCTCATCTAATCATTAGCGATAACATATTGTTGGCAAACCAGAGTCTATTTTTACTCAACTTCAGAAGATACAGATTATGAATTGGCTATTTCCAAAATTATCTTCGAAGACTTAGACCTTAACATAAATTTAGAACTTAAAAAGTACTTTTTAAAAGAGTTTATTCCCTCTGAAATGAACAAAGAAACGCGAAGGATTGAATGACCACGAAATTTCCGAAGGGTTGCAAAAAAGAAAGGAAAAGGTTCGAGCAGCAAGACTGAAGGTTTTCCGAGAGATTTGAATTTCGAGGAGAGCTATCGATGGAAGCTTTTTCAGGTATTACTTTTTTCCTCTTTTTTTTTCTTTTATCGTGCTATATAGCAAAGACCATTTGCAATCCCGTAGTCTCAGGCTTCCATATACATTATTATGTGTGCGTGAGACCTGTAGTGCGAATCGTGAATTTGTTCTTCTCTCTTGTGCCGAGACTCAAGAAAAGCTCTAGGAAATTCGAAATGGAAAAAAACATTTCGGTTAGGCATAGGACGAGAGGCTTTTCGAGTACCGAAGTAAATATTAGGGTCGTTTCTGTCAGGACCTACGTGTATTTTATATACATATATATATTTATGTGTGCATATATATATTTATATATGGGGGTTTGAAGAACCCTTAGCTCTCGGTCTGGAAAGTATCGAGAAAAATATTTACACCCTTACTTTTACGAAGGGCGCCACAAAAGATCTGAAGTGTGCCTCATGGGCGTGTTTTCGTGTTAGGATCCTGCCTCGAACATCCATTTTGACGAGATTTGTGTATGCCTTAGGAAAATAATAAATATTGTTCCACCAATATATCACTGTAGATAAGCAGCCAAGAAAATAGAACTTATCGTATTAGAACGAACTAGTTTTTGATCGTAAATACGACCGGAACGATTTCAGCAACTGACAGTTCTATAAAAGTAAAGTAATTCCCCCATGACTACTTGAAATTCGAAAATTCTGACATTTATTTGGAAGAAATTAAGGTTTAACACGCTGACATAACTTTATGTAGTCTTCATATATTTTTTTTTGTATGTCAAGACACTCAAGCATGGTGGCTTAGAATTATTACAAAGCAAAGAAAAATTTTTCATAATCATCGAAAATTGAAAAAAAATGAAGGTGCTTTTAATTATTCGAAAATTTCGACAACCTCTCCTCTCGAAGTGAGTGTTCAACTATCAAGCTATAGAAAGTTGTTTAACTTCCATATTCGCAGAAAGACTTTCTCGAAACTCTCGTTAAAGTAAAAGCTAGTAAACTTTTTTCAAAATCAATTAGGATTGCGAAGAGGGTTTTGATTATTCCAATGATTACCGTGTTCGAGGACGAAGCATAACAAGGAGGAAATAAGTGGTAAAGCTTCTCGATAATTATGGTTGATCGATCTCGGTCACGAGACACCTGGCTCAGTAGTTAATTCAACTAAAACTCTGCGGCACATTCTGTCTTCCAACAAGGGTGAATTTCGACGCGTCTTAAGGCCCTTTCTCGGTCTCTTACAACCGCAAACTACTGCACCCGTGTGGTCGTTGAATTTCGTCCGAGAGACTCGAAGCTCCAAGATACCCTCACGTATATGTATAATGACCCTCGAGGCTCTCGGAGCGAGTGTACTTTTGGACTAGTGCTTGTGCTCCTGTACACGGTACACCACAGTGCAGAACAGGAGATCAACGAGAGCCACAACCGTTTCGCGTTCTCGCAGTTTCCCAACTGGGTCGTGGCTTTCCTTTTTCTCTCCTTCACCTCCTCTAACTCTTTCTCTTTCTCCCTCTCCTAGCATTCTTCTCTTTTATACTACTCTATGTACGATAGTATCCTGAGGAGAGTTCTTGTAATTCCTCCCATGGCTTTCCCCTTTTCTCTTTCTCATCCTTCCTCTTTCACATTCTTTCTCACAGTGTCTCCTTCTTCTCTCTCTCTCTCTCGTGCAATCCTGCGGGTACGAGAAATCAGGATTTTGGATTACGAAGCTGAGCCTGGATGCTCCGTTACTGTAGGGAGAAAGAGAGACCAGTGCACGGATAGAGAAATGGGGATGAGCGACCACTCTAGCATTGGTCTCCAAAGTTTCTTCTCCAAAGCTCGTTCTCTCTTGTCCGACCGAATAACGACCCTTACCACTGAATTCATGGGCTATCGCTGAATTTACTAGCGACCAGTAGATTACGCCAAGTGAATTCTCACCGAATTGATTCAAGTAGAATAAAAGAAATATACAATCTATTCCAGATGCTTTCACTCATTCACAAATAGCTCCTTTCATCCGAATAATTTGTATAGACTAACGTACACACGTTATATGGCATATCTTGCGACTGAAAACTATTTATTTTATGATGTTCCATTTCCTATCACTTTTATATTTCACTCGAGCGCAACTTCAGACAAAATAAATATTGACAAATCTACCGTGAAGCTTTCCGTGTCGCTACGAAAAAGAGAGCATTGTATTTACGAGAAATATTCATGTGATCGCCGTACCGTTCAGTACCTTCTTCTCCTTCGACCTTGTTGTAAATAAACAAATATATCTACACGTATATCTATTTATATATGTTTTGTAGGTCCTATATGTATACATGTACAGTCCACCTTCAGTTCTTCATTCGTCGTTTTATCGTATGACCTCACTACATCCATCGGTCCTCGTGTACTTTATCTCGCGTTCTCCTTGGCCACTGGTTCGCGAATCATTCAATAAATAGTATATCGAAAACACGCCATGAACAACTCGCGAAACTCTAGATAGCGAATAAAAAGTCTTCTACCGCTTATTCTTCGAGGCTTTAAGGCCAACTGTCACACCGACTGAGCCGCCATGAGAGCGAGAGAGATAGCTACGAATCTTGAAAAGGAAAATTTTCCACGCCGTTCGTCCAATTGGAATAAAAAAAAGATCTAGTCCATTTTTGCCAGTTTTCTGCGTGGACTTCTTTATTCCAATCGGTCAAACGGTGTCATTTTCATTTTCGAAAATATCAAGCGAGCAGGACGACTGATGCACTCTCTTAATACGTATAATAACGGTGCATGGAGCATTCAACGAAGAGTGGAACGATCTACGAATTAACAACTTTATCAGAAGGCCTTTAATTCATGAGTTATGAATCTTGTGTTCTTCTTTCGATTTAAATAATCTCAGAACTAAATCTTTTGTAATGCTCGAAAGTCTGCCAATTATGAGTAAACATTTTCTTATCAGTCGAAGGCAAACCAGCTGGAAAAAATGAAGTCGCACATGAAACATTGCTTTTTCCACGTGGAAAATCCTAAAAGTGGGGACACCGTAATTTATGGACAATAGATAAACTTAAAAAATTCATTGGCTATAGGTATAAATAACGTGGTGCTGGTAACTCTCGTAGGTCATTTTTACAATATTCTTTTGTAGAAATATGGAATATAACCCGAGGGTGAAAAGTTTGCAGAGTGAGGGGTGTAAGGTAGGGTGTAATTCACGATGCAATAAAATATTAGCCAACAAACAAGGCGGGACGTTTATGGTCGGATACCTGCGTCGGTTTACAGTTTTCCCAGGGTTAGTATAGCACAATCGTAGAGACAGAGGGAGAACGAGGGAGATAGTACAAAAAAGAGAGACATATGAGGTGACACGCTAGGCCATAAAGTCCCTGTGGCATTAGTTACTTCGCAGTCATAAAAAATGTAAAACTCCATTCTTCCCGTCAAGCCGGTGAGGATCGGTATACGAAGACCAGAATAGTAAGCTCTACGCCGACTTCATACATAGTTTCACGTCTGGATAAGTCACGAGCGGTTGCCAGCTACACCATCTTGGTATCAGGTCTCTTTCTCACACCCGCAGTTCCAGAAAAAAAGAAAAACTGTGAAAAAAAATTCCTCACACGTGCCAAGAAACACGGTAAATTTTTTTTAATACTCCCAGTTGTATCCTCGCATACTGCGAACAAGCTTGGATACTGAAGGTAAAGAAAGGACACGAAAAAAAATATTTATCACCTCGCACATTACGATGAAAGTTGAATTGAATTTTTTACGATATACGTCTGTGCCCGGGAATCATCAACTGTCAAAAGGAATGAGACCATTTCGAAAATTATGCTTTTCCATGAACCCATTTCTCATCTTATAAATAAATGTTGAAATTTCAGTAAGTAAAATATCAGTTATAGGAATATTTATTTAAAAAAAAATATATGTTTAAAAATCTAGAAGTATAATTTGTACCCGCCAATTACGTCGCACATTGTAAGATTCAACTTGCATTCAGCTTTTCACAACTTTCTAAAAAAACATGCAATGCGGAGAAATCTGCAGAAATTCGAACTTTCGTTTCACAAAAGGTCAGCTGCAATTTTATTGCAATTTTGATTTGCCGTCTAAGAAAGTTGAAATTTCATTCAAAACTTTGTAGTAATTGGGGTCTTTAAGAAAGAGCTATAAATCTTCATAGTAGGTCACCCTCGTTTTGGTTCCATAAAGTTTCGTACTTCCATTGATTTCACTGAGAAAATACGAAGGAAGCTTTTTGAGGTAGAAATCTTTATCAATGAACTAATAATAGACGAGGAACGATTTTGGTGCACTCTTGGCCACATTGCTTCTCCTTTTCAAAATGCTTGCCTTTCTTTTACCTCGCGGTCGCCTCGGATAAAAGAACATACCCGGAACATACGTAACTAATCCGTACACATCACGAAATTTTCCTTTTTCCAGCGGACCTGCATACACACACTTGAATCCATCGAAAGAACAACTTTTTTCGAACTTCAGTTTCGAGAGCTCAAGAAGTTCGCGCGGGAGCCAAGTTGTTGCTCGGGATCTTCTAAAGTTCTCGGGTGAGTTCATACACTCATACACGTTTTCAGGCTAACCTGGTGAAGGTTGCTTTCTGTTGAAAACTCTACCTCGAAAGGCAGGAAAAAGTGAAGAATTCTTACAGAGCGAGAAGTAATACTGTCACGTGAAAACTTTAATTTTCGTAGATCGGTTGCATGCGCATTCTCTTTCTCCCTTTCCCTTTTCCTTCATTTTCGGTTGCTTTTTCTCTTTTTTCGTTATTTTGATCACTTTTAGTCTTGCTTCTCGAGTCGAATTCGCGTTCGCGTGCACGACCAAGTTTTCTTCTTGAAAAACGAGTGGCGAAGGCTACGGAATCTGTGAGAACAAGAGAGCTAAAAAGAGAGAAGGAGAGAGACAGCTTGCTCGTTCTCTTTCTTCATCTCGTTTGAGGAATTGAAGCTTCTGCGTCGAGGGGCTTGGCGGAGAGTTTCCGCAAGCTTCGAGCGCAGACCGGAAGATGCTAATTGACGTAACGAAATTAATAAGGAGTTTACGAGGAAGAAACTCCCCGAGTTTGCTCTCCTATCCTCATCATCCTCCGTTATCCCCACAATCTCGCATCTCTCCTGTTCGCTTTTCACGCTCTAATAATTTGATTAGGATCATGGAAGCGTATTGCTGTTTTACAAATTGCAACGATTAAGGACTGTTGGTCCCCCATTTTGGTGTCAATCATTGGAAAAATTGGAGTTTCGAAGCTTTCATGATGAGACTGTGTTGTCAGGAAACAATGTATTCAGCAGTAGGCCAAAGAAACATCAATTTTTCAAACAAAATGCCTTCGATTTTCACAATTTAATAAAGAAAGTTGAAAATATTCTCAAAAAATGAGATACCAAGATGAACGAAATAACTGATTGTTGAGCAGTTTTTATCCTGATAGTTTATGTGACAATTAAAAATGATGATACCATGAAAAAAGATGGTTTTTAGAGATTCATGAATTAACGCCTCACATACGTCCAGCAGCGCCTAAAACGCGCTAAAAGAAAAACTGTTTTTAGAAGAGATAGCAATAGAAATTAATAAAAATAATTTTTACACATTGTTTATTAGTATTTAAACTTTATAAAAAAATTTATTTCATTTTTTTTTCAAAAATTACAACATAAAAAATCACGTTTCCCGAAGCACTATGAAAAAAAAGTTGCTCCACGGTCTGCATCATTTCTTCTTGAAATGCTAATGGATCTGCAAAACGTAAAAAAATTCTTGTAAAATAAAGTTGTAGTTATAGTCTGTCGAGCCGGATTTTTGAAATTCGACAAATTTTGGCAATTTACGGCAGTTTAAAAAAAGTGTGCATTTTGTGTCATAAATGTCACACTTTAATTATGTTTATAAAATTTTTTAATCACAACATCAAAAATCCGACTCGACAGACTATAGAGAAAACAATTTCGAATATTTAAAAAAAAAGCATCAAAAAATATTAAAAACTGTATGAGTTATCATGCAGACCGTGCCAGAAAAAGTAGTTTTGAGAAAAATGCATTTAAAGTTTCAAGTGCGTTTCGCTCGAGACATCTACCTGCGCGCATCAGACTCTCGTTGGGCAGTCACGTTTTCTATAATAACTTTCGATCTATGGGGAATTTGTACAATCTACTTACACAGAAATACGCCTAAACCTATAGAGAATAATAATCTGTAAAAAAAAAATCGATTTTTTGAAAATTCTGGACGTATGTAAGGCCTTAAGATTATTTGTTTGATTTTGCTAATGGAGCGGGGGTGCAAGTGAAATAAAATTGCTGAAATTGATTACTCTATATGACAAATAAATGATGATTAAATTATCGTTTGGAAAATATAAAGGAATTAGAAAGATGACTCAACGTTAATGGCATCCATCTCTTGATTGAGAGAATGTTTTCTCGCGTGGCACAGTGTCAAGAGCAAAGGAAATTTGCTCTTCTCTCTCGCTCTTTTTCTTTTTTCGCTAGCCAATCCAATTTCGTGGTGCTTAAATAATCCAGAGAGCAGAAGCTAGCTCAGTGCCCAGAACTGCAAACGAAAGAGGAGTAAATATATCCGTGAATCATTTTCGAAGCTCTTAGAGTCAACCGAGCTCGTCGTTGTCGTCGTTCTCGATTACGTAACATCTTACAAATTTCTCAGTATAGCAAGAGAACCGGTGTTAAGAAAATAAACCGGGGAAAAAACAAATGAAGAAAATTCGCTGCACGTCGAGGGAATTTGAGCTAGGGCTTCTTCGCGTACTTCGTAAAATGCAAAAACGCAAAATGGTGAAACGAACTGAAATTAAGGAAACAGCAGTTGGTGTATGTTCGCGAAATGCATCGCTTTTGAGAACGAGGAGAGTTTCTCACGGAGAGTATTAGCTGCTCGAGGGGCCTGAGAATAGACGACGGTGACTCGAGTTATGAGCCAGTATTTATCACTGTTTAAACCTGGACTGAAAACTCTTATCGACCGTCTTAACTTTCTCGTGCTACTAGCAGCATGTACGTAAGTTACGGAGTATTGGTGCTCCCTTTGGGCGAAACTCATACAGGTCGTTATTACGCGGGTGAGGCTGTGAGAGAAATTTTGTACAAGTGTAGAACTGAGATGGATAAATAAATGCCAGAGAAACGTATACAGAACGAAGAGAAACGGGAGTTGCCAGTCTTTGCTTGCCAGAGCACACACTGACCTACTCTACTAGTTTTACAGAACAAGGCTGGGTAGACCCGTGGGAAAATAAGCATCAAGTGCCCTGGAAGAAAGTACAATAATGTCTTTATTCCCGTTACTTGGTCCAATTCAATAACATTTCAAAAATTTCCAATTGTATAAACAAGAGTCAATGTTCATACATTCACTATTAATGTCAAAACTGTTATTCGAGAAATGAGGAAACAATGCTTTCTGAAAGTAGTTTAAAGTATTTCGTAAACAAACTTGTCGCAGTCGTATAAAATGAACAAAATAATAAAACTCACAAAACCTACTGTCGAGTAGAACTTCAAAAAACACTCCAAAGGTTCGATAAGTACATGGGAAAGTGGCTGAGTTTATGAATAATGGTTTACAACTTTTGTTTGTCTCTATATAAATACGTACAAATTTTTTGCCCACAAACTTTAAAAAATGTTATGCTACATTCGATGTTTCTGGTTTTATTATGCGTACTTGGGATATGAAAAAACGACTTTCATTTGCACCATCGTACGAGGGTGCCAGTGAGATTCTTCTCACCCTCTGGGTCAAACTCGGTCGCGCACGTGCTTTTTTCGGGCTCTCTATATCCATCTATAAAAGCTTCTCTCTTTCACGTGTTCACGAGAGTTTCCACGGGTACAACTGTGAATCCTCCTCTCTTCCGTGCGTTTGTGAACTTCATTCTCGTCTCTTCCATCTTCACACCTCTCTTTCTCCTTTCCTCTTTCTCTTTTCCCTTTGCGTGTACACGATTCCAATTTATTTTACTACTCGTATGTTGTGCTCACCTAGTCTACAAAAGCTTCGTGAAATTCCTCTTTTGTGTTGAGCTTTTATTTTTTTTCTTTTCGCCTTTTTTCGAATTACAACGGGATTCCGTGAAATGTACGGCGTAAATTTTATTCATGAATTCCTGTAAAAAATCTACAAATGTCCCTTTTTATTCAAACAATGGTAATTTTCAATAAGTTTTCTTACTTTTTCGCGCGTCAGAAAACCTGTAGTTTTTATGAGTCTAATTAAAAATATGTCCCCAACAAACGAAATATAAAAAAACATCGCATTAGCACTGAAAACAATAAACGATGTTGTTTTAACATTATTCAAAGTTACAAGAAGTGCCAAGATTCTTTTTTCCATCCTGTTTTTGTAATTTTTAAAAGGTATATAGAATGAAAAAACTAGACACGAAAGATCCGTTTTGTAAGCCAAGATTATTCGTTTCACGTGCAACGAAATATAATTCTTCCAACAGTTTTTCCCCTTCGCCGAGTTATCTTTCCTCGAGTTTTTCACCTCTCGAGAGAGATTTTCCCTTTCTCTCTCTCTCTCTCTCTCTCTCTCTCTCTCTCTCTCTCCCTCTCTCTCTCTTTCTTTCTGTTCTCAAGACTGTCTCTTTACAATCGAGAATGGCGAAGGAGGTACGATGTCTAGCTTATGGTAATATTATGTTTATGGAATTCGTGCTACCACGTCCATCTCTCCGTGCTTCTCTCCGTGATGGTAGAAATATATATATATATTTATAACGAGCGCATTTCTACTGCAACACACAAGAGAAAGCAAAATGAGAAGAGAGCTTTCTGATTTGCCTTTCTGATCCACCGTGACTCTCCTTCTCGGAGCTCAGAATACCAACTTTGGTATGAAAAAAGCGACAAAATAAAGGAATTGAAAAGAATGAAAGTCTAGGTGCGATATGGGGGCTGGTCAAAAGGGTCTGTTTCATTGTCACTCATGAAAAATGGATAGGAAAAAAGTTCTCGTATAGCGGATATAAAAGTAGAAAAATTGATTTAAATAAATATAAATATTGTAAAAACGTATCATTGTACTACAAATAAATTTTTCGTTCCATTCTCTTTTTGATTATTGATTGATCTTTCCATTATTTACAACGAAAATTTCATACCTTACAATGTTATAGGCATGACATGAAGAATCTTTTTTTAACTACAAAAAATATTTTTATCAAGAAATAATATATATTTTTATTTAATAAAGAATAATTTTATTTATCAAAACTGCGAATTATTAACGAAATTGAGTCAACAAATTGAGCAGATATTCTGTTTACAATAAATTCATGAAGAGTTCTAAGAACAAAAATGAATAAATTCATGAAGAGTTTACAGAACAAAAATGAATAAATTTACAGCCTGTATTTTTAAGTTTTACACGAAGGTAAAGAAAAACGAAATTGATAAATTGGTTAATTGCTGATCTATACAGCTGCAGTCTAAAAAAATACGGGTGAATGTACTGAATAAGTTTTTGGTATCAAGAGTCGTGGTAGCAGCTCGACGCCAAGTATTAAAAAAAGTCAGCGCGAGCCGTGCCGCACTATTATATTTATTTACATAAAGCGAAATTAAAATAAAAAGAGATGAACAAAGTAAAAAAAAATTATCGTAAAACATACAGTTCGTAAGGCCTCTTATCGTATCGCTAATTACCGCGGTTTTTTTCATTCAGCGAATGAAACAAGCTCACTTTATTTGCTTTCTTGAAATCTTTTGTATTCCTGTATTTTTATCGATTATTTTATTTTCAATGGTACACAGTTCTGTTGACGAGAATGGTTGGATACAAAGGGAGGCCACAACGCGAGAAGGAGGGCAATAAAAATAAATAATCCCAATTGTGCAAATAAAATAAAGTATTTTATTGTGAATGCAAAAAATATATATACAGAAGAGAAACAATCGGTGGACTCGGCATTGTTTTTCCAATGAGAAATATATGAAAACTGTAAAGAAAAACCTGGGTAAAAGAAAACAAAAGTGGGGAAGTTTCCAACCGTATTATTATTTGTTCCCTTTTTTCCATACAATTCATATTTTTTCTTCCTGTATTGTTTATTCGCTTAGCTCTTCGAGTGATAAATTGATGCGCTCTATATTCATCTTTACAAAAGATCTGAGGTATTTTATCAAATTTAGAGAATATTTGACACCTCTATTTCTTATTCATCCTATGAATATTGCATCAAGATGAAGAGGCAAAAGTGTTTTTCGAAGTAAATCGCAATTTCCAGATGAGAGAGAGATTAGATTAGATTATATTAGATTTATTATGCCCCAGCAAGCTTTAGGGTAAAGATAGATATAGCATACCCAAAATATAAAAATATAAAATTACAATAGGCAAGAAATGAACATAAAAATAGAACACAAATAGAAATAAAAATAGATAAATAAAAATACTTAGCAAAATAGAGAGAACAAAAAAACGCAAAAGACGCAAAATAATTAAATAAGAGAAAACGCAAAAGAACGCAAAAAGCGACGTGAAGACAAAGAAAGAAAATAAACAATAAGCTGACGTAAAGCGTCCAAAAAAAAATAAAGAATAACATAAAAATACATAGATAAAAAACACATAGAGAAAACTCAAATAAAGAGAAAACTAAAAATAAAGAAGCCGCTAGGCGAGATAAAAATGATCAAGACGTATCGCCGTTACTCTTGTGAATGCAACTCCTCAGACGCTCTTTCTCCAGCCTAGACAAGCCTGAAATGCTCGAAGAGGCCCCTCTTAAACACACCTAGTGATGATGCCCGTGTCAATAAATCAGGAAGGGAATGCCACAATCTAATCGCGGAGACGTGAAGTGAGAAAGAGAGAGAGAGAGGAATGCAAACGGCGAATCATTTTTTTTCCTAAAGCACAGGGAAAAGAAGCTCAAAAGGAGAAATCGTAAACTCCGTGATACGAATAAGTTATATATATATATATATATACGTACATTCGGAGTTATAGATTGGTTGAGAGAAGCTCATAACCATAGAACGTGTGCTTGAAAATGTGGAAAAATCAAAAAGGAAAAAAGGAAGACGAGGTGGGGGATGAAAAAAGAAGAAAGACACGAAGGACTGAGAGACGAACAGCGAGGAAAAATCTAGGCCGTTCCCGTCGGTTATTACCAACCGGGGAGGGCACAATTATATTTGATGGACGACTCTTGAAGGCGTATCCCCCAATATATCTTCTCTTTTTCTTTTTTCTGGCGGACGAATACTTGCTCGGGGCGTAAAAAAAATTTATATATGTATATAACACAAGAGAAGAGCTTCGAGTGAAGAATATTAGGGCATGGTCAACGATCACTCAGCGGAAAATTGAAAAATCCATCAAAGGCTGATTAAAAAATAATTTTCGAACGAAAACTGCGATAATCATCTGAAGATAATATGGAGGTATGAACATTTGGAATAATAAGAATTTTTGCCTGGTTCACTTGGAATTTGGTGTGCCAAATCAATCATATTCAATTATGTGACTGAAAAGAGCATGAAGTCGATAAGCTATAAAACGTACAACACATTAATGTACATCGATGATTGTTTCTGTACTGGTTCTACATTTCTTAATCCGTTTCTTGGATCCAGAAGTAAGATAACGTTTAATACTAAATGTGGAAACTAGAATAGAATATACCGTAAAAAATCAGGTCAAGTTACTAGATAACAAGCCGTACGTTCGTTAAAAGAAACGAGAGAAAGAAACATACCAAGTAGGAGAGTGACAGAAAGGAAAAGAAAAGCTCTCATGACAGATATATATCTCTTGTCGAGAATGCAAGACAGACGAGAATAAGGCTGACTCCAATTCGAGGTGAGCTTGACTAAACAAATAGGTTTCACCAGCCTCCTTGACTATCCTTGTCTTTCTCTGGCTTCTTACTCACTCTTGCTCTTCCTTCTCCATCCGTCGGTGGGCTCCAACTACTTTTACAGTCCTGAAGATTCGTTCAACCTGTTTTTAGCCCTGATGCATTCGTTTTTTCGCAATTTGTACCAAGTTTGTATACATGACTGCAAACTCGAAAAGGAAGGGATGAAGAAAGAGAAGGAGACGAAGAAAGAAAGAATATACTACTAAACTAAACTAGTGTTTGTGAGGCCCGTTGAATGTCTTGCCGCACACCATTGCCATATCTCACCCACCTCCCTTAGGAGTTTAACGCTTTGGAACTGATGAATAATTCATTTCATTTCCCGGGATTGCTGTTCGCAGATGAGAGTTGGTACGGGAAGAAAAGAGTGAGGGAGAGAGAGAGAGAGGAGAGAGAGAGAGAGAGAGAGAGAGAGAGAGAGAGAGAGAGAAATGGGATGCAGATTTCATTCGTCGTTGACCCAGCAACGAATTTTGCACCGAGCCACACTGAGCTCACTACTACTGGCCTTTTCTCCTCCGGGCTCCTCTCTCCCTCCCTCCCTCTCTCTCTTTCTCTCTCTCTCTCTCTCACTCTCTCTCTCTCTCTCTCTCTCTCTCTCTCTCTCTCTCTCTCTCTCTCTCTCTCTCTCTCTCTCTCCCTCTCCCTCGCTTTCTTTTTCTTTCTTGCTTTCTGGTATTACGAGAATGCACTAACAGTAACAATAATTGAACCGCTAATGGGCCAATAACCACCCTCGGCTATTCAACCTCATTCCCAATTCCTCTCGTTAGTTTTATTTCGCCAAGATTGGGTCATTTAATGGATTCTGCGATTGTTGCGGCAATATAAACAGCACTGTAGCACAGGATTTTGTGTTAGGATGGCAAAGCATAATTCACGGGTATTTTCTCGTTTTTGATAACAAATAAACTGACAAGATAGCATGGAATATTGTTTGAGGATAGGAAATATATATATTTTTTTCATGAATGGTATTAATATCATATTTTATTATTCAACTACAATAATCCGAACAACGATGAATATTTTATAACGATTCGTTGGTGAGAGTATAAATATTGCTAGTCAAATTTTAGTCGGGTGATTTAATTTAAAATCCCTCATGCGTTGACATGTTTATACAAATAATATGCTCGAAAGAGTATTTTTTGATGTATCGATTGACTAATTTTTTACTGTCAAATGCATCACTAGGGTATGTGCAAGTTAATTACGTTTAAGAGCAAATTTTCATGCATTCTCGATCTGTGGAAAAAGAATGGTAGCAAAAAAGAGAGAAAGAGTAAAAATAAATTGATTATTCATCGTGTCTAGCCAAAGGCATGAGAGAACCGCTCGATCGACCGAATAAATTCATTCAACTGGACACGAAAGAGAAAAAAAGAGAGCCCGCACAGTCATAATTGCTCTCTCGGACTATTTATATAAACACATATATGTGCATGCGACTTTTCAAATTAGTATACCGTGTCCAGAAAGCTGTATACCTATGAGAATCAGATAAATGGAATTAGTTCAACTCCGATTCTGTTGTTGGACCGTTTTCCTCCCCACAGTTATCTCTCTGACCACACGTACAATGTGCATATGCCCTATCACATGAAATTGGAAGATTTTTTATCTGAAATAGTTGAAGGATTTTTTTTATTTGCGGTGGTCCGCTAAGGACGGTTTTTCTTTTGATTTTTGAAGTTGTACTTTTCTTTAAGAACGGAATATATATATTAATAAAAATTTGATTAATAAATAAAACCTTAGCGGCATTATATTATTTTAAAAATATCGTAACAAAATGGGGCTATGAAGAAATATTTCGACGAAATTATTGTTATTACTAAATGTTTTCTATTTTTATAAGCTAAAAACAACACTCGTTGAAAGATATTATTTCTAAGGTCCGAAGATCGAGATATAGAAAGATGAACTGGGAGAACAATCGTGTGGGATGAGTATTGCTGGCAGTAATAATAAGGGTGATATCATGAGAACGATATCAGAGATAGTTGTATGGAGGAATCGCCTAGAGGACAAATTGGATTTTATTTCGTGAAAAAATAAAACTAGTCTAGCATCCTCGTTACTTAATAAGAAATGTGCAAACACGTTCATTTCTCGTTATTTCGTATGCCAGATCGGTAGATAAATCTATAATGAAACAGGAGGAGCAACATTATACTTATTCGTATAGAAACATTTTTGCAAATCTAATAATGATAATATATTATGATTCAAAGAATTCGACACACGAGGAATAAATCCTCATACGTAAATCATTATTCATCAGACATGAAATTAAATTTCGAATGTTAAAATTGAATATTAATTCATGACGATGCGATAACTCCAAAAACGTTCAGCATTTTTTCGATGCGGTAAATTAACAAGGGGAATTCGAACATTGAGAGTAGCTTCAAATAAAATATTTAGATGATTTTGAGCGTTCGAATAATGCCGCATTAAAAAAGAATCGGAATTAGACAGTGTTTTAATCAAACTTCTGCATCTATACTTTGGTATGATTAATCCTTGCCAATAAAATTCATTCTGCACCAATATGGTGAAGTTATAAATATCTCTCGGATATACAATTATCCCTGCCAAGAAAACTTCGAGATAAAGTGACAAATCGTTAACGCGAGGGGAGACACGGCAAGCTTTTTCGGATTATTATGAAAATAATGGAAACGTGCGAGAAATTCCCCCGGGATCGGTGAACGAAACGTCACATGTTAGTTTTTCACGTTTCTCAGAAACGAAGGAAATGACAGACGGCATATTCTACTGATATGTCTATTAATCTCTCTTTCTCTGTCTTACTTTTGCCAGATAGGGATGAAGAGCCTATAAAGAAGTGTCATAGGTGAAATAAAGATAGAGCCCTTCCCTTCGGAATTTATCATGGATTTTGACTCTACGGGGCTGACAATTATTACAGAACAAATGGCTCTGGTCAAACGAATAAACTTTTCTGTTTATCCTCCCTTTATTTTATTCCCTCCCTCTCTCTTCCTCTCTTTCTTTATTTTATTTTCGTCGTAATATATTCAACGATATTTGGCAATGTATAATTGACAGTTTAACGAGATACATCTGGGTTTGCGATGAATAATAAATTATATGAATTTCAAGCTGTAAATTATTTCATAGCTCAAATATTTAACGGTAACTAATAGAATCGAAATAATTCCGGCCCGACAATTTAACGATGAACTATACATACAACCGTTTTTCGTGTCTCACCTACTTTTTTCAGCATCATAAATATCCGTAGATTATGATCATCGTGATAAAGTTAGCGGGAAATTATCGACAGAATGGACAGTCAAACATTGGCTTTTCTAGAACATGAATTGCATGAATTTCGAGATATCTTTATTGTTGAAATATCAATATTTAACGATAATACACAGGAAAATGCAGATAAACAACAAGGAAAATCTCTCGCGGCACACGTGGCCCAATCGCAAGTACATTTTTTATTCGAACTCCCGTTTTTTTCATATTTTATTCCCCATCATGTTGATGTTTTATTATTCTGGCATGTGTGCTCGTCACAGTACGTTCTGCATCGCGAATCATTGCAAACGAACGATGGGGCCTATTATTTTCCGATAAACTCCACTTCTCTCTCTCTCTCTCTCTCTCTCTCTCTCTCTCTCTCTCTCTCTCTCTCTTTCCGTCTCGCTCATTCGCTCGCTCGCTCTTTAAATGCCTGAATACAAATGTGAAGGGGGTTGGCTGAAAATGCGAAACGTTGGGCCGTCGACTACTGGCTCGTGTCGAAATTGATGGATGGACGAACGATATTTCGAATTCAACGTGGGCATTTACTCGCTCTTTCATTCGCCATTGCATGTTACATTTTATAAAGTCTATATCTGTTTGTCTCTCGGTCGCTCGTTCACTTTTTCTCGGCGAGACCGGATGTCACGTGTCGACGACCAGTGGTAAAGCTGGAAAGCCATGGACAACTGGCAAGTGGCCCAAACGGGTTTACAAATGCATTTCGATACATGCATATCTTTATATATGTATATAGAGCAAAAATTCAACAACTCTGAACAACCATCAGGTTCATGCACTCACCCTGTTCCCTGCACTCTTTTTTCCTCTTTCTACCTTTATTTTTCAAACTACATAATGCTTGCCATCAAACTGTTTCCCTAATATGGAAAAAATCTTCCAGTATCGGGTTCGTTGATTAACGAGACAAAATCGTATAGAAAAAATATGAAATGTGCCAAAGCTTGAAAAGCTAAGGATCGTGAAAAAAAATCAAATATTTAATTAAAATTTATTATATCACGAATCACCTGATGTTGAATTTATTTTTTCAAATTAAGATAATTCGTTCTTTTTAACTGGATTAGGGGATGTATAAGCGGATAATTCTATCTTACCTGGATCATCGACCGTAAATGCCCAAAACGTTTCTACTTAGAGATACCCTCATAAGGTTTTTGCCCTCATCTCTCTCTCTCTCTCTCTCTCTCTCTCTCTCTCTCTCTCTCTCTCTCTCTCTCTCTCTCTCTCCTCCTTTTCCGTATTCCTGCTTTCGAGGCTTCTAAAATTAGTCCTTGAAGGAAATTTTCGAACGACGCAGACGTCGCGACGGCTGGTACACGTTAAGACGAGCTGTCTTCCTTCTCCTCTTAAAATTTTTACCGTCGTCTCTTCCCTTCTCAAACTCATTTCTCGTCTTTTACGTCCTTGCTTATTCTCCACCATCTTTCATTAAGGCTAACTACGTCTATCCATTTGTCAAAAATATCTGAACCCTCTATTAAAATACCAGATGCATTTGTGAACATCGAAATGAAATTTCATCGACGCCAATCATTCGCGAGGGGGTGAAAAATGGTTTCGCGAAATCAATTGTAGACATGATATTACAAGATTTCTGAGACGATTTGTACGCGAGGCTTCAATCTGAGCTTCAATCAGTATCCAGGCTATCGGTTCAAGAGGCGGAGCGTCTAGGATGTTTTTAAGAGAGGGTAAATTTCTTCGAAGATTTATTGCTTTTTTAGAACTCTCATATCGTTACACGCAATTTCTCTAGAATAATACTAACAAATCTGTTATTATACCATGCTCACATGCTCCTCATAAACCAAGAAAGTATTCGTTTAAATAATTTAAAAAATGTCAAGTCCTGTCCTCAATATCGCTTTATTTTAATATATATAAAAATATTGCCCTAAAACCTTCAATTGGAGAATTAGTTTTTTTAGTTACCATTTTTATTTTGTTCTTCCTGTACCATTTTTTAAATCGTATTGACGATGTTGACGAAAAGCTGGACTAGAATTCCGTTGTTCTTTTTTCTCTTTTTGTTCTCGTTCACCATACGACGAAAATTCTAGCGACATTTCTCCGTGATGTACTGTGGAGAGCGAGAAAAATGGACAAGCTTTTAGTTGTCGTTGTTCGGGAGATTTAAATGCACCGGAGATAAAAAGAGACAGATAGTAGCAGAGGGAGGAAGAGAGGGAAAAGAGGCGCATATAGAGACCTGAATTCACACGGGTCCACAGTGACATTACGATGAATTTTGGGGAATGAGGGTGGATCGTAGATATGCTCTCGATTCGAGCGACAAGCGGATGGACGAATGGTGAGGTAGTTCTGTACTTGCACGTATATAGAAGGAGAAATAGGAGAGAGTACGAGAGAGAAGAGAGGAAGAGACCCGACGCGTATCATTGAAAAGCAATAACAATTGGCCTCCTCCCGGAACCGGAAACGGACGTGACGTCAAGAGGCGCACAATTTGCCTCTGTCGGTTCTACACGAGAAATTGGTTGGTTGGCTCTCTATCGCATCCACTCACACGTGTTTTGCTATATATACAAACCTGCATGACACTATCCTCTATTAATTCGCTTCGAAATATATCTATTTTCATCAACGATCTCACTGCTCCAGGGCATAATGAAAATAATCGAGTGTACGATTGACATCGTACATTTTATTCAATCACGTATATCCTTCCATATACGACCTGTTGTTATTTAAGGAATTATAATTAATGTTTTTAAACCTGTAACAAAATTAATGGATTGTTAAAATGGATTTTCCAATATTACTTATTTCCTCATACGGTCTTTATTAAATTACCGCGAGATTCCGATTCAAAAATAACAGTTTCATTTTTTTATCGCCTTCGAGGTAAAACCTCGAATTTTTAGTATTTTAACACAAAATACTACTGAAAGTATTCCAAGTCAAAACTTGGTCAAAGGTATAAAGTTGTTAGGGAAAGAAATTCCTCAACGTCGGTTCTTTGGTGTTGTGACTTCGACTTTTCGAAACAACTCTACTCTATTGCAAAGTGCTGTTTCACTGTGTTGAGAGAGGGAAACTGCAGTAACACAGGTCGAACACAAACTTCTTTTTCGAAAAGCATGCTTTCAATTTGTACCGAGCAACAAGCCTCGGAGCCATGTAGCTTTGACTGTTACCGCAAAACAGGATTTCAATAACGTAATGCAGATCCATTTTCAAAATTGAAATTCACTTTGATTCTAAACCCTCTATCTCTCATCCTACTCACTCTTCCTGTCCCTGGCTTTGGCAGGCTCGATAGTTTTGTCATTATTACAGGCGCACTTTCGCCATCCAATTTTACGGTCATCGATGTTCTTCCTGCTTCGAAATGCATGTGCTACACGATTTTACGCGAGCCCATCACCCACGGTTCTCTCCTCGATTTGCAAATATTTTTCCATCTGGGTTATCATCTATTTTCTCTCGTACTCGGAAAATACCGATCTGTAAAACTCAGATGAATAAATTTCTGATATAAGGATGGTAGTGTATCGCAAGGGATGAGAAAATCGAGAATTGTTGAGCAAATAAGGACAATGGTTTGAGAAAAGGAAAGGAAAATCTAATACCTGAAATCCGAACTTTCCCATACTCGTGCCTGATTCTTATAAGGCTTGTGAAAATTTGAACAATTTCTGCAAAGACTTTAATGACCTCGACTCGAAGCAGTGAAAGATCGTTCAAGGAATGTTAAATTTTTGCGTGTATACACGAAAGTAGAAAATTCTCCGAACGAAGGAAAAGGATGAATGAACATTCTTCGAAAATTAATTCAAAACAATTTTCAATGGTTCGTCAACGTGCCTAGGGCATCGAACATTCTTCTCGAAAATTTCCTCTTCTTTCACCCAACTCGAGATTTATAATGGGGATAGGATTCTCTCATTCATGCTCAGGATTTTCCAACATATTCATAAACCTGATTTGAAGCAGAAATTTTCAATGGCGATAAGCATACTTGACAGGAAAAGTTCCTGACCGATAAAAATAAAGACAGGATTAATTTCGTTGACTTTACATAATCCGTGGTAGATAGTTATCCCCGCAAAAAAAACAGCATAAATGCTGTAAAAAAAGTTGTAACAAGTACATTTACTCCCCCAAAATAATTGTTTCGGTAAAAAATCCCTTTCTCAACACAAAACCGCCACAAAAGTTATAAAGGAGATTTCCTCGCAAAAAAACCAACCTCGCAAAAATTCTTTGATTCACATAAAATCTCTCAAAAAATTATAGGAGAACCCCACAACAATTTTCTCAATAAATTAGAAACTCACAAAAAGTTATAAGAGCCTCACAAAAATTTATCAATCAAATCATAATCTCACAGAAGATGTCAATTCAAGCCTGCCCAAAAATTAAGTCTAAACTTCACAAAAAGTTCTTAAATAAATTAAATCTTTAAAAGCATTAATAGTTAAATACATTAAAGCCTCTTAACATCTAATAAAAAATCTTTCAACTAATTGAAAATACAGTTGTTCTACACAACAAGAATAAGAATAAAAAATAATTATGAGAAAAAATTTCGATAAAAAAAAACTTTCAAACAAAAAAAAATTAGATTGAAAAAAAAATTTCGGTCGAAGTACTTGGCTAGTTTGTAACCATGAATAATATATTATGTAAATTAAGCAAGAAAACTCGCCAAGTACTTCGGCCGAAATTTTTTTTTCAATCTAATTTTTTTCGTTTGAAAGTTTTTTTGTATCGAAATTTTATCTCATAATTATTTTTTTATTCTTATTCTTATTGTGTAGAACAACTGAATTTTCAATTAGTTCAAATATTTTTTATTAGATGTTAAGAGATTTTAAGGTATTTAACTATTAATGCTTTGAAAGATTTAATTTATTTAAGAACATTTTGTGAAGTTTAAACTTAATTTTTGGACAGGCTTGAATTGACATGTTCTGTGAGATGATGATTTGATTGATAAATTTTTGTGAGGCTCTTATAACTTTTTGTGAGTTTCTAATTTATTGAGAAAATTTTTGTGGGGTTTCCTATAATTTTTTGAGAGATTTGATGTGAATCAGAGAATTTTTGCAAGGTTGGTTTTTTTGCGAAGAAATCTTTTTTATAACTTTTTGTGGCGGTTTTGTATTGAGAAGGGGATTTTTTACCGGAACAACTATTTCGGGGGAGTAAATGTACTTGTCTCAACTTTTTTTACAGCATTTATGCTGTTTTTTTGCGGGGATTTGTTGACTTTTTATATGGAATTCATAGCTTGTCAATTAAACATATCTATATTGTGTACGTACTTGAGTGATGCAAAAAAATCAGTATTTTTTCAGTGTTGCAGCAAAATATAATAATATTTGATTAAAAAATGATCCTATCAAGAATGCGATACTTAATAAAAATTTTAAAGGTCGCTCAAGCGATTTTTTTCTGATTTCGGTTAAAAATGGGTACATGATCAAATTTCGAGCTACTTTATCGCGACTATATCGGGACTAAAAATGCACTGTGAAATATTTCTATTCAAGTAAATTCAAACATCGTAATTAACCGTCAGAACTTATGAAACTATTAGATTACTTGAAAACTTGCAGTAGTTCTGAAAAGATACGACGCATAAAAGAACCACGAACAAATAAGAACTAATTTTTTAAAAAATTCTGTAAAAAATAATTGTTTAAAAAAACATTGCACCGAAATATATATGTCAACAGAAATAAGATGCACTAAAAGTTTTCGAATTGGATAAAAAATCTAAATAAAACAAAATTCTCGGAGCAAAAGTAAGTATGTAAACTAAATGTCGAATTAAAAAAAAAATGTTAGGAAAAAAATAATTCGTATCGAAAAATATTCTATAAAAAATTACACCAAAAAAATAATTCAATAGCATCAAAATACACTGAAAGTTTTTAAATAAAAGAAATCAAAACGAAACGATATTTCGAAACAAAAAAAAAGTATGCGCTCAAAATATTGAGAATAAAAGTTCGATTGGAAAAAAGAATTTCGGCCGAAGTACTAAACCAGTTTTTTTATAACGTTTATTGATCACGAATTTTATATTATGAGCAATTGGTAAAAAAAAAATTATTGAAGTACTCCTAAAATTATTTTCTTCAAATCAAATATCTTTTAACTCAAAATTGTTTTGCACCACTTGCTTCCCTTTTGAGTTTGTTTTATTCTCATTGTTTTTTCATTTCAAAATTTCAAGTGTATTTTATTTCTATTGGAATATTTCTTTGTATACTTAATTTTTTTTTTGAATCTGCGAAACAACCAAATTTATGCTGACAAAGTTACCGATTAAAAAAAAAGTGGATGGAAAAAAAAGTTTCGACGGAAGTACATAACGAGGTTATGACAATGTTTATTAATCATGCCTAGTACATTGTGTACATTCAGCAATAAAAAATGAGCGAACTACTTTGAGCCGATTTTTTTCCAATAAAAATTATTTTTGCTTAAAGCATCGTAAAATACCGTCTGAACTGCCATGAGTGCGAGAGATATAGCTGTTTTCACGTTTCCAATAAATTTTGCTTCTAAACAACATATATTTAGAAAAATATAGAAAACCACAAAGTGGTTCTTATTATCTACTCGAAATATAATCCATGCAGAAGAAAAGTTAGAAATATAATCCATAGTAGGACAACCAGGCTTCTACCGTCCGAAAATCCCGTAAACCGTTCGGTCGGTAAAAAAATATATTGATATGAAATGACACTTGACTCTCGCACTATCACTTTAACTAAATATCAAAACTGATGTGATGAGGCTAGTCACCATTAATATAAATGAAACTTAATTCTCGCACTATCACTATAATTTACTAAAGACTAAAAGTCACGACGATCCCTCTAACAAAAAGTCAAAACTGATTCGAAAAAAATATTCGTCAGTTCAGCTGTCGCATCCACGATTATTATAATCGCTCTAAAATATTCGTAAAAAATATTGGTCCACTGTCATATCCACGAACTTCATAACTTTATTACTGTCACTCTATAAACGAAAAGTCAAAGCTGTTCAGAAATATTATGGGTCAGCTGTCATATTCACGAACGATAGTTTCAAATATCACCAAATTTTTTTACTAATATTACTAGTATCACTAGACAGCGACTGCAAAAAAAATATGTGAGCATCAAAATGTGTACGAAAAAACTGTCACAAAAAATGATCATTTTTTTTGATGCAACAAAAGAATAAAAAAATTAATATCTTTAAAACACTTCAAGCTACAGCGTTCCAATTAGTCACAATCGAAAGAAAAAAAAAACAATAAAAAAATACGTGAATTCGAAACATCCTTCAAAGTTGTGTGATTAAATAAATATTAAGGAAACAATTTTCGAAATAATTCGACAATAATTGGAAACGCGGTGCTCGCAGTAAAAGAGTCTTGTAGCGACCGTTGATCTTTGACTTTGACTTTGAGAAGTGCCGATAGCTTTTTTAAATGTACTTGTCTCAAGCCTCTACCGCGACTCTTAATCAGTTAAGTTCATTCACAAACACCGTGAAAAGTAACAGGTACGTAAGTAGTAACAGAAAGTGTATACCCGTGTGTCAAATTGTCAGGGCAGCCCTAACTTAAATCGGGGCCTTGAAGGGCTTGGACATGGGTGCCCTATCAGACATTGCCAGAACACTGCCGGGTTAGGCCCCGACAGGGCAATATTAGGGACGCTAGGATTATTTAAAACATGGCACTTTTATGGCAACCCATTGAGGTCCTAGTCGGGCTGCATTAGGGCAGTTCCCATTTCAAGGAATTATCATATTATGACAGAACCATGTCGGTTCCCAATAAGGCGAACGTTTCGGAACCTTGATGCTCCAAAACGTGGCACTCTTAAGGCTGCCCATTGAGGACCTAGTCAGGCTTCAGCAGGATAGCCCCGATACAAATGATGAGACATATTATATCAAAACTAAGTCGGGTCCCGAGAAGGCAAAAAATCGGAGCCTTATTGATTTCGAAAATTGAAAAATTTGCATGAACGCAAATATTTCGTCGTGTATATTAAGAATTTGAATGTTTTTTTCTGTATATTGATAATTTTTAAAAATTATTTAATAGTAAAAAATTATTACTATAATTTATATTGAATTTACTTCATGTCATTGTTTTTATTAACATGTTTTTTAAACTTTTTTGGTTTGCGATATAAATATTCTGAATTATTTGTTGGAAGATTCTAGAATGTTAGGTATGTTACATTTTTTAACCAATTTTCTTCAACGAGAATATACCGTAATGGTAGCGTGCGTAAGCGGTTGAGTCTACAGATACGTAGGTAAGTAGGATCAAATCCCGGTGTAGATAGGAAAAATTTTCTGCGTAAATTAATGTCAGAAGTAATGGAAATAGTGAAATATGGCCCCGACTTATTTGCCTTTAAAGGCCCTTGTTTAAAAAGCGTGACAGCCCTTTCAGGGGCCAGTATGGGTTTCCACACAAGGGCCTTAACTAAATTAACTGATCGGTGCCTTTTTGCAGCCTCAATTGAATTGACGCACGAGTATCACATAGATCGCGATTAGTGACCAGCTTTCAATCGAGAATATATAACAATCCGTGATTAGAGCTCAATCGTTGCCTTTTTTCTTTTTTCTATCACATCTATCTTGATTATTAGATCATAATAATAGCTCTATTTGTCACATCGCTTTGTTTGTCACATTCACCGGCATTATTCGAGCTGAAAAGGAGCTTTGTTTATCACATCTACTGTAAATTACCGATATTCGAGATTATTTAAATGAAATTGTATATCGATTCCATTAATTTCACAAAATATATGACAGAATGCTAGATCGACGTTTCTCTTTTCACATTATGTAACATGAGCCCTAGTCGATCCAAAACAAGTAAAACATAATTGAGAGCACAACTGAGATCAGCGCTGAATGATAAAATCTGTTAGGGTAATGTTGTGAATAAATGAGAGAGAGAATGATGAATCGAGTTGGCATTGCGAAATTGTGTGAAAAAATATGAATGTCGTGTTGTGGCAAAGAGAAAGAGCCTTTTGAGAGAATCGGAAAGAAATTGACAGAGAAAAAAGAAAGACGTGCTGTGTACTTAATTGTATTTGAATAAAGTGATTGATTGTTTATATTAATCTGTGTACGAGGCAAATTATTGTGAATAACTGAAGCGGGTGTCGCATAATTGGAACAGTCGATAGGTTAAAATATAAAGACTAATAAATTTTTCATTCAAAGTGTTTTAAACACGAGACTAACATTTATTTAATAATGATCTCTCATTTTTCAGGAAGCCAAATGAAATGTAAGATGATTAATTTGAAATACCAAACGATAGAGAGAATATGATAAGTGTAAATGAAACAAATCATCATGGAAAAAATTGATTAATCTAGTAACTCTAATTTTTTTTTAATGCATTGAGAAAAATCAGTTGCAAGGATATATAGCTTATTACTTAAATCAAAGTTTTGTTAAATTAAATTACAAAAAATCAAACTTCGATATTGATTCCAATTTTTACATGTTAACTCAGTAATCCTTTCGAAAGGACTTCACTCTTCATCTCCAGATCTCCAAACAAATAGGTTCAATAAATGTGATTTGTTCTGGGTTAAATTTGTATAAACCAAACGAATCTGTTTTGCTAGTTGCATCCGCGCTAAAAACTGCATTCAGAGGTAGAAGTAGAAACAGG
Organism: Rhimphoctona megacephalus; assembly: GCA_963989365.1. Lineage (NCBI taxonomy): Eukaryota > Metazoa > Arthropoda > Insecta > Hymenoptera > Ichneumonidae > Rhimphoctona > Rhimphoctona megacephalus. The sequence continues at coordinate 12,636,830 of OZ022417.1, forward strand.
TTGAAGCGGATTTTACGAAATAAAAAAAAGTTAATCCGGGTTCTCCCGAGTATACGTACGACCGTGTACAGTGGAGTCTCGACTTCGAAAGGGCGCAAAAGGGAAAATCCGAGGGAGTGAAGCGGCAAGGACGAGATTATCCTTACGAGTAGAGGAGCAGATGCCATTGAATATATACAGAATCGGAAAGCTAAAGCGGAGAGAGAGAGAGAGAGAGAGAGAGAGAGAGAGAGAGAGAGAGAGAGAGAGAGAGAGAGAAGGAATTTGAGAGCGTGAAGATGCGAAGAAAATCAGAAGTGGCAAATATCCGACAAATAGGAATGAGAAAAGACCAAAAAAAGATGCTCCTTCCCAGAATAAGATCGGCGTAAAAGCGGAAATGCGAAGGGCAAAAATTCCTGAGCAGCCAATTCAACTCTGTATTGTAAAAAAAGGCTTAAAAAAGGGATTGGACGAAAGCGGAAGTACTGCGAGAGCGGCAAAATTCGTGAGAAAAGAGTAAAGATTTTTTCGTTGAGATATTTTCTTGAACGTAAAGATCCCGTTCTTCAGCGAAACTAACGAGGGATCTAATGTCTTAAACCATCTCGATCACATCCGATTTTTATTACACTCGTGCCTAATTATAATAAGAATATTTTTTACGAAAATCTCATTCTGATTACTTGGCCTACTTAAATTGTAAATAATTGTTAAATCAATAAAACATTACAGTAACCAAGGTTTGGCACTGATCAAGAATTACAAATAATTTTGAGTATTCGTCTTTGCGTATATTACTAAAAGCTTATTTTGTTGAGTAAAAAGATATTACTGCAATTTCCTTCGGAGCTCTTTTTCATTTCATAAAATTACGAGTTAATTGTTTGGGGATAGACAAAAATTTCAGAAGAAATATATTAAAGTCCTTTTTCTCATATTTCAATTAGAAATAATTTCTCGACCCGGAAATAGCTCGAATCACCTGTATGCAGCGTCTGTCCGAAGAAAATGGTGGGTACTCCAATAGAATGAGGAAAATTCACGATAGGACGAAACGAGAGCCAAAACTGGGAACTGCTATATACAGATATATTTCCTCTTGTCCTCATTTTCGTTTACGCGCTCAGTTCTATGTTCACGGACGGAAATTTTGCGATGTGGATGAGAATGTCCGAGAAAGGGAAAGAGAGAAAGAAAGAGAGAGAGAAGTTTTTTACAGCTACATATAAAAAAGAGATAGTAGAGATGAGATGAAAATGGAGTAAACGCGCTTGGCTTGTCTGAGCCAATCAGTATCTGGCTCAAAGCTTTTTGTACTTTCTATTTCACTCCTTGGAGTTTCATGTCCGGAAATCCAGAGATAAAAATAACATAATAAGCAGCATATATGATGTCATGTCGCACTTTCTATATTTAGAAAAGAGATTCATTCGAAGTTAAAAAAATGTAGCTACTAAAAATTATATTTTTCTACAGCTTAAAAATTCTTATTTATCTCTACTACGAAAAAATATAAAAAAGAAATCCACATATCTATATTAATACTATCTAGATTCTTGGTTTAGCCCGAGTTTTATTACCGATATAATTCTAACAATGACAAGATGATCTGCAGTTGCAATAAAACCTTGATTAGTATCGATTCAAATATCAGACTAAAGCCATTCACAAAGTCTACCAAAATTCTCTGAAACACGAACTCATTAAATTCCAGTACCATCAATTTTACACCAAGTTATGATGATTTAAAAATCGAAAATGTTTGGAATTTTAAAAATCTGGTTTAGAAGGCTCTCGGGGAGGAGCTAAATTTCAAACTGCCTCCATTTAGTAAAAAATTGAGATATTGGAAAAAACTAAATCTATTGTCTTATTTATTCATCAGCTTTTCAGAGAATTTGTTGAAAAATTTGATTTCTCCAATGATCATTGGAATGATATCGAAAATGTATTACTTTAAGAAGTAGTTTTTTCGGGATTTTTCACGAAATTTAAAATTGGAAAATAGTGATTGATGATTTTCATGCCATTGGATCAAACTTCATAAAAATCAGCTATTAGAAAAGTATTAAAATTATAATATTTTTCGACGACGTTTCCCACGTCACAACTATATCACTGCAGCACTTTTGTTATTTGGGGTTGAAATTCTAAACGGTGTTCATCCTATTCGAATGCGAATCCTCTTCAAAATAGCAGTTGCTTTATGGTCTTCATTTTTCGTTTTGATTAATATAATAGCGAATAGTGCTGATCTATGAAAATTAAATACCTAATTCATTTGAGACTAAAGTCCGAATAACTGCTTTTATTTAATGGCTTAATACTAAATTCGAGGCAATTTTGACGGAAATATTTCGTTCAGTCGAAAATACTCTTTGAGAATTCATTCATCATACATATTATACATGTATATATTTTTTCTGTCAACTTCCAAAATTGTGTATGCATATAAGTAAGGATTTAACGAGGTTTACGACTTTTACGAGAGTTATGAGGGCATCGGAGCATTTTTTGCTTGTGACGTGAATATAAAATAGGAAAATATATATAATTCTTGGAGGAAGTGTATAAGTACGATGCAGCCATGTATAGTTTGGCTCGAGGTCGATGGCAGCTGAATAAATTTCTATAGAGTTCGGGGAGAAAAAATGAAAAATAAAAACTTTGTGTCTTGAGAATATACATAGAGGTTAGAGGGTTTTTTTCGTTGTCATCATGGGCAAGAGAGAAAGGGGGACCTAGTTGGGAACGAAATCGAGAGAGAGAGAGAGAGAGAGAGAGAGAGAGAGAGAGAGAGAGAGAGGGAATTATCCTCGCGAACGTGGTTTGCCACGTAATCGAATGATATTCAAATTTAAATGCTCCGCCCAATAAAGTGTTTAAGACTTTTAAACTTTATTTGACTTTTAAAGTGTTCTTTTTCCCTCTCACTCGTTCCTTCATTTTTCTCGTCACTCCTCCTGAATATCATACTCCCTTGAGAGAGAGTGGAAAAGCTCAAGAAATATCAAAAAGAGTGAGAGAGGGAGAGAAGGAGCTTATGACTCCGATTACCGTCACCATTTCCACGCATCGTCGCTTCGTCTCGTCGTGCCTGTACACCCCTTACCACTACTACTATATAACCCTGATATCCCCACGAGGAGACGAAACTCCCATCAGACTTAATTTCCCGTTTCAACGCCCTACTGGGAAATTTGGCGAGTTCTAATGTCTTCATATACCCAACCAGTTAATGCATGTTTATATACATGTATATACATATACACATATACTTATAAATATATGGTTGAGCTAAGAACCCTCCCGAAACCGTTCATTAATTGAATAGCCAGTCCAAGACCTCGCGACATCATCAGCGTTCGGACCACTAATTAAGTATAATTAGGTTTGGCACAACGACTTTTGGAAATAAACCATCCAATTTTGTAATTACTGTTAAACGCATAGTGAGCAATCAGTGATTGTTGTGTTCAGCTAAAAATTATTCAATCAGTAGTTCATGATTACAGTTGATTATTTGCTGATTTAACATGAAAATGTTCGTACGACAATTTTAGAAAATAAATTGTGCTTCATATGAATCACATCCATTTTCCCAGGTTCACAAATCTGTGACATAACTTTATCGTTACTCTGTTCGGGTAGCGGAAATATTTATTTATTTGTTCCGCGAGATGTCGCGTTCACATTTCCGCTGGATAATAGCGGGAAAAAGTAATGCACAGTACATGTGTGTGTGTGTGTGTGTGTGTGTGTGTGTGTGTGTGTGTGTGTGTGTGTGGCAATACGCCGAAAAACAAAAAAAAAAGATAAAATGACAGAAGATGAGGTCGCAATAATTTCAGAAAAGGAAATCCAATTTTGCACACGCGCCTCTCTCCATTGTGCAACATTGCCCTTTTCGCTCGGTTACCCCTTTTCCCTACAAGTTTGCGCTTTCTCCTACCTTCGAGAAGGGTGTCTAGGAAAATCTGTGCATTGCACGCTCATATATTATGCGGGGCTCGTAAAATAAATGGTTATATCAGAAAGGGTGAAATAATGTGTATGAGAAAGAGAGAGAGAAAGTACAAGTGAAAGGATGGGTGGATAAAGCAATAGAGAGGGCGAAAAGGTCAAAAATCGTGCAAGGGTTGAAGAGATGAAGGAGAGAAAAAAAGGAAAAAGAGTAAATATCGGCCGGAAGTACCTCCAGGCTAGTCATAGCGAGTTGGAAAAATGGCTGGTAGATGCCACCCATTTTCTCCAGATTTTCACGATTTTCCTTATTTCGGGGTAGTTGCAGTCCGGAGACCTCTGACTTTGTTCTTTTCTCTCTCCTATCCTCTTTTTTTGTTCTCTCTCCCTCTATCTTTAGACGTTCAACGCGTCCAAGAGCAAAAGCAAAAGCTGGGGGTTGAAGCCTCGAGGTAATGCAGTTCTTGGGTAATAACCGGGATGAATAAAAAGAAAGGTGAGCTCTCCCGCAGGAAGAAGCGACTGCATAGAGTGCTGCGCCATTTCCCACTAGTTTCTTTCTCTTTGTGTCTTTTGTCTTCCTCTTTCTCTCTTTCTCTCTCTCTCTCTTCCCTCTCACTCTTAATACTCAGTGGTCCTGGCACCTCAATATAGTTACTCTGTTGGAACCGGTATACTATTTTTCCCGAGAATCCAGAAATATTCGTACAAACTATATTGCCCTGGGCCTCTGCCGTCTTTTTATGCTTCTCTGTGTTTTTGATTAAGCCGAAAATGCTTTTTTCCATCTCTTTTCTCTCTCTCTCTCTCTCTCTCTCTCTCTCTCTCTCTCTCTCTCTCTCTCTCTCTCTCTCTCTCTCTCTCTCTCTCTCTTTCTCTCTCTTCTATACGTATATGTGTATACTCTTACTGCTTGTTCCTGAGTGGAAAATATTCTTGAAACAGTTAAAAAAAAAAAAACTCTAACCTCGACAGTCGGAAATTCTTTATCTCGTCATGCTCAGTACAAACGTCTGAGTGCAAAATAAATAGAGCCAGTAAAACGAGGAAGAAAAAAAACCACACGTGATAGACAAACAATGTCCACAAAATTGCTAGGTTCTTTTGCTGCCCTGGGAAAAAATGAATCTCAAGAAAATATGTGTTTGCTTTTAATATTTGATTTTTTTTCTTTTCTCTCTTCCTCTCTGTTGGATTTATTCAATTTTGGGTGTAGCCCAAATTGAATTGACTGAATTTCTCAGATTTCATTATTTTTCATCACAGGTTACAAGCGACGTTTCATTCTTGAAAATAAAATTTATACTACTCCTCGGAAATTGAGAGAAACTCAAGATTTTTTTTATTATATATCTTTTTTGACATGATTGTGTACATAGACGAGATTTCACTCACCTGTTTTGTAAAACGTTTGAAGGTAAAATGAACAAACAGGAAAAAATCATTTGTCAAAGAAATTAATGAAAAATGGAGCAGAAAACAAATTATATTTTCCTTACAATTGATTATTTGCCACTTATTAATTCATCATAATAGAAACCACATGTCCTTCGTATATTAGACACAGAACGATCCCTTTAATAAACCACAAAATAAAGTATGCAAGGGAGAGTAACAAAAGGGGAAAATGTATTGAGGTTTTTTTCGCTCCTGAAAGATTACTACCCCACATTCTTTTTGTCACGAAGCTGCGCACGTTTTTTCTCCATTGACTCGTCGAATTTTCCACCCTAGTGACGTTTTTCCAATGTTCGAAGGAGAGCAAAAAAAAAGAGATTGGGACATTTCCGCGCGATAAACTCTCGAGACTCCCCGTGCGAGAGAAATTAGAAATTGAGGTAGAGAAAACAAAAAGGCATGCTTCGAAATGAACAAGCGTACGGGGCGAGCAAAAAGCAGGAGAGAGGCTTGAACGAAGAAATTTGAGAGCCAGGTGTATTGTCCATGCACAAACGGTTTTCTCGCCACATGCTTGATCAAACCACAAATGTTTTCCCGTAAATCGGTCCGAGTAACTCGTCCTTGCTGCACGGGAGGAAGAACGAAATAATGAAGAAAGGGCCATCGGACATTTCAATACCACCTGAGGCAAAACCACTGAATAAATTGCTGATAACGTAAAACACTAAAAAGACTATCGACACAATTCTACTTGTTGAAAATTACAATAAAAAAAAAAACGTTTAACAATCGAATCCGATTTTATACATTTATATGTAAGATTTCCATAACAGCGGAAATTCTACTCGAGTTAATTTTGTGACACTCTATTGCTCACAAGAACTGATCAGTTAGCCGTGATTGAATGACTCTTCCGGCTATAAGACTATGGAAAAGAACACAGACACACACGTCCACAATTTGTGCGACGGCTTTTATTAGCCATATGTTACACGGTTCGGTAGGCATAAAATTTATCATTACAACGTTGTCCAAGAAGTAACCTTGCATCGAGAACGCTTGGATCATGTTGGTAAGAAGAACAGCTAAATATAAAAAAAGTTACACATAACGTTGTAGGCAACATAAATCAACTCAGCAACATTTTTACTGCATGAGCAGTTTCCAAAATAAATTCAAAAGTATAACGAGTTCTGAACATTTTTTATGCTTCATACAATTTTCGATTACTGTAAGTTATATGACCAAAACAGTTTACCCTTATTTCTCCACAAAATTATTTAACTTGTTTCGTTTCTGAAATGACAAATGTACTTTCGTATATAACGCTGCGCCGAAATAATAATAATAAAAAAAAGAAAAAAAAAACAAAAATAAGTTGAAGTTGACTTTGCAAAAAGGGCTTTTTTCGACGAAAAAAATGGAAAAAAAGTGTTTAAGCTGGGAATCGTGTTTTGCGAACTAGAAAGCATTCAGGAAAATGGATACCGGAGGTCATGGTACATATACCACAGAGGATATGCCTAGCTTCGTTTTATCGTCGTTTAGTAATACGATACCATATCCTGTATAGATACGTCGTGAAAAAAATATATATATTTCTGACTTTCGTGTTAATTCAACGTGATATTAGCTATTAAGGGCTATAGTCGGAGGTTGGTAAGGGTTTACGGGTCTAGACTAGCTGTATGGTTCGATAACCCGACTAACAGACTAAAAAGCATTATATATATATATATATATATATATATATATATATGTCCCTATCGTAGTGTATATATGCATCGCAAATGGAAAAGCGTCAGTATTCTGTTCATTTACCTTCATAACTACTGGTCCGGAGTGAGCACATTGGACAGAAATATAATATCCCTACCTTTTTATTCTCTCTCTTATTTTCACCTTCATCGTTTCGATTTCACCCCAACCGACGCACAAAGGCCATCACCCAAAAGGGTACAGTTTTACAATTTATTTCTGAAAAACCCGTTTGATAATTTAAATTGAGAATCTCATATTTACTGTATGCACCCTGATGCAGGTAAATTTAATTATTTTATAACATTAATGTTCTGAGAGTCTTTGGATATATCATTTTTTTTTAAACAGGCAAAGGTCATTGTATTTGTTTAATGGCATTGCTTTTAATTAAATATTATAGTCATAATTGTACTGGTTAAGGGCTTACATACACCTAGAGAGGTAAAAAAAAAACTCGATTTTTGAAAATCATTATTTTTCAATGGTGTCACCTTTTATATGTCATTTTTTTAAATTTCCTGGGAATCGATAACATATTGCAGCTATGAGATAAAAATATCATCTCCATTTGACAGATGCTTAAACACTAAAATGCTTTTTTTCAAAATGGTGTTTTCGAAAACGATAACCATTCTATCTCGAAAATTAAACGACCGATTTGGATGAAATTTGGTATACCAGGACCTTTACACAATTGTCTGGTCTCTATCGAACGATTTTTCTTTTAAACATCATAGTTTTTGTTTCACAAGTAAAAAAAGAAAAAACATTTTAGCAAAATCCCGACTTCACGATTCAAACCTCTGCCTTGTTTTTGTCAACTTTAAGAAAAAAATTTTGTTTTATTTTTGGGTTAAAGCGTACAGTCGGAATCGTGGTTACCACAAATAGCATTTTGCAAAAACTGTTTTACAAAAACTATAACCACAGCTCATTCAATTTATTTTTTTTCAATGAAATTTTCCACTTTCATTCACAACAATATGAGTTTTTAACGGGAGAAACCAGTTTAGGAGGCCGAAATTTTGGTGTTTTTCATGATTGCACACTTCCTTCAAAAGTGGAGTCCAGAGGTTAAGAATTTTCACATCGACGATGACGTGACAATTCAACGACGAGATGAGAGATTTGTTGATTTTTTTTTTCAGAGATACATAATAATGTACTCGATGAATATTATCGAGAATCCGAAGATTCTTTATGACGACCGTGCAACGCTTATTTAAATATACAAAATATTATTTCAATCTATACATTTTTTCAGTATGAGAAAAATGATTGAAATTGACCCTATTTTTGTCACCTCTAAATGTATGTAAGCCCTTAATAATTTAGTGTTCAACGTGCAGTTATCAACTATGTATAGTTGGAAAAAAATGAAAAACATTGGACTGCAATAAAGATCAGCCACTGAAAGCGATGGGTGCGCCATCGGTGTGAGGCTGCGGTGATTTCTCAAGTTAAGCAGCCTCGGACGAAGCCAAAATGCTTGGTTGGGTGACTACTTAATCGTGCACCTGATTGCCTGATTCTTTGAGTCTTCTAGTGTTGATAACCCACCGAAACTCAGTAACAATATAGCTGCCTGTATTGGCCGGGTTTTCCACAGTTTCCCTTGACCCTCGTATAAATGCAATACAGTTGTGGATCAGAAAAAGTGGCTGTGAGTAACACGTTTGGGGGGTCTTACAGGAACATGGCAGTTAAAGGAGTAAGAGAAAAGTGGATTTAAAATAGGGATGCCAGATCGTAAAAAAAACAATCAATCTATTGAATCGAATCGAATCGTAATCCAACGAATCAATCCCATAATAGATTGAGTAGGAAAATATCGATCCAGTTAGAATCGATTTTCATTAAAATGATATGAAAAATGGAAAATATAACATAAATAAAATAAAATAAAAGAAATGAAAATCAAGGTTACTTTTATTTTATGGGTACGAAAGTAACAACCACCGTGTCAAGAATAAACATTTTTATTTATTAGTTCAAACAAAAATAAATACGTAAATAAACGTAAGCGCTTATACATGTAACCAGTCTCGTTCTCGTTTATATTGATGCATACTTCTATATCGTTTTTTTTTATTTCTTTTGGGCTACGGAAGTGACACATCAGTTTTTTAAAGCAAAGCGGAAGGCGGATTGAAAGGTTCTGTTGGCCAATAAAATATAAAATGCAAACAGTTCAGAATGGAAAAAATATAAAAGATGTCATCACTTCCAGCCAACTTAAATTGACATGAATTTTAACCTTGGAGGGTATATTACACTGAAAAAAAATTAAAGTATTGTCAACTACGCGATGAGGTTGGACGAATTTCGTTGCGCCAATAGTTATATTGCGTTTAGTTAATCACCCGGTGGTTGATCCATAGAAAGTCATGTCGTTGAGACAACTACGCCACAATTTTGCCGCTAAATTTTAATTTATTTGAGTTGAGTGTATTTCATGCGATACAACCGCAATAAATGGTTAAATTGAAAAAAAATAAAACTTGAAACACAGAATCGATTGAATTTGAAATAATCACACGGAGTTTGGGTTGTATACGGTTTGTTCGTGACTCGATAAAATAATAGCATCGAATAAACTTCTCTGCGAGAATTGAATTCAACGACACCATAGATCAACGGAATATAATTTGTGATTAAGCTAATTACCTAGTAGTAATTTGGATAAAATCTTTTGTTCTTATTCAAACAAATAAACCTTTTGCTAAAGCTACTAAAATTTTGTTACGCAAACAATAAGTTTTGTTTAACACGAATTATATATATTGTAGCCGGACAGCCTTATTCCCTGGCTGAATTTCTGGTGTGGCAGAAATCCGCTAGAGGACCACGGGCGGAGCGCTCTCGCGTAAGCGTCGCACCGCCCGTGTGCCCATAAGGCTTCGACATTGAATCGTTAAATATCGATCACTCCGACCGACGGTCGTCGAGAAAATCTGAACCCCTTATTTTACGAGGTAAAAAGGTCTAAGACCTTTTATCGTACAATTACAGTACGCTGATTTAGAAAATTTTTGCCACCTAATTATGTCAGGATAGGCGCTCTTACTAGAGTAAAAAATCGATCAATCGTATTTACTATTGAAAGTCGCAAAATACAAAATCAAAAATATCAAATAAAAAATATTCCAAAAAATATGTATATAAAAAAAAATTTCAAATATTTCTTAGTCATTTCAAAATCATAATTGTTCGGTACAATCACTATACGTTTTAATTATACAATGCAATTCATTTAATCCAAACGCGATTGATACAATTGACTGAAATACTTTTCCGCATTTCCCGAGCAATGCGATGATACTATTTCAAATATTTATTGAATTTCATTCAAAAAATGTTTTGGTTCTATTGAATATTTAAAGTTTTACTTCAAATTGCAGGCATAGTTGGCTCAACAAAATACCTTCAACTACGCACGGAGGTTGCGTCAACTACGCCATTGGTTTCGCCGTATCCAACCTCAAGGCGTAGTTGAGCCAACTACGCCTCCGTTCTTAACACTATGCCTTTTTTTCAGTGTACATTAATCCTCAGATCCTCGCCCACATAAGATCCCGTGGTTTTTATATAGTAGCGCAAATTATTGTCGGGAGTTTAGAGTAGTTTAGAATTTATAATCGACCTTGCAATCAAAAGATCGCTTAGAAAGAATCGATTTAAAAAAACGATTATCGGTCGGATAAAAATGGATTCTTATGAAAATCGATTCTTGGATCGGCATCCCTAATTTAAAATAATGAAGCGGTCTCGTAAACCCAGTAAGAGTATAACGCAGGAACATATTTAATAAAAAATAAAATAAAAAGTAAAAATCTGTCGAGAGTTAAAAAATAATTACAAAATTATTTAATATGGGCGATCATAAATTTAGATAAAACGTAAACTTCGAAAATTCCACGTTTCATTTATTGTTATTATGAGCTCCTCCGTAATTATATCAATTTTTTTTGGCGGAATCACAACCCTTCGTCTAATGGGAGTAAAACGAGTTTTTCTTTTTCTGCTAATACCCCAATAAAATACAGTAGAACAGAGCCACGGCTGGTGAAATTCTGTATGGTCAATTCGACCCCAAGATCCCTTCGTTTATCATAAGTCTTTTTTTTTCGTGGAGGGTTCCACTGAATTCATTCGATCTTCAACCTCTCCGAGATCATTCTTTTCCTACCCTCGGAATTCTTCCATGTTTTGCTAGTATTCCGACCATTCGATCTCACTTGCTTTGTCTCGCCCTTTAGCCTCTCTCACTATTGGCACTCTGGTTCGACCCCGATGTTTCAAAATCATCCTCTACACGCGGCGTTAGCTTGGAAAACGTACACGGAACATCGAGTCTCACACTGCGGAAAACTCCTTTCGTGTCGGGTCTATGGTCCAGCTATATTTATGATACAGCTATACATTGACGGGGGTTTCTGCACGACCAACACGTGGTCTAAAGAATGCCATTAGAATAGGAAACCCTTCAACAATAAGATTCAGTTCCATATAGATAATATCGAAAGAAATATCTATAAAGGGTACAGAGGTTACATATCATAGGAAATAAAAGCTGAGAAAACCACTCTCGTTCATAATATAAGCGGCTAAACTTCGTTAAAAAATTTCGAGATTTCCATCATAAATAAATAAAACTATATAAAAAGTAATTAGAAGTTTTTCGGAGACAACGAGACAATTACTGTATACTAAAAAATAAGTCGATCATTATAAACATTTTTTATCATTCATAACTCTGATTCATTAAGGAACGTATCCATGAGCCAGCCTACGGATTTCTATACTTATAACATTTTTCTTTTGTTTATCGTAAAAAATGAAGCTAATTCATGAACAACTAAATCTACAACCTCCATTCCCTGTATTCTTTTAGTGCTTAAAATGTAATAAAACAAATTATAATTAAACTTCGATCTTCATTAAAGCCATAGCGATTTAGCACGCAGTGAAGGGTTAAATCGCTATGCCTTAAATCGAGCTCGTGGTGTAAATGGGGTCGAGTGTGAAGCGTTTTACTATGTCAGAGTCGAGAAATTAACGATTGTGCGAGAGGTAGAATATTGGATCGTTGAGAAAAACTTTGAGGGGGTGAGATCGCACGTGGGTACTTCAAACAGTGAAAATGGGCGCGTGGTAATAAGAGGGCTCTAACGAAAGCACGAGGTTGAATTCGAGTTTCACATCCCGCTTTGCTCCCTTTTTTCCACTTTTTATTCCTCTCCTCTTTTCCGGCCTTTTCGCTCTTTTTCTCGCTCTCTCATTTGGAGAGACCCTCGAAAACCACCGTGACAACGACCAGCATAGCACTCGACCCAGTAGATCGTCCCCGAGGGTTTGAACGAAGAACGAGAACTTTGTTCGTCACGGCGGTCGTTGGCACAGATACACACAGTTGACTGACTCTCGTCCGACAGTAGCATCCGCGAGAGAGCGAGAGGAAGAGAGAAAAGAGGTGGTACGCTCGCATGAGTATGAGAACTAGACTGTAAACGAATTTTCCACCGGGATGTGCAGAGAGCCAACGTCAACGAGGAAATACTCAGTCGAGAGGAAAGGAACTGCCCGGAGCTTGACACAAGCGATATTTCTGGATGATGTTGACCCAGAGAGATAGATGGTGAAAGTAAAATAAGAGAGCGAGAGCGAGAGAGAACGAACAATTTAAAAGAAAACTGTTTACGAAAGTAAGAGCTTTTTGAAACATTTCTGTATATTGACACAAAAATACGGCAACAAAATTCATTCAGCACTTGATATTAAGAAGCTTCCTTAATTATTTAAATATTTCTGCGTAAGTAATATTCCTGATTCATGAATATTTATTCCAGTAAGAAATGTGTAAGGAAGACGAGAATAAAATTATTTTATTTTCTTTCATAATATTAGGAAGGTCAGATTTAAATCATACATTTTATTTATTTTATATTCATTTTCTCAACAATTGTGGTTTTGATTAAATTCAATGTGAAGCATCTTTTGGTCATCCCTTCAATTTGATTTATAACACATGAAGAAAATTGACCTTCCCAGGGTAATATTTCCCTATATAAAGAGCCGACTCTGCGAAATAACTGTGCATCGTATATGAGTGAACGTAACCTCTTTGTAGTGCCAAAGTTATGAGGGATATGGAGGACGAGGTATAAACCCATGAATAGGAGAAAATGTGCCATGAAATGCTGAAAAATTTCGTTCAGGTTGGTGCTAAGAGAAATAGAGTAAGGGCGCGAGAGAGTATCGTAGGGGTACTTAACAAGAATACATATCATAACTCACACAGTACTCGAAGCAACCTGACGATCCATTCTGTCCCTTCGAAATTACCTTGAAGCATTACGGAGATTTTCAAATCACCAATGGTCCTTAAACCGCAAATTAATACTAGTGCCTTCACGAGCATTCATTTATGAGAGCCACGTGTGAAGAGCCCATTATTTGTTATTTTCGACCTTTTGCTTGCATACTCTTTAACCTTCTAAATGTGAGGAGAATTTCACAATCAAAAAACTATAATTATACGTTAATTGAACATCGATTCGAAATACGAAGTAAATGAAAATTATATAAAGTACGCTTTTAGAGCTTACACCCAATTTACATAAAATATTATTAAGCAATTATATTCAAAACATCGTCAAACTAAATGAAAATTTTCCTAATGAAGAGCCCTAGCAAAATTTAATTATTAATTTTCTGTTAGAGTGCACGATAATTTTTAATCGTTGTTCCATTGATGCTTAGATACTTTTGCCTACCCTTGAAAATAGACTCGTTACATTCGTTCAAGAATCCCGTTTATTTCAGAATTGTTGCTGGTACGACTTCTTTTTACTTTAAGATTCGTCCTTAGGGCAATTGGCCACAGCGTCCCACTTCGTTACCAGTAGCGCGTGTCTGTGTACCAGAGCTTGTAATTATACACCATAGTGCCTCTGGCAAATGGCCGAGTAGGAAATTAGACGAGGATTTTGTGATACTCGGTACAAAAATAAACGGTAGTGCGGGAGAAAGAGAGCGAAGAGGATAAAAAAAGAGGGTCACGATGAGAATGTTGTAAAATATTTTAACACCCCTCCCTAGCTCGAGCGTCACGATCGTAAAAACAACCCTTAATCCTGCATCGCCCGAACGTGCTTCGCAATTTATGTTGCCCAACCAATACTGAAACGCTGATCAAATTTATACCGTTTTCGCCCTTGTAAACCCCACACCCTTTGCCTCTTTTTTCTTTACTGCTTTTTAGTTGTAACTATCCAGCTCGAACGATGTTTTTTTAACACGCTATCGACGAATTTGACACAAAAAAGTGTAAAAGAAATTTTCGTAATCAGAAACCGAGTCTGACCCTACGTAAATTTTCCAAAAATATAATTATACATGGTATGCAGAATAATTATTAACGTCTGAAATATAATTAATGCCGTTTGTGAAAAAAATTGTAGCAGCTTTCATAATTCAGAGATCGTGGTATGACCTAGAACAACCTTGATTCCCTTTTGAATCTTGACTACTCTCCAATCTCGATGACCTCTTTGGTCCTTCTCAAGGAGGTCATGGCTTAGGTTCAATGTGCTTATGGCCTGAGCGGCTGAACTCCAAGAGAACAGCAAACAGTTGGTCGGATATGTCAACGGTTTTGAATAAGGATCCCGGTAAATGGTCCCTTTCGCTTGGTGGCTTCTCTCCTAGTTTAAACTACTTTCCCGGTATTACACCTTTAGCCCTTCAGGGCTAAACTCTAACCGTATACAGGATGTATTTATACAAACTACTAGGGATATGGCACGCGTAAGGAGACAAGGCACTTCGTATTCTCGTCTTAACTCTGGGATATAACTCGTTATTGTCCATGACATAAATCAAGGAATGCAAGCAAACTCGGCCAACTCATTAATCTCGTAAGTTCCAATGTACCAAATAATACGAAGACATTCTGCACAGTACTTCCGGTTCAACTTTGCAACGACTACTCTTAAGCTTATTCTAAAGAATCAATGTTAACGTTCCAGAAAAAAAACCAAAGGAGTGTAGCATTTTTTTATCTCCATAGTTCAGAGCTTGCTTTAATTTTTGCGAGTTGGTTCTTATGAAGTTGCATTAAAAGTGAGGAAGCAAGAAATACTTTTGGTTACTAATGTTTAACAAATAAATTCGCCGTTGGGAAAAACCGATTAAAAAACTTATTATTGATTTTTATAAAGTTTGAACATGAATATACGAGTTTGCCATATTTCGAATAAATAATACTTATAATAGTAATATTTATTAGCTGGAAATGAGAAAGTAAATTTTACCAAAGTATACTTTTACCTTCGTACGGATTATTAAATGCGACTGCACATTCATATTCTCTGGGAAACTCTCACCTCATACTTCCGGCTTTTCTCTCTTCTCGCTCTCTTTCTCTTCTTCTTTTTTGCGTCGTTTTAAAGTTCATTACATTTATAACGTGTGTCTTGAGTGTTAACCGCGTTATGACACAGATACAGACAACGTAGAGATCCAACAGAAAAGCAAGGTACAACCGCAGCTTTGGCATAGTTATCTGCTTTCGTGTGCCTCGTAACGGAAGTTGAAACGCAAGGGAAACAAGGACGAGAACAGCGTATTATTAAAGAGACTTTTCTGCTCTTATTTGAGGGACAATTTTAATGATGTGTAACATGATGAAAAATCTTTCAAGGACAAACGACAAATGTTTTTTTTCTTTTTTTTTTGTGAGTGACAACAAGGAAAAAAATATTAAAAATGGGAAAGTGAATGCGACGATCGTTTATCATTTTTCCTAGAATGTGGTGAGAGCTGAACGAAAATAAAGGGAAAACCCGAAATTTGCAATAAGAAAAAGAAGGAAAAGAAGAAAGAATGGGACAAGTAGAATTTAAATTTTTATCGATTTGACGGTGGATCTAACGACTTTCTTCACGACACTAGATAGTGCAATGCAAGTTTTCTCCCGTACTCTTCATTCTCATTCCTTTTTACTACCTGGAGAAGATTACGAGGACTAGAACGATCCGTTCGACGCTTGAATATTTTGACGTTCTTGCGTATACTCAGACTGACCTTTATCCTTAACGGTTTCGAAATTTCCCTAAATATATTAGGGTGTCAATTTTTCAATACCATTTCTTATGCTAAAGCTCCGCTTTAATATGCAGGTCATAAAAAAAGAATTCCGAAAAAAGCTTAAATCGAGGCTTGATTCGATTACAACTGCAATCATTTATCTGAAAAAAGGGAAGGTTTTTGAGAAAATTTTCCAATCTGGCAATCATGTATAAATCATCATTCAATTTTTATTCCTATATGCAGTTAATAAATGATTACATCAATGATTCGTCAACAAGATAAAAAATTTTGATCCCCTTTGATTTACAAAATATTCAAATAAGATTACTACGATGAATCGGAATGGCAGAAGGGATCGAGGGATTTATAATACCTAAAACTGGTTTTTTATATGACATTCAAATTTTTCATATATACTTGGGTGGAGATTATCCTAAATTTGTTTTTTTTTCGCTCCTATATAGAGATCAATTGACCTCTTGGAAATTTTCATGCTCGTAACTCTCGCTTCGCTTTCGAATACTCGTAAACGCTTATACGCATATACATTGATTTTGCTTTTTCTCCGTTGAATATCAAAAAGCTTTTTACGCTTATATATAAACCGCTCCATTACGTCCTGGTGTGGCCTCCTTCACGGACGTATACGCTCGAAGAAGCTCCAAACTTTTCGCACCCTTCCTGAAATATCCCCGGGGCGCTTACTGAAGAAAAAGGAGAGAAAATGCTGGAGTGAAGAGAGGGATGGTAATAGCGTCAAAAAGAGGGGCAAAGGGAGGGAGAACGATCGAGAGACCTCGAGGAGAGTGAAAAAGGGTTCGAGAGAATTTATGCAGGAAATCCGTGGAATTCGCTGGCTCGTGCTGGCTGGTTTTCTGACTGGTGTGCTTCGATTGAGCTCGCGAGATTTACAAAACGTCGCGATCCTACGTATTCACGGAACCTCCACATCGAAAAAGTTGTAATTCCCTGATTTTCCCTACCGTCTCACCAGTATTCTGGAGATTTTTCACTATCGCGTAAAATTGTGAGCACTCTACCGTTTTTCCTTATAAATACGATGTTAAAAAAATATTTTAAATTAAGCTCAGCTAATTTGAGGTAGTAATTTACGTGCGATTTTGTATTCCAAATTTGCTGCACTTCCTCTAGTTCTTGCCGTTTTTATTTAACAGCCTAAAATTTAATTTCAATATTAAATTCAAATAAAAACAAATCATTTTTTGAAAACATGCATAAAAACATGTGCTAAAAAAGTTTTTTTAGCACAATTTTTTATCCGTTGAATGATCAAGTCACATGATCAAAAACATTCCCTGACTCCATCATTTGTATTCACTTTTTACTCATGACATACTAATTAAGAGTCGCGGTAGCGACTCGAGACAAGTATACACAAGGAGAGACAAGCGAGTGCTACTAGACACTTTTACAGGAAGCACTACGATTCTACCTGTTTTCAAAAATTGTTTCATTAATATTTATTAAATGATAGTATTTTGGAGGATTATTCAAGTTCACGTATTTTTTTTTCTTTCGAATGCGACTAATTAGAACCTCATAGCTTAAAGCATATTGACAATATTAATTTTTTTTTATCGTTACTCCGGAAGATTCAGCATTTTTTCGCACACATTTTTGATGCTCAACTATTTTTTTCGCAGTCGCTGTCTATTGACACTAGTGATATTGGTATAAAACTCTGGTAATATTCGATCGATCGTGCATATGACAGCTGACCAAAATCTTTCTTAAAACAGTCGTGAGGTTATAAAGATCGCGGTCAATTTGAACTTTTGGTTAGAGTGGCATTTATAGATAGATAGACGAGTAAAGAGTGACTTTTATTATTATAATTAGAAGAGTGATAGTAGGAAAATAAAGTGTAATAATAAACTATTGAACAGTGTCTAAATAAATAATTTTTTTTATTAACCCTAGCCCCAACAATCCATTTTTCCGAACGTAAACTCTAGAGCGGAGTCGAAAACGGTGCCTCTTATCTTTTACCATAAAATTTCCCTCGATTGCAACAACAAGATTTATTTAGAAACCATTCTCTTTGTTTTTTTTTTTTTGATAACTAAGAGAATGGTATATGATAAATTCATATTCAGTGAATATTTAATATTTTTGAACAATCGTGAGGGGTTACAAAGATCGCGGTCAGTTTCAACTTTTGGTTAAAGTGACTTTTATATATATAGATAGAAGAGTGATAGTGCAAAAATAACGTGTAATTCAATAAATAAACTTTTGCACAGTGCCTAAATAAATATTTTTTTTATTAACCCTAGCCTCAACAATCCATTTTTCCGAACGTAAACTCTAGAATTGAGTCGAAAACGGTGCCTCTTCTCTTTTACCATAAAGTGTCCCTTGCATGCAATAATAAGGCTTATTTGGAAACCATTCTCTTCGTTTTTTTATATAATTGAGAGAATGGTGTATGATACCATCCTAGATTTATATATTAGAATTATATATGGTTTTAAACCAGTCTAGAGTGGTAGAAACCTTAAATACATGAAAATACTATTTGCACTTGCAACCCAAAACGGGATCAAGTGATGTGAAATAATTTTAAGCGAAAAGATATTGGATTTGAGAAAAACAAATTTCATAAGTACTTCACCAATTTTTTTTTTACCTATTGCTCATGAGATATAATTCGTGATCAATAAACGTTATAAAAGAAAAACTCACGTAGTACTTCGGCCAAAATTTTTTTTTCCAATCAAACTTTTGCTCTCAAAATTTTGTGCGCATACTTTTTTGTTTCAAAATCTCGTTTCGTTATGATTACTTTTATTTAAAAACTTTCGGTGCATTCTGATGCTTTTGGAATATTTCTTCGGTATCATTTTTTATGGAATATTTTCTGATCCATTGATCTCTTGGCACGGATGTTTCGGTGTAATATTAAAAAAATTTTTTTTTTTACCAAATTAAAAAAAAATCAAGTTTTTACTTGTCCGTCGTTCTTTTATGCATCGTATCTTCTCAGAACTACTGTACGTTTTAAGTAATCTAATAATTTTATAAGTATTGACGGTTCATTACGAAGATTAAATTCATTTGAACACTTCTTAGATCATTATTTCACATTGCATTTTTAGTCCGAATATAGTCGCGATACACCAGCTCGAAATTCGATCATGTATCCATTTTTAGCCGAAATCATTAAAAAATCGCTTGAGCGACCTTTAAAATTTTTATTCAGGATCCAATTCTTGAGAAAATCACTTTTTGATAAAATGTTACCATATTTTGCTGCAATACCGAAAAAAATGTTAATTCTTTTGCATCACTCCGATACGTACACAATATAGACATGTTTAATTGGCAAGCTATGAATTTCATACAAAAAGTCAATAAATCCCCGCAAAAAAAACAGTATATATGCTGTAAAAAAAGTTGAGACAAGTACATTTACTCCCCCCAAATAGTTTTTCCGGTAAAAAATCTTCTTTTGAACGCGAACCCTAACAAAAAGTTATAAAAAAGATTTCCTTCAGAAAAAAACCAACCTTGCAAACATTCTCTCATTCACATCAAATCTCTCAAAAAATTATAGGAGAACCCCACAAAAATTTTCTCCATAAATTAGAAACTCATAAAAAGTTACCAATCAAAGAGAGCCTCACAAAAATTTACCAATCAAATCATAATCTCCTAAAATATGCCAATTCAAATCCGATCAAAAATTAAGTCTAAAGCTTACAAATATAAATTAAAACTATGAAAGCATTAATAGTACAATACATTAAAGCCTATTAACCTCTAATAAAAAATCTTCCAATAATGAAAAATATGAATGTGATGTACAGTTGTTCTATACAACAAAAAAAACAAGAATAAAAAATGAGAATAAAAAAAATTCGGATACAAAAAAAATTTTGAAAGAAAAAAATTAGATTGAAAAAAAATTTTCGGCCGAAGTACTTGGCGAGTTTTTTGATTAATTCATACAATGTGCTTAATTTAATTCAATTTGCTTAATTCACTCATGGTTACAAACTCGCCAAGTACTTCGGCTGAAATTTTTTTTTCAATCTAATTTTTTTCTTTTGAAATTTTTTTTTGTATCCGAATTTTTCTTCATTCTTATTTTTTATTCTTGTTTTTTTTATGGAACAACTGTACTGTAGCGCATCCATATTTTTAATTAATTGGAAGATTTTTTATTAGAGGTTAATAGGCCTTAATGTATTTTACTCTTAATGCTTTTAGCTTTAATTTATTTTTGTAAAGTTTAGACTTAATTTTTGGTCAGTTTTGAATTGGCATCTTTTGTGAGATTGTGATTTGATTGGTAAATTTTTGTAAGGCTCTCTTATAACTTTTTGCTTTTTGTGAGTTTCTAATTTATTGAGAATATTTTTATGGGGTTCTCCTATAATTTTTTGAGAGATTTGAAGTGTATGAAAAAATTTTTGCAAGATTGGTTTTTTTTGGAGGAAATCTCTTTTATAACTTTTTGTTAGGGTTCACGTTTAGTCGGAGATTTTTTACTGGAACAACTATTTGGGGGGAGTAAATGTATTTGTCTCAACTTTTTTTACAGCACATATGCTGTTTTTTTGCTTATTCATTACTGGTACTCCTCATCCATAGAGTCTAGACAGAGCCTGTATAACCGGAGACTATTGTAATGTATACGCGAATACTTTTCTCTCATTCACCAGGGACAGTGAACAGGGCCAAAAATTCTGGATTAAAAATAAAAATTCTTCTGGACGCGTTCAGAAATATTAATATCAGAATGATATATTATTCTGCGCAGAACTTTGCTCCCAGTGGGAGTTTGCATATGAACATTTTTTTTATACTCCGTCCGTTTTCTCTCACTCTTTCTTTTTTACTCTTTCTGGATAAAAATCTCTTTGAAAATTCGTTACCACAAGAACGAAACTCGGTATGCGATTCATTATCAAGCCAGGTATTCTCTCTCTCTCTCTCTCTCTCTCTCTCTCTCTCTCTCTCTCTCTCTCTCTCTCTCTCTAGAATATTATATAGAATATATGTATGAGCATATGATATGCGAAAACTTGATTTATCTCGCTCAAATATACATATATACATTTTATGTAGACATCAGTGAAAAATATATAATACTTTTATGTATTATATCTATGTTCGGCTATGTATAGACCGAATAGTAACATAGACATCTCATTCAAAACGAAGATTCGTTAGTTCCGATTCCCTGGAGCAGGGCTTTGTGGCCCAGAGATATTTCCATTATTTTGGTCAACCTGAAAGCGCGAATATTTGCGAAAGTTCATACGTATAGGACCCTGCGGTATTTTATTAGAAAATTTATGTGGGTTGACGTAAAAAAAGAAAAAAAAACGAGGCGTTTTTTCAGCCCCATAAAATAACTCATGAATAATCCAACATCCATACGAATTCACTGATGGTATCAAAATTAACTGGTAAATATCTGCCAAAATACCGAAATTTTTTTATGAATAATAATTGCGTAAGTTTTACAATATACAAAAATTTGCAAATCCATGTTTGCTCTTCAGATCATTGAAACAAAAGTATATTAAACTTTTGTTTTTGTTTACCTCGTTTTTATCACGTCCATAGGCAAGAAAAGTTGAATGTCCGGAGACTTTAATAATGGTAAGCAAAATGGATAAGGGATGTAAGCGAGTGTATCGATCAAGTTTTATCGAGTAACTTTGGTCATAAACAGTTCTCTTTTTGACTGGATATTATGTTTTTATAGCTTTGCTTGTAAAAGGCTGGGAAAAATGCCGTAAGGGTATAAATCGAGTATATTTTTTTTTGCGCAGTAAAGGATTAGAATTGAACCCCCAGGGATAAAAAACACGATATAGAAAAACATCAGAATTTATTGGTGAAAGAAATTTTTCTTTGTATGCTTTTTGCAAAGTCTAAAAATGAGGTGGCTTTATAGTATTGCGAGTGATACGAAAGAGGAAACTTAAGATAGAGAGAAAAAAGGAGTGAAAGTGCAAATAAGGTAGAGAGAGGGAGAGAATTATTTGTGGAACTAAAATGAAAGCTCTCGTTTCGAAATACAGTCACGGTGATTCTAATTGGCAAACAAGTGTATAGGGAATGGAAAAAGAAACAAAAACAGAGAAAGGGAAAGAGAGAGAGAGAGAGAGAAGGGGGGAGTGAGAAAGAACGAGTGTAAGCATCAAAGGACAAGAAACTAACTCACGAAACCAAAGAGTACATATTCGCGGAGTTCTCGTGGTATTCATGCTCCAATAATTTGACAAAAGTTTGAAACACAGCTGTGTGCGAGTGACAGAAAGGGAGGCTTTCCCAAAACATAGGGTTGTTTTCGAGAATGCGCTGTATCAAAACAATAGAGCTATTGAATCTTCTGTGATAATTACCGTAATGATAGAGTATCTTGTTAAGAAAACTTGTAAACAAAATAGGAAATGGAGAGATCACAATATCGCTAACTTGAATCTTATAAGTTTCCTAGTATAAAATCATAGAATGTACAAGAATAATAATATTTAAACTAATAAATCTCTTTAATTAAATTAATTATTTAATAAAAATTATCCAAAAAAAACTTCTAAATTTTTGTAAATATGTTTCAATTCAATTTCTTTTTCTACTAATATTTCCTAACAATATTTTTCTGCCTACTCCTATTTCCCACACTGACCTCTAAATTTTATAACTTTACAGCCTACCTACTACAATTTAACGAAGATTGGTCGATGACTCGACTGCTAGAACACGGGAATCACGACACGTGACAGTCGTAGAGGGTGAGTTCAGAACGGAGAGGATGGAGAGGGTAGGGGGTTGAATTTCTTGTATCATTCGGAGGTCTCCTCGTGTCGTATCTCTTTGGTGCTATCTCCCTGAGGCCATAGCCAAATTTATGAGCTTCTCGCATTTAGATCCGCGACGGGGAGAAAAAGGAGAAAGACGACGAGAACGACGACGACGATGACAAGGAGAGCAACGGGCGGT
This sequence comes from Rhimphoctona megacephalus, assembly GCA_963989365.1. Taxonomy (NCBI): domain Eukaryota; kingdom Metazoa; phylum Arthropoda; class Insecta; order Hymenoptera; family Ichneumonidae; genus Rhimphoctona; species Rhimphoctona megacephalus. The sequence continues at coordinate 12,660,011 of OZ022417.1, forward strand.
CTTGTAAGCCGATTCTCGAGCGTAAATCACAGAGCCCTCGCGCAAAAGCCCATCTCTCAGTTTCACAAACCTCCACACAGATGTATATTCAAGTGTTCAGATTGCACACTTTGTCCATGTTTTCCTTTGTATATTTAATATGTATAATTAAGCCCTCCTTTTTTCTCCAAAACATAAAAGACATAAAAGAGTACGAGAGAGATGGACAATTAACGATGACGATGAAAACTGAAGAACCAGTACACAAAATCCTCTCGTTATACTCAAAACTTCCTTATCGACACGTCATTAAAACTACGAGAAGTTTATATAACTCGTGAGAGAAATATTGCGAAACTCTCTTTACGCAGATATATAGAGCGTAAACTGGGAACTTTAGTAGAGATCTTGTGCATAAACCCCTGTATTAATCGAAGAACGTATTCGGGTGTGTTAATCCTTGAATATATAAGATAATCCACGTAAAACTAGACCAATTTGGTGCAAAAGGAAGCCACATTTTATTAAAACTAATCTATCAACTAATATTATATGTAGTAACTGAAAATTTAAGACAACGGCGATAAGATAAAATTCGGAGAAGCCCTGATTAAATTATGGTTGTGCATGCTCTTGATAATTAGAAATGAGGCAAATTTTATCTGGTTGAAGTTCGTCATAAAGGTAGGCTGAAATATTCTCTGCATACTGCTTTGGATCCTTTATCACAGTTCGGGTCTCCTGCAAAGCAGAAATGCAAGTTTCTGTTGAATCTGAGGATGGAGACTGAGATGAAAACGTAGCGGAAAAGAGAAAGACAGAGAAGGAGAGAGAAATCAAGTCTTTATAATAGGGATTACGAAGGACTTGGTTCGAGAGATAAACGAGCAAATGCAAAGTTGCTAAGCATACTACAACAGGCAAGATGTAGTTTAGCTTAACCAAGAGTGAGAGACGAGCATGACGAAGTTAGCGAGAAGAAAATAGAGAGAGACTGACGGACAGATAAATAAAGTGTGAAATATCTACTCTAGGGACTCTTCACGGATGAAAACGGAGGACGGATTTCAGGAAATGTAATGAGGTCGTATCAAAGCTAAGGGTTAAAAGGGATGCCCTTGAGATATGGAAATAGGGACTCAAGCAAGCGTGGAAAGGGAACGAGAAATGGTGTAGAGCATAAGGTATAAAATATATCGGTAAAAACGATGAGATGTTAGAAAACATAATGTACGCAGTTGGGCCTTGAGAAAACCTTGGAACTATTATTCTAAACGATCTTTCAAATGTAGGGGAGGGCCGATAGCTTATTATGCCCTTCCCCCCCCCTGCCGAAAAAAGTTAAATTTCTTTTTTCAGTGGAAAACTGAAAAATTCGGTCGAAAAATGCGTTGAAAAAGTAGCATTCATTGGAATGACTGATATTTCTATTATGAAAATTAAAATATATTAATTAATAAAAAAATAAAAATTCAACGAAAATTTGTATGCACAGAAATTTCTTTTGCGATGAAGCAGAAATGTGAATATCTGACTAGCATAAGAACAGTAATAACCGTGCTGTAAGTATGTTTGAAAATTATTTATTGTTCATTAGGCTGATGCAAAATGTTTTTTTTGTCGCTCCTATTCGTGTTTTCTTTGGATATTAATGAAAAAAAAAATCTGTTTAAAGATGAGCTCAATATTGGTCAATATCTAGAGGTGACTCTCTTCACTTTTATTGGTGTTTTAATTTTTTTTATGTTTTTTTAACACCCTTTTTTGACTTCCTTGCTCCCTCTCGTGCATGGTTTTTAAGATATTGATTAGAAACAAGTTCTGTTAAAAAGTAAGCTCAATAGCTCTATTTTCAGAGATGTCTCACTCAACTTTCATTTTCATGTTTTCAATAGCACGATTTTTAAAATTTTTATTTTCGGGCACGTACTAGGTTTTCCTTCAGAGATTGATCGTGTAAAAATTCTGGCGAAAAAAATTACCTTAATTCGTCAATTTTCACAGGTGTCTGTATCGACTGTGATATGATTATTTGATGCCATTTTTCAGACCGTTTTATGGGCATCCTCCCACAAAATCAGTTGAAAAATTCAAGATTTTAAAGATTTTTTTTCATAAAAAAATACATAACATTTTCCGTCATCTTTACAATGCCAAAAAACACGTTACTCGAGGGACGAGGACTCGACGAATATAAAGTAAAAATACCATAAAAAAATGGAACTATTTGAAGATGCTTATCGCAAAAAGAAGCATAAACAAAAAAAAATTTCCACGATTTTAAACGATGGTTTAAAAATAGAGTTGCGAAAAACTCGGACTTTTTACATTTGTTTGTTTATAAAAAAATGAAACCCTCAAATGAATTTATTACGAGTAAATAAATAAATTTTAAAAAGTCAAAATAGGCATCTCAAAAATCTTAAGAATTAAGCTCATTTGTTAACGGAACTTTTATTTCAGGAATACTGAAAGAAAACAAGTTAAGTCGCACGAAAATGATTTATAATTATTTTTCAACAGAATTTACCTTTCATCAATATCAAAAGAAAACACGAGAGGAAGCAAGGAAGTTAAAAAAATGGTATTTTTAAATAGAAAACATTTCTAACCAATTAAAACATCAATAAAAATCGAAAGAGTCGCCTCTAAATATTGAGCAATGGAGTTCATTTTTTAGCAGAGATTTTTTTCATCAATATCCAAAGAAAACATGAGTAGTAGCAAAAAGATAAAAAAAAAACATTTTGCATCAGTCTAATGAACAATTAATAATTTTCAAACATGCTTACAGCACTGTTTTATAGCAAAATAAATTTTTGTTCATACGAATTTTCGTTGAATATTCATTTTTTTAATTAATTAATATATTCTAATTTTCATATTAGAAATATCTGTCATTCCAATGAATGCTACACGGATAGAATTTTACGCGAAAAATTATTATGTTCACATTGCGGCGTAGAACCATGTCGCCACTTCTGAGCAAAATTAACTATGTTTTGAATAGAAAAACTTAGTAAATTTATTTACAACGATCGACATGGTACCACACCGCAATGTAAACATAGTAATTTTTCATATAAAATTCTCTCCGTATACTTTTTCAATCAACGCATGTCCTGAGTGAAATGACTGAATTTTTCAGTTTTCCACTGAACAAATAAATTTCACTTTTTTCGGGGGGAGGGGGTGGATGTTCCGCTTTCCCGGTTGTTCCACTTTGCCCAGTCCTCGCCTATTCTAGAAAAAAAAATTAAGTGAACTTTAATGATGTAAAAAATCTTTTCAAAATGACCAAGTTGCAAAACATTCCCCGGGAAAAAAGCTGGATCGTCCTCGCATACGCTAAAATTGATATGCCGAAGGGTCTCATTTTCTGATTCCTCAAATTTTGACAGCACCTTTTCCCTAACCCTAAGATCGTCTCAACCGTGAAAAAAAGTGGTTACCCAAAGAAAAAAACTTGATAAAGTTTCAAGTGAAGGACTCAATATATTGAACGTTTGTAGAAATAGAACCAGCCAGACACCCACAAAAAAAAAGACTTTCGTAACTCAATAACTTAAATGAAAGAAAAATACCGTGATGGCTGTGTACGTGAAAGCAAAATGAAAAATTGAATTATACACTCACACAGGCATACACACACTTATGCGGAATCGTGTCAAAATACTACGTATCCCATTCCCGTCATGCACAAGTTGATGACGTTTATTAATTATTCTCTGCTGAGAAAATCTTTGTTACGAATAAAAATTTTATAATTTTTTTCCCGCAGTCATGATGCGACAGAATATCGGTTATTCTAATTAATCATATTACAGCGAATTGGGACGAGTAAATTTTGTTGGTACTTTGGTGAACAACTGAATATGTCAATCAAATAATCTACTTATCCGAATATTCGAATTAACTTTCAGCATTGCCTCCCTTTACCGAAATATTGCTAATAATCAAAATCTATAAAGAATTATATAAAAAAATATCTCGTTGTTACATTTTATTGCTTCAATAGATTTTAAGAGTAGCGTGTGTTTCATTTTTCAAATCTGTTTCTCCAATAAAAATAACAACAATTGGTAAAACTGAGGTTGTCAAATGGTGTTTTCCATCGCGTTCGAGATTTACAACCCTATTCGTCGTCCCCGAAAACATATAAAGCGTGTATATATATAAATGTAAGGGACGCGTTAACGAAGGCATTCTCCTGTCGTGTATCCGCGAATTTTATCCGTCTGTTCGACAAGCAGACCGAAGTCCTACATTGAGTCCAACTCTGTTTCATCGATCACCACATGTGTACACATTCTTCATACACACATACGTATATATACATATATAAATGTATATATACACTTCCGACCATACAAGTGAGATAGAAAGAGAAAGAGAGACATACTGAAAAAACGAACGCAATCGCACATGGGACACGTAATAGCAGGTACATATAGGTAACAGTATTTTGTATGGTTGTACAGCTTGTATCGGGAGAGCCCGCGTTCTCGAGATTGTATAAAGAGAACGCGGCAACCCCTATTCTCCTCGTCGTATATGTATATATGCGCACACACATATAAATATTTAGCCATCAACCTTCCACCATGCCTGTAGTGCGGGACGCGACCGTCGCGACGTCCGGCGTCCCTGGTGGGTGAATTACCAAGGGGGTTGAGAGAACGAGAAAATTCTACACACACCACATCATATATACGCTTGTACAGGGTGTATCACGAGCAATGGATCAAAATGTAATCTTAAATTTAGGACCGAGCTCCTAAGCGCAAAGTCTAGTTATATTTTTCTAGCAGACTCCCTTCTGATGAGTTTTTAAGGCGTCTTCTCACTTTGGAAATTTAAAAAAATCGATTTTTTTTTTTTTTTAAATTTTGAAAGTACATATCTTCAAAAATGTCATCTCGAAATTTCATAAAGATCGGACGAGTCTAACTACATTTTTTGGCGACCGTTAGGTGACTACCTGAGAGTACCCGGCGATCCCTCCAAAACTTTAAACGCAGTTATCTCAAAACAAGGTTTTTCGGTGCTTTGTTGATGAAATTTCGGAAACTATCCGGCCGATTGTCATGAAATTTGAATGACATATGCTTCATAGTTATGGCTATAGCGCATATCATCAGATTTTTTAAATTTTGATTTTAAGAATTTTTTTTTTACAAAAAACTGCAAAAAAATCGTGGTTTTTTTTTACTTTTTCGAAAAACGTGCGCCATTTTGTTATTTTCGCGAATATCAAAAATCTGATGATATGCGCTATAGCCACTGACATACTGAATCTAAAACAGTTTTATTTTTTTGTTTCAGACGACCCGTCTCGGAGATACCATCAACAAGCCACGACCATAACATTTTTACACGGGTTTTTCAATGCTACTGATGTATTATAATAATTGTTTAAAAAAATAAAATAAAAATTTTTTCATGTACTTGAAAGATGTGTTTATTACATAGGATCCGTTTTATCCCATAATTTTAAGCAAAAATCCTCGAAAAAAAATCGCAAAAACAGCCTATTTTTGAGGCGCTTAAAGTGAGAAGATGCCTTAATTATTAAGAGTTAGAGGATACGCGAGCTTTTATCCCGCCTACTGCTAGATGACGGTAGGACTAATCTTGTAGAGCTTCGGTAGTTCTTTTCTATCTTTAGTAGTTTCGTTCTGAGAGCAGATCGAAAAACCGTTGGAAACCAGGTATTTTTTCGATCTGCTCTCAGGACTAAACTAATGAAAATAGAAAAGTATCGTTAAGGGATTTTTGGTAGGAGATTTTATTCTTCACAAGATTAGTCCTATGGTCTTTTGCTCTTTCTCCAACTGTTTAAGCAGTATGCGCGATAAAAGATACGTATCATTTAATGTTAATAATATAATCAATGAAAACCTGATTAAAAACGGTGACTCGGGGTTGGGATCTGAACATATGTTTACATTTTGAATCATTGGTTATAGGACATCCTGTATATCAAACGTATATACATGTATGTATATATCTATTGATTTGAGCGTGGGTTCATTCGCGAATGAATTCGACGTAACGAGGTACCCGAGCGAGGTTTCCTGAAAACCACCATTCCCTCCCGCAGATGTTCCCCTATAGTGCATTCTTCCCTTTCCTTTTCCTGGCTCTCTGAGTGATGCAGTTCACGTTCTCCATGCACGTACATCCATACGCAGTTTTCAATGTTTTTTTGCTATTTTTTCTGTTTTTTTTTTCAAATGCTTTTTTGTGTACTACTTTTTTTGAATGCACTCGGACCTCGATTTGCCATGTAAAACAGCTATGAATATTGTGTCTCGAACGCGAGGCAAGGATCCATTGAGTGTAATACAAAGTAATTATTCTGACTTCATATTTCACGTATCATTTTCGCCACTATTCATTTTTTCGAGTTATTTAAATGTTAAGTTTCATTTATTTTTTCCCAAAATTCAATTTATTTTTTGACCAATTTGTCATTGCCATGTAATTAATCCTATTGTAAATTAAACGTGGTTAGCCATTTTCGATGCAGTGCATAGGAATTCATCATAATCAATGCAGCAATATATGATAATTATTTATGTGTATTACAGAGTAGGGATTACCAGTGCATGGATTCACAATTAAACATAAATCGGCGATTATCATCGTAACACATGAAAATTACTATCTAAATTTACAGTCCAAATTGCAGAGCATTCGATTTCATTGGTCTTTCCACCAAAGATTCACAGAATCGAATACACTCATCGACAAAATCCCCAATCATTTTTTATGCCAGATTTCATTGCAAATTGTCTTATTATCGCACAGTTTTTTAAACTAAACTTCAAAATGTTATAAGGAAATATGGACAAAAAATTTGCGTGGGATAACCCAACATATTTCCAACCTAAGTAGCCTAGTATATCAGACACTCACCCACACATACTCACACACACGCATGTAAAATATTCATATGAACGTATTCACATGAAGGAGTCTGTAATATCAGACAGTTATTGGGCACGCACTTCCAGCCTATTACCAGGCTCATGGAGTATACGTGCATGGACTAGCAGTAACGAATAGTAGTAAGAGAGAGAGAGAGAGAGAGAGAACAGCAGGTAGGGAGAAAATGAGAGGAAGTGATAGAAATAGAGATGAGAGCAGAGGTCCATGGCTCGACCAACCACAGGGACCTTGAGCCCTCGAATCTGCATGGCTAACTACCCTCGCAGTTTATCCTTATCCAACGAGAGCAGAGAGATGGTGTGCTCTTGGCTTCTCTCACCTCTAAAGAGAGAAATAGAGAGTGCGAGAAGAGGAGACAGAGAATGCAGCAGTATTACTGACGCCATGCACTCGATGATGGCATTGCCACCAAGAGCGCAAACCTTGTCACCCATTGTATAGATATGTATAGATATGTATAGATATGTAGAAATATAGAGTTGTGTCTGCCATGTGAAGTCCTTGGGGAACAGGAGCGTCGAGTATTTAAAAGCCTCGCGCACCCTGCATAGAGACTTCAACTATGGCGTTCCAAAGCACCTCTCTCTCTCTCTCTCTCTCTCTCTCTCTCTCTCTCTCTCTCTCTCTTACTCTATCTTTCTCTTGGTAGTTCAATCCTCTTTGTCGTCGTTAAGGGATTTTGCTATCTCACCGCAAGCTTGGCAAACGCCAAGCCTCACCGAATTAGCTGTGCAGCGAAAGCCTCGGTCATATTCTCTCTTTCTCTCTCTCTCATATTCGCTATGCGAGCAGTTTAATCGGAATGTTATCGGGTCGGATTAGTACCAGTCTCTGGAACGAACGAACGAAATCAACGATTTTCGCTACGTCGAACTGTCTGCCTAACGTTATCTTCCTTCGTTCATACACTAAAACCCATTTCTCTCCAGACACCATTTTCGGTTGGAAGAGGTTTTTGCTCTCTCTGATAACTGAAAGTAACCCTTTGTCACAGGCTCGACAAATAATCGACGATTTTTGTAATAACACAGTTGGCAGATAACTTTCATTGTTGGGTTAATGGAGGCAGTTAATTGTGAGAAAAATACAATAATCTGTTGAAAATGAAATGTCGCTTAAGAGGAAATAATCAAATTTGTTAATGAATTTCTACCGAAACACTTGATTGAATTTATTATTAAATTTGATTTATCGTTAATATTTCAATTGAAAGTACTTTTCAAAATATGAAAATGAACACAATTGTTTTTATAGTATAATCGAATTTCTATCTTTTTTTAGAATTATTTCTCTTTCCTCGCCATATTTTTCTTACGATCCAGTGCGTTTATACGTCCTCGTTCTTCATATTATCCAGAATATCTCGTAATCGTCTCCATAAATCTACACTCTCGAATTTTTTTTCATTCGATACGTAGCGACCTTTTTTTCCCTTCATCGATTTCGCCATTTCCGATCCTTACAGAGCACTCGATCCACGACGAGGTCTACCATACTATACTACTACCCCCTTACAACGATATTTAAATTAATAGCTCGTGCAAATCGCTGTTCGTTCGATTTCGTTTTTTTTTTTTATTTTAAAAATAATGAGACCGACGAGAATAAATGCTGGACTGAATATAAATGCTTGCTGAGTCATGTTTTCCTCTAACTCCTAAGATTCGAAATTTCCCGAGCAAAAGTACACTGAGAAAAAAGACACTAGTTCTCGCAACTATACACGTATAGTTGTCCGCTCTATGGTAAAATGTACCAAAAAATATTGTTAGGACAATTATGTTATAGTTAATTGGACTATATCTGTAGTGTTCATCCAAACATATAATCCCAATGGTGTGGATAACCATGTGTTATTTAAAAAGGACTAAAAATCATAGTAAAAACCCTTACAATGATCAAATAATCCAAGTAACATTATAAGTAAGTTACTATGGATATGAAAAATATGGTATACTGTAGCATATTCATTTTTGGATTGACCTGCACTGAATTTTACCATTTATATGGTAATTAATATCTTTTAATGCATAGGCATTATTAAAATATCTCATAATAGTAACAATTTATGTAATGTCGCGGAGACTTGTGTTTCTAACTATCAATGACTATTTGTTGTCGTTATATCAACCATACCGCAAGGGATATTTATGCCGTTCACCTGAGTAAAAGTATGACGCAACAATGGTTTTTCTGCAAAAACGAAGTATTAATTAAACACATCTTTCCAGAAAGTAAAACGCACTTTTGATGTGTGATAATTAAGAACACGAGCAAAGTAAATTTATTAAAAAATCAAAAAATGGTATCCTCAAAAAATATCAATGGTCCTTACAATAAACATTATGGATCACACTATTTTGTATCCGCAAAAATGAATGTTACTATTAACGTATGTGCACATCAGGTTTTCTTATTAAAATGTGATAAATCTGACTAAACATTTTCATCTTATAGTAGCAATATAATATGTTTATGGCACCAAGGAAATATCTAGTATGGTCTACTTTAAATTTTTGCCAAGCGTACCGTGAGTATAGTCGAGAGTACTATTCCTGATCGTTAACGGTAATATTTATTTTAGGAAAGATATCACTATTATTTGGTAACAAATACGCAACATATGTTTGGCAAGATCATTGTTGCTGTTAATATATGCGCGTAATATAAACGACTTATAAAATACAGTAAATGCAACCATATTTTTTTGAGTTAGCGTTACCTTAAAAGTATTTCTATCCTCTCAGGGAAATATGCAAATATGGTACTGTGAACCATAAATTTTTCTCAGTGTAATTCATTGCTAAAGGTCATTGTCAAATGCATCCATAAATGAATAGATCATTGAAAAAAAATTATGCTGAAACGAATTTCGAGAGAAAAGTATTCACTCTATCAATAAATTATTATAAAAACGATTGTTTATACCCCTAATTAATTATAACAATTTTTCAAATACTTCTGAATCAAAATTATTGCAACGTCTAAATAGCACAATAAAATACAATAAGAAATGAGCCATTGATGGATTTGTGCGATCGGGGTAGATGGATATTAACGCCATATTAACCGGCAGTTCTTTCTACTAGAGATACTCTGATGTCTTTTCTAGACCTCGAAAAAAAATAATCTCATTTATTTTATTCACCCAAAAGTGTTCAAATCTGCAAGAAATTTCGAAATATCAAACTATACTTCAAACTATACTTCAGAATCGCAGACCAATTTGTGTTAGTATCAAACGTTAATGATATAATTTCGCTAAAGTGTTTTTCTAAAGAATCATTGAAAATTTGGAAGGCACATTCAGGATACTATTATGTGATCACGTGTAAAATTTTTAAAGGATTCACGGTTCCAGATTTGATATATCTCCTATCTGAGATTACACAGTTCGACATACGTTTCTTATGGGAAATATTGAAAATGTCACATTTTTCACGATAACTTAAAAACTTTTCTACAGTTTTATTTTTTTATTTTTAATGAATGGAAGAACGCATGACATTATTTGTAAAAAAAAAACTAGAATTTTGGCCATTTTTTTTTTGGAGTTATGGCGACGGAAAACATGTGCTATGTGTTTGAAATAGTTATTTCTAAAATATTGAACTTCTTATTCGGTACTCTTTTTAATGCTTTATATATTTTTACATTCATTTTGGATAAAACTAACATTATTGAACGTGATTGTAGCAAAATTACTAAGTTAATTGAAAGATTATAATGTATTTCAACATTTTTTAAACATTTTATAAAACATAAAAATTCTCCACGTGCTTAGCCATATTATGCTTTAGCAGTTTTCGATTTGGTTAGTATCGTTTTGTTAAATCCCAAATTAAGTTTACAAGTTTTTGTGAAAGTTGAATTGTCACCTGTTTGTGTGATTTGAAATTATTTGGTAGTTTCTGGAGGATAGGGGGTCTCTTCCAACTTTCTATGTAGAGCCAAGTCAGTGATACAATTTTCACTAGGATGTTATAAGCTCTATGAAAATGTTCTTGTCTCAATATTTTAACGCAGAATCACTGTTTTTTGAAGAATTTGTCTATTTTTTGTATAATACTTACATTATTTTGTTTAGACGTTTCGTAATAAATGTCAATACAGGTGTCATAATTAGTTATCCGTACCGTTCAATTAATTAAATCTTTGTTCCCAATCTGGTGAGATGTTTTTGGTAAGCTGGAATGCATGCTACAAGAAATTACATGATTTTCTCCAAATAGCTTATATCCATGCGTCTGTGATTGATAGTTATACAGTCTCACTATAAAAGTTGGGTAATTTTCAGTTCGCCAAAATCTATTAACTGCAAAATATTCTTGTATATCATCTGGATTTTGCTCATGCGTGACTGACCAATAAAAGTCAAGTGAATTAAGTGTATCTTCTATAAATGTAATGAGAAGTCCTTGACGATCGGTTCTCTAAAATAAAACTAACGCGCTGATACAGACAGGTGTGAGGATATGTATTTTTAATGGATTTTATAAATCATTGCAAGAATCAACGAAATACTGTTTTTAGTTTGAAGACCACGATTATGTAAAATCGCACTTTTTCTGAAGGAATTCATTTTCTGATGAACTGTAAAATTATTAATTTGATATTGAACAGATAATTATGTATTACAGTGTAGCTACTCTAAAGAGCTTTGCATTTTGCAATACGTTTACTTATTAACACGTTATTAATTTTTTTAATTATTTTATTCTGTTATATTTTTTTACATGTACAAGAAAAACAAATAAAAGAATTATAATAATAAAAGCCCATGTCAAATTATTAAAGATGTCACATTTGCTTTTAAATACTTATTCAAAATTGTTAAAATGTGGTCAGAGCACGATGTGGCATGTGTAATTCGCTTTAATCATCATGACTTTATTTTTTTCGCAAGTACAAAATTATGATAACGTTAACAATTCAAGATGCTCGACTTTCCGAGGAGCCCTGTACGTTTGAAAACAAAATCTAATGAATAATTATTTTTATAAAATTCCCTTAAAGAGGAATCAATAAACAAAATAAATAAAGAAATGTAAAAGTCAATGGACTATATGTTTGGCATGAAATGCCCCATATTTATATATTCAAAATTTACTGCCTATAGAATTATCGGCTGTTGATTGTATTCGTAGTATGCTTTTTGGACGTGTCAAAATACACTGATATCACTACCAACTTCATGGGTCGATAAAAATGTCACAATTTGTAAAAACGCCAAGTTCAGGGACCATGATTCGGTGGCTACAACCAACAAACTGCTAGAAGCCTCGAATGTCATTCCATAAATGATGTATCTGCACTGCATATAGTTACAGCATTGATTTTTTTTTTTAAAGAGGGAAAAAATAAAAAATATTTGCCAGCGTTATATTTCTCAAGAGGTAGCTATTTATATAAAACACCAACTTCAAGTTTCAAAAGTCGGGTTAGAATACGGTCCTTGTTGTATAGTGATCGCGACAGCTGTCACGGCTGTTTTTTTTTTTTTTTTTTCATTCGAAAATGTACTTGTCTCGATTCGCTACCGCGAATCTTTAATATGAGCAAGAAAAGCCACGAATCTTCCAATGAGTGTTTCACCCTCGAATATTTCGCTTTATCTCCTTGTAGTACCCTCGCATTATATTCGTTCACCTCCCAAACCTCTATTTTCGACAAATCAACTTTGCTTTCCGCGTGGGAGAAATATCAATGAAACTTTTAATTGCTAAACGCCCGAGTACGACCGTATTGAGTGTATCCACCAACGAAGTAACTCTATATAAGCACGTTTATATAGAAATAGTTATAGTCTAGGCATATGGGTATATTAAGGGGGATAAAAAAGCTCGAGTGTCGTCGACTGCTTTCTCGATTATATATATTTTGAAGTGGCTCTATATACCCTCTACACCCTGATAGCTTCTGCCTGGAGTTTCTTTTTAAGGCTCTTGTAACTTTATTAATCACTTAAAAAATTATATCTCTCAAACTCCTCTTTACTAATTATGTATTGTTTAGAATAACTAATCAAATCATAGACAGTCGATTAAGGTGAGCAACCACTTTAGATGCTTCAAAAAATCAATTTTTTTTATTTCATAAATCGTTAGCAAAATATCTTAAGAATACACTCTGAAAAATTCAAAACGATATTCGTATTCCTTCTAACGGTATGTATATAAATGATAAAGACTCTCCGCTGGACTCCCAAGCGCGCTCAAACTTTAAACGTGTTTTTCTCGAAACGACATTTTTTCAATTTCCGGGAATCATAACTCAAAAACTAATTGATGGATCATCTTCAAATTTAGAACGTGTTTACGTAATATAATTTATTAAAACATGAACCTAAAGTTGGAAAGATTAGATTGTTTAAAACATATTTATTATTGCAAAATGCTGGGGGAAAAAATGCTAAAAATCAATCATTTTTTTTTTCAAACACGTTCCAACATTCAATTCTCGACTTTTTTTTCAAAATTTAGGTTCATGTTCTTAAAAACCATCTCAAGAATGTATAAAAATTTGTTGGACTATTTCAGATGCGAATTGCGAGCTGCAAAATTCCCGCAAATCGACAACGACGATGAGGACACGCCAAGGGACACAGTGGATTACACCTTAATTAATGCATGAAATAACTGGAAAAAATTACCAGAGATGTATAAAAATATGAATAAATTATTATCAGAGTTGCGGAAATATCCGTTTTTTTTTCACAATAAAAAAAAATCCAAAAAATCATCCAATTTTCGGTCTCCTAAAGTGGTTGCTCGCCTTAAAAGGTTTGAATGTTTGCCTGTTTGTATGTTTGACTACTTACAACTTGAGAATTACTAAGCGGATTTCAATAAATCTTTCACAGTCAAACATCTTATAATCCAGAATAGAATTTAGGCCACATAAGCATTTCGATATATCGTTTATTGCGTATTAACAAAAAAAAGATATGGATGAGAAATTAAAAAAAAATTAACCCTGCCTTCAAAAATGCACCAGAAATCGAAAAATGCAGACAATTGGATATAATTAGGTGTATGATATGAATGGAGATGCACAGATTGGAATTAGAGTTTCGAAGACGATTTTGGTAGACCTTGAGAATGATGTTGGCCTCAGTTCGATCTTTCAATTGAGACAAACCAAGTTTTTACTGCAGTTACAGTTTGTTTGCAATTGTTAGAATTATTTCTGTAATGAAACTCGGGCAGAAGCGTAGGCGCAGCTAGTTGGTAATAAAAAAAACTGGTTGCCCTCTATTATTTTTGATACTTACTCACTTTGTCGAATGAAACTTGAATAAGGATTTGACAGGATTAATTTGAAATTCCACATTACATACTTTTAGAAATATTAACAATAATTACAGATCTGCAGCTCTAAAAAACAAATGTAAATCTAATCGGAGGAATATTTCTTTTTCTTCTGAGTTCATTAGAGGGGAGGAAGAAAGTTGAAAGATAAATTGGAATAGAGGGAATCAAGTTTACGAATATTTGTAGACAAACGACGATTGTTGTACGAGTGTGTCACTGGAAGGACTGAAATGATTCAACTGTGGGTGCGAAAAAAAGTTGTTCGTGAACAAGGCGAATTGAGAAGGAAAAAACTTGGGAGAAAATGGCTCGGGGCTACAAGTTTTAAAAGAAATATATATCGAGTAAAAGGCCATGGTATACTCTCTCCTTTGCTCCCTCGTTCTCTCTCTCTCTCTCTCTCTCTCTCTCTCTCTCTCTCTCTCTCTCTCTCTCTCTCTTCCTCTCTCTTTTCGAGAGGGAAGTTAAGTTATCGAGGCACTTTGCATAATTTATCCGGCAGCCACTGAGGCAAGCACTTGCAGCTATATATACTGGATATACATAAATGTATAGTGAAAAATGTATACATGTATCTGAGCTATCTACCGAGATAACCACGATTATTTTTAGAGTGTATTAAAAAATTATAATAACGCGACAGAAATGGTCTAGACGTCACTGTAAGTGGAATTCTTGGCAAACGATAAAAGTAAAGAAAAAAAAAAGAATATAACCAAAGGGAAGCAAAGACTAAAACAGATATGATATAAAAATTGATATAAAATCATGGTTCGCTCTAATATCTCTAACTACGTGTGGGCATGATGGAAAATCTATGAATGAGAGAGAATTGTAGCACTTTGTAAGGGCGTCACAATTTGCATTGAAAATATATTCATTTATTTCCTCGCAATCTTCACAACTTCCGCCTCGACACATCTGCGATCGTAAAATATATACCACAAATATATTTTATTCTTGTCTGGAAATAAATTGAATGGAATTTAGATCGATCCGATGAAAATTTCTTCGTAGTTTTGCGTTCAAATTTCCTAAACATTTCACACGTGTTTGAATTGATGTCTATTCGAATTTAGAGCTAAGGGATTCTTTACATTCTTTGTCAGTGTTAAATTTTCGTGGATAGAGAATAATTTGAAAATCAGTTTTTGTATTTGATTTCTATGCTTTAATGCATTAATTGGTAAATTTAGGTGATGAAAAATGATAATATGCTAATCCGGATAACTTGAGAAAAAAACTGAAAAATACTATTTTAGGTTGGTAATTCATCAAACGAAATGGACGCAAATTCAAATGTTTAACAATTAAAATTAAAGGTATACGAAAAGAGAATATTATCGCAGTAAAATGTACGTGGAGAAGCGAAAGCTTGGTGTCTTTTCGTTCTGTAAAAAAAGAAATGAATTTGAGGTACAGATAGAGATGTAAAAAAGTGGATAATGCACTACGCCCTCGGTGTCCCATCCCCTTTCTCACGTTCTCTCTGTCATTCCCCTGCACATCCGTCGTTTGAGCGCGCCCAAGTGCACTTTGGTGAATATCAAAAAGTTTAACGTCGAAAACCTCCCCTGGCTATTATTCACGGAACACAAAATTCTTATTCATAGTACTGAGAGATCTTATTTCAAGTTGTGTGACGATTTAGTATCGTTTGCGTCTTTCTTCTAAAAAAAAAGGTGCTGCGGGTGGAAATAATTTTTTGAAAAATATGAATGTAAAAAATTGAACAATTCTTCGAAATTTATTTGAAAATTTCATTTAAAGTTTCATATTTTGGAGCTCACGTTTTGGAAAATCGTGTAATATATGAAAAAGCCGAAAATTATTTAAACAAACACTAATAATAAAAAGACTTTCTGCCCTTCTATAACAAAAACGGAATATTACTATTGATTCTAATCAACGGACCTTGAAAGAACTATTGGAAAGAACTATTTTGATTTTATTTTGCGGGTAAATTGAAAGGGAGGTAGACCCTTAAGAGTTTTCCATTGAAATAATGATCATTCTTGGATCAAGAGACGCTGAGAGGCTTCTGACGCAATTTATTATTACTATTATTATTATTTTTTTTTTTTGCAAGGCCGAGCCGTCGCAAAACGTGTTAGTGTTGCAGACATTCGGGAGACTGAAAAGAAAGAGGAGGAGAGTACAGAGGCGAACGCGAAGGAACAACGATTCCCTTGAGGAACGGATAATGCTTTCGTGCTTTCGAGGACCGTAGAGTGTTTACGCGGAGACTCTCGTTGAAACGTTACGAGAGAAATGCCTGAGAGTTAGGATGGAAGCCTAGAAGAGGTTTGGAGAGTACGAGAGATACCGGGGAGAAAGTGAAAGAGAGAGAGAGAGGGAAAGAGAAGCTTTGGTAGGAAATCTCGCGGGATTTTCCGCGGAATCTTAACTACCCTTCTTGCTATTCTCTCGTATTCAGCTCAAAAGGAACGCGAGAGAAGGAAGGAAGGAAGAGAGAGAGAGAGAGAGAGAGAGAGAGAGAGAGAGAGAGAGAGAGAGAGAGAGAGAGAGACAGAGAGAGCGGAGAGGGAGAAGAAAAGAGAAGGACAAAAGGGGTGAAAGAGAAAGTGAGGTAGAAGTAGAAAGAGAGAGAAGCATGAACAGAATTGAGAGAGAAAGAGACCAAGATACAAAATGAGAGAGAAAGAGGGAGAGAGGAAAAGAATGAGGGGGGAGGGGTCTATCTCTAGAGGCACCATTCCTCCTCGCGTGAACTCCAATACCCTCGGCGAATAAGCCCTTTCACTTGAGTCTTCTCGAATACGTAGTTACGTAGTAGTCAAAGCCAGTAAGTACACAGACAACGCCAGTTTCTTCCCTTTCGCAAAATTCTACGAGTTTGCCGACTGCAATGTGCTCCCAATATTCGAACAAAAGTACTCAACATGTGCTCTTCTCCTTGAAGATACTTGGAGGAAAACAATCCCCCGATGTCTGATGATCAAAACGCATCGTTTAAAGCTCTACGACCTTGCAAGTATTTCTGATAAACACAATTATGATCAACGTTTTGGATTGCTGTGAACAAATTTAAAAAAAAGAAATAAAGAAATATCAACAGCTAAGAAAAGAAATAATGATTGTTAGCTTTCTTTATTCCAATTTATTGTTTTTGTATTCGCAATCCTATTTATTTTAATAACCTCACAAAATGAAACAGTTACATTTTTGACATCGGAAACGATTTTTTAATACTCTATTTTTTTTTTATCTCACAAATATTTCGATTTATGTTAATGTTATTAAAAATCATTTAACAGTACATAAAATCGAAGCACCTACAGTAAACACGTAAACTAAAAATAAGTCCTTGAAGTAACTTTTTCACTCTCGGATTTTCCAGTTTAATTTCAACGATCGCGTTTACGACTCGCAACGTCGAACAAAACAATCTACCTGTCCACGTAGAAGTGGTGCATTTAGAACGAAAACGCGAACCCTGATGAGGCACATAACTATTACCCACGGGCAACTATCTTCTTCCTGTTCCTTCCATTACGACGAATCTCGTGATAAAACGAGAATTTAAATTCATCAGTAATTTCAAAAGTTGTAGTAACGACCCGGTCTCTGCCATTTCTATAACTTTCCAGTTCTTATGACGAGCACTTTTTTCCTTTGTTTCTATGTTTTTCCTCTTTCAACAAAAGATTCAACAACTTTTTTTTGTTCTCTATCCAGTCAACGAAATTTGCGCCCGAGATTTCTGCGTCGTTTACCATAAATTATCATGTTATAAAGGCAAATGAGCTGTTGAGAATTGAAGTACCAATAAAGTCATTTATCTTGGAGTAACTTCGAAATTTACTTGACCCAACAGCGTTTAATTGTTTATTCATCAAGTTTTTATTTTCGAAGTGATTTTTTTCGAGAAATAAAATGGACCGCAAACCGGACCTCGAAAATTTACGCTAAGAAACACAGAGAAAAATAACCGAAGAACGATTCTCTGCGTGATAGGTATGAAAAACACTAGAACAGAAAAAAAATAAAAAACTAAGGTACAGAGCAGACGCTTGTATATCAACCGGTAAAGCTACGTCGTACTTTTTTGATAGATCGCTCGATCTGTCACGAGAGCAAAGATGTGGTTCTCTTCCTCTCTCAAACTCTCTCTTCTGTACATTCCTCCATAGGAACCATTCGAACCCCACGTAAAGGGCATTTCATTCCAAATAAACCATTCCAATAAAACATACATCAAGTTTTATACAAAACAAATAAATCCATTTTTTTGAGGTAAACCAATTCACGCAAACTCTCAATCAAAGTTTCCTTAGAAAAATGTATTTCTATTAAAAAAAGTGAGACGTGCAAACAAAATTCCATGCCAGAATTATAGCAAACGCACGATGGAAATTCATGACAGATTAGTTAGACACTTTCAGAAAAGGAAAAAAATCGAGGATATTATTTGTATAATGGAGAAACACAAGAAAATCATGAAATCACGACAAAATGGAGCAATATCAGGGAATTTAATATTTGAAAAATGCACAAATGACGTATCAATGTATGCAAATCAATATTCATCGTTGTTTTTCGAACTATAACAATTTTAGACTGATCAAATCTAAGTGGAGTACCCCATATATATATAGAAAATATTAAGGGTGAACGTTCTAGCAATAACGCGGAGCAAGTGCGGGAGTACGAAACGCAATAACCAGTATACAAGCTTTCGGCTTTCCCCATCATGTAGCGATATACACACGTTGTAGCATCAACTTTTCAGAAGCATACGCGTATCAAACCCCATCCCCTACAGGTCCGGAATTTTCTCGACCCACCTGCAAAATATTATATTTATTTCCTCGTCCATTAATAAACGTACGTATATTCGTTCCACAATCCTTCATACCATTTTTCTACCATACCCTTCTTTCATCCCCTAGAGCTCAACTCTTAAAGAAAGAGGCTGTTTAACCTCCATTACTTTCCCAGAAAATGTCCATCATGGTTTTTACTATTGTTCCTTTGTATTTCATAATTATACCCATTTTCTTTTAAATGTTCTCAAATCCTATTGTAAATCAATATTACGAGTGAGTTGGTTTAATTGGTGTACCATAATTCTTTTCATATCGGAGATTGAAAATTTTATTAAAAAAAAAGCTCGGAGACAATGCGAGCATTCGTGAATTCCGCCGTTGTCAATTCCATTTTTTTGTTGTAAAGGGATTATTTTGTTTGATTCAACCCTCTCGTTGACTGATCCAAGATTCAAGATATCTTATATTTGTAAGAAGAGTAAAAATTTTAAAGAGCGCGAAGCGAATGTATAAAAGGGGCGAATTAAGGACGAGAAACTGAATTTTCTTTAATTTCTCGCGTTCGTTGACGCTTCGCTAGATAAGAAAACAGAACCGAGGAATATCGCGTTTCGCTGTACTCATGGCTGGTCTCCTTATATTCTTGCGTGAGTCAACCAACACATCCCCGTTCTATATATCTATGCAAGGAAAAGAGAAAGAGAGAGAGATGAAACGTTTCTGTGCACAGAAAGAGGGTGAAAAAGGCAATCGTGCGCTCGTGGAGCTACGATTTGAATAATTTCACGGGAAATTACCGTTGTGACACTGGTTGCTTCGAAAAATGAAAGTATGCTCGTGTGTACGTGAAAAATTCTCTTTCTTTCTTTTTCATATGCATCAGAAGCGAGAAGACAGGAATCGACGCTCTCGACGTCGAGCGACGATTGCTCTCAGCTTTTTTTCCATGTCTCCCTATATTTGAAGGAGAAAAATATATATTTCGACCGGAAAAGTCGTGACTAGCTCGTAAAATTTCTGACGAAAAATCACGTTCAACGAAATGAGATATTTACGATAAAATTTAAAAAATCAAAAAAAAATACGAGGAAACACAATTGAAAATGTATCATAAGGATTCAATACTATAATATAAATTAATAATAAGAATAATAACAAAAATAAAATAACGAGAGTGGATTGAAATTTGAAATGAAAATCATGGAACTTGAAAACGGATGAAACATAGATTAAAATTTCTAATCAACGAAAGTTCGTTTTAGCTTCCGGAATAAAAAAAAAGTATGTAGAATATACCTACGAGTTTATTATGATGACTAATATTGAAATACTAATTTCATTTATCATTAAATATTAATTAAAATGTTAATCGTGAGTGCAGAGAAATTGAGATCTCCGTATCTCCTTTTAACTGGTTTACAAGTCAAACGAAAGTAGCAAGAACGAGAATAAAATGAAAAGCTGTTTGAACGAAGCGAGCTTCTGGTTATTTCATGTAGGGGGAGGGGGGAGATTTCCGACGTTCTATTTATACTACTAATCCTGAAAACCGCAAAGTACACTCTGTTTTCTTTTAATCCAACTATAATTGCGATCACGACGAAGGCGATTTTCCTCTGGGTATTTTCCACTCGGGTCATATAGTTAGGACGATCTTATTTCTACATTCCCCATAAGTATTTCTATATACGTAAGACGATTATTTCGGCTTAAGTTCGTGGTTTTCTTTGACTTCGTGACTAGTAAGCCAAATTTCTTAATTTTTTCATTGCTGATAAAAGATTTCGTTCAACACAAGAAAAATGTTATCAAAAACTGAAGATCATTGAATATTTTAATTAAAACCGAAATTTTTTACGCATCAAAATGGTTCAGATTAAAACAAATGCTCTCTAAAATTATTAAAATAATCGCTTTAATTATAAAATTCAATTGGTAGCATAAAAACTCTACAACCTTTCAAAATTCATTTTCAAACCGAAATAACACGAAGACATTTAACAATCTGTGGTGAGATATAAAAATAGAGATAGAAAGGATTTACAAGGGATAAAAGTGTCCTTCTCATCCAAATTTGATACATGAGTGCTCGTAATAGAGGGTTAGTTGTGCGTCAAGAGGAAACGAGGATTGAATGCTTGTGTAGATTGGGGGAAAGCCACGAATGATGTAGATTAAACGGGAATAGAGAAGGAAAAGTTGTGAAACAGAAAGAGAAACAGTGAGAGAAGAAGAGAAAGAGCGAAAATGAAATAATAGAGAAAGGGAAACCGCCCTGCATCTAACAAGGGCTGAGGATTTTCGAGTAGCGGTGAATGCGAATTCGCGACGAGAGAATAGAAAGTAAAGGGGATGAAGAGAATCGCAGCAATGTCAGAGACAATGAGAAAGAGAAGAAGATATAGAGCAGAAAGAAAAAAAAGAGAGGGCGAGGAAAGTGAAGAAGGATGATGAGGGAAAGCCAGAAACACACAGAGAACAGGAGAGTTCGGTGAGCGTAAAGGGAAGAAGAGAGAGAGAGAGAGAGAGAGAGAGAGAGAGAGAGAGAGAGAGAGAGAGTCGAGTGTGAGTGAAGTTGCGTTTATTAAATCAACAAAAGCCCCGTGGGGGTAGAGGAGTGAAGAACGAGACTGAATGGGGTGAGAATGGGATGAAGAACATGAAGCAAGAGGTTTATATATTCCATGGGACCAAGAGCACATCAACCCCTGAAGCAAGAAAGCGAAAGCCAGTATACAGTGAAAAAGTACGTTATGACGTAACCCCCATATACAAGCGGACGTCGCAAAATAGTGCAGCCCATAAAATATAGATAAAGCCTGCGAATAAAAATCCGCATCTAGATATTTTTGCCAATATTCCTCGTTTCATTTATTTATACAGACCAAAGAAAACAAAAAAAAATGTATATAACAAAAACTTGCCTGACGAATCAAGCAACATATACATGAATTTCACAAATTTACTCTGGACCCCTTTTTTTATGGAAAAAGATCTTCGATATTTAGGCAAAAAAAATCGGATCAGACCGCAGTTGCTTGTGTTTAAGGTCAAAAGCTCTTAAACTGGGCTGCGCATTGTTAGAGGCTCTTACACAAATATGATATGATACAATAGTCATAAAAATCAATGATTAATACCATATCTGATATTTCGTGAGCAATTTACAGGAACAAAGAAACAAAACAGAAGAGAGAAAAAAAACCATCTCGATTCTCTGTGCACTGAAGTGATTTTCTAGATCGTCGTTATACGAGAGCGCTCTCCTCGCGATTCTTTTGCCATTCGGGATTCTCATTCGAGCCTCTTCTGGTCGAGCTCTTTCACTATACGCTATGTGCAAGACCGCTATGTGCACACAACTCACACACACACACACGTATGTGTATATATATATATACAGAAGATTCTTGTTCTATATTTGGGCCGAAGAAAAAGCACGGTAGTTTCACCTTGTATATACATTTGGTGCACTTTACAAAAGCTCTCTTTCACTGTAGCACATGAGAGGCTAGCTTTCTCAACTCTTCTCTCATTGCGCTCTCGTCCGAAAAAGGCATGTGTGTGTGTGTGTATGTGTGTGTGTGTGTGTGTGTATGCATGGGGGGGGGAGAGTTCTGTTCACGTCAGAGTAACAGAAATAAAATAAGGATGAGAGAGAAAAAAAGGAAAGATAGAATATGAGAAGGAGACAGAAAAAGCTTGAGAGGAGGATGAAGCAAATGGAAAAGCGAGAGGAGAATGCACACTCGACTTCGTGTCAGAGTCAAAAGCAAGGGCCAAACTATAAATTGTTTCGTTACGAAAACGAGGATGCACGTACGCTGAGAAACGTGTTCACGGATTCTCCCCGCGTTTCTCTCTTTCTCGATTCAGGGTTCCCTCGGACTATAATAAACTTCTCGATAATACAATCACAACTTTAGGGGTGGACACACAAATTTTATTTATGAAAATCATATCCTTTCTACCCAATGAGTATCTCTCTTCAACTAATTACTTTTCGTATTTCACTTCGGTAAATTTAGTGCTTATTTCATCAAACCCTTCGTCCCTAATGAAAACAAAAAACCGTAAAATGTATTCAGTTCTTACACAGGACACCAAATCATTGTGTTTAACAATAAAGGATGAGCAAAGGCGTTGATAGAGTAATTAGCTAAGTACTTCGGCTTTGATTCACTTTTGCAGCGAACAACGATATCTATTTACTTGACCATGTTATTATTTCTGTTCTTCGATTCGGCCTCCTCCAAAAACGGAATCGTTCGTAGTTTTTTTTTGTTCATTCCAACCTATTCCCATACATGTTTAGTTTTTTCCTTTCGAACCGAATTTCCTCGCATCAACAACATTTCTGGATCCTTGGCCCGGTGTTTCTGTCCGAAACACGCCAGATCGTACATCACGAAGGCAGTAGAGCGAATTTTCTTAAATGTTAACGCACGTACGACCGTCAATTGTAAGAAAACGACAAACAAATAAAGAGAAAAAAAAACACCGCACGCTCAACCGTCTATAGACTCCTTCTCGTTGGTATATTTTTCCTTGTGGCATGAACCGAAACATTAAACACGCTCGATTCTATCCACAATTGCACAAGAAAATCTTCGACATTTCTCCCGCTCCAATTATATCCCCTCTCTCAGGTCATTTTCACAAGGGTCAAAGTTGGCACACGATGTTATAAACGTTTATCTGAGAAACACGTGATTCTTTCTCTTTTTCCCGCGCCCAAAGAAATAAGAAAATAGATTAACTTCTTTACGACACGAATAGCATGGAATGAAAATAGTTTTAGCACTTCGTTCTCACCCTCGTCCGTTTCTCTTTCTCTCTCTTACTAGACTGCGAAAGTGGAATTCGTACACTAAACTTCCTCCTACTAAACTCACATTCTCAATCGTTTTCGATATGAAACGAGACTAAAATTTCCAATTTTTTCGCAAAGCATCTAAAAGAAAAGCACTTTTCAACGAAGTCGTACAAGAAATAATGAAATAAGAACATGCTTCAGTCAATAAAAGTGCAAAATATAGTCTATACATACGGGAGACAAAATGAAATAGAAAAAAATCGACAATCTTTGTTGTGAAATATTTAATGAAACTTTCACGATCGAGTGAATAAGTTTCGCTATTGAGTTTGAGAAGAGAGGGCAAAGTTTGAGGAAAATCAAAATCCGAATAATCAAGAAAATCTGTCTCAAATATAGACTACAGAAAATACAAAAGTTACATGAAAAATCTACAAAATTTTACAACCGCTCTGCTCATTCTATTTCCTTACTCCTCAAAGTTTTCGCCCATAACATACTTTTCATAACAATAAATCAAATTATTTTTTTTAAACGTATATTTTTTTGAATCAAAAGATCCCAATTCTATTCTTGAAATTGACGAAAAAGTCTTATAAAGCTTGGTAGCGTTTAGGCATTCTTAACACTTGGTGTACTGAAAAAATGTTTATAAAATTTAGTTGGCCGTGTTAACTTCGAATGTTCCTAACAAACGTGTATATGTATACAAATACATGTACATATAAATATCAGAAATTCGTGACACACTCTAAATGTATATATAAATCGAACATGAAATAAAGTCTCTCGAAACTCGAGAAAAGCTCGGTCGAAGATCCACCAAAAGTTTATTTTCTTTCTTTTCGTCTCGTGCACGACAATTCGGTCACACGTTCGTCACACGTGCATTGCACTTCTTCTTTTCCTACTTCGTCGCTATCTTTCTCATTTCCTCTGAGAGAGGAGTCTTGAGTCGTGCTAGGAATTTAACGAGGAGGAAAAGTGAGAAGTAGAGCCAGAGAGGGAGAGAGAGAGAGAGAGAGAGAGAGAGAGAGAGATCGGGAAAGAAGAAAAGAGAAGGCAAATGTGACTCTCAATATATATGTGACATGGCCGCGAAATGGTTGTATGGCCACCAATTCTGGTGACCCTTTATCTCGCGGACCATTTCACACGAGAGATCGACTCGATCGACGTGAGCGCCCTCGAGTCTATATTCGTTGATGCCTTGCGAATAAAAGGGCGTAATTTATACATTAAATTAGTAGAACTACGATCTTTTGCTCGCTGGAAGCTTGAAACATATATACATACATGTCTCTTGAAAGTCTCTTTAAAGTAAGTTCAAAGTAGAGTCGCAATTTCGATAACGATTCGACTTCCGGCGCGTCCCGTTACAGCTGCCCACTATTTTCCATAGAGATGTAAAAATCCTAAAACGATGATGATCAAGGAACACTTTAAAACTTGTTTCAAAAGATATCGACATTTTGAAGTATTTTTCTGAATTATTGTTGGAAAAATTCTGTAAAACATTTTTATATCGAGAACAAAGTATATATTTGATCCAACCGAATTTGATTTACCCAACAATCCCTCTGTAAAAGGTTATTGACAACATAAGTTGTCAAGAACCTTTTCTCAGACGAGTTCTTCAATTGCAAAGGAATACAAAATCCAAAATTTGGATTCATACAAATATATACGGATGGAAGAGATAGAGTTAAAGGAAAAATATGGAATATTAAATTTTTCTTTGTCAATTACACACGGCGTTCCACAACGTTAATGCCTAAAAGAATATTCGATAAACGAGGCTTTAAAGAATGCAGAATGGAGGAGGAGTGATTGAAGGAAAGGATGGCGAAAAGTGTTTAAAAGAAGAAAATTTGTACGTGATTGAGAAAGAAGTATGAAAATAGAAGCTGAACGAATTCTTTTCAAGAGGTAGTGAGAGAGGCAGCAGTAAAGAACGAGAGGTAAAATCTTCTGTGAACGATTTTCTATTAGATTTTGTCTTGTGGAGAACACTTATGCACTCCACTCTATACTTATGTAATAAAACTCAGTGCTAAATCTTGTGTCCAACGTTGAGAAACAAAAGGACCCAAATCGTACGATTTAACAAGCATGCGTAAGTAACGAATGTTTGTTTCCGAGGAAATCGATAGAGGTACATCCATATACATATATAGTTATATTGTGAACAAGTCAAAGCCAACTCAAGTCTCTCCGCATGCCTTGTGCTTTATCCTCGACTGTGGTCCACCAAGCAGTGTATCTAGCTACGAGAAGTCTCAACAGACAACGCACACAGATGTTTCTCTCAATCACCTATCGTTTTCAGGATCCATTTACCTACATCCTTATCCTTTGAATCAGCCATGTACCTTCGAGACATTACAACTTTCGTCCTTTCATTTCTACTCTATTTCCTCCAGCTACGAACTTCAACAACTCATTTCCAATGAATGAATAGAGGAAAGGTGGAGAGAAGAGAAGAAGAACTTGCTCCCAAACCACCGACCTCTCAGCCATGTATCTTTAAAAGAAGAAGTCGAAATCGTTCAGAACTTCGTTCTGCGGCTTACGGGATTCTGCCACTTTTAGAAAAATTGCCTCATTAACACCTTCATTCTGCTAATCTAGTTCGTTGAAAAAGTTCTAGACAAACTCGAAAAAAGCCAAGCATTTTCTCCGACATTAAAAATGCTGCCATTTTAACAAAACTATGAATTTCGGATATATCTTGCGATATTTGATCCGCATTTGAATAAGCTTCTGGGAGAATCTTCAAAAATTGGAATTTGAGAAACATTGGATAAATCGATATATAAAACAGTGATAAAAACTCTTTTTTCTATATTGCATTTCAGTCAAGTATGTCCAAAATCAATACATCAACTATCCTTTAACCAGCACGAATCCGAGAAAGTCTGAAAGGGAGAGAGGGAGAAAAAGAAAGAGAGGGAGAGAGAGAGAGAGAGAGAGAGCGCAGAAAGGACGAGGTTGGCCTTAAAACGAAATTGAATTTCCCGCAGCGGAAAGAAACCTTCTCGCTCTCACGTTCTCTCACTCGGGCTTCTAATTCGAATTTAAGGTTTTGCACACCCTCAAGATAGGAAGAGACGCATCGTGCGCTACCAAGTTTATCTCCGATTTATCCGAACGCTTCTCATCCTCCGAATCTCTTCCAATCTCTCTCCCTCTCTCTCTCTCTCTATCTCTCTCTCTCTCTCTTCGTTCACCACCCCCTTGCCCGTTTCGTTGACGTTCATTTTCTCGCTCTACCGAGCGATGCAATCCTCCTCTCTACCCTCTTTCGATCCAGCGAGATGAGAGCCTCGAATCAAGAGCCGCAGGACGCCCTCTCGATCCTCATCTACGTATATTACATGCCCAGCTGGTATATTTCACCTCGTACACTCACCACTTGTTCCACGATCCTATGAAAGCAGAAAGGGACTGAGAGATCTAGGAAGGGAGAGAGAATAAAAGAAATTCCTCCATTATTTTTGTTTTTTGTTTACTTTGATGCTCGAGAATCGAGGCTGTCAGAAATGTATTCAATACTGAATTAAGAATACTAATCAACGAGAGGGAGTTTCGACCAAAACGTATTATCACAAAAATGAATAAACACAAAAAAAAACGAAACTGCATCGAATGTAATTTCGCATTTTTCCTTTTTGGGTCAATTGAAAAGCTTACTAAATAAAATAAACAAATTGCATGATCGGAGGTACCTTTGGACTGCTTCGTTATATGAAATATTGAAGGATAATTTATTTCCCTTGCACTCGGATTTTCTAAATTCGATATGGAAATGTATCATTGTTCTACGAACTAATAGGGAACATTTCATTTTTGTCAGCATTAACGCAATTTCTTCTGTTATTTTGCGAACATTTGTCGATGTCCGATAATTTCCAAATTCCAGTTTACATTGGCCTTTGGTGTTAACATGAAAATGTGATCGGTATGTTTCATTGTACATAATTATGCTCGAAAATAGAGGACCATCAAGGGGCATTATACAGGTATTAGTATCTCTGAACACAATTATTATATCCTCATATACAACATATGAATATGTACATATTTCGTATATTTCATGTACAATGAAATATACGAATTTGCAAAATATTCTGGAACGAACGAGCCTCGATTGTACATTAATACATCGCGTATGGATTTTTCCCTTTTTCATCGTTTGTAATATTTATCCCTTCCATATTCACGAATTCATCGAGAGAATAGGAGACAAAAAATGAGAAAGGACGTTATTAATCACAGAACACGATATTGGAGCTGGAAATAACACTTGTTCCGAATACGCTGTAATATACATATATACACTTATACGTATACACAAATACTTATTGAAAGCGCATTAAAATCGTTTTAACATGTCTCGAAGCCTGAGCGCTTATTAATTCATTCGCTAAACGCGAAGCCAATTCTCGTTTCGTTAAATATTCAACGGAAATTCATTCCTCCATTGAATTTTCATATATTTTTTTGTTTTTTTTTTTTTTTCAAGTTTCATAGGAATCAAGAGTTGGTAAAATGGAAAAATAAATATTAGAGACAAGAGGGTTTTATGTTTTAAACTTTCAATAATAACCAAATATTTGCAATAAAAAAATTAATAAATGTACTTGGAAATTATTATACTTTTGCACAGAATTGTTAAGAGTTTTTAGAGTATACGATTAATTTTTTCGAATCAGTACTAATAATTGATTAAAATTTTTGTTTTAAATTAAAAATTAAAACTCGATTTATCAAAATTTTTTTTTTATCGATTAATTTTTCAATTCAAAGCATTTATTTGATACTTCTTACTTCCATGTATATTCATTTATCACTAATAATATATAAATGTTTTGTTTGGGTTTGTTTTTGACTTACCGACAAGTTTGCCAAATTGTGCTGGAGGTCTCCATTCGGGATAATGCCTTGGAAATCTCGCCCTCGACCAGTATGTTCTCAGTATCACTTTGTAAAGTGCCAATTTGTCCTGGCGATCTTGACTTCCCGGACCGCATTGTCCAAACGCCTGATGCGAGCACAATTCAAAGCAAACTAGTAGTAAAAGCGAGAAAAGGACAGACGGGCACAAACGTGCGACACTTGACATCTGGAACGTTACAAAAAAAAATATAATCATTTTTATGAGTCAATCGCGTATTTGGGTCGCCTCAACCGTGTATCTTTGGGGCAGGTTTTTTGTTCGTGCTAAATTAATAGAGAGGGCACCATTTTTTAATCAACTGTAATTATTTGCATGACTTTTTTCGTGTTTCAATAAAATTCTTCAAAATAATCGTAACAAATGACATCTTTTGTTCGAGCTAAATAAAGTAAAAGGATATAGCTTACTAATTATTGATATTTTTTTCGTCAAAATTCGTTCAATTCAAGCTGTTGTTGCATGAAAAATAATAAAATATTACTTTTAAAAATACAAAAAAAACATATAGAATATTACTTTTATAATACAGAAGAAAAAAAAACTCTGGGTTACGCAGAGCCACGTACGATGGAATTAGACGGATAATACAATGCAACGATCTCAGCTTATCCACTCACTCGTATCATGAATTGGTATTAATTGTCATTTAACATGACTGAAGCACATGTAAAATTTAATAAAATAATCAGTAGTTTTTTTTTTTAATAGTTTATAGTGAAATGTTTCAAAAAGACGACTTTGTGATAAAGTAGGGTTAGCCCGATCTCCACAGCTGACTCTCACCCCGTTTCTCTGAGCTTTTCGATCCATCGAGCTGCCAGAGCATTTGGCAGAAATCCAATTGCTCTGGATCCCCGTCATTCACGATACACATGAGGATATGTTAAAAAACGTTGGAAATAACGGGGGCAAAGAGAGTGTGGATATATATACATGGTATATAAATATAGGAAATTCGATCACGAACGACTGCACCAAAATCCTTGCTCTCCCTTTACTGCTTTTTCATCTACGAGTTTTTTTTTCTAATTCAACCCCCTTTTTTCTACACACATTTGAGTTCGTAAAGTACATGCAAAACTGTAAATCGACTGAAAAGATTTTGAAACTTTTCTGCTGCATTTGAGAGGTAAGTTTGTGCAAGCCTTGGACGTTAACGATTTTCCCCGTCAACAAGCTCCGTCACGAAATTACGCCTTACTAGCGACTAACAGCATTTCAATAACAAATTATTGTGTTGTAACACTGGTCCAATATTAAGGTAGCTTCACAGTGAATCAAAGTGACAAAAATTGTAACCAATAATGTTAACAAGCGATCATTACCCCCAAAAACGAAGATCGATTCTGTTGAATAAAGATTGAATAAAATATCTCTCCAATTTTATGAACTTTTATCTGAACCTTATTCTTGAAGAATCAAATTTCACCTCCATATATTAATGTCATAGTTCACTACGATCTTAACTGATATACGAATCTAAATATGTTCTCGGTTACCGACTTTGTGTATCAACACTTTCTTTTGGTCTATGTTGAACTCTTGACCTGATTAAACGTATTCTCTGTTCACTGTGATGTGTTTAATATGTTATTTGATCCGCGAGATCCTCAAAACCCAACACTTACTCGTCAATTATAGTGAATTATACGAAATGTCACCCTTCAAAAGATGTTCATCATAATTTTTCAATTATTCAGAATATAATTTATTTAACACGAATTTTCAACGAATAAACATCAAAAATCAATAAATTTTCTGATCTTTAAGAATCATAATAACAAACTATCGTAGAATTGAAGTTTTTGCCTTAATATAAAATAACTGTAAGGATTATATGGGGCATTTCACGCCAAATCAGCCACTTTTGAAATTTGCATTTTTTATTGTGTTAATTTTTTTTCTCTAATAGAGCAGATTGATAGGAACTAGTCTGATTTTTTTCAAATTTTTATCTTAACACGTTCATCAGAAACGAATTTTTTAACAATTTTCCGATTTTTTTCTTCAAATATCAATAACTGTCTCATAAATTTAAAACGTACTTTCGTATGAAAATATGTAGGAATTCATAAAAATATTACATATAACAATTTTTCAAATTGTAAGCGAGAAATATTATTTTCCACAGTGTTAACCCCCTTCGATTTTGCTCTCGAATTTTGATCAAAAACTATCATTATTTTAATGACTTTTAAGCCTAGTTCGATGATGGGGAAATCGTTCGTTGT
This sequence comes from Rhimphoctona megacephalus, assembly GCA_963989365.1. Classification (NCBI taxonomy): domain Eukaryota; kingdom Metazoa; phylum Arthropoda; class Insecta; order Hymenoptera; family Ichneumonidae; genus Rhimphoctona; species Rhimphoctona megacephalus. Next base: position 12,691,054 of record OZ022417.1, read on the forward strand.
ATTTTATATCATTAAAATTGTGATTTTTTTTTTTACTATTAATCATGCACAAATCCTTGAAAAATCATACAAGCCGAATGGATAAATGGGTCAAATTTTTCGTTTTGACATCTGCTTTCGTTTAAAAATATGTCAACAATTATTTAAAGATTACATAAATCAATTTTTTAATTATAAGCAAGAAATGTTTTTTCCCGCAGTGTTAGTCGCTTTTGATTTTGCTGTTAAATTTTTATAGGAAACTATTATTCATTTAATGCATTTTAAGACTAGTATGATCCTGGAGAAATATTAGTTTAATCAACAACAAAAATCTTTAATAAAATTAACAATCTGAAAAATAAAACTAGCTCTTTTCTCACATTCGTGCTTACAAGGGGGCATTCCCTACTCGTCATCACCGATTTCGCTCAAATTTACAGTACATGCAGGGCTTAGCTAGAAATGAAAGTACCCGAAGTGGGAACTCCAGATGGCCAAGCGTTTAGAAAAAAAAAATATTGACGCGACTCTCGCACCGTATAAGCCATTTACGTTAACGTGTTTGCCAAGCAGAGATTGGCGTAGCGGTAAGAGCTCGGATTGGTAATTCGATGGTCGTAGGTTCGACTCCCCGTGTGAATACTTTTTCTCAATTTATATATTATTCATTTTCCATTTAGGCAAAGAGGTGAATAATTTCTTTTATTTATTTATTTATACGCAAAAGGCATAGAAAAGGTAAAAAATTGGGATAAAGGAGAAAGAAGAAGAATTCCTGTTTGAACACGTCGGGAAAGTTCGCAACTCCAAATTTTTGACGATTATGCGTTCATTAAAAAATGACGTCCTATATGCCTTTTGCGTATAAATAAATAAATAAAATAAATTATTCACCTCTTTGCTTAATTGGAAAATGAATAATATAAAAATTGAGAAAAAGACAGAAAAAAAAGAAGTCTCCACACGGGGAGTCGAACCCACGACCATCGAATTACTAGACCGAGCTCTTACCGCTACGCCAACCGCTGCTTTACAAACGTATTAACGTAAATGGCTTATATGGTGCGAAAGCTGCATCAACATTTTTATTTTTTAAACGCCTGGCCATCTGGAGTTCCCACTTCGGGTACTTTCATTTCTAACCAAGCCCTGCATGTCCTATAAATTTGAGCGAAATCGGTGATGACGAGTAGGGAATGTCCCCTTCTTAGTTTAAAATTCATTAAATGATTCATGCTTCCGTGCAAACATTAAAGTAACAAATTAAATAATTAGTATAAGCACCACGAAAAAAGGTTATTTTATGTTAGAATTGGAAAAACTACGTGATGTAAACTTCGAATATTTTTTCACATATTTTTAAACAAAAGTACATTTCAGATCAAAATTTTTAACTTAGACGATTCGCTTTGTTCGATTTTTCAGGGAGTTGTAGATAATTGATTGAAAAAAAATCTATATTTTAATTATAAAAATATACAACGAACGATTTCCCCATGATCATACTAGACTTAAAATTCCTCAAAAAAATAATAGTTCTTTATAAAAAATTAACAGCAAAATCGAAGGGGGCTAACTATGTGGGAAAAAACATTTCAAGCTTAGAATTGAAAAAAATTGATTCATGAAATGTTTTGATAATTTTTTGCATATCTTTAAACGAAAGTACGTTTTAAAACTAAAATTTTGACCCCTCATCCATTCGGTTTACTACATTTTTGAGAGAGTTATTGACATTTGAAGAAAAAAATCGGAAAATTTTTCAAAAAATTTGCTTCCAATGAACGTGTTGAGATAAAAATTTGAAAAAAATCAGACCAGTTCCATTCAATGAGCTCTATTAGAGAAAAAAAATCAAAACAATAAAAAATGCGAATTTCGAGAGTGGCCGATTTGGCATGGAATGTCCCATATATATATATATATATATATATATATATATATATCATAAAAAATTAGATTAAAAAATATTATTGTAATATTAATGATAGGAACAGTGTAGAATTGTTCCTGGCGCATTCTTTGCTTTCATGTTGCATTTACATTCGAAGCCAACGGTAAGTAAAGTGTATGATCTTATCTAATAGATGGATCAATCGGCGGAAAGTGAGGGGGTGAAAGTTGAGCACCCGTGTTGCAATCAAGCATGTTGTACTGTGGATATTTTTAGCGGAATTTCACGTCCATTTACTTAAATACAATACGAATGAATCGAAAATACAGGTAGAACCGTTAAAAATATATTTACTGCGGAATTCCCTAAATAGGATTTATTGATCGAAATTGAGAGATTTTAAAAATATTTGTGAAAGGCTGATTCATTGACTTTGTTCAATGAGCCTTAAATAGATATGCCCTGAAATACTATTTTATATTTAAAAACTCCATGTTAAGAACCAGCTAACAAAATTGGATATACACGTATACCAAAGCCACGGCAGCGGCTTGAGCCCAATAAGAATTAAAAAAAAAAATCAAAAGAATCGCAAAAGGCACCGCGAGCTCTAGCGCTGCATTTTTATATACTCCAATATGAGATTTTCCGATAATTTTTTATTTTTAAACCACTCTATTTTACACATATATAGATAACACAAGTTAGTTATTGCTAATTATAAGGTACTATAGTAAATTATACAAAGTACTTTGTATCAACATATATGCACAATTATAACAGAACCCTTTAATATTGGCGCGCACACCAGTTCGGCTGTGCTTGCATATGTAAATTTAGACAGGAGTATGTGATCGAAATTCAAATGGTATTCGAATAGTTACCTACCGATCGGTCATGTAACTCCCGGCTTTTCGCACATTCCCTCTCTCTCCCTCTTGCCCTTTCACTTCTCCAAGCAAGACTACCGGGTCGATGCATCTACATCTCCAAGTGCAGAGTCACGTATTAACCAAAGAGATTATTATCACGTAGGTTCGTGAATGATTTTCCAGCTACACAATCGCACTTTTGCAACTACTACAAATTCTGTATATATGCCGAGTGTACGAAATTCGCAATAATTTTCATAGATACTGTTATATCTAACTACATAACCCGACGAGGGTGTATTCTGAAATGGGATTTGCCCGTGAAATTGAGAGGGGACAGTGTCATGAATGAAATTGCAAGTTCCTCGTCGTTCACTCACAACACTACATGTTTCCTAGCCAATTCCAAAGTTTATATCCATATAAATATATATGACTCGTGTATGGGTTTATACGTATATATATTCATATATAAGGGAGACCGAAGTAAAGCGGGATACCTAACGTATTTTTATTATTATGTACGTTATTTTTATTGATTTTAATCATCTTAGACTATTTCTTTTTACTTGGAATTTAAAGATCTACTGTTTTTTTTTTTTTTTTCATTTCCCACACGGCGAGAATTAAATCTGAAAAATTACTTTTACAGCATTAAAACTGGGGAAAAACCTTAATTTTTTGGGATTATTACTATGCAAAGTGTAAATTTTCATAAAAGTACAATAAAATATCTTGTAGAAAATAGGGAATTTTATTTTCTTTTCATGAAAATTTACATTCTACTTAGTAATAATCGCAATAATTTAAGGTTGTCAGCCGTTTCTATTGCTATAACAGTAATTTTTCTGTATGCATGATATTTTTTTTTGTTATTCAACCGTTGCCATAGAAGGAGCATACACATGCTGGTAGAACTGTGATTTTCACAAGTTCACCATATAGTGATGAGCTATCAAAACGCAAGAACAAATTCGATTAAACCGACGAATCTATAACCACAGCAAAGGTTCGTAATCTGCGCAAAATCTATCAACGTACATGATGGCGATGACCCTCCATGGCTGTTTTGCAATGAACTTTATTTATGAACGGCCAAGTTTCTTAGTCAGTGTCAAAACTGCACTGAGTGGGTACCAGATTCATGTACTGTTATATCATTTTTTTTTTTTATTATTTCTGTGTATACCCTTGCGGATTTTCACGACCCCATCCCTTCGCTTTAACCCTACTTTTCTCTCACTGCACTAATTTCCTTGTTCCTATGAGACCCCCTCACAGTATTGCCCGGAGCCGCTTTTCCTGATCCATCACTGTACATTTTTAATAATAAACGTAATAATAATAAATAATAATACTAAATAATAATAAATAAGTAATAATAAATGAGCATTTGTACGAGGGACAAGGGAAACTGTAGAAAACCCGGCCGATACAAGCGACTATATTTTTATTGAGTTCCAGTTGGTTAGCACCATCGGAAACTCAGAAAAACTACCTCCCGCTCAGCAAATGATGCGCGAGCCGCTGCATGGTCAAGCGATCACCCAACCAAGTATTGACCTTGCCCCAGGCTGCTTAACTTGGAAGATCGCCCAAGCCACACACCGACCGCGAACCCATCGTTATCAGTATGTGCTGTGATATCAGTAAGAAAAAATATCCAATTTTCTAGGTATCTCACTGTGCCTCGGTCTCCTCTATATGTTGTACATACATACATATATTTTTGTTCAGCACGTGAAAATGAAATGACAATTGAATATGCAATTTTGTGAATATAGAATCAATCCTCAGTTCAACCCTCTTCACCATGGAGTTGATGTATACCCAGAATTATAGAATAAATTTTACGCTTAAGTTCACCATGAAAATTGTCGTCATATGCACTAGAACGAAGGACCAAATATAATGATGATATTTTAATGAATTTTTCATTAGACATGCCAGAGTAATTAACATGCACTGGCGAATTTTTTTGCCGAATCCAAATTCTCCTAGAAAAATGCGAATATTGGTACAGTTCTAAGTAAATCAGGTTATAGCATTGGTTAATTGAAGTTTTTTTTGTAAAAAACTGGGGTCACATTTATTTTTACGACATAAAAAAATCTTCAAGGTTTGTCACATTACGGCACAATTGAGTAGAGCATTTTCCTCTAATGAAAAACCAGTGCAAAAAACAGCCTTTCTGAGGGAGACTTGGATTTTGCCCGCATCTAAAATTGGGGAGAGCGCTCGTTTTTTTTCCTGATTGTAACCTTGCATAAGATTTTTCATGTACAATGAGAGATTTACAGAAATTTGTTTATCATCGCTCCAAAATTAGACGATTGTTTTTTTAATATGTATAGGGAATGATGAAGTAATTATTTTTTTTGTCAACGGTCATTTTGTATTTAATTTTTTTGTTCAAAGCTTTTCTACCAAAGTAAGTTTGATTCTGAGGGGAAGAGCCAATCGTGTTTTTCCCGTAAACGAGAATAGAAGTGGGAGCGAAAGGGTGGAAAAGCCGCGAACGAGCAAAAGCAATCCAGAGCAAAAGCAAGCCCGCGGGTATAAATGGTTGAAAGAGCGGTTTGTGATCTCACTCACATGAAAAAGAGGGAAAAAAGAAGAAATAGTAAAGGGAATGAGACAAAATGAATGGCTACTACTTCTGTTGATCGACTGAAAAAAGGTGAAAAAAAAAACAACTTATTTCCATTTCATTTCATCCTTTTCTTGTCTTTTTTCTCTAAATCTCTTGATCACTTTACTTTCTATTCGGTGAACGATGAGACTCTAATAAAACTACTTTATTTTTCGCTCGTTATTTTTAACGACCCATTTTTATTGTTTTTATATTTCCTTTATTTCACTTAATTACTTAAATTACGAAATTGATTTTCTTCGGGGAAACGAATGAAAAATTCATTCTCATTGGTGCGTGTATTTGGTTGAAACAATTTGAAAATAATTGATGATCATTTATTGGAAAGTGGTAGAAAATTTGTCGAAGTTTATTAATTCATTAAAAAGCGAAATTATTTGAAGAGATACTACCGTTTCGAACAAATACGTAATTCGGTGGGGAGCGACAATTTTGGATACGTTAAGAGTTCAAATGATAAATTTATTAGGTTAAATCATACAAGAAAAATTGATTACACAATGTGCTGCGTCGTCCCACTCATACGAATTGAAAATAAACTTTGAACCGTATCGTGTTATTTGTGCTGTTTAATTCAGGCGTAAGGGTGTATATATACGTCCCGAGGGAATATTACGAAATGCAATGCGAAATAAACCAGCAAACCACACTGATCACCGCTTTACCTTTCCCTATATATATACAATATACAACGGACCAGAGCTTTTCTACCCTGTGGCGTATTATCGCCCTCCGGGAATGTAAAATTTTTTTAATTACAGTTAATTCCAATGTTTACGATGCTGGGAACCCTCATCCAGAGAAAGAAGAGAAATAGAGAGACACGGGAAGAATGGAGGAGACCTATGGTTGGAAAATCCTCCGTAACATTAATGGAAAACTTTTGCAATGTGTTTAAAGCTCTAGGAGCAAGAGCATTATTTAAGGTCGCATGATTATTCACGCCCCATAGTACAAGTTGCCACATTCACTGTGTAAACTAATAGACCACACCATAAACCTGGCCCTTTCGGCCCTTATTCCGTGATAAAGTACTTTATAGTGAAAAACGAAAATAATCATAAACACTAATTAAAAAAAAAAAACTTTTGGATTGAAAAGTATTGTATTACCAAACAATCTTAACTGAATTACATGATTTCATTGTATCACAATACCAAATATTATGTCGACTCAAAAAAATAGTTTACAAGTCGAGATCAAATTTTTGTATTGTAAAGAATGGCATTTGGGTCAAAATTTATTTGAACGTGAACATTTTTAAATATAACTTTAGAAAAAAGTTTCAATATAAATTGGATATTTAACGTTCGATAAAAAGACGAAACAGCACATCATTAAAAGCGAATAACCCACCCCTAGGCAAGAGCAGTCATATTAAGAGAAAAACTTTCTGATGTTTCTATTGACTTTTTTCCTTCACGAGCTGCAGGCTTTGTCAATCGCTCAATTGTTTCTAGATAAGGGAGAGAATCCAAGGGTAATATACGCATAATGAAACGGGGGAGAGTGGAATGCAAAGAAAAGTGGAAGAAGAAACTGAAGAAGGGAGAACGTTCCGAAAATAGCGAAAGAAAGAGGAAAGGAGAAAGGGAGGGAGGAAGAAGAGACTCAATATGGTAGAAGTATTGCGACCACGGGACATTGGCAAGAGCTGCGAAGGGTGGAAGTTATAAAAACTCACTAATACTTTGAGCCCAGAGGAAGAGAGAAATTGAGAATAAAGTAGGGAGAGAAAGAGAAAGAGATGTGAGACGAGAGCACAGCCCGAGCTTTAAATAATGTTTGAATAAAAAAGTGAAAAAGTTTTTCAGTTATGGCCCTGCGAACGGAGCGTGATATGACCAGAGCTAGAGGGATGCGAGCAAAAAGTATATTGGGGGAGGAAACAGAATAAGAGTAGCAGGAAAACTCTCCCTGTACATCTACGTTTTACTTCCTCTTCTTTCCCGCGCTAACTCACTCCCCCCCCTCTCCCCCTCTCTCTCTCTCTCTCTCTCTCTCTCTCTCTCTCTCTCTCTCTCTCTCTCTTTTACTCTATCCTGCACTTCCTATCTACAATCCCGGATTTACAAAGTCAGTTCGAGCCTCAACTGGCCACATATGCAACAAAACTCATACCTCTACAACCTTGATCGTACCATTCGACTTTTTGATCCATCGGTGTGCGAAAGCAATTTGATAAATTCCCCATACGGATTCAACAAAGTTTCGATTCCATGTTTTCATTCGCTTTTTTTATTTCTTTACATTTTATTTGAAATATAAGCAAAGGTCGAAGACCTTTTTCTCGACCAAGGATTTTTCGTATTGGTAACGAGAAAGAGTGTGAACGGAATACAGATTTATTCAGCCGGATAATTTATCAAAGGTTTTTATTCAATCTTTATTCGTAAATTTGTCGAGTACAAGTTGAATAATTCATAAAAATAATAATTTATGCTTCATGATATCGAATTAATGCGATGAAACGTAATCACGTTATTGTTCAATTATTCTGAGCAGCTGTTTTAATTAGTGATTTATTCAAATGCACTAATAATACAAACATAAAATTGAAATCAAAGTAAATATTGTATAACAAGTGTATTTTTAGATATTTTTTTCTTGGTAGAATTTGTGTTTATATTGGTGTATCCGGTTGTAGGAATGAATAAATATTTAACATTTTTGTTATCCTGATAATATTTCTATATGGCAGACTCGCATGAGCAATATTGCATTGCTCATGCGAATCTGCCAGTCTGCAAAAAAAAAACAGAAAGTTCATTAGTAGTTACGAGAATAAAGAAGCCAATACTTTTTCTCTCTTTTCTTCACAACATTTGCGCTCTCGCTTTTATATTTCAAAGAGTAACAAAAAAATCGAATAAGAGAAAGCCAATTTTCTTTTTTTTGAGTGAACACACCGGCGCTCTGTTTCACTTCCGACGAAGAAAACAATGGCCCTCTCGACAATACGATTACAGAAAAGTTTCCAAGCTGCTTCCATATATACTTCTCACTTTTCAACCCTTCCTTTCTCTATTTCTCTCCCTCTCTCTCTCTCTCTCTCTCTCTCTCTCTCTCTCTCTCTCTCTCTCTCTCTCTCTGGCTCTCTCTCTTTTTGTTGTTAACGTAGAGACTTCGAACAAAACCCTAGAGAGAAACAGGAAGGAAGATATCTATTTCACTGATGCTTTCGAGCCAACGATCGCTGCGTGAAAACGCGAAAGTATTTATTTTTATTTACAACTGTATATCGAGAACCATTTTTGTACGTTGTTTTCCTCGATCCTCATACCGCGCACAAAACAATCGAATTATTGGTGACCAGCAAACAATAAATTCTAAAAAAAAGCACGCACGGTTCCGAAGGACGAAGAGAATAAAATTCAAAAAAATACGGCATCAGTTTGAAAATAACGCGTAAAATAAATTCTAAAAAAATATGAGAGATGTTTTTGAAAGACCTTTTCATACCGGAGAATTAAAGTATCGAAAAAATACATTTTCAATAATCACTTCGGCTTTTATTGACAAAGGTACGTAACTTTAAAAAAACAACTTTCGAAAATTAATTGCCATTAGTAATTTAACCCCTTTTTCGAAGGCTCAACAGGTCAATGAACTTGATACATTAGTTGATTTCGATTAAAAACTATAAGAATATGTTTATTTTCAAAATAAATTTGTTTCAATCGTAAAAAAAATTTGCGATAGAGTAAAACCGATATATCAAATATCAATCATTTTTTTTAATATTTGATCCGAACGTGAGTAAAAAAAATAATCACTTTGCTTTACTCCCTGCCAAAGGAGCAATTAAGAAACAATAATTCTTTCTCGAGAAATAATACTTTGGTAGTAAAAATAAAATTTGGGAATCAATCATTTGACTGCGAAAATTCATTAATTTACAACTGTACGAAAACATTTTTTTTTCTGAATTCGATTCACATCGTCTAAAACACACCGGCGTAATTAATTGTGCGGAAAAATTCGAATCTATTCATTTTTTTAAGAAATTTTTCCATCGTCCTCTGATCATCGTAATAATACGAAAAAAGTAAGACATCAAAATTTCTTCTTACCTCTTTCATTAAGATATCCTGCTCGTTCTCAATATTACTACTTCGTTTTTTTTTTCGTTTGGAACCGAAAAAAAATACGAATTTTAGTTGTCACGCACAAGTTCGTCACATCACAAAATCACAGGACAAAATCGCTCCCTGAAAATCGCCGCTCAATTAACAGGAATAAACTAAAAAAATAGAAAAAAAAACCTCACGGATTGATGCTACAATTTTCGGGTGATAAAATTTTTCTTGAGCTTTCAAACCAGTGAATAACACATTGTGAATTGGAGAGAGAAACAGCTAAAAAATATATTGATCATCTGCGACAAACACGTTTCACCAGTACTCAATTTACAACTGTATGCAAAAAAGAGATACGGTATTTATGCGAGCCCAAGCCAGAAACACGAGGATCAAAACACGTATCGAGAGTCAACGACGACGTATTTACTTCCAGGGCTGACGCGATACTACTGCGAGTAAGTAGAGAATACCGCGCGACACCAGCCGAAGTCAGAGACCTTACACTTCCCCTCGCATCCTCCTGGTTCTACCCCTTGTGTCACCCCATGCTGCGCGGCATTTCTTCCCCCACCACCTAGCACGATTTCCTCTCCTCCCTTGCCCCTCGAAAGTTTATATACAGTGATACTGGTTGATAAAAGAGGCAGAACGAGAAGCAGGAAGAGGGTTAAGGCATCTTCTCACTTTAAACGCCTCAAAAATAGGCTGTTTTTGCGATTTTTTTTCGAGGATTTTTGCTTAAAATTATGGGATAAAACGGATCCTATGTAATAAACACATCTTTCAAGTACATGAAAAAATTTTTATTTTATTTTTTTAAACAATTATTATAATACATCAGTAGCATTGAAAAACCCGTGTAAAAATGTTATGGTCGTGGCTTGTTGATGGTATCTCCGAGACGGGTCGTCTGAAACAAAAAAATAAAACTGTTTTAGATTCAGTATGTCAGTGGCTATAGCGCATATCATCAGATTTTTGATATTCGCGAAAATAACAAAATGGCGCACGTTTTTCGAAAAAGTAAAAAAAAACCACGATTTTTTTGCAGTTTTTTGTAAAAAAAAAATTCTTAAAATCAAAATTTAAAAAATCTGATGATATGCGCTATAGCCATAACTATGAAGCATATGTCATTCAAATTTCATGACAATCGGCCGGATAGTTTCCGAAATTTCATCAACAAAGCACCGAAAAACCTTGTTTTGAGATAACTGCGTTTAAAGTTTTGGAGGGATCGCCGGGTACTCTCAGGTAGTCACCTAACGGTCGCCAAAAAATGTAGTTAGACTCGTCCGATCTTTATGAAATTTCGAGATGACATTTTTGAAGATATGTACTTTCAAAATTTAAAAAAAAAAAAAAATCGATTTTTTTAAATTTCCAAAGTGAGAAGACGCCTTAAAATTGGGTTAAAAATAAATACGAATTTGTTTTTTAATTACTGAATTGTGAAATAGGTATTCAAATTGTATAGAATTAAGGATTATTATCAAGGCAGGAATATTTCATCTGAAACTAGAAAAAGAAAATTGCATAATTTTTATTTGTTGAGACCAGAAAGGAATGAACAATCATCAGAGATTTTTTTTTTTAACATTAGGATTGATTGAGTACGAGAAAATATGGTGGACAATTAAGAGGAAATCATTCGTAGTGAAATAACGATTTTATTTATTGAAGTTTTCCCATTTGGTCTGTTCATTTCGAGTGATACTTATCTGTATGCACAAGAGTTTCTACGTGATAAATAATTGTTGCCGATTCGAGAGCCCATTGAAAAAAAATAAAAAAGTTTTTCAACGATCCTTTAATCCTTCTGATAATTAAGGAATTCGTAATATAAAGTAGAAACAGTGAAGCTAATTAACGCGTGTTTGAGTGATTTAATCTTTAATCGATATCTACTTTCCGACAAATCCACTCAACGCCCAATCCGGGAAGGTAAGATGACTCTATTTGACATTCCAGGAGTATTCTCTCGATGTCTGGTCACATACACACCTTTCATGATTATAGTTTTTACGAAACCAAGGAAAAAACAATATTTATTCGAAATTTCACGCGTTTGCACATACATGCACGCATCTTAGGTTTGAAATAATATTTCCATATATTTAAGGTCTTTACCAGCCTAAGTTTGAATTATATATGGTTTCAAACCATATACAATCCAAACTTAAAGTGGTTCGAACCTAGGATTTTTAAAACAGTAGTGTGAATTATACGTGGTTTCAAACCATATACAATCCAAACTTAGGATGGTTCAAGCCTAGGGTGTTTAAGACAATAGTTCGAATTATATATGGTTTCAAACCATATACAATACAAACTTAGGATGGTATTATATATGGTTATGGTGAATTATGTATGGTTTCAAACCATATACAATCCAAACTTAGAGTGATTCAAACCTAGGATTTTTAAGACAGTAGTGTGAATTATATGTGGTTTTAAACCATATACAATCCAAACTTAGGGTGGTTCAAGCCTAGGGTGTTTAAGACAGTAGTTCGAATTATATATGGTTTCAAACCATATACAATACAAACTTAGGGTGGTTATTATATATGGTTATGATGAATTATGTATGGTTTCAAACCATATACAATCCAAACTTAGAATGGTTCAAACCTAGGATTTTTAAGACAGTAGTGTGAATTATGTATGATTTCAAACCATATACAATCCAAACTTAGGGTGGTTCAAGCCTAGGGTGTTTAAGGGGACCGTATGGTCTAGAAATTTGAAAAAATCGATTTTTTTTTTTCGATATGTCGAAAGTATAGTATCTCAAGAATATACTGTGAAATTTTCATGCGGAAATTCTCAATATTACAGCTTCTACAGCCCATAACGCAGGTAGAGAGCGGTCCGCGACACGAAAACGTTCAAAGCCTTATTGGACACAAAGCCTTACGGGGATGATTTTTTAGTTTGCAAAAAAGAATGTGTTTTGCATGTTAAAAAACGTTTGTACAAACGTGCTGTTGATGCGAAAAAAAAACATGCACAAATAAAGAAAGCAACAAAGAAATTGACAGAAAAAGAAGAGGGAAAAAAGACACAGCGGAAATCGATAAATAAAACACCGAAGCGTCAACAATTGACGAATAAATTATTGCAAGAGCTGTCAACTTATTACGGTCTAGCAATTAGACGTAATTCAGATTCGACTGAAGGGATGAGAAGTGAAATATGGGCAGCATATTATCACAAAATTTCAACAGATGAAAATCCGCAACACTCGTACTGTCCTCCAGGTTCCGAATCGTGGTGCAAGTGGCGTCAAAGTGAGGCTGCAGGTACTTTAGACACCTACGAGCACCCACCTGCTCTGTGCGATGAAGCACAAGAGATATTAAAACCAATTTATGAAGAATTGACAGCAGAGACTTTATTGGAAAGGTGTATTGGCAGTAATACGCAGAACAATAACGAAAGTTTCAATGCTTGCGTGTGGCACCTTGCGCCGAAACATCTGTTTGCCGGAAAAAAAATCATTGATATTGCCACTCACATTTCCGCTTGCATATTCAATGAAGGATTTGCATCCCTATTGAAAATAATGGAGACCATGGGCATAACAATCGGGCCACAAGCGGAGCAACTAGCGCAAAACCGAGACGAGCTGCGAGTATCGAGCGCCAACCGTAGGAGCACGGACAACTCCAAAGAGGCTCGGACAGCTCGAAGAAATGAAAGGAGTGAGGAAATCTTGAATTATGAACGTTCCGAAGGAATCCTATATGGTGCCGGAATCGCGGATTAACTGTAAGTATTCAAAATTTGCTCAATTTTTGAAAATATCTGTACCTCAAACTTTAAACTCATTTATCTCGAAACGACTTTTTTCGGCACTGCGCAGGTGAAAACAAAAAAACTATTCAACCGAATCACTTGAAATTTGGATATGTTGTTCACAACATGTATGGCTATCGTCGGAACTACAATCATAATTTTATTTAAGGGGACAGAGCTAGTTGGAACGTCAAAAAAAGGCCTTTTTTCCGATTTTTTTTTGGTCAAACGATAAAATAATTCACAACAAAAGTTCTTCCGTTTAAAAGATACATATGTAATGTATATGTTGCAATTTTTTCAACGCAATACATATCGAAATAAGCTGGTGACCGTCAATTGCCGAGGACGCTGCAAAAAAAAACACGGTTTGCGGTGATCAAGCTCACGCTGCAACGGCTCATCTGAAACAAAAAAAACGGAGGGGATTTTTAGTTAATGATATAATGCTCCGGTTGAACGAAGGGTTTTGAAAAATTTCCATTTTTCACAAAATGGCGGCCGTTAAAAGTCAAAAGTGTTTTTTTGACCAAAATATCAGTTCCATTTTTTGCTATTAAAAATAAAAATAATTATCCAAAAAAAAAATCCTTCGTTCATATGGAGGACTACCATGTATAGAAGAAGTGATATAAATTTCAACCCGATCGGTAAAGCCGTTCTCGAGCTACAGTGATCACCGACTTCAAAAACATGGTTTCGAGAAAAACGCACTTAAAGTCCGCTACCTGCTTACCTATGGCTCAGACACGACGTGCTACAAAGTCTTGTATTTCGGCGAATAATGGTCCGATTTACATTTACCTGGGCGGAAAATGTTCGTAAGAGATTCTACTTTTTGAAAATGAAATAAAAAAAAAATCGATTTTTCGAAAATTCTAACTAGGTCTGTCCCGTTAAATAATTTCTTATTGTTTATACTAAAAAACTAGTGAAAAAAAAACCCGATTTTACGAATTTTTTTTCAAAAGCGCGCCATTTTGTCAATTTTTAATTTTTTCGATTTGTTCTAGTCCCGACCATAACTGCACTCTTTCTGATTAAGAATCTTCTTGAATTTTGTGTTTCAGATGAGTAGAAGTCTCGGATCGATCTTCACCGTCCGGGTCGGATTTTTCGAGAGGGTCGTCTTCAATGCCAATTATATGATAATAAACACTGTTTTTAAAATTAAAAAAAATTTTTTTTGTGTACTTAATAAAGGTAGTAATAAACCCGAAAAGTTAAAACATCGATTTTTAAATTTTTTAAGGCAAAAAAAAAATCGTGAAAATAGGTGAAATTTTCGTGCTCTAGACCATACGGTCCCCTTAAGACAGTAGTTCGAATTATATATGGTTTCAAACCATATACAATATAAACTTAGGGTGGTTCATTCCCAGGGTGGTTACGACAGAAAATATATGGCAATACTATTTCAAACCTACGGTGGTTCAAAGCTAGGGTCGTAGAGACCTTAAATACATGCAAATACTATTTCAAACCTAGAGTAGTTCAAACCTAAGGTGGTTAAGACAGTAATTACGTGGAAATACTATTTACACTTGGAAATTACTCCTTACTACTTATAATTATTTTTATTTTGTGTGTGTATATGTGTGTGTGTGTGGGCCTTGGTACCCACTCACCATCTGCTATACCTAATAACTGTACTACTCAATATTACCACTTTTTTTATTTTTTTCACATTTGAAAGCTTCCCCCTTCTTAATATTACATAGGATATTATTTTATGATAACAAGCGTTAAAAAAATTGCAGGCATTTCGGGCTGTAACCGTGATTCAATATTATAACCAAAATTTCTCATAATACATCGATAATAATGTATTTATAAAAAGTTGTACTAAATAATTTTACCATCGCTTAAAATTCATTACTGAATATCTGAGAGGGTTTAGGAACATTTAAAAAGCTATCCAAAGTTTTATTATTTCAATAGCTTAATCAGGATTCGATATTTAAATCCTTACATTGACGTAATCCTCAATCTGGGTCAATTGATTCTCTGGATAATCCCAGCCTTAAACCAGCAAAAAATTTGGCTCGCATTCTGAAATTATTTAATTTTCGATATTGGATATTTATAACTTCAATTCTGCTGATGTATAATTGAATAATTAAACAAAGGCAAATGTTGAAATAAAATTTTCAATAAATAATTTTATCTCCGTAAGTAATTATTCATAAGTATTACTGAATTTTCATTAAATTTTTACTCTTCCAACCCGGAAGATGTTCTGGTCCGTTTTTTATCGAAATATTTATTTTTATTTGCCTCTATATATATTTTTTTTTGTACGAAACAATAATCGCTGGATCGGAACATGTGATGTAGTTAGAGAGGTCGAAAGTAAAAAATTGTAGGAAAAAACATACAGAGCTGGTATGAAAATAGTAGAGTAGGAAAAAGCTGCGGGGGTTGGAAAGAACTGAACTGGTAAAATTCAATTTTCAATAAATTCGCTGGTCCTCGTTTCTCCTTCGGCAGGGAAAAAGTGTTTAGCTCGTGTAGGTGGTGGATGTGCAAATATACTATGTACAACTCGCTCTCTGACCCTCTGTGTGCGCCCCGGTACGATTATAAATGCGACGTAAAAGTCACGATGGGGTGAGTCCGTTTCTGCACCCGAAACAAATGAAGTTCGATTTATGATTCAATTTTCGAGCATTTCGAAGCTCTTTCTATTTCTTCACCCTTTCTCTCTGGGTTTCAGTCTCTGTCCTTCTATACCCGAGTTTATCTCGCTTACGCCCAAGGATTTTTGGCTCTCGAGCTCCCCATTCCATTTTTACCCGTACGAAACCGAAATTAAGCCATCCATCTCAAAAAAAAACCTGGGGACAGATGAAAGGTCAAACATTCACAATGCGAGACGAAGAATTTTCCATTGCTAGATGTCGACAAGTGTCGACCAGGAGAAGGGGATGATCAAACGTTACCCTTCTCTTTGATTTTTAAAACCATTTCTTTATCTTTCTCTTCTCCTCTCCGAAGTTAATATATTTTCAACAATTAGAACTGTACGGCACAGATTCGAAAAAAAAAATATATGCGGCTGGAGTAGATAGTAGTAAAAGCATCGTTTGACCAAACATTACGATTAAGCTGGAAAAAACTGGAACGTTTTGGTTACAAATAATTTCTTTAAAGGCGTTGATTTTTTGTGTGGCCAAAGTAAACAATGAAACTTCAAAATGGAATATTGACTGTTTTGCAAGAACGTGAACATTGTAAGTGTTTATGACTAGTTTATCAAAAGGCAATTGATTCTTTTGGCATCTTAATCGAAAGATCAATGAGGAAGAAAATGATCCCATAGAATTTGTTTTTTTTTATCTTGAAATTCTTATTATGATTTTATTTATTTATCTTATCATTTATTATCAATAATAGTACAAATAAGCAAAATGTAATCAATATTGCAACATTAATAGCAAGTAATTATTTGATGATTCATAATTAATTATCTTATTATGTTTATATACTTGAAAAAGTGATTTTCATCACTAATACCAATATTATTTCAACCCTCATGTTTTTGAAGCAGAATAGTGAACCCAAATTGTGAAAAAGACGTCGCAGAATTGTTACTTTGTATACCAACTCCTTTTACAAATGTTTACTTAAAAAAAAAAAGACAAATAATATTCTGGAACAAAATGATACTACATAGATTTAGAAAACTGAGAGTAACATTTTGTATGTGTTGTAGTAGTAGAAAAGTGGAAAAGAAGGGATATGATGAAAAAGATAGAGTGCTGGTATAGCCAGCTGCAATTAGTCGAGAATAGAGCCACGACATTAATCCTTGTTACAGGGGGAGCTCCTCTCGCTCGAAGTCTTCGCCAAAAGCGTAAGAATCGCGAGCAACTTCGCACTACCTCATGTTCTTCTCATATACAAAGGCCAAGATGGCGAGGCTGACTCGCTGGATGTTACAGCTAATAAGAAAGAATAAAGATCGTTTGGCGTCCAGAAATGGGTACGAGGGTTGCTGGGGGTTGGAGAGAGGGGAGAGATGGGGGTAAAGTTATATATAGAAAATGGGGAGCGTGCGATATTGCCGTTGGTTATTTCCTGCTTCCTAGTTTCCGCGTGAGCTCGGTGCTCTACCGAGCCGTCCTGTTAGGTACGTGACCAGAACGACGTAACAGACCTGAAATTCCTGATATAGTCTATTTACAGGGTTTCCCACGCGAATCGAGCCGACTTTTGGGAAACGGGGTCGAGTGTCTATTTGCGAATACCACGAATGGAAAAGCAATGAATATCGAACACTTACGTTCAATCTCTAAGCAATTAAATATTTAATTGATGAATCCTTAAAAAAAGACCACTGCGATGTTTTCTTTGTGTATTTTGATCCGGTAACCATTGGCTTGTCAATTTAATCTGTGGAGCTTAAAAAAAAATCCTCCATTTAATAAAAATCAGAAAAGTATCGGGATTGTAATTGAAAAACAAGACCAAAATAAAATTATTTATCGATTTTTTCGAACCCGACGTCTCAGGCAACAGCTTAAATTTTTAAATATTAAGTGCTAACAAAAAATCGGAAAAGCTTGGACGTGATTTAGGTCGAATAACCGATGCATGATTATTCTGTTAATGACTTTGCGATGCTGGCTTCGCCAATGCGAGAGAATGAGAGAGATGTTTATTACATACTCTGGAGCAGACCTTCCAGGAGAACTACCGTACCATAGAAAATAGAGAGAGGGGCAGAGAGAAAGAGAGAGAGAGAGAGAGAGAGAGAGAGAGAGAGTTTTGTCGATCTGATATACGGTCGAACTAAACGAGAAATAATTGCCGCACAGCTGTACGCGCGGTGAGAAAAATGCAATATCTCACTTCCATCTGCAAGAGAAAAAAAAAGTGGTAGAGAGAGGGAGAGAAACAACGAGAATAGAGGAAGAGACAAATAAACTCCATACTCCAATCTCTAGAAAAAGATTTTGTTACACTCAGAGAATAGCATCGAACTTATCTATAATCTCTTTTTACTCATTTATTAAAGCTAACACGATTAACAAGGTTTTTCGCGATTCTTCAAATCTTCATTAAAAAAAAAATAATAATCCTATTTCTTTGCCAATATACGAAAATTATAAACGAGCTCATGGGAGAGCGGTTGGTCTAGTGGATGAGGGCTCGGGTTCGCACGCCGTGGGTCCCGGGTTCGAATCCCGACCAAAACACCAATGAAAAATTGAGATTTTTTTCACGTGTTTCCATTGTAATCTCGGGTGGTTTGGACTCCACCTTTATAAAAATCATGTCCAGACCTCGCTTGTGATGCCTGAGCGGTCGGTGTACGGCTCCGGGTGCCTCCCGTGGACGGTTCTCATCGTGCGGATGGTAGCCCCCTAGCCGTGTACTGGCTAGCTCATTGCATTACAGCTGAGGAGATACCTTTCTTAAGCTACCCGGGGAAATTAGGTAGGTATCGGCTGTATCGGCAAGGTTTTCTGCAGTTTCCCTTCGCCCTCGGCAAATGCGATACAGTTGGGGATAAGTCGGCTGCAGCCGTACAGGGGGGTGTCTTTGGAAAAGGGGGGAAGGCAAGCTAAAAAGGGAAGAACCCTGGAATGGCAAATACAATTAAAACAATATATATTTGTATATAAGCGAGTTTATGAAAGTTGAAACTTAAATATTTTTCCTGAGTTATTTGGTTACGGAAAATGGCAATTTAATCCATTTAGATTGGCCATCGGTTGGGTTTCAAATAGAATTGTAATACATTATAAAAATTGGATTTACTTTTCTGCCGCTACAATATATTTCATCGTTTTTTTTTTTTTCATTTTTTGGGCTCCAAGATAAAATACTAAATCAATGTCCGCAAAAACTCAGAGAAGTAATTTAAGAAGTAAAAAGATATTATGGAGTTTGTTTTCATACTTTCTTCCCATTTTTCATGAATTCCATTTTTTGCTGGACGTAAAAAACCATATGACATGCGGTGTTCGATGGAAAAGAAAAGGACGTGGCCTACACAAAGTTGTACCCAAAAATAAGTAAGTTCAGCCCTTTTTCTTACCAGCAATACACATGTATCTCCATTCGTCCATAGCCCATGGACAAACCCATATGGAGGCTTCTGTGGTCGCAGTAACGTCCACGGTCCTTCGAGCAATTTCGATCGTAAATGCATGAGGACATATGCCCGGTAGAGTGTGAATCCCGATTGGCCGTGAACCCTGCAAGCTATGCTCGCATTTTGTGGTTATTCTCCATCTCTCTCTCTCCCTCTCACTCTCGTTCAACCACCAACCATGGAGCTTTGTTCTAAGGGACGTGCGTGAAAACCTCTGCGACGATGTTACACCGAGGTGGGATAGGGTGTAGCAGAAGAGTATTCGCAATATAGGAGAGAAAGGTGAGAAGTAAAGAAAGAGAGAGAGAGAGAGAGAGAGAGAGAGAGAGAGAGAGAGAAGCCCAAATGACATCTCGTAACTGAATTATTTCCCATGATGCATTAAACTTCTCACTTTATACAGCTTCGCACCAGCACCACTAACGAGAATCCTCACATTCACAACACTATTGACCTACCACACATGTATACGGTTCTTCACGTGTGAATCCGAAGTGCAAAAATATATGTTCAGCTCTTAAATATATCAAAGACTGCTGAGCTCACTAAGATATTTTAACCCCGTATCCATTTTCATCAATCTTTGGAAATGCTTGAGAAAATGACCGTGGACTAAATTGAAAACCATTAATCTACTCACATACGTAGTATATTGAGCCAACCAATTATTTCTTAAATATTGGTCAATCGCTGGAATATAGTTTGGACATTATTGGCAAGAAAGGAATTTTCGGATTCAATTGGAAATCATGAACAAAATGAAGCACATGTTATTTTATTATATTATATTAGTATATTTTATTTTTTGAATATATAAATTGTATCTACCGATAGCGATAGGTACTAGTCGGTGTGTGGCTTCGGCGATCACCAAAGTTAAGCAGCCTCAGGCGAGGTCAATACTTGGTTGGGCAACCGGTTAGCCATGCACCGGCTCGCGCATCAATCACTGAGCGGGAGGCAGTTTTTCTGAGTTCCTGGTGATGTTAATCAATTGAAACTCGGTAAAAATATAATCGCCTGTATCGGTCGAGTTTTCCACAGTTTCCGTTGGCCCTCGTACAAATGCGACACGATAGTGCATTGGAAAAGAGTGGCTGTGGGTAAGACTCTTGGGGGATCTCTCAGAAACATGGAACTTAAAAAAATTGGAAATTAGTGAAGTGGGGTTAAAATGATGGGATGGGTTCATAAAAACTCACGAGGGTATATGCAGGCATAATAAAGAATAAACGAAATAAAAAAATTAATTATATACTGGAATAACATATAATACACGTATACAAATTTCAAATTAATGTTCATTTTGAATTCCAATTTTACCAAAAAATTTGATTATTATTATAAATATATAGTTACGATATCTATAAATTAAATTACACTACCACAATGTACTTCTACATACGTATTTTCAAAAGTAGTGGGGAACGAATATTTATGGATAGTCATGTATTGATATTTTTGATCAGTGCGCATAAACGATTACATGAGAAAATATTCGAACGAGATGACCACGAACACTATCTATCAACGCATGATTGGTTTATCAAAATAATTTATCGTCTATGCGATTTGTATCGCTGTGGATACTGGATCGTTATGACCTAAAACCGATGACACAAAATCACTTTCTATATATTTATGGATACATATTGATTATTACTAACACAGCAATACAATCTATACGTAAATTTGAATTTTGTGTCGGTGGTATTATTCATGGTATATACGCCGTGACATCGGGTTTGTTCAAAGTATACTTTTAAGAGACCCCGTATAGGTGGCGATTATTTTAGCTGACATCGATTATTTCTATTACTACTTATCCCAAGCAGTTATTTCAGTCATCTTTTTCCTTGTGCTGACGTTGGATATTGCTAATTTATATCTTCTTGACGAAATACAGTTCCACATTGAAGTCTTATTCAATGAATACTGTAGTAGGTTAAAAGTAGACTTTCGCAATGTTTCGTGATAATTTGAATGATACTATTATGAGGATAAACTTTTCTGCATATTGATTTTTTTTCTTATGACCGTATTCCGTTTTAAGAAAATAAAAATAATTTATTAACAATCTCATTAATCAAGTGTTTCCATGAGTTTTATTATTTTGAAGATAAAAGATAAAATCGTTTTTTGGGCTAATAAAAAGCGTGATTTAGGAGAAATAACCTAAATTAAATTAATTTAATTATTATTAAATTTAATTATTAAAAAAAATTAAATTAATTAAATTAAAATTAGGAGAAAAATTAAGAGAAATAGAAAAAATAGGAGATTAGGAGGAAAATGTAAACGGAATGATAATAAATTCGGGCTTTTTATAGCTGAGTTTCCAAGAATTTTATAAAGCTATTTTTATCGAGGCCTTTTTTAAGGAAAATCCAATAATTAGAAGACGATCGAGAAAAATAGAGAAGCTTCATTTTGCAGAGACAGTTGTAATAATATTCGTGACTCAACTACGAATATCTTCGATAGATCGCGACCTTTGTGTTCTGGAAGAGAGAAAAAGGAATAGTGGAGCAAAATTGGGAAGGGAGGAAAAATTTGACGTTTGATCAGTGATGCGGGTCACGAGTGAGGAAGTTCAGGGGTATCTTCAAACAAATCGAATCGATCGTTCGAGCTTTTTTTGTCCTTTTCGGAGCTCCCTTTTTTCTCTCTTTTTCTTTGTGAACCAGCTGTTCCCCACGTTCTCTGCCGTTAATCTCACGATGAAAGTTTTTCGTTGATCCTACTGGGAGTTAATGTTTAACCGCGAAACTATAGAGTGGCTAAACTGCATGTGATGCCTTGTAAGTACGACGAAAAGGTTTGAGTATTTTTTTAAACTCATCCAGTTTAATCTCTGTTCATTCACCTCGCACATAATTTTAATCCTTGCGGGATTAAGATTCTATTAGATTACTGGTTGAATGAATAATAACGTGTACTAATAATAACTGATTCAACATTTTGTATAGTCCATAAACGTTTTAGTTAAATCTCTGCTGCTGACGAATTGTCGACCATCGATATAAAATCTTGATCTCGTGTGACTATTTCTATCTCAACATTAACGGAATTTAAAGTTATTTCTAATTAATTATCTCCAAAATAATTCTAGTCTACTAAGCACTTTACTCTCCGTTTCACAGTTTTTTATTTTTATTTTTTTTTGCATTGAAGTGAAAGTTTCACAAACTCGAATCTTCGTGTACTCAATAATTGAAAGAGGGAAAACCCTTTTCTTTTTAATTATCAATCTTCTCCCGTCTTTTCGACGGTTCGCACGCTAGTTACCTTTTTTTTAAGAGTATTCCGATCTTCGTTTCATTTCACCGTTTCGCGTCCTTTACCTCCTGGGCAGGACGCATTTCGAAAAGAAGGGATGAGAGTTGTAGAGGGTAAAGTGGTAGAAAGCTCGCACTGTCGAGATCCTCCGGCGAAGTCTGATGACATTCTAAAATATGCAAGCTCTCTCTCGCTCGAGCGGTTAGTTACTCGATGCAGGTTTTCTCACCCTCTTTTTACCTTTCAAATCTACTCTCTCTTTCTCTCCCTCCCTCCCTCTATCTCTCTTTCTAACTCCGGAGAAAAAAGCCCTCGAGCTTTTTCCATCGATTTTCTCATTTCTCCATCCCGGAAAATCATTCTAGCAAGGGGAAAATTGGAAATGGAAAATGGAAGAATCCGAGAAAGAAAGAATGGCAAAAAGTACAGAGACTGCGAAAAAAATCGTTTCACCGATCGTTGTTCGGTTTACGTGACCTTGACCCTTTCTACCTCTTCATCCTGCATGAAAATTCCACTTTTTCCATCCTTTCTCATCTCGTTTTGCACCCCAATTTTGCAAGTGGGAATGTTAACTATGAGAGATGTTGCAACGAGGATGAGTGTGTGTAAAATTCACCAAGCTTTTGTCGAATAAGGGCTACCAGACCATTCGTAATGATGATTCCATCCCCATCTCCCAACTTCCTTTCTCGCTAGCTCTTTTATTCAGCATCCTCAATGAGGAAAAAAGTCTTTTTCCCCTATTCAAAGCATGAATAAATCATTTCTTTCCAGTTCGACACTAATTTGAGTAGAATTTCCTTCGTTACTTCTTTTCCCTTCATCGTAAAAAACAAGTCTTATTATTGCACGAATACAAAATATGAACTTAAAAATAATTATATAATTAAATCTAAAATTCATGGTCTTAAAATGTTTACATTATTGAATTCGAGATTGTCTCTTTGTCTTCAAAAAATAGCGAACAGTAATTGTCGAACTTCTCAAAAGTGGAAACTCAGCAAAAGGTTGTTTTCTCTCAGGTATGATATTTTTTGCTGCAGCAAATCCCTTTTGCAACGATGCAAACTTATTTACTGTCAAACAACTAAGGATTTCATAAAATCTTTTGCCCTTTCCACCAAAGTATTTTCTTTTTTTTAATATTCTGTAACTCGTACTTCTGTGAGTGGAAACTAGTAAATACGACCTCGTCAAAGTAGATAGACGTATTGCTCGTACTGAGAAAAGAAAAAAAAATGACTTGAGAGTACACATAATTCGAAACTAATGACACAAAGACGATATTACGAGGATAAAAAAGAAAGCGAGAGAATTCGAATTTCGCGGTATTTCTTCCCGGAAAAAGTCGAGAGTCTCTTTCATTTCGAAATACGAAACAAAGGATTGTAAATAATGGTCGATACGGGGCGTTATATCTTTAATGAGGAAAAGGGGAAAATGAATAGGAATAGTGTGGATGTGGAAAGGACAAAGTAGGATAGGAGGAAAAAGCGTCGTTGGTAGGTAAAGCAAGAGACTATTTAAATGAAACAAGATGTGAAATCGGTTAGAGAAAGAAAGTGAAATTTTGTTGCTTGATATACTCATAGTCATCTTATTTTGTTCATTTATTTATAGTCGAATCAACATCTGTTACTCGTGTTGATTACAAAAAGTTTGAAGTATTTCATAAAACCGGGCAGGGGATTAAACCTGACAAGGAATCGAGCTAATTATGAATCACTACCTTACATATATTGTCTTATAAACAAATATTTATATATTTGTTTAATATATTAATAATTAATTTAATTATTAATAAAATGATTGTGAATTTCAATAATAGTCAAATGTTGTTGCATGCAGTATTCGAATTGTATTGTGTGAAATTTCTTTTGTTAAAATTTCAAGAACAATATTATTTTGATTTTTTCTCATATCTTCTGAAAGCGATTGATCAATATACATTTATCAATCTAGTTGAATCATCGATTTTTACAATTATATTGAGTGCAAGAACAGTTTAACTATAAAAGTCTAGCATCGCGACAATTGATTCTGGCTTAGCCAATCTCTACCAATTCTGTGATTCGCTTGCTATATTTGATTTTAGTGGGATTCTGAATTTTATTCTAAGATATCCTGGTAGAACGATCGCCAAATTCATCCTGATATTTCGCAGGATTCTCTGCTTCCATCTCTCTCTCTCTCTCTCTCTCTCTCTCTCTCTCTCTCTCTCTCTCTCTCTCTCTCTCTCTCTCTCTCTCTCTCTCTCTCTCTCTCTCTCTCTCTCTCTCTCTCTCTCTCTCTCTCTCTCTCTCTCTCTCTCTCTCTCTCTCTCTCTCTCTCTCTCTCTCTCTCTCTCTCTCTCTCTCTCTCTCTCTCACTCTTACCTCGTTCGTTGAGGTTACGATATTCATGAAATTAATTAATATCTACGCTTTACCTTGAAACGTTATTACGGAACGAGTAGAGAGATCGTAGAAGAGAGTTTATTGAAAATTATACTCAGTATTTCCAGGAAACTACTCTGCTCCTTTACACTCAAAAGAATAACCATAAACGGTATTATATTACATTTGTTATTCATTAAAATCAACCACCAAAATATGTTTTACCAGATTTCCACATTCCTTTCAATTAACTATGTTTTAACAAAGATTTTTTTAAAATGAATGTTGTTAAATGAATTATTTTAAGGCGAGCTTACGAAAATAATATTTTTCGTATTTGCAACGCATTTAATTTCACCAATATTCCTCATGTTTATGCTCCGAAATTGAAGTCTCATCCTCACGTCGTCCTTTTTTTTGTGTGTTTCATGTCCATCTACTCATCTTTCCGTTTAAACTAGTTTGTGAAAAATATTTTTTTTTCTTGTTTTCTTCACGTTCCCTCATCCTACTCCAGATAATATAGCCGGTCCTTTGGGGATTCGGATTTTGCTCTCAGACTCGTGATCGCGATTTGATGAGGAAGATGATTCAGCCGGATTAAGGCGATTGACATTTGCAGGAGGAGGGGAATAAAGGCTGATTCAAAATCGAGGGTGAAGCAAAGCCGAGCAGCATCCAACTGTTGTCGTGGGAGGGGGTGACTCAATTTTCCTTATTTCTTTACATTTTTCATCAAGGCAAATCCGAACAACCTCGCGATTCACCCACACCATTGGGATCGTAGCCCTGTGCGGTTTTCTCAGCTTTTTATCCTCGCTTTCTGTGGCTCCCTCTCTCTCTCTCTCTCTCTCTCTCTCTCTCTCTCTCTCTCTCTCTCTCTCTCTCTCTCTCTCTCTCTCTTTCTCGAGGACGCTTGCGGCTTATAGTTTTTTCTTCATCCTCGTGCGTCCTTATCGTCGTCGTCGTCGTCGTCGTCGTCGTCGTCGTCGTTAAACTCATCAATATCTCAGAAACTTTGAGTGGATTATGGCGAACAAACAATTCGTCGAGACAAGAGACCGCGAAGAGAGGGGAGTGGAGCAGGGAAAGGAATCGGGTAAAAAAAAGACAACGTGATGAAAGTCAATTTTTGAAGGAGCTCGCGTAGGCGGGATTAGCTTCGGTAAAACCCTCCTTCAAATCGACATTGTGAGTATATATGTCTGTGTGATCGATCCACAAATTGTGAGAAATATAGAATAAATTATACTGAATAAATTCGCCCTTAGGCAAAATATAACAAGTTATTTTCAACGAGATATATATGAGAATGAATAGAGCAAACGTTCCGGCAAATTTCCCTCCGGCTTTCAATTTTTCCTCGGAATATTGATAGTTACATACGAATTATATCGTATTTCGAAAAGGTGAGTTGAATATCGAGATGTAATAAATTGAGTTATATGTTCAATATTAGTAATTATTTGATTTAATTGCGGTTTCAAATAGGTTCAACTAATCAATAAATATTTAATTACTCATTCAATCCAGTTTCATAAAAACTAAAATATTCTTATACTTTTTCTATAGACTTTTTTATTTAAAATTAAGAACTCCGCGGAAATTAAATCGTAGAAGTAGAATCAAAATAGTGTTTGTGTGTGTTTTTCGTAATATTGTTTATTTTCGCGTAATTTTTTAACGCTGTTTTTTCATATTCATGATTAAGCACGTCGTCGCTCGGGAAAGTTAACAAGAGAGAAAAAGAAAAATGAAAAAAACGGAGAGATAGAAATAGAAAAAGAGTGAGACGCCATGACGCAGTTGCTTTAATATTTCAATGGGTCTCAGGACTCTCGCATATAAACACCGAGTGTGTAGAATTCACTGTGGAAACCGCCGCCCGTATGCGACAGAAACTCGTTCACCCCGGTTACGTACGTTAAGGGTGACTTTTTATGTGCATAGTTGAAAAAAAAAAATACATATACAAAACCCTCGCGTTTCGTGACCGAAGCTTTTCGTCCTCTATCTCTGTGCATAGCGGGACTAAAAACTTTTTCTCAGGTATATAGAACTCAAGGGATGATGGGGCTTCGATCTCTCGCCGCGTTGTTGGCCACAAGCCTCTCATAAAACCTTTAAAACCAACCCCCCTGCGAGCCACTCTGTACACGCTTCTGCCAAAACAAAAAAGAAAACTGCCTACGTATATATGTGTTTGTATCGGGATCAGAAAAACGCTCCTTTCAACCTGATGAAAATGTTTCATCCCCTGGACGAAACGCATGAGGGTTGAAGCTCGCGACATCGATAAAACTTTTCCTTATGTTCTGAGACATCAAAATTTTCGAAATATCCCATAAAAATCGTTTTTCTAGACTTTTTATGTATGCCCAGACAACAAAATTGATATATATGTGTGTGTGTGTGTGTGTGTGTGTGTGTGTGTGTGTGTGTAAAATTGAATTCTATTATCAAAAATTACATATATGTACACACTACCGGCAAAAAGTTTCCGGACAAAATTACGAAAATGTATCAGAACCATTTTTGATACCATTTTACCGGCAGTATACATGCAAAAAGAATTTAGTGAACGGCATTTCAAAGAGGAGGAATTTCGCTTCATTTTGCTTTTTTGGGAATTCCCTATGATATTTTTTACATCCAGTATGTTGTTTTGAACATGAACGTTTTTTGCCTTTTTATTTTACCTCTTCTGTTGGATCGCGTTTTCAGAAGGAATTTTTTAAGTGAGTTTCTCCAATCAAAATCTCAAATAAGCCAGCTCAAGCTTCAATTTTGTTTTTCAAAAAGTTTTGTGCGATTTTTTTTGCATAGTTATTCCGGTTTTAGCGAAAAAAGGCCGAATTTAAAATCTGCCGCGTAACACGAAAATTATTAGGTTTAAGAGAAAACCTCAAGAAAGTAAAAAACTGCGTCCATTTCCGTTGAATTGATGAGAATTTTTTCAGAATTTTTTTTTTTCAACCATGTACGGTCAAAACTCTGATAAACTGATTGTTGTAACTTAAAACCTAGCCAAAAACAGCATAAATGCTGTGAAAAAAGCTGAGACAAGTACATTTACGCCCGCCCCAAATAGTCGTTCTAGTTAATCCCCCCCACCACCCAACGCCAAAATACCGATTCCCACAAAAATTTACAAAAACCCGTCTAAGTCGTTTATGCAAAGATCTCAGAACCGCTCTCATTATGATCAAATAAAATAAAATTGCACAGAGGTGATAATTTCATTCTCGTAAATGTTGTGAGTTCACAAAAAGTAGATAAATAAATAGAGACCTACTAAAGTATATGTGGCCAAGTACATGGGATTTTATTATGTTTATAAAATCTCCAATTATGTTCATATGCCATTTCTCTAATTAATGCTTTATTACAACGAATTATTATCATATGATTTGGAACTGCGAGGGCTTTCAAAAAAAAATACAGAATTGCATTAGCCTGCGTAGTAAGCTTGAACGCTGCCACACTCTCATTTGTAATATTTGTAGTATAGTTTTATTGGTAACAAATTGATAAAAGTTTACTATCGTACGTAGAGCGGATACGCACAGAGTACTTGTCCGGCCCGAAAATTTTTCATAAAATTTATCACATAAGTCAAGATTAATCTACCATACATTTTGGTCTTAACTAGTAAAGTAAGCACAGCTAATTTGGAATCACAATATGCGGATTGTTTTGTATCCCAAATTATCCTCCTTTCCTTTAACCAATTGTTATCGATGAATTGATGCTCATGTGGAGCATATCTCACGTTATTACACGGCATGTTTATTCCGGTTTTGTAACATCCAGGGGAAAACTAGAGTTACAGAGCATCTAAACGGTACTGCACACCCGGAATAAGTAATCCAGTACCATTTACACGCACTTTTAGAACAGATTTTACAAAACGGAATAAGCCTGCCATGTAAGAGCGGTCATCAATTGAATGCATTCCAAAGCGGGTAAAATTCGAATCTGCATCAGGAGATCCGAATGTTCGGAGTGGTTGAAAAATTTGCCGTGAACAAAAAAGCATATTTTTAGCTAACTAGTTGAAAAATTTTCGGGCCGGACAAGTACTCTGTGCGTATCCGCTCTACGTACGATAGTAAACTTTTATCAATTTGTTACCAATAAAACTATACTACAAATATTACAAATGAGAGTGTGGCAGCGTTCAAGCTTACTACGCAGGCTAATGCAATTCTGTATTTTTTTTTGAAAGCCCTCGCAGTTCCAAATCATATGATAATAATTCGTTGTAATAAAGCATTAATTAGAGAAATGGCATATGAACATAATTGGAGATTTTATAAACATAATAAAATCCCATGTACTTGGCCACATATACTTTAGTAGGTCTCTATTTATTTATCTACTTTTTGTGAACTCACAACATTTACGAGAATGAAATTATCACCTCTGTGCAATTTTATTTTATTTGATCATAATGAGAGCGGTTCTGAGATCTTTGCATAAACGACTTAGACGGGTTTTTGTAAATTTTTGTGGGAATCGGTATTTTGGCGTTGGGTGGTGGGGGGGATTAACTAGAACGACTATTTGGGGCGGGCGTAAATGTACTTGTCTCAGCTTTTTTCACAGCATTTATGCTGTTTTTGGCTAGGATTTGTCGACTTTTTGTATGGAATTCATAGCTTGTTAATTAAATATTTCAATATTGTGTACGTATTCGGGTATGAAATTTATAGCTTGCCAATTAAACATGTCTATATTATATATGTATCTGGGTGATGCAAAAGAATTGACATTTTTTCGGCATTACAGCAAAATATGGTAACATTTTATCAAAAAGTGATTCTCTCAAGAATTGAATCCTGAATAAAAATTTTAGAGGTCGCTTAAGCGATTTTTTAATGATTTCGGCTAAAAATGGATACATGATCAAATTTCGAGCTGGTGTATCGCGACTATATTCAGACTAAAAATGCAATGTGAAATATTGTTCTAAGAAGTGTTGAAGTGAATTCAATCTTCGTAATTAACCGTCAATACTTATAAAATTATTAGATTACTTAAAACGTACAGTAGTTCTGAGAAGATACGACGCATAAAAAAACAACGAACAAGTAAAAACGAATTTTTTTTTAATTTTGTATAAAAAAATTTCAAAAAATATTGCACCGAAACATCCCTGTCAACAGATCAACGGATCGGAAAATATTCCATAAAAATGATGCCGAAGAAATACTCCAATAGCATCAGAATGCACCGAAAGTTTTTAAATATAAGTAATCATAACGAAACGAGATTTTGAAACAAAAAAGTATACGTACAAAATTTCGAGAGCTAAAGTTTAATCGGAAAAAATAATTTTGGCCGAAGTACTACGCGAGTTTTGCTTTTATAATGTTTATTGATTACGAATTATATCTCGTGAGCAATAGATAAAAAAAAAAAAATTGGTGAAGTACTTATGAAATTTTTTTTTTCTCAAATCAAATATCTTTTCGCTCAAAATTATTTCGCATCGCTTGATTCCGTTTTGGGTGACAAATGCAAATAGAATTTTCATGTATTTAAGGTCTCTACCACTCTAGGGTGGTTTAAAACCATATATAATTCAAACGTTGGGTGGTATCATATATCATTCTCTCAGTTATATAAAAAATGAAGAGAATGGTTTCCAAATAAACTTTATTATTGCATGCAAGAGACATTTTATGGTAAAAGAGAAGAGGCACTGTTTTCGACTCCGTTCTAGAGTTTACGTTCGGAAAAATGAATTGTTGCGGCTAGGGTTAATAAAAAAAATTATTTATTAAGGTGCTGTTCAAAAGTTTATTTATTAAATTACACTTTATTTTTGCACTATCACTCTTCTATCTATATATATAAAAGTTACTTTAACCAAAACTGAAACTGACCGCGATCTTTATAACCTTACGACTGTTCAAAGATATTAAATATTCACCGAATACGAGTTTATCATACAACATTCTCTTAATTATCAAAAAAAAAAAAATAAAGAGAATGGTTTCTAAATAAACTTTATTATTGCATTCAAAGAACATTTTATGTTAAAATAGAAAAAGCACCGTTTTCGACTCCGTTCTAGAGTTTACGTTCGGAAAAATGGATTGTTGGGGCTAGGGTTAATAAAAAAAATTATTTATTTAGACACTGTTCAAAAGTTTATTTATTGATTTAAACTTTATTTTTGCACTATCATTCTTCTACATATATATAAAAGTCACTTTAATCACAAGTTAAAACTGACCGCGATCTTTATAACTTCACGACAAAGATATTAAATATTCACCGAATACGAGTTTATCATACACCATTCTCTTAGTTATAAAAAAAAATGAAGAGAATGGTCTCTAAATAAACCTTATTATTGCATTCGAGGAACATTTTATGGTAAAAGAGAAAAGGGAACGTTTTCGATTCCGATAACCTTTTTTTAACTCACAACTGTCACTGTTTATATATATATATTATCATATCTGTCAGCTTTCACATCCGCGATCTTTATAACCTTATTTTTTTTTTAATTTCCACTTGGAAATTTGTAGCTATCTCTGTCGCACTCATACGGCTGATCCATATTAAAAAAAATATCCGTCAACTTTCACATCCGCGATCTTTATAACCTTATTTTTTTAACCTCACATCACTATGCATATAGAATTGCACATCCGCGATCTTTATAACCTTTTTTTTTAACTCACAGCTGTCACTGTTTATTATAAAATATCATGAAGAAAAGTCAAATCGGCTGTCACATCGACGAACGCACTCTCACATATCATCAGAACGTTACCAATTTCTAGTTAGTATCACTAGGCAGCGACCGCAAAGCGTCAAAAGTGTGCGAAAAATGCTACCTTTTTTGATGATTTGGAAAGATGAAATATTAATATTTCCAATATGCGTTAGGCTACAGAGTTCTAAATAGTCACGATCGAAAGAAAAAAAAAAATAAAAAATACGTAAACCCGCAGCATCTTTCAAAACGATGTTATTCATTAAATATCGCCGAAACAATTTTCGGAATACGTTCAGAATCACTCTTCTTGCTGTAAAGACTCTAGTAGCGACTCGTCTTCGCCATCTTATAGTATACGTAAATGTACTTGTCTCGAGTCGCTACCGCGACTCTAGATCTATGAGGTATTTGATAAAATATCAATAGGAGAAAAAGTCGTATTTTTCGAATCCGAATACGGTGGAATTTTTTCAGATTTTTTTTCGAAAACTTTTTTTCACCTTTCAATTTAGTTAATCAGAAAAAATTTTGGAAAAAAATATAAAAAAAAATCTAATGCGTTCAAAACTAAAATGTAAAACTTTTTTCCCTCTTGGTATTTCATCACAAACCCCATAGTTATCAAGGTATAACAATCAATTAGTCAGAGTTGTAACCAAAAATGGTTAAAAAAAAAAATATTTGAAAAGAAATTCTGAAAAAATTCTTACGAAATCAACGAAAACTGACGCAACATTTTACTTTCTTGAGATTTTCTTTCAAACCCACGAGTTCTCGTGTTACGCGGCATTTTCTAAATTCGGTCTTTTTTCGCCAAAAATGGAATAACTATGCGAAAAAAAATCGCACAAAACTTTTTAAAAAACGAAATTTAAGCTTAAGCTGCCCTTTTTGAAATTTTGGTTGGAGAAACTTATTAAAAAAAATCCTCCTGAAAATGCGGTCCAACTGTAGAGGTAAAATAAAAAGGCGAAAAACATTCATATTCAAAATAACGTACCGGACGTAAAAAATTTTCCAAAAAAGCGAAGTGAAGCTGAATTTATCTTCTTTCAAATGTCATTCACTATATAAATTTAAATATGTACACTGCCGGCGAAATGGCATAAAAAATAGCTCCGAATCGTTTTCGTAATTTTATCCGGAAACTTTTTGCCAGTAGTGTATATTAGAAAACCAAACATTTTGTAAATAATATTTCTTAGACAAAAAAGTAACACTTTTTCAAATATAATTCTGCCAATAAAAGCGATTCTGCTTCGCGGAAGAATCGAGGGTTGAAAATATTTTCATCTCATTCATTGTCGGGAGTGAAAAATGAAGAGTAGATGAACGCTTGAATGATAGAAAAAAGGATTAAACATGCGAATATTAAACATCAATCTTTTAATTTTTTGTTTCAGTAATTTTTTGTTTCCAATTTGTAACTTTTGTATTAACGTTCGTGACAGCTGAAAGAATAGCTGCTTATGTCACTCGTTATCCCCGAAGAAGAACAGAGAAAAAAAGATCCAAGTTACTATCGCTACTTGGCGTGCAGGACGATCGAGAAAACTCTTTCACCCTCTCTTTCTTTCTTTTTCTTTGTTCTTGCAATTCTTATATATTCTAAGGGGTGAGACAGAAAGTCCTCGAGCCCATGAGCTCAACCGTGGGATCGTAGAAGCAAGAAAAAAAGATGAGTGGGAAGGGCTAAGAGAGATATGAAATGGAGAGGGGATGGTATGAGAAATATTTAAAATATAAGTGAAAGAAGCTTCAGAATACTTAAAACACTCTTGTCGGGTCACCATCAGAGAGACAAAGAAAAAGGAAAAAAGTAAAAAGAAAAACGGAATAAAAATAGACTAAGAGAAGGAAGAAAAAACGAAGAAAAACAGATGGATGCAAAAGCGGGAGAAATTGAAAAAGTGTGGGAAAGAGATGGATACTCTTATAAGAGTTGAAAGAAAGAGCAAGGGAAAGTTCACTCGATGAGAGGATACAACAAGTCCACGGGTCGTGAAAATTCGTACGAAGAAAGGGGAATAAAACGAAGGAAAGAGAAAAGAAGAACGGAGCAATATATAAAAATCGGTTAGAGAGAAAAGCAGAACTCATGGGCTGCTCTGTTCGGTGCTCTCTTCCTTGGAGAGCACGTACACTTCCGTAAATCCTAGGCAATAAAGAAAATTTTAATATCGAACCTTTTGTAAATGCCTCTTCGATGTTTTTAATATCGAGCTCGAGATTACCCTTGTTTTGTATATGTATGCTCTTGGCTATTTCTCGATTTTGCTATCCCATACTCTTGCTCACGACCGTTCTAAATCGGTTCGTGAAAATCTTCTATTTTCAGAAACTGATTTATGCAATGAAATTCATAACGAATGCGGTTCGATCTCGTTTATCATCCCGGAATAAACGACAACATAAAATATTCATAAAATTTTATCAATTATTTGCGGAAATTATTCTAGCCGAACGAAATGTGGTTCGTAAATTTTTCTTTTTATTTGATTTTTGAACTCCCGACTGCCCTCAAGACAAAAAGACGGGAGAGGGAGGAAGTTTTTCTTAGTTTATAAAAGTGTTAGCCAACTGAAACTCAGTAAAAAATATAGCCGTCTGTATCGGCTGGGTTTTCCACAGTTTCTCTTGGCCCTCATGCAAATGCGACACAGTAGCGCAACAGAAAAAAGTGGCTGTGAGCAATACTTTTGGAGGGGTCTCACATAAACATGGAAGCTAAAGAAGTGGAGGAAGTGGGGATAAAGTGATGGGATGGGCTCGTAAAAACCCACCAGGGTAATGCAGAAACATTAAAAGTAATAAAATAAGAAATATCTATAAAAACAATATAAATGGTATTACAAAAATTAACTAATATTCAATTTATTTTTTTATTTTCATTTATTAAACTTATTTTTCCGTTAAAAAAAATAACAGAAGTTATTTCTGCCTAATAATATTTAGATACAAATATACAATTTAATTGTTATCGCTGGTCTATAAATAGAATCATAGGATATCTCGAACTGCCATTGCTTAATAGGTAATTACATTTTTTTTAGCTACGACACGAAGTTAGTGTGTGACATAGTTAAGTAAGGCGAGAAGAGAGTCGTGTTTGACGATTGAGGGTGTGATCTAAGGGAGGCTATTTGTGAGGTTCGAGACTCTCACGTTCTCTGTAGTTTGGGCTCTCTCTCTCCCTCTCTCTATCTTAGGAGAGTGTTGAACGCCAGAGATGCACCGAAAGTTCCAGTGGAGAGTTTACCATCGGAATTCAATCTTACCTTGCTATGGAATTCAAATATATACCTACATATGTATATGTCTATATGTATAAACGAGATTTGGAAATAAAAGGGCGTAAGACTATCGATGAAGCATGGAAATTGGCTCAGATGTTGAATCTTTCTGCTCGTAAGGAGTTTGTATATATACAGGAAAGTTTCTCACGAGGACGTCACGATCTCCTAGTATGCGTTTATTTCCAAACATCTTCCCGGCCGGAAGTAGACCCGAGGTAGTTGTATTATTGTACATATATAAACGCTTCGAAGCGTAACTGGCTTGTTCAATGAGAAATACCATTCTCGGCTTGGGGTTTCGAGTTTCTCCGAGCATCGTGTCGTCTAAATCGAGAGGATCTACCTGATTTACGAGAGAAATGCGATTCCACAGCTTCGAGAGAACTGCGAAAGATTCCTCGATAGACATGGATCGTGGCCACGTCTACGAGATTGTAATTGACCAAAACTCGAAACTTCCATTGCAGTCAATAATAAATTTACAATTTAATTTAATTACTATTTCTACGGTAAAAAATGAGTTCTTAAACATAAGGTTAAACCATATTTGATAAGTTTACGAGAATTTGTAGAAAGGCAAAATAACGACTTTTCCCATTTTTTTGTTTCATACGTGCAAATGAATTAAGGGATATAATAATGATTCAAATTGTGAATTTATTTGCATGAAATATTGTGATAATCGCGCTGACTTATTGAGATTAAAAAATGAAAATATAACCTCAACAGGCCCTACTTGCGCCGCAGTTTTTGCCAATTTCATGAAAACTCCTTCATGTTTACAGAGCCGTTGAGGCTGTAATAAAACCACGAAGAGCGTTCCTCCCGGTGAGTTGCACAGCGAATGAATGAAAGGAAAGTTGAAAGACTGCGTATGTATGTGTGCGTGGAAAGGGAGAGGTAAAAATTTCAAAGCAAAAAAGGTTGAGATGATGAGAGACTAAGTGAGGGAACGAGAGAAAAGGAAACAGGAAGTAGCGCCGAGGAATAAAAGGGGTTAAAGAAGAAGAAGAAGAAGAAGATGGAGAAGGAGAGTAGGCATCCATTGATGTTGACTCAGTGGCTGTGCTGCATTGCGCGAAGAAAGGGAAAAAGCTTGCCGAGAGTCTCAAGAATTTGTAGGCGCATTATGGAGACCCAAGAGACTGCGGTCGACCCACCAAGAGTGCAGGAATAAAAAAACATGAAGATCGCTGAGGTAAAAAAGGAGGCGAGGATCAAGTGAAACTGGATAAAAAAAGCGCGGACTCTCTCGACGAAAACTTGCGGTGAGGAGACAAAGAGAAGTTTCTGCACAGATTTCTATGTCCATGGTGTGCCGAAAGTGAAAAATTTTCAATAATAAAATACTTGACTGTTTGTTGATCCAATGAGTCCCTGACGGGTAATTAATTTTGGAAGTTGAGCCAATGAAAAGCACGCAGTTATCAAGTGTATATTTGTAAAAGTGAAGCAAGTTGGTAAGATTACGTCCCTACCGTCCGGCCACTCGTAGCGTCAAACGTCAAACTACTCGTGCGCTTCTGATTGGTCCAAATTTAATAGTTGATAACTCATCAAAGGCTCGTCGGATCAGAAATCAGCTAAATACTTTTTGATAAAAAATTTTCTTCTGAATCTGAGTTTACCTGATTGATCTTCAGTTCTGCAACACCCTGTATACATACGTATCTATAAGCAGAAATGAGCGTAGTTGCAGGGAGCAACAGAGAGGAAGAGTAACACAGTGGGAACGAGAGTTTTTCAGCGGCGTCGCAGTCTCGAGGGTGGACGCCGAGGGTTTTGTGAAGGTAGTTGAGAAAAGAACGTAACCAATTGTTTATGAGTGCCTCCGCGGTGAAAGTACTGTGCAAACCGACGGCTAAAACTTTTCAAGGTAGCTTTCTCTCCCTCGTGTACTTCGAAAGATGGAAAAGGTGGAATAAAGGGCAACCGAATGAAAGTTGGTATGAGAAGATAAAATCCATAGAATCCGTGCAGTGAAGCAGTCGGATATTCTGGATAAATGCTTTCATCGAGGATATAAAAAGCAAAGAAACATATGTTCGTAATTTGAAAATAAACTTTTTAACAGTAATCCCCAATTTATTGATTCAATGAGAATTGATGTGCTGCAAATGAATTCAGAAGTAATTAATGGATGAACATGCAAACATTACTTTGGGATCGAAACCAAACAAATTTTCAAGCATTTTTAACTATTCGAACTCAAACCTCGAACAATTTTGCAACGAATTCTTTGTAATGAATAATATGGTGTACCACGAGTTGTTGAAACCGGGTGAAACGATCACAGCTGTTCGCTATAAACAACAATTAATGAAACTAAAACAGGAATTGAGAAAAAAGCGGCCTGAGTACGCCAAACGTTATAACAAACTAATTTTGCTCCATGACAATGCTCGGCCACATGTAGCAGAAACCGTAAAAAAGTATATAAAGGACATAAACTGGGAAGTCTTACTTCGCCCGTTGTATTCACGAGAAATAGCACCGTCTGATTATCATTTGTTTCGAGCGATTCAGAATGATTTGTCATCATAGCATTTCAAGTCTTTTGAAGATATCAAAAAATGGATCGCTGAATGGATCGCCTCAAAGAGCAACGATTTCTATTGGCGTGGAATCCATTTGTTGCGTGGAAGATGGGAAAAGGTCGTAACTTCTGAAGGACAATACTTGAAATAAAATAGAATGTACCGTAAACTGTAAATAATTTTCTTTTTTTATTGAAAAACAGCGGGATTTAAGTTTAAAACCCAACAATTACGCAATTTAGTTTCAAAGGGGCAAAAAGTAAATCGTAAAATTCCTATCAATTGAATCTCTTGGTTGAGAGCAATTTAAACATCGGTAAATTTCACCAAGCGTTCGTAGGGAAATGTCTGTAGTAACCCACATTTTCACCTCGATTAAGACTCCAAATAAAACCTTATCTATCTCGGTATACGTAAAGCTGAACCATTACTGGATTTTCTGATGGGGTTACACGGAGATAGTGGATGCAAGAGGGATTCCTTGATTTCCTTGCACCCTCTCAAGCTCTTTCATCTTGTATGCACAAGAGTTTAGTAAATTTCTTGTAAGATGCTAGCGGAACATGAAAACCGGATGGAAAATCGTTATTCCGCGAATTTTCGAAGGAAGGGCAAGAGAGCGAACGGTGTTGGGGGTCGATTCGTTCCCGAATGTAGTGAATCTTCTATCTTCTTGATTTTCTTCGACATTTCCTTTCTTCCTCTAGCCTCTCTCCTACAGTTCTTGCCTTCTACTTCCTCTTCTTCGCGGCCTTTGGCACTGCTTTCTAAACAATTACCCGACTCGTCCGAGCGACAACGTCGAACCAAAAAGGACCCTTTGCATCTCTCTCTCTCTCTCTCTCTCTCTCTCTCTCCCCCTCTCTCTCCTACTCTCTGGCTCACGTATAGGGGTAGTTTATAACCAGTAAATGCGCGTAAAGCTCCCGGAAGCGTGAAAATCATGTAGGACGAAGAGAAAAGGGGAGAGAAGTGAGGAAGGTAGGAAAAGTAGAAAGAGCTAAGAAGGAATGAAACGTCGACGACCGTCTGGATTCTCTTCTTCTCTCTCTTATTCTCTCACAGGTCTTCCTTCAATAAACTGCTTTTCTCGCACCCCCGAAAACGTAATGGAGAATACCAAATCTTTCTCTTTCTCTCTCTCTCTCTCCTCTCCCTCCCAGGAAAGAGATTTGGCATTCTCCAAGAGGTAAGAAGAGAGAGAGAGATAGAGAGAGAGAGATAGAGAGAGAGAGAGACAAGGCTTTTCTCTCTCGTTGCGAGACTCGAGACTTTCAAGGGGTGTCAGTTTGAGCCGAATTACACGAGTATATAGGGAACTAGCTTTGGTGCTCCTCTCGTGGACATACCACGAGACTATACCCCTCGCGCTAATACTACCTACCATTTTGTACTCCGCCACTGTGTAAGAAACACCCTCGACCGCGAGAGAAAGAACCCGAGGGATCGCAAAACGGGGTGGTAACTTTAGTACGAGAGAAAGAGGAGGAAAGAGAAATATTGTGTGTTGGGAGTCATCGTCCCTTGTGCTCTTCTCTCTAACCTCTTCAAGCAGCCGCTCGTACTTTATACATGTATATCACCAGTGAAGCGAAGTGCGGAGTCGACCTCAAGGGTTACGAAAATATAGAGAAGAAGAGCACCATCAAAAAGGGTTGTCGAGAGCTAACAAAATAATTATGAATAATTACTATGTGTATGCATTAATATTCATTGTCACAGAATAATGATCAACAAAAACATTAATATTTAATCTTCTACCATAAAAATGATGAATAATGTTTATTTATTTATCATTGAATGACGTTAGTTAAAAATATTGGAGAAAAGTAATTATTTACACTGGATTCAGAATATATGAACTTGCAAACATTCGGCTACAAATTCTCATCGATATCCAATCTTTTTTTTTTATCATTTTATGCTTTATGTTTGTTTTTATAACAAAATGATTTGTACATTTATGGATAACATCAATGCTTCTTGACTCGATGCTTCGAAATACTTGGTTACTACTTGAACTACGTTAAGAAGTTCAGAACAACCTCTCATTAGCCAAATGACACTTGAAGCTTTGATTCACCTCATTGCCGAATTACGTGTGGCTTGTAAACCCTCTGCACGATTCTAAGAGATGAAAGGACAAAAGCAGAAAGGACCTCATATATTCGAATTTGTCTTTCTGCTCGTGAATTCGTTCTCTTTGATATACCGAGTTGTTATACCGAGAATTGGCCAAGAGGGTGGTTTCATCAGTGAAAGGGCAGAAACACGTGATCTCGAAGATGATGAGACTTCACGTTTCACAGAAAACAAAACAAAGAAAAAACCTTTGTGCACATGTATCCTCACAATATATATATATATATATTGTGAGGATACATGTGCACAAAGGTTTTTTCTTTATTATATATATGGGTCATTCCATGTCAAATCGACCAATGGTTGCAATCGACCCCTTTCGATTTGGATGAATTCTTGTCAGGAGTTTTATTTTATCATAAAACGAAGTCCTGCCAAAAGAAAAAAAATAAATTTTTTTTTTTCGAATGTTATGCGAAATTCAAATTTTCACCATTTTTCGAATTTTTCAAGTTTATTTTTTAAATATCTCAAAAACTACCATAGTTACAAAAATGGGCTTGGGTTTGTTTTAAAGAGGATATTTGGGGCTGTGAATAAAAAAATATTTTGAAAAAAAATTACGAAAAATGCTTAGTTGGCAGAATTTTGAAATTTGAAAAATCATAAAAATCGAAGTTCAGTATTAAATTTTTGGCTCAATTTTTTAAATATAATGCCTTTAATTGATCCAAAAATATCCTGAAATTTTCGTGAGGGTGTGTTTTTTTTAAATATGAATTTTAGAATTTTAATTAAATAAAAAAAATTTTTTGCAACTTCTAAATAAAGTAAAGTTAAGCAAATATTTAGTTTTGTAATTTTGAGCAATAAAAAATTAAATCTGCGACATAAGCATGTAAAAATAATAACTACATTGAAATTACTTTTTTTTTATGTGGTTTCAGTTTGAAAAACAAATCAGTTAAGAAGTGGCACATTTTTTGTATCTACTACTAAAGTTTATCCTACTAGATAATTACCATGGAAGATAACCTCTAGAGAGGTCTCTATTTTCCATGATAGTTACACTTGTAGAGGTCAGTGAATGTATTATTATTAATGTACTCGCAGCCCCCTGGCACAGGCGAATAAAAATAGTTCGCGATATGTCCTTACCGCATCATGGCGCTAGTAGTCATCTGCTCGGTAGTTACCATTTAGTGTATATCTATATACAGCGAGCAGATGACAGCTAGCGTCATGGTGAGCTATATAAAATTAGCCGCTCGATTTTGACTTTTGCATTTTTTTTAAATTTATAATGATTGTTTGTCGATAGTTTGTGATTGTTTGATTAATTAAAATGTTTGTTTGATCATATTTTTTATCAAACAAACGAAACAAAAAAGGGCGTTAAGTTAGCCGCAAATTTTTGAAATTTTGTCTAATTTGATTTTTTCAAACGCCAATCGATTCAGAATCGTTTGTTTGAAACAAATAATATTATTTGAACGTTTGTTTGATTGTTGTTTTTCCAAAAAATGAATAAATAAAATATTGGATCGTTGTAGCTTTTACACTAGATTCTAATATAACCTCGAGCATTGGCCGAAGCGGTTGAGTTTACTTTTCAGAGCAATCATGATCTCGATTGTGTATAAAAAATGTGTACATCTATTCGATTTAAAAACATTGAATTATTTATATTATCAGGCTGGCATTAAAATTAGGCTGTGTCTAGTCGTCCGGACACCCGGACAAATACGCGTCCGGTATTCGTCCGGATATTTGTCCAAAATGAGGTTATTTTTTTTTCAATTAATTTTTTTATAGTATGATGGTATATTGAAACTCCCTCCGAAAATATATTTGGCAGCTATAAATGTCCGGACGAATAATCGCACGTAATTCGTCCGGATATACAATTTATAATGATTTTCGTATATCCGAACGAATAATCATACAGAATTCATCCGGGTATATAATGAATTACGTATCGACGAACGATTTCCAAGGGTTCTAATATGTATCCGGACGACTAATCGTACGTATTTCATACGGATACATAAGAAATAAAGGTATTCGCATGTATTCGGACGAGTAATCGCATGTAATTCGTCCGGAAATACAATTTATAATGGTTTCCGTATAGTATATCCGGACGAATACTCACAGGTAATTCATCCGAATATACAATTTCTGATAGTTGTTATATGTATCCGGCTAACTAAGCGTACGTAATTCATCCGGATATATGATGAATAAAGGTATTTGCATGTATCCGAACGAATAATCGCACGTGATTCGTCCGGATATACAATTTATGATAGTTGTTATAATAGTTGGACATGAGAAAATAGTAGAGTGGGTTGGGGTCATCTTGCGGTTGTTTTTTGAATAGTTGGGCATGTGGAAATAGTAGGGTGGGTTTGGGTCATCTTGCGGTTGTTTTTTGAATAGTTGGACATGTGGAAACAATAGGGTGAGTTTGGGTCATCTTGCGGTTGTTTTTTGAATAGTTGAACATGAGGAAATAGTAGAGTGGGTTTGGGTCATCTTGCGGTTATTTTTTGGATAGTTGGACATAAGGAAATAGTAGGGTGGGTTTGGGTCATCTTGCGGTTGTTTCTTGAATAGTTGGACACGTGGAAATGGTAGGGTGGGTATGGGTCATCTTGCGGTTGTTTTTTGAATAGTTGGACATGTATTTGAATAGTTGGATAAAAATACTATTTCCACATGTCTAACTATTCAAAAAACAACCGCAAGATGACCCAAACCCACCCTACTATTTCCAAATGCCCAACTATTCAAAAAACAACCGTAAGATGACCCAAACCCACCCTACTATTTCCTCATGTCCAACTATTCAAAAAACAGCAGCAAGATGACCCAAACCCACCCTACTATTTCCTCATGTCCAACTATTCAAAAAACAACCGCAAGATGACCCATACCCACCCTGCTATTTCCACGTGTCCAACTATTCAAGAAACA
This sequence comes from Rhimphoctona megacephalus, assembly GCA_963989365.1. NCBI lineage: Eukaryota > Metazoa > Arthropoda > Insecta > Hymenoptera > Ichneumonidae > Rhimphoctona > Rhimphoctona megacephalus. Next base: position 12,733,728 of record OZ022417.1, read on the forward strand.
ACCGCAAGATGACCCAAACCCACCCTACTATTTCCACATGTCCAACTATTCAAAAAATCGCAAGATGATCCAAACCCACCCTACTATTTCCTCATGTCCAACTGTTCAAAAAACAACCGCACGATGACCCAAACCCACCCTACTATTTTCTCATGTCCAACTATTCAAAAAACAACGGCAAGATGACCCAAACCCACCCTACTATTTCCACATGCCCAACTATTCAAAAAACAACCGCAAGATGACCCAAACCCACCCTACTATTTCCACATGTCCAACTCTTATAACAACTGTCATAAATTGTATATCCGGACGACTTACGTGCGATTATTCGTTCGGATACATGCAAATACCTTTATTCATCATATATCTGGATGAATTACGTACGATTAGTCGTCCGGATACATATTAGAACCCTTGGAAATCGTTCGTCGATACGTAATTCATTATATACCCGGATGAATTCTGTATGATTATTCGTTCGGATATACGAAAATCATTATAAATTGTATATCCGGACGAATTACGTGCGATTATTCGTCCGGACATTTATTGCTGCCAGATGTATTTTCGGAGGGAGTTTCAATATACCATCATACTATAAAAAAATTAATTGAAAAAAAAAATAACCTCATTTTGGACAAATATCCGGACGAATACCGGACGCGTATTTGTCCGGGTGTCCGGACGACTAGACACAGCCTAATTTTAATGCCAGCCTGGTAATATAAATAATTCAATGTTTTTAAATCGAATAGATGTACACATTTTTTATACACAATCGAGATCATGATTGCTCTGAAAAGTAAACTCAACCGCTTCGGCCAATGCTCGAGGTTATATTAGAATCTAGTGTAAAAGCTACAACGATCCAATATTTTATTTATTCATTTTTTGGAAAAACAACAATCAAACAAACGTTCAAATAATATTATTTGTTTCAAACAAACGATTCTGAATCGATTGGCGTTTGAAAAAATCAAATTAGACAAAATTTCAAAAATTTGCGGCTAACTTAACGCCCTTTTTTGTTTCGTTTGTTTGATAAAAAATATGATCAAACAAACATTTTAACTAATCAAACAATCACAAACTATCGACAAACAATCATTATAAATTAAAAAAAAATGCAAAAGTCAAAATCGATCGGCTAATTTTATATAGCTGTCATGGTGCGGTAAGAACATATCGCGATTTTAGTTAGGTCAATCGCCACCTAATTGCGCTAGCTGCCATCTGCTCGCTGTATATAGATATACATTGAATGGTAACTACCGAGCAGATGACTACTAGCGCCGTGGTGCGGTAAGGACCTATCGCGAACTATTTTTATTCATCTGTGTCAGGGGGCAGCTAGTACATTAATAATAATAAATTCACTGACCTCTACAAGTATAGCTATCATGGGGAATAGATACCTCTCTAGAGGTCTCTATCTTCCATGGTAATTATCTAGTAGAATAAACTTTAGTAGTATATACAAAGAGGGCAGAATGGGCCACTTCTTAACTGATTTGTTTTTCAAACTGAAACCACATAAATAAAAAAAGTATTTTCAATTATGCTATTATTTTTACATGCTTATGTCGTAGATTTAATTTTTTATTGCTCAGAATTACAAAACATAATATTTGCTTAACTTTACTTTATTTAGAAGTTGCAAAAAAAAAATTTTTTTTTATTAAAATTCAAAAATTCATATTTAAAAAAAACACCCTCTTGAAAATTTCAGGATATTTTTGGATCAATTAAAGGCATTATATTTAAAAAATTGAGCCAAAAATTTAATACTGAACTTCGATTTTTATGATTTTTCAAATTTCAAAATTCTGCCAACACAGCTTTTTTCGTAAATTTTTTTCAAAATATTTTTTTAATCACAGCCCCAAATATCCTCTTTAAAACAAACCCAAGCCCATTTTTGTAACTATAGTAGTTTTTGAGATATTTAAAGAATAAACTTGAAAAATTCGAAAAATGGTGAAAATTTGAATTTCGCATAACTTTCGAAAAAAATTTTTCATTTTTTTTCTTTTGGCAGGACTTCGTTTTATGATAAAAGAAAACTCCGGACAAGAATTCATCCAAATCGAAAGGGGTCGATTCCAACCATTGGTCGATTTGACATGGAATGACCCATATATATATATATATTGTAACGCTTTTCCCGTCAAGCGCTTCAAATTATATTTGCTCTCGATACTTTCTGGACGCTAATTTAAGATAATTCTTAAACAAATTTTATTTGAAATTATCTATAATTGAGAACAAAGTAATAAGGTTTCCCGGTCGTAGCTGTATATTTTAAACCAATGGTGGTAGAAGGGCTGGGTCAATTATACAAAATAAATATTCACACCAATAATCGACATCCGGAATTACAATAGCGTTTATTATTAAATGACATTAAAATTTTGAATAAAATAAGATTTCCGGAAAAATATTATATCAAAAGTTTACAATAATTCTCAATATTTGACATTCAATAATTTAAAAGAATTTATAATTATTAAGTGTTCGAAAATAATTTGATAACAAAAATATTTGCCTTTCGGCTCGATATTATAACAATTTACATTACAACTATGGATCTCGAGATTGGGCTAAATCAAATACTAGAATTCCTCTCGGCAATTCAAAATAAAACTTTAACAACGACAATTCGCAAACGTTTTAAATCGCGGGACAAGACGTTACTAGAATTTTCCAAACGCGTACGTACTCCGAAACAATATCGCTCTTTTAAATCCCAAAATTCACAAAATATACTCGCGAGTACAAAACAGTACGAAATCACAACAAAACAAAATGAGAGCGAAATGACGGCTCACCGCTACAGTTTCAGAGATTGGAAATCCGGAAAAGGACCACGGATGCTTCCACTCGAAAATTCCGATGGCGTCGGGTTCTTGATCGAAGACGGCTACGGCTTGAGAAAAGACGTCCTCCGTCGCTGCTGCCCAAAACTCGAGTCCCCGATAATTTTCCCGAAGCGCGATTTCGCGGATTAGGGTCCTAGCCCCCCACCCTTCGCCTACTCACGGGAATCTAGAATTTTCTCGACCCTTCGCCCTCTCCTTTTATGATTCGCCAACTATATTTGAATTTAAAACGGGCGCGACGCTGATCAACGATGACTTTCGATACGTCCGAGGCTTACCGAAGATCCCCGATGCTGATTGACGCATCGTCGAGTTCGACAGCTCTGGGTGAGGGCTTCGAGCTAGCGACCCTCGCTCGATATGATTTTTCGCGCTCCGTCGATGACCTTGACGATCGAAACTTCTCAAGCCTTCCCTCTCAGCGATACGACAAAATTCTGACAACGATAATAATTCCGATGTTCTCTCCCTCCCTCCCTCGACTCCCGCTCCCTCCCCCTCTCCCTCTCCCCCCCTCTCCCCACTCCCCCCCCCTCTCTCTCTCCCTCTCCCTCTCTCCCTCTCTCCCCCCTCCCTCCCTCCCTCCCTCCCTCCCTCCCTCCCTCCCTCCCTCCCTCCCTCCCCCCCTCTCTCTCTCTCTCTCTCTCTCTCTCCTCTCTCTCTCTCTCTCCCCCCCCCCTCTCTCTCTCTCTCTCTCTCTCTCTCCCCCCCCCCCCCTCTCTCTCTCTCTCTCTCTCTCTCTCTCTCTCTCTCTCTCTCTCTCATCTCTCTCTCTCTCTCTCTCTCTCTCTCTCTCTCTCTCTCTCTCTCTCTCTCTCTCTCTCCCTCCCTCCCTCCCTCCCTCCCTCCCCCTCCCCTCCCCGCCCCTCCCCTCCCCTCCCCCTCCCCCTCCCCCCTCTCGTGTCTGAATGTGCAATTTGTGCGGTGCTATTTTGGCTTTGAATGATAGGAATAAAGACAAATTTTACGATTAATAATGTTAAAAATGAGCAATTAAGGTTTTCAGCTCGTGATTAACGATCGTGCTGGGGGCTAAAATTATATAAAAATTTAAAAAAAAATGTGGCTCAAGATATATCTCAAATGTTGTAGAAACACAAAGCACGGGCGACGAATCGGCCATATAATTCATTCCGTTTGTTTCTCGCTCTTTCATGCGAAATGGGCAGCGCTCTCGGAAAAAGAACAGTATTTCAAAAATGGTCAATCTTCTCGAAACCAAAATGGTGTGTGAGAGCTGCCCTGCATTTACCAATATCTTTTTGATGAAACAAAACAAACAAATCAATTTTGTATCGTAAATCAATTAAAAAATCTTGTCGCCCGCGTATACGCGCTTGATTACTTAATGCCCACTTCGTGGCGTTGTAAGCACCGCGCACGGCCCCTATGGGGGTTGAGTAGATACACTCGAACAATTATTGCTTTTTTCACTGATAACTAGATGACGCGAATAATATATTACTTATTTTACGAAAATGATTCAATTTTAAATTATGAGAAAATAACGTTTCTGAACGAATCTAAACAATGAGATTCGTAAAAATTAAGAGCTTGTCTATCATAATTGGAAAAATTTATGTATTTTAATTGAAGAATTGAAAAGATGTTTTTATTTTAAAAGAAATAAACATAAAATAATTTAAAGTAAAAATTTGTACTTAAATAAGCTTTTTATAACGTGATAATAATGTTAAAAATTTCTTCACAGTTTTTAACGCAATGTTAGTTTAAATTTAGTGTGACTGTATTGAAATGTGCGTAAAGTAATCTTCAAAAAAAAAGTAATGAACACTGCATCATTAATTTTTTAACTCAAAAGTAATCATAATTATTGTGATCTTCAGCAGGCTGTAGAGAGTGATGGAAGTTCGGGCCAAGAAATTCCTTAAGGGGATTCATTCTAGATATAAAAAACTACTCTCACCTAAATTTTGGTAACGATTGAAGTTGATAGAAATGCGTAGTGTAAGGTGAAAGTCAGCGATTTTTCGTAATATTTCAAAAATGACTAACTTTGAAATGAAATATCTCTGAGTTCCTTTACGCAAATGAAATTTTTAGTCGCATTCGCTTGAAGGGTATAAAATAACGAAAAAAATGAGCCATGTTAGAAGTCAGTGAGATTAAAAATGAATTTGTGGCGACAATTTTTAAATCATCATATTATTGAAAATTTCGAGTTATTTAAATTAGTCGGGATAAAAGGCCTTTTGGCTTAGGTGACTCAAATTTTTTTTCTACAAACTAGATAGCATACTGAACAAAATGTGACTTGTATCATTCAATTTGAACGTGAGGTTTTCGTGAATCATCATTTTGAAAATAGGCTAAATATGGTGATTTTTAGACTTTTAAAAGGCTTGTTCTCATGACCTTGGGCACTTAGGCAGGTGAAATTTGGTATTTGGCGATAGTTTTTGAGGTACTTCGAAGTACCCAATTTTCAGCAAATTCGAAAGACCCCTCCCGAGAAAATGCTCGAAAACCAATGGATTTACTCATATATATATAGATTACTAAGTAGGGATTGAAAAAATGGCGGGACAAAAACGTCGACCGTCGTTCAGTGTAAAAGCTAAAATAGTCTTCTTAAAGAGTGCTATTTGACCAGCTTTTGTCCAAAGCGCGTTGAAAGAAACGAAAGATGAAGACGGCACTGTCGTTTTCACAAGTAAATAGTGGTAATCTCGACGTGCCCTTTGCTATGACACGTTCCTTCCATCCAAGACCTCATGCACATCTACATATATACTGATGTCAATGAAAAAACGTGTATAGAGGATATTCTACGTCAAATATATCGATTCAAATATATGAAGATTTATCTGAACTTCAACTTAGAATTTTCAATAACAAAAATATGAATCAATATTCAAATCAATCTTCGTGCAAAAGCAAGAGAATAGTCCAAATTAAAATACTTATTTGGATTGAATTGCAATTGAATATCATTTCATTCAATAATTATTCATCTTTTATTATGTTGAATTGTTAAAATGAATGAATAAGCGTTTAGAATAAACGTATTACAATTTGTATTTTTTAAATTTCTGTATAGATTTCATTACTTGAATATAAAAGCTCCGTTTTATGGAAATAATTAAAAGCATCCTATAAACTCGGAAGAATACAACATTTAAAAAATAAAACAATTGACATAAGTTCATAATGCATGCTTATTTCAAAAGGAATACTCAATATATACATTTGTTCTATGCTGTCGGTGAAGCGAAGGATCCTTTTCCACAACCTTGAAGATTGCTCCTTCCTTTTTTTCCATTCTCTCATTTCTTTCTTAGTGTCTATATATACGTACTACGAGGTCTATGCTGACACACCATTCATCGGTTCCTCTTTCTCTTCTTCCTCGTCACCTAATGCGAGAACACCAATAAGAAGAAGAGAGGGAAAGAGAAAGACGAAGAGAGAAAGGAAACGTCGTACGATCGTAAAGACAACGAGGGTTAGCGAGGGTGGCTTTTTCTCTTGTGTCACAGGACAAAAAATAAAAATGAGAAAAACGTCGTGGACAGCTTTACGACCTAGCTTGTTCAGAGATCGGATCGCCTTTCCGTAGAATGTGAGAACCAAAAAAAAAACCCCAAAAACAACCGACGAATAATAGAGCTACAGAAAAAAACAAATCTCAATGCATTATTCAAAAAGTTACGGTTTTGGAAATATGTTCATTGTATTTTTAAATGAAATTAATGATGAGGGTGAGAACAAAAGTTCTGAATCCGTAGTCCGAGTATTCAGCATACTGGACATCGTTAAAATTGAAAATGTAGCGCTCTCGAAGGACAGGGTAGAAAATACTCGCTGGATATATTTTCCTGCTTGGATTCGTTTTACTATCGACTCGTAAAAACAGTGACTTGTTCGTACGCTACATATATATATATATATATATATATATATATATGGGCAGATCCATTACTTTTCGACCGCAGCCTGCGCGCTTGGGTCAGCGATTTGGCTGCCGATTTTTTCTCGAAAAGTAGGTTATAAAAAAAGACGATCCCCCAAATTTGAACTCAATTTAGCAAATTTTGACGGCTGTAGAATTTTTTGAAATTCTTGCAAAGTCAATTTATTAGCCATTTTCACGATTTTTTCATGCGAACTCTATGAAGCTCAAAGACTCGTATGAAGCGGCATTTTTCTTCGTCAATCTTCCACTTTTGAGAAAAAAATAGTATTTCACTCCAAACGAAAATCTGGTTAAGTTAGCACCCTTTTTTTTAATTACTTTTTTTTACCAAATTTCCCGTATTTTTTAAAAGCTGCCGGAGCGATAATTTTTCAAGTAGACGACTTTAAGACGGTTTAAATTTTTCATCTAAGTATATTCTATCACTACATATACTAATTTTTATATATTGCCACGTTCCATCGTATACACGGCCTCTCAAAGCTACTTGATTTCTGAAAAATCGCTGTTTTCTAACAGCTGTAACTTTTTTCTACCTCAACGAAATTGCTTGAAATTTTCAGGGAATATGCCTTATTCTATACCCAAACAACACTGAAATTTTTTAGAATGTATTTTAGCTGGTTAGTGAGCTGTGAATTTTCGAAATGTCCCAGTTTCCCGCTTTTTTTCATATTTATGGCACTATCGATGACTTTTTAAATTGCACGGAATAAATTTACTCTCATCTTTTATTAAGATGAGATAAAAACATAAAAAATGTACAAAATTATATGTCAAATTTACATTGTCTCAATCCATTTTTTCCCCAATAAGATGTGTCATCACTTAAAACCGATTCGTACATTATTTTTGTTGACGAAATCATAAGCATTGAAATGATGATAATCATATTGACAGGGATCAATAAACAATATCAATTTTTAATAAAAAGTTCACTCATAAAATAATCAACTCTGAATTGAACATGAATTTTTTTTCTATATTTTATATTTAACAATTATGTTGAAAATATCAATAAGACAGTGTTTAAAAACTGTTTCTGTATTCTCTTTTACTAATTATTTTGTTTAATAAATTATTGCAGCTTTTTCCTGACTTGTCACGTCACCGATTCCAAGCAGAGATTGGCAACTCCTTGGCGGTGTAAGCGCCGTGCAGTTCCTACCTGACCGATATAGTAGTGGCACTCTCTACATCTTAGATCTGACACTAACCGTCTCATGATGTCATCCAGATGAGAACCTTTCGCTGTTATCCTTATCCCTAGTATAAACTGTGGTTTGGAAGTCTACATTTTTTATGTTTTTATCTCATCTTAATAAAAGATGAGAGTAAATTTATTCCGTGCAATTTAAAAAGTCATCGATAGTGCCATAAATATGAAAAAAAGCGGGAAACTGGGACATTTCGAAAATTCACAGCTCACTAACCAGCTAAAATACATTCTAAAAAATTTCAGTGTTGTTTGGGTATAGAATAAGGCATATTCCCTGAAAATTTCAAGCAATTTCGTTGAGGTAGAAAAAAGTTACAGCTGTTAGAACACAGCGATTTTTCAGAAATCAAGTAGCTTTGAGAGGCCGTGTATAAGATGGAACGTGGCAATATATAAAAATTAGTATATGTAGTGATAGAATATACCTAGATGAAAAATTTAAGCCGTCTTAAAGTCACCTACTTGAAAAATTATCGCTCCGGCAGCTTTTAAAAAATACGGGAAATTTGGTAAAAAGAGTAATTAAAAAAAGGGTGCTAACTTAACCAGATTTTCGTTTGGAGTGAAATACTATTTTTTTCTCAAAAGTGGAAGATTGACGAAGAAAAATGCCGCTTCATACGAGTCTTTGAGCTTCATAGAGTTCGCATGAAAAAATCGTGAAAATGGCTAATAAATTGACTTTGCAAGAATTTCAAAAAATTCTACAGCCGTCAAAATTTGCTAAATTGAGTTCAAATTTGGGGGATCGTCTTTTTTTATAACCTACTTTTCGAGAAAAAATCGGCAGCCAAATCGCTGACCCAAGCGCGCAGGCTGCGGTCGAAAAGTAATGGATCTGCCCATATATATATATATATATATATATATATATATATATATATATATATATATATATATGTATAGAAAATGCTGATAGTTGTAAAAACAGGAAAATCTCGTCCCTGACGATCGATTTCACATTGCAATAATATTCTTGCTCTATAGAACGATTTTTTTTGCTCAAATGTATAGTTGAATTTAAAAAATATTTGATTTCAAGAACCCATTCATTGCTTCAATTAAAATTCCCTATCGTACGTTCACTTCAATATTTTTCTATATTCTAAACAACTTTTCATTTTTTTGTTATTTTCAATCTGAATGATTTATCTTTGGCCTACGGCAAATTTTTATTCGATTCCAATACTACATGTTTGAAAAAAGTGTTAGGCATTTAATGGAATCCAAACTACGTTTGCTTCAATATTTTTCCGTACCGATCAAATGAGGCAATGAGGGACGTGAATAGGTATTCAAACGTTTAATAGTTTTCTGAACAAAATCGAAAAACACGTGCTAGCTTTATTTAATAATCCACCTCATCCCCATCAAAATGGGGGTGAGGTGGATTATTGCTAATGGAAGCTTTTCAGTTTCTCTCTCTCTCTCTCTCTCTCTCTCTCTCTCTTTCTCTCTCTCTCTCTCCCTCTCTCTCTTTCTCTCTTATTCGATCGTTCGTCAATTAGGTTCAAAGCCATGAACGCGTTAACGATCAACCATTAACGATTAATCCGTGAGAGGGCCAGTATCGCGAGTCGAAGTATAGGAAGTAGGAAGCATCGTCAACGACCACATCTATATATAAAGTATGATCCACATATATATATTAGACTGGGCCAAAAAAAATGACTATTTTTTTTTTGAAATGGCTATCGAGAATATCATTCAGGATGACAAAAAAAGAATTTCCTGAAAGTTTGAGCCCGTAATAAAATTTTTTAGAGGTCTATCATCGCTATTTTTTATTTTTATTCATGATCGGATGTTTGAAGTCAGAACTGCCAAAACATTAGAGTGAAAGAATTTCAATTATGCTTATTTCTATATAAAATCGAATTCCCTACAAAAAAGTTCTGATTGAAAATTTTCGCCAGACAAGCGGTTTCCGAGTAATTGAGCTTAATAAATCGGTATGTTTTTTCGATTTGACCTTTTTACTTTGGGATTTTGTAACTAACGAATCAATGAATTTCCAAAAAAAGGTAATAACGGATTCTTAAAGGAAATTTTGTTTCCTACAAAAAAGGTCTCTTAATATTTTAGCTTAAATTTACTCCTTCAAAAGTTATTCACGATTAAAATCGAAGAAAAAATGAAAATCTCAAGTTTTTCGCTCTTAATTCCTTTCTTTTCACTTAACGCAACAAATTGACTTTTTCTATCATAATTAATCATTATTCGTAATAAATCTCTGAATGTTTATCATCGTTCCTAGAATTTTATTACAAAAATATATAAATTTCACAATAAATTTAAATTTATTTTTGCTTTTCTAATCATTTCTCAACGATAACATAGTTCTACTGTCTCAAAATAATTTTTGAGTGAACAATTATTTAGTTTTACTGTTGAAAATTATTTATCTCTTATATTTTATACATTTGTGAATTATTATATTTACTAATATACACGAATTCGCATAGATAAATAAAACGAAAAACGAAGAGCAACTTCAGTACTTACTACTAGTCATTAGTGAGAATCGAAAAAAGTACCCGAACTGCAATAAAAACACCTTAATATAATGAGATGTTATTATTAGTAGTTGATTATGATTGTTAAACTATAAAATCCTATAGATTTATTATGAAATATGAATTATAATTGTTATTATTAATTAAGTAGCCATAATCTGGTTTTTCATCCATATAAATGTATAAAATATTATGAATAAATCGTTTTTAATAGAGAAACTGAATAATTATTTACTTAAAAATTATTTTGAGACAGTAGAACTATGTTATTGTTGGGAAATGATCAGAAAAGCAAGAAGAAATTTAAATTTATTGTGAAATTTATATATTTTTGTAATAAAATTCTTAGAACAATGATAAACATTGAGAGATTTATTACGAATAATGATTAATTATGATCGAAAATGTCAATTTGTTCCGTTAAGTGAAAAAAATGGAGTTAAGAACGAAAAACTTGAGATTTCCATTTTTTCTTCGATTTTAATCGTGAATAACTTTTGAAGGAGTAAATTAAGGCTAAAATATTAAGAGACCTTTTTTGTAGGAAATAAAATTTCCTTTAAGAATCCGTCATTACCTATTTTGGAAACTCATTGATTCGTTAGTTACAAAATCCCAAAGTAAAAAGGTTAAATGGAAAAAACATACCGATTTATTAAGCTCAATTACTCGGAAACCGCTTGTCTGGCGAAAATTTTCAATCAGACCTTTTTTGTAGGGAATTCGATTTTATATAGAAATAAGTATAATTGAAATTCTTTCACTCTAATGTTTTGGCAGTTCTGACGTCAAACATCCGATCATGAGTAAAAATAAAAAATAGCGATGATAGACCTCTAAAAAATTTTATTACGGGCTCAAACTTTCAGGAAATTCTTTTTTTGTCATCCTGAATGATATTCTCGATAGCCATTTCAAAAAAAAAAATAGTCATTTTTTTTGGCCCAGTCTAATATATATATATATATATATATATATATATATATATATATATATATATATATATGTTTATATCGGAGCTTGGCATTTCGAGCTTCCTATCTCTTTCCCTAAAGCACCTTCATTGGTGCCTGTAACCAGGACTGTGAGCAAACGACCATGCTTGTGTTTTACATCCTGCACAACCCTTTAACGCCAGTGCAGTCGATCCCCTGCCCATCTATAACCTTCTCTCTTTCCACCCTCGCGAAATGTCAACGCCTATACACATTAACCCGAACACGCACTATGCGTCACGAATAATTTTCCGTATACACAATGCACGATTCTGTCTTTGTCTTCCGTTCTCTTTCTGTATAAAGTGTCACTAAAATGGTGAGCAATATGAAAATTATATTAAAATCTTGAAGTTCTGAGACGAAAAACTCTTGGATCATTTTCTCTCAGAAGCTCCATTGATGAGTTATTAATTAATTAATAATTGCATATCCGCTGCACTGTGATAAAAATGCGTGAACCAAGTGACTCACTTCCTCATTAATGGATTCCATGAAGGAAATTAATTTATATCGCATTAACGGCGCATCAGAGAGGAAAATGATTATAGACTTTTCTACTGAGAACTTTGTTGTCTACTTCCTCTGTAAATATCAAGTATCATTTTTAGAACACTCTGTACATGGCTCTCTCTCGCTCTATGCATCGCTCTTTTGTATCGTTAAGCAACGCACAACGATTATACAAGCCACCTCTCCGGAGGAAAGGTCTTCAAAATGTATATGTTATATATAAAGTGCCGATATGCATGTTCGACGGTTTATAACTCGGAAACGTGAATATCCTCTATATATGCCTACATAACATAAATAGTACTGGAACATTCCTCGCTCTTTAGTGCCCATAAACCGTTCTAAACTAAGGGGAATGACGTCCAATTCGAAATTGGGGCAATTCTTTCTCTCCTTATGACGAACCTTCCGATATGTAAATTTGTGAAAGACGAGCAAAAGAAATATTATTCTTGGCAATTGAATACTATATCATATGTAAAAAAGGTAATAAATTTTCATTTAATTGCAGTTTAAAAAAAATAGTATATTACGACCCTAGGCCCGAAAGTTGGATTTCCTGGCATCCAACATTTGGGCCGTGGGTTGTATACTATTTTTCTTGATCCCGTAGCCGAAAGTACGGGCCTAATTAATGTATGTAATTCCGTGCAATTAATGCTGTCATTGGTGCTGTCAGCTGTCATCTGTCGGCTGTCAGCCGGCCATCTCGTGAAATGCAATGAAGCTGTCGTTCTCGCAGGGAGGCGAGCGAAAGGGGGGGGGGGGGATGCCCGCCCGACTTTTGCAAGACCGAGGCGAAGCCGAGGTTTTGCTGGTTGGGACGGGCATTGAAAACATCAAGATGAAATAAAACCAACATTACTAACATAAACATCAAATCAACGTTCTACATTTTTTTGTCGATTTTAACGCTTGTTTTCTTTATTACATTCACATGAAACGACGTTGAACACACAATTATTGAAAGTGCAGTTGGAAAGTGCAGCTTGAGCTTTCCTTTCAGTTGTTGAAAATAAATAATTAAATTATTCTCTTCAGAACTGGACAGAGATCTTTTATTTTCTTCTCGCTATATGTTATATGTGTTGTAAACGAGGAGGTATCGATCAGAAGACTTTTTTGCAATTGTTTCTGATTGGATAATTATTTTCGCCTCTTCGTCAAAATTCCTTAACATTTCTTCCTCGTCTGCGGAACCTTCTAATGAGGATTTTTCCATTTTTTTTTTTTTTTTTTTTCGATACTTGAACGAAATTCTTCACGAGACCACGACATGACTTTCACAGGAGCGAGCACAAGATAAAAGAATAACGTGCATATGTAAATATCGCCGGCCGCGAAAATCCTGTCAGAGCGGGCGGTCGTCAGCCGGCCACGAAAAATGCTCTTCCCGGCCTGACATGTGGCCGGAAAGTGCGTACTTTCGGTTAGGGGAGCAAGAAAAATTTATTTTTATTTTTTATTTATTTATTTAATTCATAAGTACATTGGGATTTGGTATTTAATTTACTACATAAAGACGACAAAACAATCCCGAATATACCTAGAGATCTCGGTAGCTGCATAAGCGCATGGTGCACTTGTCCGCAATTAGGTGCACGAGTTTGTTCCCTTTTACATTTTTTGTGTTTTTTTATTATTTGATGACGATTTATAATTCTTAAAACTAAAAAAAAAATAAAACTAAGTTAACGATAGCTACTTTTGAAACTAAAATCCTACAATAGATGCTGTCGCCCATTTCGCAGATTCGGACTTGTATTGTCTCTTTTATTATAATGAAAAACGTGTGAATTTCATTAAAATGTACGAATTTTTTCGTTGGTATTTTTTTGTCTCATCTATCTACGATAATAGAGGGGATCAAGTGATATGGAGATGAATTTTACGCAGGAGAATTTTATTCCCAGCGATATTTGAGCAACTACTTTCACTTCCTTTTTTTATTATATCTTTTTCCATGTATGAATAGACATATTGTCTATATACGCACACGTGCGAGACCACGATGTCCAGCACTCAGGTTTCCCGAAATGAGGACATTTTAAAACGGAGCACGTAAACTCTGTTTATTCAAATTTTTAACACACATATGAAACTCGCTTTCTCGTTTCTTCGCGCTGCCATACCAAAAATTCTTTTACCTCTTTTTACCTCTCACTACTTCACTCTCCCTGTTTTGCTTTTGGTTCTTTTTCTGCTTTTCTCTTCCTCTCGTTTTCCTGTTATCCTTTAACATTATTCTCGTCACTTTTCTCTTTATATACCTATTTTCATTCAAGTTAAGTACAAAATTAAGTGAAAACAGCTTCAAAAAAATCTTGGAATTTTCCGAAAATTCTGAATGATGATTTTTTGTACATTTTAAAGGAGAATATCCGAGTAAAAAAAAAGAATCCAATTTTTTTATGTCATTTTAACGATTGTAATCTTAAGAATATTGTGTGTAAATTTCATATTGAAATTCCAATAATTGTGAAAGTTATGGGCAATTTACCGGAATGCGGTCGAGCGGCCGGCCGCCCGTTGCGCCGCCTGACCCAAACTATTTTGTCTAGCAGGTATGGAGGGTTGGACCCTTTGTGAATTCTAACAGTTCGTCTAGAACGTCATTCTATCATCAGTCGTGCAGCACCGAGCAACGTTTACAATTTTGTTCATCGTTTTGTGAAAATTATATGGTGAAGTGGATAGCAGAAAAGGAAATCGTAAAAATAAAATGACGAGAGCCGATAAAGCGAATAAGGTGATGCGTAAAGACCGGTGTTGACGCGTGATTAAAGCGCTTGGCCATATCACAGTTCAGCGGAATGACTCGTTTAATAATGTAGTTAGTTTGTTGTTTTTATACTTGATGTTTTATTTTTATAAATCAACTTATAAATTAATAATCATAGTAATGAAAAATAATAATGGATCTGAATAAAAGATGCGTATCCGTTAATGGCTGAGTGAAAACTAAAACTGAACAACGAGGGAACTGCCTTGTAACCAGCGTTGCCAGATTTTGCGACGCCGCCGTGTTACAAGATAGCAAATTGGGCGATTTCTGACAACGCTGCTTGTAACGGACTAAAACTAAAAACTAGGGGTACCAATCGAAGGAAAGAAAACCGAAAAACAGCTCTAATTCTCAGTCCCAAACGCAGCGAGCGCCACAGCCTGTTTTATCGATGGAAGCGCCATTGCACGAGACGGCTATGAAATTAGCAATCTTCCGCAACAACCGGCCTAAAAAAGAAGACGTCCCAAGAATCGTTATGAATCCGGACAAGACTCTAGTCTAGTGAGTGCTTCGACAAAAAAACTGCGAAATTTAATTAATTTAGAACCAAGCATCAACTACGATATTGATTATGTTCTTGTAAATTTCGTAATTTATGTAATTATTATAAATTTTATACAAAAATCGATTTTTCCAAAAAAAAATTCCCCAAGTTTGGAATATGAAGAATATCGCGTATAAATGTTATCTTGATATTCGAAGAACTATAAAAGTTATGGGCGATTTACCGAGAAGCTGACGAGCGACCAAGTTCCGAAGCGCGTTATTTATTTGACAAACTTCAAACGTGATTATCTCGAAACATACGGACTCGGCCGTCGGACCTGAAAGAAGGCAGTCGTGGTTCCGTGCTCCCACGGTCACCTGAGAAGTTTTCCGTGTTTTTATCAAATTTGACAAAAATCTACTACAAACAGAGATAAATAATAATTTAATAATAACAAATAAAAAACAATGAACAACAAAAACTGAAAAGAAAAATCTCAACGACAATAAATATACTAAATAATAAAATTAATGAAAGCGGGAAATTTGACGACCGGCCAGTCTCATACAAGATGGGTTGGAAGGATATGATCAAATTCCCAATAAAAAAGGATTAAATAAAAATATTTTCACAAAATCAAACATTAAAATATATTAACGAAATGTATCCTCATGTATCCCACTTCTGTGAAAATAGAAGAACCAGGCTTACATGGGGCATAAACGAGGAAAAAAAACAATAACATAAACACTGATATAAACAGCTATCGAATGGTGGGATAGAACAAAACAGGGAGACTAGAGAGGAGTGGACACAGAGTGTTTTAGAATTGTACACGGAATCCCAGCCAGAACGGGCGGTACTGTGATCAGAAAGATCATAGCTATACGCATATTAAGATCAGACATTCTGCCGTTACTACTTATTCCCTAACCTCAATTTGTGAAAATTCGCGCAGTGCCAATGTTTACGTTTGCAAAACTTTTTTTTTCTTATTAATGTGCAGTGTTAACGAATTTATCATGTACAGTAAAATAATTTTATTAAATTTAGTTGAATAAAAATCAGTGTATACATTAAGAATCTGTGTAATATACTTTTTTTCGTAAAATGAATCCAGCGAAGCTCACGACATTATTTTTCCATCATAAAAATAAAGTTTTGACAATTTTTGAAAATAATGATTCGATTATTTTAATTTGAATTGGTTCAGCCGTGAGTGAAATAAAAATGTATATTGCTGAATCGTGGAAGAATGCTTCGATGTTCGAAATAAATTTAAATTGGAGGGTTGACTGTGTTTTATTCTGCCACACCCGTCAATGCTAATTTTTTTTCAAACTAACTGACTTGATACCGATAATTGTAATTGGAAGAAACAAAACAAATCGTTAAATTAGAAATAGTGCTGTCGACCCAAACAGTCCACAACTCGTTCTTAAGAAATAAAGAACAATATGAACGATTGTGGAGAAATTTGAGAATAAAACTGGAAAATAAAATGAGCAATGTAATATTTTTTTTTCCTTGACCAAAGTTTTTTTTTTATATGAACAAAATATAGTTACGCACGTCTGTGGATCGTTAAGTATGTACTTAACGATCGTCAGCAAAGGAATTTTGCCACAATCGGTTCTCTCCATGAACGATTATGACATTTTTTTCTCAACCAAACAGAAGTAAACCCCGATAAGAAATCTTCGTTCTACTAAAGTCTCATTTCTTAGGCACTATATAGTCCAAATCATTAACTGGATGAAAGTTCGATCATGCTTCTCATCCTCATCATCAAAATGTAAATCGGCGAGAATTTGGGAAAGACCCTCATCAATAAGCTCGGCTTGTAACTATTTTATGGACAATAAATAAACGTTTATTCATTTGATATGTCGAAATATTTTTATTTCACTTTACCTAAACGATTTATTAATTTTAGAGTTATAGTGGCTGTAAAAAATTGATCAACAATAACATATGCAAAATCATGTTCCATATAAATTTAAATTCCATTGAAAAGCATCGCACAGAAAATATGCAATACCGATACCGGAAAAAATTGTCTCATTAACCTCCAATACGAACCTTTCCTTTATATACTGCGCAAGCGCGGAAGAATGGTCACTTTCATCATGTGGAATAATTTTATTACTGTACCTACGATCTTTCCAACCCATGCGATACTGGTGGCAGAGCGAAGAACTAATTCAGGATGAGATTTTGAGGATGCCGTGTAGTGAAATGTTGTGGAGGGCCTGGAAGACGGCAACCGGAGCACAAGTGCAAACTTTTCATCAAAATCAAATTGACACATAATTATGCAATCGCGAGTAATAAGCCATAAATTATAGTACAGAAAGGCCGAGTAAAAGTCGTAAAACAAAAGTGTGTATATATCAAAGTGGAAAATGGACATAAATACTCCAAAAATTTGATTGAAAACTGGCAAGGAGACGCCACGCCGAATCAGCATGACTCGCTGACATTGGATTCCACAAGAGGCGATATCTGCAAAGAAAATTCCAGAAAAGTTTTTGAAATATAATAAGAATAAAATAATAAAACAAAAATTAATAATAATAAAAAAAAATAGAAATATATATCTAAATATAATAACAACTTAAATATATATTAAAAATAGTAAGATAGGTTACGCAACCCACGATAAGCGACGAAGCCGTTATGGCGGAAAAAATAAGCTTAAAGTTAATTGTGATAATAAGCCAGCAGGCACAGGAAATGTAGCATTCGACGACAAAATGGTCGCAGACTCCATTAATGAAATAATTTACGGCTCTCAAGAATCACCATTTCGCAAAGTAACTTCGAGCAGAAAAAGAAAATAGATTAGTATGGACAATAATAGTGAAGTCTCTCAAAAAACGCTTGATGTCCCTTTTGGACGAGGCCCAGAGGAACCAGGGGCGAAAGAGAGAAATGAATTTCTCCGAGATTTCAAAGAGATTAAGAACAGATACTAAACAACAGCATTAGAGCCTTTTGTTGTCTTAATATCGCAAACTGTTGAATCCCGAATCCCAGAAGGCGTTACTGGAAAAGAGAATAACGATCCTCAGACTAGTAAATCTGTACCAGAGCCAAGAGGAGTTGGGTTGGTTCACCCAATGATCATTGGCAGAAAATTAAAAAAGTATCGCGAAAACATTTTAGAAATTAAGAGAAAACGTAGGAACCTAGTCGAAGTAAAATTAAAGACTTATCAAGACGTGAATAAATTAGTAGACGATCAAGAATCGTGCGTACCAAATACATGGCGAGCGTACATTCCAGATTACAAAATCTCTAGGACAGGAATAATTAGAGACGTAGACTCATCTCTTTCAGAGACAGAAATCTTAGAGGGAGTGGTTAAGCTCTCCGATCCGCATTCTACGGATTGAAAGAGTGAATCGAACATCTACGGACAACAATAACGTAATTCACTTGAGCCCAACTAATACAATAAAAATTACTTTCGAAGGTAACGATCTACTAGAAAACATGTCAATTTACAAAACCAGGGTGAAAATTGACCCATTCGAACAACAGGTTAAGAGACGCTCCAAATGCTAGCGATTTGGACACCTGGCAAAGCAGTGCAGGGGTGCGCAAAGGTGTGTGGCCTGCAAAAGGTCGCACAAGCAGGATGATTGCAAAAGCAATAAGCCGACATGCGTGAACTGTAACGGTCCCCACGCTGCTAATGATCCAACCTGTGCATCAACTAGGTTAGAATTCTACCTTGAAACGGATTTAATAATCCCTAACTCCCAATATGGCTTTAGGAAACAATGCTTCTTCATCAAGAACATTAATATCCTATCCACAGATATAATAAACTGATTCGCAAGAAAAGAGAATACGATCGCTTTATTCCTTGATCTAGAAGGAGCATATAAGAACATCCTTCCAAAAATCTTAATCGACAACCTTAATAAATTAAGAATTCCGTCTTTCATTGTAAGACTTATTGTACACTTACAACCCGACGGGAAGCAAGATTCTTTGCTAACGGCACAGATATAGCAACGAGAACACTTGACAGAGGTCTTCCTCAAGGTTCGGTCTTAAGCTCCATCCTCTTTAAAATTTATCTGAGGAAAATAAACGAACACATAGGTCCAGATTGCTCCTCATTACAATATGCAGATGACATTGTATTTTACCTGCGAGATAAAAATATAGACTCAGGTTTACAAAAAATAGAAAGAGGTATCGCTACCCTTTCATTATGGCTGAATGAAATAGGATTAAACACAAACCCAGCTAAAAGCAAGCTCATAATTTTTTTGAAAACAAAAGACACAATTAGATAATAAGTTTGTAACTCTAAATGGAATCAGAATTCCTAATAACAAAAGTGCAAATTTTTTAGGTGTCACCATGAACAACAGACTAAATTGGAAAGCATTTATTAGGAACATTAAAAACAAAGAACAAAAAACGGTGAACATAATTAAAATCTTAGCAAAAAAGCGTGGGGAACGCATCCTTCTACACTTCTAACAATATACAAAGGTTTAATTAGAGCCAGACTGGAATGGGCTATTTCTTGCTCCAGTTCAGCCCCGCCTAATTATTTTTAATCTATTAACATATTACAATTCGCTGCACTACGTATCATCTTAGGATGCTTTCGTTCTACCCCTACAAACACCTTATTGGATTTAGCGAAAGAACAAATGATGTGGTACAGAGCCCATCTATTAACCGCAAGGTATATAACAAGAACACAATCATTTCAGAGACCCCCAATAATCCCAAAACTCAAACTTTTGGAAACTTTTGTGATGCGCGGTAGAGTTCCTATAGAATGCCATAGGTTCACAATTTACAAGATCTGGTCCCAATATAAACAACACCTGGAAAGTATTAAAAGATATGAAGTAATACCATGCTTCAATATTCCTATAGTAGCCCATTTAACCCCCATGGGTATCAACACCAACATCGGTAAAACCATAATCACCCAGAATAATAATAATCAACTGAATAAATTATTTGATACGAAACTAATAGAAAAGTACAACAAAGATTATAAAAATAACTGGACTCTGATTTTCACCGACGGATCCAAAACAAAAGACGCAAACTACGTAGGCTTTGCTTTCTTTATTCCGGAGATAGAGGCTCGTTCGCTCTTCAGGACGTCGAAATTAGCGACAATATTTGAGGCAGAAGCGAACGCTATTGCAGAAGCCCTGAAATTCATGAAACTTAGATTAATCAACAAAGATATCCTTTATTACAGACTCTTTAAGCGTAATAACAGCCTTAGGTTACACAGGAATTAACGCAAAGACGACCCACTAATAGCGGAAATAAAATCCCTCACGTTTCGTATCTCTCTGATAAATAGAAATGTCGAATTTCTGTGGTGCCCCTCGCACAAAGGAATTGAAGGGAATGAAATAGTTGATGGCTTAGCCAAAACGGCATTAGAAAAAGGTATATACAGAAATATTAACTTAACTCCACGAACAATTGCCAAAGAAATACAAAAACAAATCATGAGCAAAGAGCAAACTAAACTGAAGGATTCATTTATAAATAAAGGAACCCTATATTGCAAATACAGGAATCTCAACATGAAGACTCCTTGGTGGAAAGATATGACATTAGAACGTAAATCAATTACGTTAATAAATTGATTAAGAACAGGACACATAGGGATAAATAACCATC
Source organism: Rhimphoctona megacephalus (assembly GCA_963989365.1). Lineage (NCBI taxonomy): Eukaryota > Metazoa > Arthropoda > Insecta > Hymenoptera > Ichneumonidae > Rhimphoctona > Rhimphoctona megacephalus. Next base: position 12,754,747 of record OZ022417.1, read on the forward strand.
TCTATAGGATAGGCCTCGTAGACTCCAAGGAGTGTCCATGCGGATATCCAGAGCAAAACATAAACCACGTCTTCTGGGAGTCCGAATTGAACAGAGAGCACTCTGACAAACTCCTGAGTGAACTGATCAAGCTAAAAGTGTGGCCTCCACTAGAAATCCGGAGTCTCTCCTTCTCTCAGTCCGAGAAAATTCTAAAAACAATAACAAAATTTGCGGAGAGCATAAAAGAAAACGCAAAGTTGATCTATTGAACACCTCCTTTCTTTATTAATTTGCACTATACGATACATAAATTAACTAATAGTAATTCAAAATCAAACCATATAGAGAGCTTAAATAACTTAAAAACTAAAAATAGTAAAAATAAAGAAAAAAAAACTTAAAGAGGAAATAATAAGAGAAGGACAAAAAACAAAATAAATAAGCAAACTAAAACAAATTAACACTAAATCAACCAAAATAAACAATCGAAACATAAAGTCATTTCAACATTACTGGAAACAACAAGTATAGAACAAGGACAAGAAATCTTCACGCAATCACAATTGACAGAACTGAGTCGAAACTTGGCTGAAGTGGAGTCATTCTAGTGACCAGGCTAGTCTCATGTCAAATTCACAGACGGGAGACTAGCCAAAAAGATAAAGAAGAAGAAGAAGAACGCCGTTACTACTTATTTTCCTATGCTGTGTCTACACCTTCTCTCTAGTCTCCCTAGAACAAAAGATGTGCCTCGGTAGTCTCGGTGTGCCTAATGACTTGCCTGAGGTACTTATCTATGTTTGTCTTCCTTACTATTCAATCTCGTGAAACTCTATAATCAAAATATAATAATTTTGAAAACAAAATATAAAAAAAGGGAAGCACACCAAACTTTTGAAATTCGATCCTTGGCCGACATGGGAAACCAGTGGCCAGACTAGTCTCACTGACAAAAGTCGGGGGACTAGTCAAATTGAAGAAGAAGAAGATCTCGAAACATACCTTTCAAAGACGGTCCCCAAAATATTCGGAAAACGGCTCGACCAATTGCTTCCAAAATTTGACACAATATTTTCGGACAAGTTTTCTACTTCGGAACGTAGGATTTTTTTTCATTTAATTATTATTTTTTTATCAAGCCAGAAAGGTCGGAAATTAAGGTTGAAACATGAATGTAAAGTTCAATCGACCGTCATTACGTGAATTCTTTTTTTTTCAAAAAATCTTACGATGCGAAGGGCATCATACATTACATTTTAAGAATCTTTTTGAAATTTTTGTTTCAGATCAACCGACTGCATGTAATCTTGGGGACCGCAGATCGTGCGAGCTAGGGACATTTTTTTACGCCGGCCACGAGAGCAGCGCTCCCAGTTAATATATATTTATAAAGAAATTTGTCAGCGTACCTCGGCATGTATACTTTCGAATAAAACAAACCTGGATAAGATCGAACAAATAGTTTTTGAGATAATAATTCCTAAAATTCACCTATTTTTTCCGCGGTCTAATCGGATGTTCCTCCTTAATAGGCTTTTAACAGAATTTTAATGTAATTAATCGAATTTTGACAAATATTGTTTCTATCCCTAAAAACACAACGAATTCCAATCCCCTTGAAATTGGTTAAATTAGAATGTTTTTTATTGAGATAAAAAAGGAACACAAAATGAATAAAAACAAATCAATTTCCACAAATCGGTAGAAATAATTAAAGTTTTGTGGAATCTACACGAATCGCAAAAAAATGAGATTAAATAAATAAAGTCTGAAACGATTGTGAGAGGAAGATCTTTGAGAAACAAAGGAATAGTTGGACGGGACGTTAATTGTCGTAACGAGATAAGACAACGTTCTTTTTTTTGCGGTCGGTGAGCCCATCTCGACGAGGAATTCGGTTCGAAATATTTGAAGATGCGACCCAGAGAAAAAAAACAAGAGGGAAAAAAAGAAAGAAACGGAATTGCGAGAAGCAAAAGCGAGACTCATGACGGTATATTTCTTTTGTTCACGCGGAAATATCTTCTACTTATCGTTCTTACGAAATGCGCTACAAGGAAAACGAGAATGAACGAGATAAGACAAGAGCGAGACTCTCTGTACTACAAAGGGTCATTCGTTTTACTCGTTTCGTTCGTTCGCTTTTTTTCTTCTGTTTCTCCTCGTCTCGTTATTCGCGTTGCCACGACTAACCGAGAGGACACTTGATACAGTACAGTTTCTCCTACAAAAGAAACAAAAAACGAGCGATACGAATGTTGTTTTATTAGGATTCTTATTTGAACAAAAAACATCAATCATTATAAACATTCGTCGACAAAAATCATTAATTAATCTTTCGCCAGTTTTTACCTTCAATTAAATTGTATTTAATAAGAATTTATTTAATTAATAAATAGACGAAACAATATTAAAAATACATGTAATACCAAAAATTATTAGTCTATTTTTTTCTACACAGTTATCGGTAACGGAACTAATTTATTCCGATTTTTTCGTTGATCAAATCATTTTAATTGGAAAATTCTCCTGCTCATGGGAAGACTTCTAATTGAAATATATTCGTTATTAAAAATACAATATTAATTCGAAATTTGTATCGTTCGTTAATACATTTATTAATACATTTTTTCGTATGTTTTTTTATACTGTGAGTTTCAATGATGAGTTTAACGGGACAGACCTAGTTAGAATTTTCGAAAAATCGATTTTTTTTTTATTTCATTTTCAAAAAGTAGAATCTCTTACGAACATTTTCCGCCCAGGTAAATGTAAATCGGACCATTATTCGCCGAAATACAAGACTTTGTAGCACGTCGTGTCTGAGCCATAGGTAAGCAGGTAGCGGACTTTAAGTGCGTTTTTCTCGAAACCATGTTTTTGAAGTCGGTGATCACTGTAGCTCGAGAACGGCTTTACCGATCGGGTTGAAATTTATATCACTTCTTCTATACATGGTAGTCCTCCATATGAACGAAGGATTTTTTTTTTGGATAATTATTTTTATTTTTAATAGCAAAAAATGGAACTGATATTTTGGTCAAAAAAACACTTTTGACTTTTAACGGCCGCCATTTTGTGAAAAATGGAAATTTTTCAAAACCCTTCGTTCAACCGGAGCATTATATCATTAACTAAAAATCCCCTCCGTTTTTTTTGTTTCAGATGAGCCGTTGCAGCGTGAGCTTGATCACCGCAAACCGTGTTTTTTTTTGCAGCGTCCTCGGCAATTGACGGTCACCAGCTTATTTCGATATGTATTGCGTTGAAAAAATTGCAACATATACAGTACATATGTATCTTTTAAACGGAAGAACTTTTGTTGTGAATTATTTTATCGTTTGACCAAAAAAAAATCGGAAAAAAGGCCTTTTTTTTGACGTTCCAACTAGCTCTGTCCCCTTAAATAGAAGTTTTAATGAAAAAAACAATCCTTTCGATAGAAATAAATATGTTTTCGAGAAAGATATTACACTATGACATAAGAACAAAGCGATCAAAATAATGAGTGTTTGAAAACAGAATGAATGTCGTGAAAAGTAATAGTAAATAAAACTATCTATCAAGAGCCGCAGTCGCGGTGTTACGTCCTAGCCTACACCCTTGTGTGGCCCCCCTTTTTTCCTTACTCTCTCTCTCTCTCTCTCTCTCTCTCTCTCTCTCTCTCTCTCTCTCTCTCTCTCTCTCTCTCTCTCTCTCTCTCTCTCTCTCTCCCCTCCCTCCCCCCCTCCCTCCCTCCCCCCTCTCCCCACCCCGCCCCCTCCCTCTCTCTGCCCCTCTCCGCCCCCTCTCTCTCTCCCCCTCTCCGCCCCCTCTCTCTCTCTCGCCCTTCCTCCCTCCCTCCCTCCCTCTGTCTCCCCCCCCCCACCCCGATAACAACGAACCAGCAGCTGGTACGTAAACTTCGATAACATCCTCATTTGTCGATAATCCTAAGAATAAATAAGTAGCGGTACAAATATTCCTATTTCTAAGGACCAGCAGACATTTTCTTAACCCCCAAACCGTACAGTGGTGCCAATTCGCACCAGCAAAATTTTTAAAACGCCGGCATTCGAAGGGAAAGTTGTTTGAGGGCATACCCCTTTTTCGACAAATATGTGTGATCTCTTTAGTGTCTAACCTCATCAGGAGAACGTTCATTATTTACATAACCGCCACGAAAGCGGCATCGAAAAATTTTTGTTGGTGCACATTCGCACCGGTGTACGCTTTAAGGTTAAAGAATCGTGGTCTGTGAACATTAAAAAATATAGTGTGTTTCGTAATCAAGGACTATTTTTGTGTTCAAAGTAAGTGAAGTTCATCATAATTTACACGATTTACTAAGAAAAATGAAGTCATTTGATGTAGAAACAATAAAAAACACTCGCATTTTACGCTATACGAGCGATAAAATAGTCAATATCGATGACTTTTTATACACGGAGAAAAATAAATCGTCGATTCAATAGCATTTGATGTTATTGGAAGATTTCGTTGATTCAACCGCAGTGTTCTCGGTCAGAATACATGGTATTGGTTTAATATTTTATAATATTGTTATAATTATATAATATCATTGGCACCCCGTAATGAGATAAATGATTGAAGTAACGATTTTTTCTCTACGTGTATATTCTTGTTTGTGATTTTAATAAAAATATTAATTTCATATTTGTAAATGTTTCATAATGAGTTCTAAAACCCTCGTGTGCGACAACCATCGGTCAGCGGTCTGTAGCGAATGCGAGCGTTTTTTGGAATTATATAATTTGTATTCCAGCCATCATCAACTATTTTTGTATTTTCAATGAAAAATAAAAGTTTGTGTGAGTAAAATAATTTTTTTTCTTCCCTATATAGCATAAAATGTAAAATTTCATTATCAAAATGAGTGCATGTGTGAGGTCATGGAATAAATACTTAATTCAATAAAATTACTTTGGCGTATTTTTTTCCTCCAAAAACCACTTTTCAACTAAAAAAGCGCTTAGGTTGTATTACATTTTGATTACATTTAATAAATTTACGATTTTTTTTCTAAAAAGTAAAATATTTGAAATCACTTTTTTTTTATTTAAATTTTTCTCGCAAGTTTATGATTTGGGCTCAATTCAAGTAGCACTGAGTGATTTGGCAGGCAATTTTACCCCAAAATCATATATTTACGTCTGCATTTTGGATTCCATTTTCACCTTCAAATCATGAGTTGTAATCATGAAATCCCTATTCGCACCTGTGTACCGTTTAAAAGTGCTGGGAACCTTTGTACGGTTTGGGGGTTAAACCAACATCCTGTTCCCATCTACTGGCTATAAATATTATTCCAAAGACAGATGGAAGACATCCTTAAAAATACCACTTCCAGATAAAATTATCGTAATCACTACGTCGACAAAACATCGCCAGGAAAATCCACAAACGCAAAAATTCTCATCCGCTTTCCTCGATCCTTCAAATATTTAATCTCCAATAAATAAACTTTTCCTCGCAGTTCTAACTCTCGGTGAACACCCAGTACGACCTATCCACCAATCGTTAGAACTGGACCATATCATTACATAAAAATCTCTTATATACCAAAAAGTCTTAAACCAATTAAGAGTCGCGGTAGCGACTCGTGACAAGTACATTTACGAAGCGAGTTGCACAAGACACTTTTACCAGAAGGGCCGTGATTCTACTTGTTCTCGAAAATTATTTCTTTAATATAAACTAAATTACAGCATTTTGGAGGTTCATTTAAGTTCACATATTTTTTATTTTTTTTTCTCTTTCGATCGCCACTAATTAGAACCTCGTAGCTTAAATAGTATTAAAAATATTAATGTTTTTTTTTTCGTTGTGCCGAAAAATTGAGCATTTCTTCGCACACATTTTGATGCGCAACTGTCTTTTTCGCAGTCGCTGTCTAGTGACACTAGTGATATTGGTAAAACTCTGGTAATATTCAAACGATCGCTGGATATGACAGCTAACCGACAACCGTAATATATTTTTGAACAGTCATGAGGTTATAAAGATCGCGGTTAGTTTCGATCGATTTTTGGTTACAGTGACTTTTATTATAATAAGAAAGTGATAGTGCGAAAATAATAAAGTGCAATTCATTTCAATCATCTTCCGAACAATGCTTGAACAAATATGAATTTTTTATTATTTTTTAGCCTGTAATTTTTATTTTCCACATCTCACTCTACAACGAAGTCGAAAACGATACCTTTTCTCTTTTACCATAAAATGTTCCTCGAATGCAATAATAAGGTTTATTTAAAAACAATTTTCCGTTTTTATTTTTTATAACTAAGAGAATGGTGTATGATAAACTCGTATTCGATGATTATTTAATGTCTTTGTCGTGAGGTTATAAAGATCGGGGTCAGTTTCAATTTTTGGTTAAAGTGACTTTTATATATATATAGATAGAAGAGTGATAATGCAATAATAAAGTGTAATTCAATAAATAAACTTTTGCGTAGTGCCTAAATAAATAATTTTTTTTATTAACCCTAGCCCCAACAATCTATTTTTCTGAACGTAAACTCTAGAACGGAGTCGAAAACGGTGCCTCTTTCCTCTTCTCTTTTACCATAAAATGTCCCTTGCATGCAATAATAACGTTTATTTGGAAACTACTCTCTTTGTTTTTATATAACTGAGGGAATGATGTATGATACCACCCTAGGTTTGAATTATATATGGTTTTTAATCACCCCAGAGTGGTAGAGACCTTAAATATATGAAAATACTATTTGCACTTGCAACCCAAAACGGAATCAAGTGATGCGAAATAATTTTGAGCGAAAATATACTTGATTCCAGAAAAAAAAATTCATAAGTACTTCACCAATTTGTTTTACCTATTGCTCATAAGATATAATTCGTGATCAATAAACGTTATAAAAGAAAAACTCGCGTAGTAGTTCGGCCAAAATTCTTGTTTCCAATCAAACGTTTGCTCTCGAAATTTCGTGCGCATACTTTTTTGTTTCAAAATCTCGTTTCGTTATGAGTACTTTTATTTAAAAACTTTCAATGCATTCTGATGCTATTGGAGTATTTGTTCGGTATCACTTTTTATGAAATATTTTCCTATCCGTTGATCCGTTGGCACGCATGTTTCGGTGTAATATCTTTAAAAATTTTTTTTTAACAAAATTTAAAAAATTCAAGTTTTTACTTGTTCGTCGTTCGTTTATGCGTCGTATCTTCTCAGAACTACTGTACGTATTAAATAATCTAATAATTTTATAAGTATTGACGGTTAATTACGAAGATTGAATTCATTTGAACACTTCTTAGATCAATATTTCACATTGCATTTTTAGTCCGAATATAGTCGCGATATACCAGCTCGAAATTCGATCATGTATCCATTTTTAGTTAGCCGAAATCAGAAAAAAATCGTTAGAGCAGCCTTTAAAATTTTTATTAAGGGTCGAATTCTTGACAGAATCACTTTTTGATAAAATATTATTATATTTTGCTGCAGCACCGAAAAAAAACGTTGATTTTTTGGTATCACCCAAGTACGTACACAATACAGACATATTTAATTGATAAGGTATGAATTCCATACAAAAAGTCAACAAATCCCCGCAAAAAACAGCATAAATGCTGTAAAAAAAGTTGAGACAAGTACATTTACTCCCCCCAAATAGTTTGTCCGGTAACAAATCTCAGTTTCGACACAAAACCTTCACTAAAAATTATAAAAGAGATTTTCTCCCAAGAAAACCAACCTTGCAAAAATTCTCTGATTCATAGCAAATCTCTCAAAAAATGATAGGAGAACCCCACAAAAATTTTCTCAATAAATTAGAAACTCACAAAAAGTTATAAGAGTCTCTCAAAAATTTATAAATCAAATCATAATTTCACAAAAGATGCCAATTCAAACCTGCCCAAAAATTAAGTCTAAACTGCACAAAAAGTTATTAAATAAATAAAAATGATAAAAGCATTAATAGTCAAATACATTAAAACCTATTAAAATTCAATAAAAACACTTTCAACGAATTGAAAATACAGTTGTTCTACCCAACAAGAATAAGAATAAAAAATAATTATGAGAAAAAATTTTAATACAAAAAAGATTTCAAACGCAAAAAATTAGATTGAAAAAAAAATTTCGGCCGAAGTACTTGGCGAGGTTTTTCGCTTCATTTATATAATATATCACTTATGGTTACAAACTCGCCAAGTACTTCGGCCGAAATTTTTTTTTCAATCTAATTTTTTGCGTTTGAAATCTTTTTTGTATTAAAATTTTTTCTCATAATTATTTTTTATTCTTATTCTTGTTGGGTAGAACAACTGTATTTTCAATTCGTTGAAAGTGTTTTTATTGAATTTTAATAGGTTTTAATGTATTTGACTATTAATGCTTTTATCATTTTTATTTATTTAATAACTTTTTGTGCAGTTTAGACTTAATTTTTGGGCAGGTTTGAATTGGCATCTTTTGTGAAATTATGATTTGATTTATAAATTTTTGAGAGACTCTTATAACTTTTTGTGAGTTTCTAATTTATTGAGAAAATTTTTGTGGGGTTCTCCTATCATTTTTTGAGAGATTTGCTATGAATCAGAGAATTTTTGCAAGGTTGGTTTTCTTGGGAGAAAATCTCTTTTATAATTTTTAGTGAAGGTTTTGTGTCGAAACTGAGATTTGTTACCGGACAAACTATTTGGGGGGAGTAAATGTACTTGTCTCAACTTTTTTTACAGCATTTATGCTGTTTTTTGCGGTTAAATACTCCAGTTTAGTTTCCCACACTACACCCACTAATAACAAAGCCTGGAAAACATTTTATCAACTTACTACCCAATCCTAGAATAAGACTATAACAAAGTAGGTCCCCTCCATAGCCTCCTACCCCTAAAAATCCTACTCTCCTGTGAAAAACTCTAACTCCGACAAGACAAAAAACTTAACAATAATTTTCAGTTAGCATCGAAATCTCAGAGACTCTACATCTCCTCGAAATAGTTTCAATCCAAATCTCCACGACTCTCCACGACAAGGAAACCTTCCCAGGTGTACCCCGCCGATTTTTCTCCGCTTGAAGTATGTTATTCTACATTGAAATCTAAGAGGTACGTATTTTTCTTTTTTTGCGGAAACTCATATTTAAGGGGTGAAACACACCCCTAAAATTGAGGTTTCCTAGGGGAGGTTATTCAGTTCCATATATATGCAGACAAGGGGGCAAAATCAAACCAATTGCATTCAATGCTTCATAAAAAGTTATGACTACTCGATTTTTTTCAGCCCCGAGGGGGTGAATAAGCCGAAGTTATAGGGGTTGAAAATTTAAAAAAACATTATAACAAAGAGAATATGCTCGATATGGAAGTGAAAAAATTGCATAATTAACAGTTTCAAAAATTGAGAGATACATGTTTTTGCATTTTTCGAAAAAATGCATCCTTAAGGGTGGTCCTTAAGGCCAGCATCAACGGCAGCTTTAAAATTGGCTAAAGTGTACTCGCAAATTCTAGCTATTTTTTCTTTATAAGTTCCACCTTTATTTAAATATTTAGCCCATCTTTTTAATTGAGTCACTGATTGTACTTTTCTAAATTTTTATTTAACGCTTGATAGGCTCAAATTTTTAGTTTTGCCACTTCTCCAATAGTTGACTGCCCTCGATTTATACTCGTACGAAACAGATTCATCATCAGTAGTACAAACATCCGGGGGTAGTACCGGATCATTGATTGCCGATCCCCATTGTTCGTCTTCTACTATTTTCATATCCTAATCTTTGTAAGGTTCTTGGAAATATAATGAATCTTCTACGATTGTTTCGACGCCCATGTAATCTTGCATAGCATTCGTTAATATATTTTTAATGCTTTCTTTTAATTGTATTTCATCATTATTTATAGGGCTTTCAGGTATATTTAGGGCTTGAAAATGTGCCAAAACTAATCCCATCGCATTAAGCGGATTCACTTTCATTTTTGATAATAAATACACTCGATTTCTTAACTTATGGAACTTTTAACAACTTTTGATTGCAAACAAAACACAGAGTTATACACGCCTTTGATTGTTGATATTATTTTATCACGAGATAAATTCCTTCTAACTCGCACTTATCGAATTAAAGCAATTTCTGAAGAACGCGACTTATAAGCGTAGCACAGGCCATCATATGTCAAATAAGAGAGGCAGAGGCAGATAATAGTTATATATTTCTTATCAACGTATTTTGAAACTTCTTTCAATGATAGGTGAAGTAGAATATCAACTCGGAGAATCAGATAGTTAATAAGCAAGGCTAACGAATATATACAAAGTAAGGTTCGAAATGATAAAAGATATCAGTTCATTTACTGCTACTTGATTGTAACAACAAACATCACGTGTATAACAAACTTCTTTTTCTCTAACAAAACGAGAACAAATTTAGCCGATTTTTTCAACAGTTTTTTGATAATAAAAAATAAAGAAATAAAAATAAAAATAAACCCTCCATAGCAAATTAGTGACACACATGCAAATTAACAGTCTTTTTAAAATTTTGTTTCAGGCAATAATTACGGTTAGAATCGTGCACATCGTTTTTATAGGACATTTTCAATGATAAAAAAAACAGTGTAAAAAATGAAAATAACGTTAAGAATTCATTCTCTATTCTTTAAGAGTGATTTAATGAAACATCAAAAAATCGGTTGAAACAAAATCGCGAAAAAGCTACTTTTCGACCCCTCACACAGAAATGATCTCTCAAGAAAAGAATTTTCATTATCTGCAATGTCTGAATCATATGTGCTATCGATTATTATAATCTATCGATTATTTCCAAGGGATTTTTTTTTATGTTGATAACAATCTTTTTAAACAATTTCACGACATGTTCTATATCCAAAAGAATATTTTCTAGCAGATAGATACGTAAAAAAATACGTATCTACAGAAATTAAAGGTATTCGGTTGTAAGGGTAGTACACCCTTAAGGATGCATTTTTTCGAAAAATGCAAAAACATGTATCTCTCAACTTTTGAAACTGTTAATTATGCAATTTTTTTCACTTCCATATCGAGCATATTCTCTTTGTTATAACGTTTTTTTAAATTTTCAACCCCTATAACTTCGGCTTATTCATCCCCTCAGGGCTGAAAAAAATCGAGTAGTCATAACTTTTTATGAAGCATTGAATGCAATTGGTTTGATTTTGCCCCCTTGTCTGCATATATATGGAACTGAATAACCTCCCCTAGGAAACCTCAATTTTAGGGGTGTGTTTCACCCCTTAAATATGAGTTTCCGCAAAAAAAGAAAAATATGTACCTCAGATTTCAATGTAGAATAACATACTTCAAGCGGAACAAAATCGGCGGGGTACACCTGGGAAGGTTTCCTTGTTAGTAAATTATTATAAGTCCGCGTCTAAATCTGAACGAGTCTATATCGTTCTCGAAACTTATATAAAATCCGATCGTCAATGATAAACTCATAACTAACTCCGATCGAACTATAAATCATAACATTAAATTTAAACAAACCAATACGCGTTGTTTACGACACTCAAACATTGTAAAAACAAAGTTTAACAACCAAACAGTGTAATTATAAGTGAATAAATATTATATATTTTTGTGTGTAATTAAACATCTTCGAGCGAATTATTCCAAGAGTCTAAACCTAGATCTTTTGGTAAGAACTTACTCAAATCAATAATCGCGCATCTCTCAGAAATCTTCTACATCTAAAATATTAATAATCCGTGCTCGGGAATCACGTAGTATCCATCCAAAACTCACTAGCGACTATGGTATATTTCAAAAGCCGCGCTCTAGATCGGCGACTACGCGATCTCAACTAAATCTCCCTCCTGGGATGTAACAGTGGCTCGATGCCAAGTATTAAAAACCAAGTTTTTAAAAATGAAAAAAGTCAGTGCGAGTCCTGCCGCACTTTTATATACTCGAATATGATGTCTCTCAGACTATTTTTCTTTTTCAAATCGCTCTCGCGGATAAACGGGTCAAGTAAAAAATCTGACTGTAGTTGACCAAAGAAATATTTTTCTTTTCCCTTTTCATTGGTCCTTGTTACAAGTCGATCCGTTCACCCAATCCCGAAGTATCGTAATAGAATTTACACTGAACCCTTTTCAAGCACCATCAAAATGTTTGTTTTCCTTTCGCTTTCATTCTGTCGCTAACAATTGAATTCTCTCAATCTCCATCTACTCGGAGAGTGAATGGCAAAGAAGAAAGATTCAGGACATCGTAGAAGGTTGGTGAATTTAAAAAAATGTGAATCGAACCAGAAATACGAAAATTAGAGAGCATTTGATAAGTATAAAGCAAATTATGCTGAAATATAGGAGAGCGTGAAACAAAAGGTTATTCTAACATCGCAAAAACGAATAGAATATTCTTTCTTCACTGAAATATATGTAGAAGTGTATTTTTTTTCACTTTTAGTATATTGTGTCTGTGCGAATAAATATTAGCGAGAAGTAAGGCAATGGGGTCAAAGACAATACAACCTCACATAACAAGAAAGACCGGAACAAATAACGAACGTAGCTATGAGAAAAATTACCCCGATCTGGATGGCAAAGAAATAAAATAGAACAACAGAAGAAAAAACCCTGCAACGTTGAATGAGATAATTGAATTTCTTTCATCTCTCTCATCCACAGTTAATTTTATTGAATAAGTAAAAAAAAGTTTTCAAGCTGAAAATATAAATTGCTATAATAGAGTTTAACGTACAGTAATCATCTTTTTTATACAATATTTTTCAAAATAGTCCAAATTTCGTAGAGAATAATAAAAAGCAGAAAATTAGGCTAATTTGAAAGCGATCAATTGAGCAAAATTCAAAATGTTTAATATAATAGCAAAACACTTCTTTCTATTTTATTTTTGTATATTTCTTAGCGAATTTTGGCCCAGCGAAAACGCGGGTCTCAGAAAAAAATACAAAACAAAGATTCATTGAACTTTCGGAATTTTTAATTATTTCTTTTTTTAGGCAACAAAAGTTTAATCGTTCGTGGAAAAGAAAAAAGAGGTTTGTGGAATAAAGTACGAAAGAAAGCGAGAGTTTTCCTCATCATATTGCTTGCTGTCGATATACGTGTAAACGATTAATGAAGGGACAGAGAAAAGTGCAACACAGTATAGAGAGACAAGAGGATCGATTCCCATAGAGAGACAAGAGGATCGACTCCCATCCATACTAGTTCATCGTATGAAAGGACGAAGGTATGGGCTATCATTTTGTCTTATGCTGTAAGCCTGACAGCTGGAGTATGATAAGCCGCAAGAGGATCTCGAAGATTAAACGATCATCAAAGTTATATTATACATTGCCCATTACACTATCGCACGTTAGATGTGGTGGACCTGATGTTTTTATTAAAAAACAGGCTCTGATACAAAGTGTTTTTTTTAATAAGTCCCTTTGATATTAGTGAATATAGGTATCAATACTCTGATCCATACTTTTTTGATTCTCATCAGGTACTAATTCAATGATAATTTACTCTTAACTAGTCATGCAGTATATCCTCAATTGATTTATAAGTATAAACGTCTGCGATTGATTATTCAATTGTTCGATAAATAAACTCTAGTGCTTCGGATCTCGAAGAAAAAACTGGCACCGGACGTCATGAAAAGCTTCCGCAAAAAAAATGAATGAAACTCAAAGACAAAAAAGCGTTCGAACTAAAGAGAACAAAGGACGTAAGAGATGAACGATGTGAGAACAAAAATCGTGCACGTATGCCCTTCAAGAAGGCTTCGCTTTCACTCTTCTGTTCTGTCGTTCTGTCAGTTGTCCATATAGAGCGCAATCGAGGAGGAGGAGGAGAAAACAAGCGAGGGAAGCGGAGGAACGGCGAATCTATTCGACCGTAAGGGATGCGAGTGACAGCCAATTGTTATCCCAACGTATTCGCGCGCGAGCAACGACCGCTATCCGTTATTGCCAGTCGGACTTCATTGATCCTCATGTTCGTCGTTAAAAACATACATGTTATATCGACTGACAGCGATGAGTGCGCGGTCGGCCTGCGGCTCCGGCGTTCTCCCAAGCTAAGCAACCTCGGGCGAGGTCAATAGTTGGTTGGGTGACCGCTTAGTCATGCACTAGATCGCGCATCGATCGCTGAGCGGTAGGCAATTTTTCTGAGTCTGATGGCGATAACGAACTGAAACTCAGAAAAATATAGCCGCCTGTATCGGCCTGGTTTTTCCATAGTTTCCCTTAGCCCTTGTGCAAATGCCATACAGTAGTGCATTAGGAAAGAATAGCTATCGACAACATTCTTAGGGGGCATCACAGGAACATGAGAATTAGTGAAGCGGAGAAAAAGTGCGATTAAACTGGTGGGATGGGCTCGTAAAAACCCGCAAGTTTGTACGCAGGAACATTAAAAATAAAAATAAAATATACAGTGTGTCGAATAGGAACGTGTGAAAACTAATGAAATGGTATTTTGCAATAAACAAAGGAATTGGATAAATGGAATTTTTTTTTAATAGAAGAGAGTTTGTAATTTTTATTTTATGTACATTAAGGGGCCAGTCCACTTTGAAAATTTCAAAAAATCTATTTTTTTTTTACTATTTTCGAAAGTACATACATTCAGAAATATTGTGTCAAAATTTTATGAAAATCCGAGCTCTCTAAGTATTTTTTTTTTTTTACCTGAACGTCAGGACCTCATTTTACATCACAACTGCTCGATAGAATGGTGCAAGTACCTCAAAGCTAAGGCACTTCAGCGACATTACAAATATCTTTCCGCTCTTTCTGAGGAAGTACAGGAAGTTTTAAAACCTATTTACGAGGATCTCACCAAAATAGATTTGCTCAAAAGGTGTTTAGGTGGCCATACGCAAAATAATAATGAAAGTTTTAACAACTGCGTATGGAATATGGCACCTAAATACATGTTCAACGGCAAAAAAATCGTAGACATTGCCTGTATTGCAAAGTTTCCGCGTGTGTCTTTAATGAAGGATTTCGTTCAGTGCTTAAAATAATGGAAATAATGGGCGTCAAACTCGGCCCGATCGCCATCGGATTCGCCGACAATCGCGATGATGAGCGTGTTCGCTTTGCAAACCGCCGCAGTTCTGAGTGTTCAAAAGAGACCAGAATCAAACGAAAGCAAGCAAGACTTGAAGAAATCGGCGATGATGAGCAATCAGAAGGGATTTTGTACGGTGCAGGAATTGCCGATTGAGTTTAGGTAAGAGTTTTTCATAGTATAAACTTCAAACGCGTTTTTCTCGAAATAACGTTTTCAAAATCTAGCTCCATCGTATCTCTAAAACTAATAAACCGATTCTCTTGAAATTTGAACCACATATTGTAAACATGATTCGCAACAAGATGACCCTCGATGGTTTTAAAATTTTGATTTTGACTCTTTTTTTTGTGAAAACTGCGAAAAAACGTGTTTTTTTTTTTACTTTTTTCGTTTTTCATCTGCCATTTTTTTATTTTTTGATAAAACTTTATATTCGAGGGTCATTTTGTAGCTGGTGTCATACTGAATCTAATGGACTTTGATTTTTTTGTTTCAGACAAGCCGTTGTCGAGTTGTGATGGAGCTACCTAGCCCACCTATTTTTGAGGCGTTACATTAAACTATAGTTTTTGTACTTAAAAATGAATAAAAATGAATTAAAATTTTTTTTAATGTATTTCCAGACTATATTTATCAAGCCCAACAACTTTTATATTCATATCTTTTATAAAATCCTCAAAAAAAATCGCGAAAATAGCCTTTTTTCGTGGCTCCAAAATAGACTGGCTCCTTAAATACAAAAAAACGATGTATACAGCCTTGCTCAAAAGTATTATGCACCCTGTAATTGTTGGATCCGCACTAAAAGTCGAATATCTTGGCCAAAAAATAACGTAACCCAGTTTAGCAACCGGGGTTTTCAAGCGGACAAACCCAGCTTCATTTTGCTTTTTTTAATTAATTTATGCGTTTTTTTTTGCACCCGGTAAGTAATTTGTAAAATGGCTGTTTTTCGTGATTTTCTCACCTTGTAAAATCGGGTGTTGGGCTCCTAAAGAATAGTAAACAGACTTTTTGGTCAGAAAACCTTAGAAAGTATAACTCCAGCTTTAATTTGATTTTTGGATAAAATTTTTTTGCAAAGTTATTTATTTTTTTCTGAAAAAAATGCAGACTTCCGAAAAGGCGACGTACCTTGAAAACTACGGGGTTTGAAATATTTTGGGTAAGAAGTAAGAAGTTGCATTATGTTATTTTGGATTCGTTGAAAAAAAAATTACATTTTTACTTGATTTTGATTTGATTTGAGATTTTACTTGAGAAATAACAATGTAACGCGTAACTCATGTAAATATGATTTTTAGTCTTTTTTGTCAAAAATCGTCAGTCTGTGAAAATTGCTTGAACGAAAAACATAAAAGCGTAAAATATTATCGGTATGTCTAAACGCGAAAATCCCATTTATTAGTGTTGAAAAAAATCCGAAAAAATATGAGCTTAGTCTCGCTCAACATCTATGAAATTCAAATTATGTTCGAACAATAGAATACCCAGACTGGTACTTTATGTCCAGAAAGGGTGGCTGCCGTAATCAAGGCCAAAGGTGGTTCAACAAAACGTTAGTTAAATTTTTTTTAAAAGTCATCATAGGATAAGTGTAAATATTTATATCTCATTCTCATTTATATTATTATTTAATAAAATAAAGGGATAAGAATTCTAAAAAAATTCTAATGCGTTAAAAATTCAATAATATACCTTTTTCTCCTCTTGATATTTTAACGGGACAGACCTAGTTAGAATTTTCGAAAAATCGATTTTTTTTTTTATTTCATTTTCAAAAAGTAGAATCTCTTACGAACATTTTCCGCCCAGGTAAATGTAAATCGGACCATTATTCGCCGAAATACAAGACTTTGTAGCACGTCGTGTCTGAGCCATAGGTAAGCAGGTAGCGGACTTCAAGTGCGTTTTTCTCGAAACCATGTTTTTGAAGTCGGTGATCACTGTAGCTCGAGAACGGCTTTACCGATCGGGTTGAAATTTATATCACTTCTTCTATACATGGTAGTCCTCCATATGAACGAAGGATTTTTTTTTTGGATAATTATTTTTATTTTTAATAGCAAAAAATGGAACTGATATTTTGGTCAAAAAAACACTTTTGACTTTTAACGGCCGCCATTTTGTGAAAAATGGAAATTTTTCAAAACCCTTCGTTCAACTGGAGCATTATATCATTAACTAAAAATCCCCTCCGTTTTTTTTGTTTCAGATGAGCCGTTGCAGCGTGAGCTTGATCACCGCAAACCGTGTTTTTTTTTGCAGCGTCCTCGGCAATTGACGGTCACCAGCTTATTTCGATATGTATTGCGTTGAAAAAATTGCAACATATACATTATATATGTATCTTTTAAACGGAACTTTTGTTGTGAATTATTTTATCGTTTGACCAAAAAAAAATCGGAAAAAAGGCCTTTTTTTTGACGTTCCAACTAGGTCTGTCCCGTTAATTGGAACCTCTTAATTTTTAAGTTACGCCGATAAATTAATGAGACAAATCGTCGATTGTCAACCAGAAACAGCGATACAAAAATATGTCGGAAAAAGAGCAATTTTTTTTTCAATGAATCCAAAATAACATAACGCAAATTCTTACTTCTTATCTAAAATATTTAAAACCCCATAGTTTTCGAGGTACGCCGCCTTTTCAGAAATCTGCATTTTTTTCGGGGAAAAAAATTAATAAATTTGCAAAAAAAATCGCAATTTTTTTTCCAAAAACCAAATTATCCTTTTTAAGGTTTTCTGACCAAAAAGTATGTTTATTATTCTTTAGAAACCCAGCAACTGATTTTACAAGGTGAGAAAAGCACGAAAAACAGCCATTTACAAAATTACGTACTGGATGCAAAAAAATGGCATAAATTAATTAAAAAAACCAAAATGAAGTTGGATTTGTCCGCTTGAAACCCCCGTTTGCTAAATTGGGTTACGATATTTTTTGGCCGAGATATTCGACTTTTAGTGCAGATCCAACAATTTCAGGGTGCCTAATACTTTCCAGCATATATCGTTTTTTTGTAATAAATGGGCATAAAATAAAAATTACAACTCCCTTCTATTAAAAAAAAATTCCATTGATCCGATTCCTTTGTTATCGCAAAATACCAATTTATTAGTTTTCACACGTTCCTATTGGACATCCTGTATCATTGATATTGACATTTTTTTTGTGTTTGCTTTAACATATAATTTGTTCTATGTATACATCGTTTTTTTGTAATAAATGGACATAAAAAAAAAGTGATAACTCTCTTCTATTAAAAAAAAAATCCATTGATCCAATTCCGTTGTTTATTGCAAAATACCAATTTATTAGTTTTCACACGCTCCTAATAGACACGTTCCTAATTTTTCCTAAATACCGGATAGACGAGACTAGATTATATCATAAAAATGGAATAGGAAAAATTAGTTTGCTGAATTAAATGATAACATTCTGTTCTTATATTTTCGTGAAAAGTAGAAAAAGGTTTGTATTGCAAGTTCATACACGATTAGCATGGATTAATATCGATGTGCCAAAAATTCGTAATCCGATCGCGAATGAACAAAAATTTTACGCTAATTACAAATAAGGCAATATATTTGTTGTGATTTGATTAGATTTTTTTATATTAATTGATCTAATCAGACCCCGATTAGAATAGACACATACCCGAGTTACCCCTGAATGAAACAAATATTATTTTTGAATATTCCCATGTCTTCGTAAAAGTAATAACATGTTATTTTTTTATTTGCATACGTAGCAGCATTTTAAAAAGTTATGAAAAGGTCGCACGCCATCAAACGAGAATTTGTTGCAACCATACAAAGATTTTAGATCACCGTGTCAGTAAAACAGGACCAAAAACAATCTAAAACAGACATGAGTGGAAGGTCTTGAGATGCAGTTAAGGCGCTCTATCAGTTGCGTGAGTGCGAGAGAGATAACTAAAAAGTATATACACGTCTTTCTCGGAGACGCTTAAAATTTCAAGAAAAGCGAAAGTTACACCTTGTTTTCTAATAAAAGGAGAACAACGTGTAACTTTTTTCTTTCTTGAAATATCAAGCCTCTCCAAAAAAAACGTGCGGCAGGATTTTTACCGACCGTACGACATAGATCACATTAAGGGTATAAATCAGTCACCCACCCCTGACGGACTTTCAAAAGTGAATATTTTCGACACCATTTGACTGATCGGAATAAAAAAACGTTTTAGTCCACAAAAAAAGGATCAAAATGAGCTGACTTTTTTAATTCCAATCAGACGAAGGGTGCCGAAAATTTTTACTTTCGAAAATTATCACCCGACACTCTGACACCACTACGTCATTAATTCATCAAAATTTTAATTTAAAAAAATGTTGTAGAATAATTCGAAATTTAAATAGTAACTGTTATTCATTTACATATTAATTTATTATAATTATTTATCATATTCTTATATTTTTATTTTATTAGAAAAAAATATATTTGTATGAAAGATTATTTTGTATTTCTTTTATTCACTTTGATAGTTGTTGTTTCAATATTCTTTTTTTTTATTCACAATAAACGGTCAGTCGATATGTCAGAAACCGGAGTTTCGAAAAATAATCTCGATTGGATACCGGTTGAAGGTAGGAGAACTTAGCTCCCAAACTTTGACTTTAAAATTTTTTTCCAATTCCAATCGTCAGTAAGCCGTTGGTGGGTTATTGTTAGACCAAAATAAATGTTTGTACAATAAGCCTATTTTTATTAAATGAAAAAAACGAGGGTTAAGTTAGCTTCATTCAAAGGTACACGACGCACACTTCGACACCGTATTGCAGTTTGCATTTACAAGCGGCGTAAATCGTTGACACAACACATTCAAAAAACCAACGCGACCAATTGAACACTTCCAACTGGCAACCGGCTTTGCCTCTGGTTTATTCCCTCGTTCACGTTGATTCCCGCAACGTCGCAGCAAAGTTATCAATGAAAATGTCTCCGAGTGGGAACTAAAACAGTGCAACGTGTAAATTAAAAAAGTCCAGTGTTAAAAAATCCTTCGAAAGGTGCAAACGGTGTAAATAACCCTAAAAATTGTACACATGTGATAAAACCGGTGTTACAAACACTAACCTAAACCCTCGATCCGGAAAGGACTAAAACACGAACGAGAAATGACAGAAATTTCGCATTCGGGCTGCAAATTATTGCTCGTTCGTCGAATGTTTGTAGCGATGGTTTCGAGCATAGTGGTGCAATTTATATTCATGAGTTTCGTGATATTAATAACGAATTTGAGTATAACGCATCCATTGTCCTGGCTGCGTGACACATGGTCAATAGTGACATGTTTTCGAATGTGGTGCTATTTCGTCGTACTAGCTGCGGTGATAATTCTACAAGGAGTTATTTGCAGTAAAGATTATTTGAACGCGCCGCTTTTATTGAGGAGCAGATTCGACGCTTTTTTCGGAATGTTTACACCGCACAATTTCGTCGTGGGAGGTTTACACGTCGCGATTGGGATCGTCCTGGTTTGGCTGCATCTTTCTCTGGAAGGAGGAGCCTGGAGCTCGTTAACCGAAACCTGCAGAACCATCCAGGGTTATTGCCTAATCGAAGAACATTATTTCCTTCTGCTCGGCGGGCTCTGGACCGGAATTTACCATTTTGGAAGAACGAATTTTTGGGTTCTCCGCTATTTGGAGTTTTCGCCGATTCCTCAATCAAAATTCGTCTACGTTAAACGAGGAGTAGCTGATTTGTTGCCTCGTGCAATGGCCATGGCCATTTGGCCGACTCTCTATTTTCTCGGATTGTATTATTTCCTCGGAGCGTATTTCCGGGCAGTTATTCTATCTACATTTTTCCTGAATTTCGAAGCAGAGCCTCTGGACACTTTGTCTGGGCTGTTGAATCCGTCTCTGATCTTTCACGCCTGGCTGTACGCGGCTCTCTTCATTCTCACCATCGACACGATGCACCTGTTGTTTCAAGCCTGCCTCACAGAATGGATGCCCTTTGAAATAGCAAACCGAAACGTTTTTAATGAGGAAAAGGCCCATGTCACACTGTCCGAAGCTCTAGCCATGGAGAAAACCCCCATAATGCAACATCTTGGCTACCTGGACCTTGTGACCTTGGCTCAAAAGGATAAAACTCGAAGAGCTCGGCTCTTCGATCTCAGCCAACCCGGTGGCCATCCTTACAACTGGAACAGCGTAGTGGAAAAATGCCTGGATCTTATGACAAAATTTGCCGCCCAAATTGACAGCATCTCAACCATCAAACAGGAAGAAATTCAATGCGTATTTAAACCTTCCATCGAAGATCAGGAAAAAACTTATACTTATCACATGCGTAATTTGATTGACATTCATTCTGCGAGTGTGAAAGTTGACGCTGAAACTACAAAACCACACGCTTCTTTTGTTGTCGAATACCTAAAGAGCAAACGAGACCTTTTTGTTTCTTATCTCTTGTCCAAACCTCTGATTTTTTATTTCTTTGGCAAACAGAGCGACAGTGAAATTCGACACGTTTTGACCAACGGACAAACCGTCGTATGGGCTGCAGACGCGATCTCTTCGTTAGCTGTTATTTCCCTTAAAGAAGATCCTTACGGCATTGTACAAAAAGATTTGCCTGCTATTGTAGAAAATCTGTTCACTCTCAAGCAGGCTCTTGACAAACTACAAAAAACTAATATTCTCATGAGAAAACCACAAAACGACGACAAAACTATCAGAATCATTCTTGCTTCTCTGAGAATGGCTGTCAAACGTAGTATCTACAGAATCGTCTCGAGTTTTGGAGATTATATCGAGGATATTCCACTCCAGAAAACTATTAAACATCAACTCGAAAGTTTCATCGTTTATAGAGAATAAAATTAGTTTACTGGATATCTTCCCATAGTGCCGTTATCATATTCATTTGTGGACAGAATTCAGTCAAATAAGTGGTGTGAAAAACGATTTTGAGAATGAAAACTATTGGAAATTTTTCGTGAGATTTAAACTTCGAGAATTGAGGCAAAGAACACTTGAACAATTTGTAGTGTATTTTTTGTATTTGAAACGACCGAGTGAAAATATTAAGAAAATTCGGAGAAAAAGGAACTGGGGTGTGTTTTCTTAGTGTCTTGAAATGAACTCAAAAGTCATGTAATATATACAAGACGCTGCCGCGTCTCTAGATATGTATATTTGTATTAAATAATAATAAAAAAAATGTTGATTTTGTACAACGGATTTAATCGTTCAATATTTTACATTTTTTTCAAATATTGTACTACACTCAAATTATAAAACAATTTCTCGCGCAACGTGATCCAACATTTTGATTGTTCTTGCTGCAACTCCGGCAAATATTTCCACAACTGTTTGTTTTCAGCGATAGAGCTACCGTGAGTTTTCAAAAATATCGAAAGATAAGCTTGTGACAATTCGAAGTATTTTTTGCTTTCCATGGTGTGTTTGATCATTTTCATAAATTGCAATGCCAGCAATTGAAAATACGTTTCATCCAAGGACAACGATTGGATTTCGAAGTCGATGGAACTCGGTCCTAAAGATTTAAGTCTCTCGAAAGCTTTTGAAAAATCTTCACTATCTACAGACTCGCTCAACAGTGTTCCGAATTGTGTAAGATTTCGAAAATCCGGATGTACGAGAATTTTGTTGCTCGAGTCTTGGATTTTTTCTTTTGAAATATCAAATTGAATGTTTAGGGCTGGAATTGTGGGGAGAAAGAATGGCGCTGAATCCGATACTTTTGGCGCCTCTTTTGGCTTGTTTCGCTTTTTCACTATATCAATGTTAAGCAAATTTTGCCAACGTGAATTCGCCAACGATGACATTGTTATTAAATCAGCGTCCAGCTGCTCGGGCGAAACGTATTTTTCCTCTTTCTCCTCGTCCTCTCTTTCGATCACCGTTAGCTCTTCCAGGCCACTCTCCAATTCAATTTCTCTCGTTGATCCCGGAAGCTCGATCATTGGCACTGGCGCATCAACGGATATGGCTTTCAGGGAAACGTGAGAATACAAAGTCTTGTTTGACCAGAGATAAATTCCTAAATTGCTCACGTGTGCGGTCACAAGAAATTCTCCAGTTGGCGAAAAGTGCAACGAAATACAAGCCTCGGGTACCTAAAAATAAATAATTCATCCTTTTATTTTTTTTAATTTTTACACAATTTTAAAAATTCGCGTTTCATTTCACAATCGTTCTTGCGCTCTTGAAAACTAGTATACAAAAAAATTTGATCAGTTTTTATAGCCCATACATTAGAAAAAAATGGCAGCTCTAAAAAAAAAACTACATGTTCATTTGTTTTGGAATTGTTTAATATTGATTTTTTATTATTTTTTTAAAACTTGATTAATTATAAATTTCCTAGAATGAAGAAATGTTTGTATGACTTTAAATTGTTGATGGTAAAATCTATACGATCGTCTTCAATTAGAAATCTTTAATGAAATGTCATACTTCCAGTGTATTATTACGATACAAAAATATCTTTCAAATATAGACAAATTAAGAGTTACAAATTTTTATTTGAAGAAATCGAAAAAACTGTTCAAAATTATCGAAAAACCAAGCAATCACAAAATATTATTAAAGTTCAAAATATTGTAAAAATTTGTTAAAAACAGACGAAAAGGACTGTGAAAAGTTGCATAACTAGAAAAAAAAAATATTCGAAGGTCTTCAAAAGTTGTTGAACAGAATAAAAAATCCTGACAAAATCAAAATACATAAAAATAACAAAATTTCTATTCAAATATTTATAATAATGCCTATGAATTAAACAAAAAAATTTGCCTCGAAAAAATAAAAAATGGGAAAAATAAAAAGACTGTAAAAAGGTGCATAACTAAAAAAAAATATTCGAAGGTCTTCAAAAGCTGTTTCATAACAGAATAAAAAATCCTGACAAAATCAAAATACATAAAAATAACAAAATTTCTATTCAAATATTCATAATTTGCCTTACAAAAAGGAAAAGTGGGGCTAACTAAAAACGTACTTTGAAAGCATCGACAAGCTGACCAGATGGAATGTCCCAAGTCTTAATAGTACAATCCATAGAGGCTGTGATAAGCCATCTGGCATCAGGGCTGAAGGTAGCATCAGTAAGATGTCCTCTGTGGCCTTCGAATCGTCTAACGAGAATCCTGGTGTCAAAATCAACAAGAACAAGAGTGAAATCATCCAGAGCTAATGCAACGAGTGAATTGTCTCTGTGATTTCTGAGCCATTTGACAGGTTCTTTGACATCAAGAACAGCCATGGGTTTATGATCTTTGGGAGGTTTGAAAGGCCAAAATTTGAGGAGAGCGTCTTGTCCAGCAGAGAGAACAATTTGATTGAGCGAGTCTACGGTCACGCCTCTAACAGGACCTTTGTGTGCATTATTTTGGAGACCATAACTGGCTCTATGAATTCCTGATTGTATATTGAATCTTTCAATATTTCCAATGTTATAACCGACGACGACAAAATTTCCACACTGAGTAATGCAGACACTGGTGGCTGTGGCATTTTTATTGCTACGCATATGTTTAGGAATGAGTTTATGTTCTCCCATTTTTAATTTGTCGTAAGACCATGTGGTAACGACTGCTAAGCCTAAATGAGCTGTGGCGATATTGTCCCATTCTTTTTCCCTGGTTTTTTCAGTGGCGAGTTCTACTATCGGTGGCATGATTAAAGGATCTTCTACCAGCCGACCTTTTTTCTTGGAAGCTTTTCTGTTGAATGAAGCTCTACCCAGGCTTTTGTTGAAAGTTTCTGTTATTGTGGAGAATATTCTCAAAGAGGAATCTCCTCCTGCTGTCAAAATATTATGGCCATCGGTACCATAGAATCTTGCCAAAGTCGGTGGCTCCGCATGACCTTCTCTTATTCTCAACAGCCTTGCTCCGCCATCCGTCTGATCGAAGATCCATAATTTTAAGCTATTGTCCGGCGAGGAAGTGACCATGAGCGGTTCGTTTGGCAAACATTTTAAACCTGTTATCGCCCCAAAATGTGCTGATGTTATTTGACTCTCGATTCTTCTGTCCTCCAAATTCCAAAATAATATGTGACCCGACATCGTTCCTGTGGCCATTATGGGATTTCCATCACTGCGAAATGATATCGATGTCACCAAACCCCAATCTTGAACTAGCTCGAATATCGTCTCGTCCATTCGAAGATTGTGTAACTTTATTTTTCCATTTGCCAAACCTACAGCCGCCACGTCCAATGCTGGTGCTTGCTCCAATGCTGTTATCGAAGATGACCAACCCCCGAACGTGTATATCATCTTTATTGTTTTTATATTCCAAAGCTGCATACTGCCCTGCTCACTCCCAAGCAGAATTTTGTTCATGTATGTGTTTGGGTGCAGTATTGTTGTTATTTTGAATATTGTGTTTCCAAAGTTCAACTCTAAAAAGATTTCCTCCGTTTTTATGTCCCATACCTGCAAAATAACAAAACTCCATTTAATCTTGGTTTTTTAAATCTCAATATGATACTCGATAAAACGCTTATAAAAGGTTTCTAGTCAAAAAGAAAATAGTAAAAAAAAATTATCATAAATGTTTTACATCCAGATAATATAAAAATTATGATATCTCGTATAATTAATAGCCTCGTTCAGCGGAATGGATGACGGAAAGTAGAGAAATGTAGATTATTATCAGAATAGGTGGGACATGTGTCCCACCTATTCAAGCGCAACTTACGCCTGTCTGTCTCCAAGAAGACAAATCATCCCGAAACATTCGATTTTAATTCACTAAATTATCATATCTCAAGATTGGCTGGACGGATCTACTTGCAACATAGACCAATAGAAAGAGAAAAATCGAAAAAAAATCGTCACCAATATTCAGATGTTTTACTCAAACGGTTCATCCGTGAGAGCGATTTAAAAACGCTATGACATCATAAAACCGGCATATTCGCGTATATAAGAGTGCAACAGGGCTCACGCTGGTTTTTTTCTTTTAAGGGGCTAGTCCATTTTGGAGCCACGAAAAAAAGGCTATGTTCGCGATTTTTTTTTGAGGATTTTATAAAAGATATGAATATAAAAGTTGTTGGGCTTGATAAATAAAGTCTTGAAAAACATAAAAAAAATTTAATTCATTTTTATTCATTTTTAAGTACAAAAATTATAGTTTAACGTAACGTCTCAAAAATAAGTGGGCTAGGTAGCTCCATCACAACTCGGCAACGGCTTGTCTGAAACAAACAAATCAAAGTCCATTAGATTCAGTATGACACCAGCTACAAAATGACCCTCGGATATCAAGTTTTATCAAAAAATAAAAAAATGGCAGATGAAAAACGAAAAAAGTAAAAAAACGCGTTTTTTCGCAGTTTTTCACAAAAAAAAGAGTAAAAATCAAAATTTTAAAACCATCGAGGGTCATCTTGTTGCGAATCATGTTTACAATATGTGGTTAAAATTTCAAGAGAATCGGTTTATTAGTTTAAGAGATACGATGGAGCTAGATTTTGAAAACGTTGTTTCGAGAAAAATGCGTTTGAAATTTATACTATGAAAAACTCTTACCTAAACTCAATCGGCAATTCCTGCACCGTACAAAATCCTTTCTGATTGCTCATCATCGCCGATTTCTTCAAGTCTTGCTTGCTTTCGTTTGGTTCTGGTCTCTTTTGAACACTCAGAACTGCGGCGGTTTGCAGAGCGAACACGCTCATCATCGCGATTGTCGGCGAATCCGATGGCGATCGGGCCGAGGTTGACGCCCATTATTTCCATTATTTTAAGCACTGAACGAAATCCTTCATTAAAGACACACGCGGAAACTTTGCAATACAGGCAATGTCTACGATTTTTTTGCCGTTGAACATGTGTTTAGGTGCCATTAGGTGTATATTTCATACGCAGTTGTTAAAACTTTCATTATTGTTTTGCGTATGGCCACCTAAATACCTTTCGAGCAGTTCTGTTTTAGTGAGATCCTCGTAAATAGGTTTTAAAACTTCCTGTACTTCCTCAGAAAGAGCAGAAGGATGTTTGTAATGTCGCTGAAGTGCCTTAGCTTTGAGGTACTTGCACCATTCTATCGAGCAGTTGTGATGTTACGGCTTGACATCGGTCGAAATTTTGTGGTAATACCCTGCCCATATTTCTTCGCGCATACCTTCAATAGAATTCAAATTCCTTCGAAAAGCTAAGCCGTAATTTTCAGACAACTGTTTCATCAACTTGATCTTCACAGTTTGTGTTTTTGCTTTTGACACTTTTTTTACAGTAGCCGTTTTTTCCTTCACAACTACCGTTTTTTCGGTGCGGTGTTTTTCGGTGTAACTTTTTTCGATGCGATTTTTTCCTCTTCTGCTTCCTTTGGAGCTTTTTTCTTCTGGATCAAAGATTTTCTTACTTCATTTGCACGTTTGAAAACATGTTTGGCCACATGTAAAACACACTCCAATTTGCTCATATGCGCTATACGCTTAGGTAGACGAAATGAGGTCTTGACGTTCAGGTAAAAAAAAAAAAAGATTTAGAGAGCTCGGATTTTCATAAAATTTTGACACAATATTTCTGAATGTACGTACTTTCGAAAACAGTAAAAAAAATCGATTTTTTGAAATTTTCAAAGTGGACTGGCCCCTTAATACTTGTCGTCGAGCCGCTACCGCGTCTCTTGATAATATGTGAATGTAATAATGAAAATAATTATTACATTAATCGAACTTGGATTCCATATTCAATTTTCGATCACAAAAAAATTGGTGGGATAAAAACTTCGCTTACTTTCAGGAAAAGTAAAAATTTAACAATATCTAAAACATCGACAATTCTTGTATATTCGTTAAATATAAATATTTTATATTGTAATATAATTAACTATGTAATAGAATAATAACTAAAATAATAATCTTGTTATTGACCTAACATAGATAATTCATTATTTCTGATTGAAAATAAATTTTATTATAAAATCCATTTAATTATTATAATTATGAAACCAGTAAAATAAAGCCAGAATTCTGTGAGCCCTTAACGGATCAGCGAGTCCCTAAAATAAGTCCCAAAAAAGTCCCATTGGGACTCAGGCTTAAGTCGACAAAAGTGACCCTAAATGGAGTCCCAAATGGGATTTTTCCCCCTCACTCGATGTGAATCGGACGTGACATCCCAAAAAGGCCCAAAAAAAAAGTTTTTGGGACGTGGAGTCCCAAAAAGTGGGACTCTGAGCCCCAATTTGGGACTTTTTCGAGCGAGGCAACCGAAATAAGAGATTCGCTATGTGTATACATATTTGTATCCCGTACGAGACTGTCTTCGGACGGTCACAGAGTGTTATGGCTCCAGGAATATATGCCCACCCGGCGGATGATGCGTGCTCGCGAAAACGCTTGACTCTGCGCCACGCTGTGGCTGGAGCCAGCAGCAAAGAAAAAGTCCCAAATTGGGGCTCGGAGTCCCAAATAGGGACTTTTTTTGAGATTTCACTCTTAAAAGAAGTCCTTATTTGGGATTCCGAGTCCCAGTTTGCAACTCATGGCGTCATGTCCGGTTCACACCGAGCGAGGAGAAAAAAGTCCCATTTGGGATCACTTTTGTCGACTTTAGCTCCGAGTCCCAAATGGAACTTTTTTTTACTTTTTTTAAGACACACTGATCCGTTAGGGGTATTACAAGGTATTTGAGAAATACAGTGAAAAAGAGAGAAGTGACAAATATCATAGGAAAGTAACGGACAGGGAAATAGACCAAATGGGCAATAAGAGGACGCAAACAAAAAGGAGAAGAAGAATCGAGATGTTAAAGTAAAATGTCTGAAAAGAAATTTGAAATCAGAAGTAAAAATGTTTTATGATGCAGAATGTAAGTGATAAAAAAGTGACGACTGTGAATGTTACATTCTTAAGGATGAATTACACATATTCATGATGATAATTTTATTTTATAAAAGTTTCACTAGAGTAGAAAAATACGAAAAAACTTCAGCTATCTTTAACACATTAGGAACATTGATATGCAATAATAAATTTGTCAAGAAATAATTAATAAATTGTTGAAAAAAAAAGTTCAAAGAATCGAACGATTTTTTTTTTTCGTTATATGAAATGAATTCGTTTGTTTACTAGAATACTTTTTAATTTTTATTTCAGATTTATTTTTTCGTTGTATGAAATGAAATGAATTTTTCCAAATTTATTTTTTCATACTCCACTTTTTGACTTTTTCTGGATGCATTTGTTCAATGCCTTAGAAATTTCGTGTATATATTATTGAATCGTTTTAAAAGCATGTACAAAATGCGTGATTTTTTATCGATATTTAAAGATATTCTCCTTTTGAGATTTTTCCAAAAACTTTTATAATATAAAAGTTTTTGGAAAAATCTCAAAAGGAGAATATCTTTAAAAAATTTTAATGCATTTAGGAAGATCACTGGATTCATTTCTCATAACGAAAGGAAAAAATGTCTGATTATCAGCCGAAGAATATTTCTTCGAAGAATATGTTAATAATTTTTTTTAATTATTATTATCGAAAATCAATGTTTGCAAAGTTTCAAAGATGGCTGAATTTTTTCAGACGTTTCTCCAATTGCGAGGTTTTCAAATTCTGATCCAATAAACTTCTGGCTGACAAACATGTGTAATTCATCTTTAACCCTGGAGCCCACAACAGAGTAATTCGTTTCCCCATGAAAATGTCAAATTTCCTTCCCGAAACAATTTTTTTAAACCATTCCTTCCATTTTATAGAGTTCTCACTATTTACAAAATGCGACTTTATCAAAAACCATTCTCTTCGTTATGAAAAAACGAAGAGAATGGTATACAATTAACGGGTTACGGGTAGTCAGAGGCGTGAAAAAATGAGTGTTTTAAATCATTTTTTTTTCAACAGTATTTAAATTTATTTTATAAAACTAATAAAACAGAACTATTATATTATATTTTGACTTTACTTGACAAAAATTTCAAAAAAAAAAATTAATTGTAGATGAAGTTATTGCGTTTTTCTCGAAACTATGTTTTCAAAGTCGGTGACCACTGTAATTCAAAAACCACTCGACGCATTTGAATGAAATTTATACAACTTATTGAAAGCATAAAAAACTAGTACTTAATCAAAGGATTTTTTTTTTGAAGACTTCTAATTTTTTTAACAATAAACTAGTGCTTTTTTCCTTGAAAATCCACGAGTAAACTTTCAGAAGTAGCCATTTTATTTATTTTCAAAAAAAAAAAAGCTTCGTTTAAGTACTAGATTAACTATTAAACTAATGATTTTTTTTGTTTGATTGATTTTAGATGAACCAGTAAAATGTTCTGATGGTCACCGCAAAGCACTACTTGTGGAATGGGGTCCAACAAAGATGACAATAACTTCGTCTACAATTAATATTTTTTTTTTGAAATTTTGGTCAAGTAAAATTAAAACATAATATAATAACTCTGTTTCATTAGTTTTATAAAATAAATTTAATTACTGTCTAAAAAAAAATTATTTAAAATACTCATTTTTTCACGCCTCTGGCTACTTCTAACCCGTTAAACTTTATTATCGTATACGAGGAACATTTTATGCTAAAGAGAAGGTTGAGGTAATTATTTACCCCAGTGTGAGGTTTACGTTGGAAAAAATAGGTTGTAGGGTTCTAGGATTAAACCTGTAAGGCAAGAACAGCTGTGTAAATGAATAAATAATTATTATAATATCGAAATGTTGTCGTTATATTATTAATTATAATTATTCGGTTTTTATTTTTTTCAAAAACGCATTAATTGCAAAATTTTCAAGAAATGACACGCGCACCTCTATTTATGTTTTGAATTTTCATAAATAACGATTTCTACGTTGTCAAATAAATAATTTTGATAATCGAATGATACCTTAATGGTGCTGTTCTCATCGATAGAAATCAAGTGTGCTCCAAAAGGTAATAAAAGATGAACTGGACAGTCATGACCTTTGTATGTGTGTTTGAGCTCGGTCCCTCTCCGCCAAGCATAAACATTGTTTTCACTGGCTGTATAGATGTGATAAGTGTCTGCGGATAAGCAGGTTATGTCACCAGGATGTGTGCCCGAAACGCTGAGAAGCGTAAAATGTGAACATCCGTAAGTGTGAAAAGATCTGCCGACGCAAGTTACAATAAGATTTTCCTTTCTCCGTTGAATGTATCTTGTAATGAGCGGTATATGATTGCTCACATAACCAAGAACCCGATTTTTCAAAAATATTTTACTCTGCGACATTGTTGTTAGTCGTAAAACACATCAAATTCACTCGATTTAAATTTATTACTACATGAAAATTTAAAAAACTTCTTTTTACAAAAATCTTATATTTGTACTATTGAAAACCACGTGGAATTCCAATTCTGTTGTGTCGAACGAACGCAAGTCGACTGCAAGACGAAGACAAGACGCGTTCATGCGCGCTCAGACAGTTCAACGCTACCCGCCACATGGTTCGTATTGCTCTACCTTAACCTACAAATTGAAGTACTTTATTTTTATCGATATTTAAACGAAAAAAATGTCGGTACCGGACAAAGTGTTGATGAGAAAGATCAAAAAACGGGAGAAAAATAAATTGAAAGTATTACAAAAACGGGAACAATCAGAAACCTCCGGTAAGTTGATTGTCAAGGATCGTGGGTGACATAACCTCAATTTTTCCCACAAAACGCGTTATTTTTTGGAAACAGGAGTTTTGAGTACATTTTTTGATTGTTAATTGAAAATTTATCGTTACAGAAAGGGTTGCAAATGAAACTACAAAGGGAAATGAGAAAAAATTAAGAAAGAAAGAAGTTGGAGCAAAACGCAAAATAACGGATGAGGGACCTGTTAAAAGTAAGTTTTTTTTTACATTATTCTCAAATTGACTCTCCGTTTTGTTTTTCCATTATTGATTCAAACGCGTATTTAGGATCATATTGAATTACAATAAATTATATTTTCCCAGAAAAGAAAAAAAAGATCCAAACACCAAAACCTGCGGCGACGGAAGTGCCTGATGAATCAGTCGGTAGTAACGATAACAGCGATATCGATGAAGAAGCTAGCAATGAAAATGTCAAATCTGATGTGTCAAAAGGCTGTAAGTCTCTAAAAACTCTCTAAGTTACTAAAATATTTGCTGCAATCAAAGAATCTACTATCTTCAAGTTTTTGTCCAAATTTTGAATTTTTTGTTCTATTTTAATGAATTAGAATTCATTATATATATTATTGTTTGTTTTAAAACAAAAGAAGAAAGTTTTTTTAAATATATAAACAAAGATAAAACTCCAAGGGTGGAAATTAGAGTACATAACTGCAATTGTATAATTTTGTTTTGTACTATTGTTCATAATTTATGCAATGAAGAGTTGATTTATATTGACTTCATTTTATTAAAATCTTACTCAACCCTACAACGTTATACCAGGATGAAAAGTTATTCCATCAAAACATTCATCGTTCAGTCATTTTTTCATTTTTTCAAAATTTCCATTCGTTTTTATCATACACCATTCTTTACGTTATCGAAAGACGAAAAGAACGAAGTATTACTAAACCTTGATATTACATACGAGGAACATTTTATGCTAAAAAAACGATTAGGGTAATTATTTATCCCAATTTAGGGTTGGGGAGCAAAGAAATCGAGTATAGGCTTCAGTGTTAATATAATTTGAGATGTATCTATATTTAGAAATAATGAATTTATAGAAATTTGTAGAGAAAAACATAATGCAGCTGGTAGTTCAAGAACATTCGAGATCAAATTGTAGAATCTCAAGAAATTTAACAGATTATTCCAAAATTTGTACAAAAAGAAAGAAAATATAGGAAAATTCTAGATTATTCATATCTATATTTCATAAATTCGAGGAACTTTTCTAGTTTTTGTTTTTCTAAAATAGATGAATTTCATGGAAAATTGTGGATCCTTCTAAATTGATTGATTGTGAAAAATTCTAAATAATTCAAAAATGCATACTAACGTTCTAGAACCTATGAGAAATATTGCAGAATTAAAGAATTATCGTATTAGAAAGTTCCAGTTTATTCAAGAATATTCAAGAAATTTTTCTTTGTTTATTTTTAAACATAAAAGAATTTTCCGGAATATTCGAAGCTTATAAAGTTTTTTATTGTTTTAGATTAAAAAGTAGGCAAACAGTTTGGCCAAATTTTGGAAAATATTGTAGTACTTATATAAATAGGAATTTAATCAAATCACTCATGATGTAATTAAAATTTGATAATTTCAGTACCAGGCTCAGCAATGGGACTGGAAATGATGAAAACTGCATCATTTTCGACTTTGAAAGACACAGTATGTGAGAACACGTTAAAAGCCATCGTGGAGATGGGTTTCGAAAACATGACTGAGATTCAAGCTCGCTCGATCCCTTCGTTATTGGAAGGTAGAGATTTGGTCGGAGCAGCTAAAACTGGTTCTGGAAAAACATTGGCTTTTCTCATACCGGCGGTAGAATTGATTTACAAATTGAAATTTATGCCTCGCAATGGCACAGGCTGTGTGATAATATCTCCGACTCGTGAATTGTCGATGCAAACGTTCGGGGTGCTGAAAGAACTCATGAAATACCATTATCACACGTATGGGCTGTTAATGGGTGGTGCGAGTCGACAAACAGAGGCACAAAAATTGGCAAAGGGTGTAAATATTGTTGTTGCTACTCCTGGTCGATTACTCGATCATTTGCAAAATACTCCTGATTTTTTGTACAAGAATCTTCAGTGTCTGATTATTGACGAAGCTGATAGGATTTTGGACATTGGTTTCGAGGAGGAACTCAAACAAATCATCAATATTTTACCGAGTAAGAATCATTTTTCGTTTTCATTTTGATTTTTATTTCATTTTTATTTTATTTTCATTTCATTTTTATTTTGTAATCGACTGTGAGCACTAGATTTTCAAAACTTATAGCATTTATTTTTGTATTATTTGGACATTAGATTTATATAAATTACAGCTTTCAATTTTTGTCTCGTTTTCGGTTATTTCTCTACAAAACTTTTCGAAAATACTGCATCCAATTTTCTATTTTTTATTATTTTTGCACCAGATTTTTTTAAATTTACTGTTTTTTTGTTGTTTTATTACTTTTGTAGGAGACCGTTTAAAATTATGACATTTTTAATTAAATTTTATTATGTGGGCCAGAATTGATAATCACAGGTTTTAATGTTTCTTGAATAAAATAATAGAAAAACGGCAAACGATGTTGTTCAGTGCGACTCAAACGAAAAAGACGGAAGCTCTGACAACATTGGCACTCAAAAAAGAACCAATTTACGTCGGTGTCGATGACGAAGAAGAAAAAGCTACGGTCGAAGGTTTGGAACAAGGATATGTTGTTTGTCCCAGCGAAAAAAGGTTTCTTCTTCTTTTCACGTTCTTGAAGAAAAATCGCAAGAAAAAGGTCATGGTTTTCTTCAGCTCTTGCATGTCCGTTAAATATCATCACGAACTTCTCAATTACATCGATTTACCGGTCATGAGTATACACGTGAGTACCAAATCCAATTTTTTTTTTAATTTTAACAATATTCGTCAATGAGTGTTTTTTTTTTTTTTTTTATTTTATTGCCAAAAATGATTACTATTTACTATTGAATCTCTTTCTAGTATTGAAATATTTTTCTATTGAAATAATTCGATCTTTCATTCCCAAACACTATATTTCAATAATTTGTATTTTTGGCGTCAAATTCAGTCTAAAAATTATACAAGTGCAGAATATAATAAATAAAATAATAAAATATTTACGAAATATTTTCAACATTCTTATTACAGTTTTAATATGATATAATCACAAATAAAATTTATTTGTATAAATTCATATTTATAAATTGATCTATATATATTTATCTTGAATTGATTGAAGATTATAGTTGTTTTCTTTGCAAATAATATATTTTGTTTTTAACAGGGAAAGCAAAAACAAACAAAAAGAACGACAACTTTCTTCCAATTTTGCAATGCGACTTCCGGTATCTTGTTATGTACGGACGTAGCTGCGAGAGGTTTGGACATTCCAGACGTCGACTGGATCGTACAGTACGATCCTCCGGACGACCCTAAAGAGTACATTCATCGTGTCGGTCGTACGGCACGTGGCCAGGGCAGCAGTGGACATGCTCTTCTCATTCTACGACCCGAGGAACTTGGTTTCCTTCGTTATCTCAAACAAGCTCGTGTCCCCGTAAACGAGTTTGACTTCACTTGGAATAAAATAGCTGACATACAGCTTCAAGTGAGTTGACTTTCAAATTTTTTATTTTGCTATTCGTTTTAAACATTTCAAAGCTTGAGCTTGATCAACCTAATTTTTAGTTTGCACGATTAATATCTTTGAAAAAAAAATTGTCCAAACGAAAATTGCATGAAAATAAATAAGAGTAGAAAAATGTCAAATACTTCGGAAATTAATTTCGGGATGAAAAAAAAATCGAAAATATTTAAGCCAAACACATGTGGTAATGTTTCGCAGCAAAAATGGAAAATTTAGTCTTGAAAAATAGAATCGAGAAATGGAAATGTCGTGCGGGAAAGGCAAATCTCAGTATTGAGAATATTAATAGCGAAATAAAAAGGATGATTAAAAAAAAAAATGAAAATAATTGAGTAAAAGATTCGAACGGGCCTTCTAGAAAATGAAACAAGAATTCGATTTTTTCGAATCGAGCAAAGAAGTAGAAAATACTTTAAGTAGAAAATTTTGAGACGAAATAAAACGACAAATAAATAGAACATTTGGTCAAACTTGAAACTAAACTTTACTATAGCTGAAAAACAGGTGCCTCTTGAAAAAAAAATCGAATATAAGAATAAAATCGAAAATTTTTCCCTTGAGATGAAAAAAATAAAATAAAAAATCGATAAAATGAGCGACAGAATGTTTCTTTTTTCTTCGTAACGTAAGAACTCGATCGCACTGAATCGAGAGTTGGGTCACGTGGGTAAAAAGGCCGAGTGTCCTTCATCAGTTATTCATAACGATTACTCGCTAGTTGACCATAAAATGTAACGCATCATTTATCCTTGAAGACATCATAAAGAAGGCAAAATAAAAAGAAGAAAAAAAAACAATCGCAACGGATGTATTGGATCTCGTACACAGTTGCACGCGGTATTCTATTGTTGCATTGTTTGCACGATGCGTAAAATGGTATAGCTTCGACATATTTTTTTTTGCATAGACAAATAAGCGCGTCTCGCCATTTGCGAAATAAATGAAGCGAGCATCTCTCATTCGTTGTTTTCCAGCTCGAGAGTTAGTTGACCTTATTAGCCGATAGTGTCTAATTGAAACTAAACCACTTGCCTCCTCGGGACCGTTAATTGCGCGGGGGTTTGTCCAAATCGATTCTTCTCATTGGATAAACGCATCTTTCCAGACCTCTCTCTTTCTATTTACGTGGGTGTAAATCGCCCAGCCCAGGATTATAATGACATCCGAATTATTAATGAATTTAAAAAATATATATATTCATCAAAGTTCCAACTTTTTTTTAGCAATTTCTCAAATCTAAGCCATAAAAATATTTTTAAATATTTTCTTTAGTCCCAAATAATCAGCAAAAATAAACAATTCAATTCTTTAGTTTTTTGTTGTTGATATTGAATATTAAAAAATTGTTTTTGTTTTCAATGTTGCATTTCGAGTATTAATTTTGAATATCAACCTTCGATATTCTCTGAGTGAGAATTTATGTTTTTTGGAAACACAAGAGGATTTTGAAAAATTAATTTACTCTCATTTTGGCAAATACTCTTTTTTACATTCGAATGAAACATTTTTCTAG
Organism: Rhimphoctona megacephalus; assembly: GCA_963989365.1. Classification (NCBI taxonomy): domain Eukaryota; kingdom Metazoa; phylum Arthropoda; class Insecta; order Hymenoptera; family Ichneumonidae; genus Rhimphoctona; species Rhimphoctona megacephalus. The sequence continues at coordinate 12,791,584 of OZ022417.1, forward strand.
TGTTTTTCCTCTTTTTACAAACAATTTTCAAATATATAATCCTTTTTTCACGTTTCAAATAAGCAAAAACGAACGGAATGACTGATTAACGTAATCGTAATAGATTGTAACGACTTCAGGTCAGTAATTTGATTGATAATAATCGAATATTATAATTTTGAGGCTGTGTGGTCTTGTGGCGAAGAGAGTTTTTTATTTATTGGTAGAACTACGCAATTGGAGCATCTCGTTGCAACTTCTTAGCGTTTTTTTCCTTCGATATCGTGTTGGTCTTGGATGGAATGAAGGTTTTGTCTGTTCCGATGTGTCTCATGATGATCTCGTGAACGACGAAGTAAAGTTGTACTACTCAGCCATGAAAGAAAAAGAGAGAGGAAGAGAGAGAGAGAGAGAGAGAGAGAGAGAGAGAGAGAGAGAGAGAGAGAGAGAGAGAGAGAGAGAGCGAGGAAAAGATTGAGAAAGAGAGTAGAGAAAAAAATAAAAACAGACATAGATGCAAAAATAAGTGTCTCACGAGGATTGTAACGACGAGAAACTCGCTTATGACGCCTACGTGCGTGATTCACGCCAAGCAGTGTACCACTTCCTTTTCTCATCTGTTGTTTCAAACGTACACCGATTCTTTTTTTCTTTAAACCTTCAGGTATTTGCGCAGTTGTTTGGATCTTGTTAATCGTCTTTCAACAGTTGGGCAATTTTCACTAATTATGCGTTACTATAACAAACTCAAAGATACAAAGATTCTCTGATTCTCTGATAATTAAATTGTATGTTAAGATTTATTTTTAATTCCTTCATTCAAATTTTATTTTTTTCTTTTTTTTTTCTTCCCGAATATTCTACTCTTCTGTATTCAAGTACACGAGAATTGAGTTTTCAAAAGTAATATCGAATTTTTTGATAAATAATTTATTATTTTCTTAACTGAATAATTTGCTTTAGATTTTTTTTTAATAAAATACTAGGAGTAAATAAATTATAGAGTATTTTTTAACTTCAGAAAGAATTCCCATAAAAATCGTAAACAACTATCACTTTTTGATAAATACATAAATTCTTAAAAGAAATTTCTCACTGTTACCATTTTCTATAAGTCGCTAAAAATGGAGTGCCAAAATTTCTCGCGATTTTGGTTCCGGTGATAACTTTACTTTGGTGCGCCCAAAAAAAACCGAACGAACTTCTAACACTAGTCCTTCATCTACTGTGAAATCGACAAATTAAAAAATTGCCCAAAGTTGAGAAAGAAATTCGAAAAAACAACCAAAAGATGATTTTTTCACTTTTTGGAACAAAAAAGGGTTAAAAATGAATGTGAAGGGTTCATTTAAGACGAAGGACTAAAATATATAATAGTAAACATTATGCAGGAAAGTTGTTCAATTTTTATTTTTTTACACCGCTGAAACTGATATGGAAAAGAAGATAGTCGAGGGAAATACACAATAATTTTGTTTTTTTTTTTTTTTTAGTATAACTTTCCGAATAGCCAAAAATTTTAGTTACCAGTTACAAACAAAATTTCTAAAGTAATAATATTAAAAATAAAATAAAGTATCTTTTATTTTTTATTTTTTATTGTTCCTGCCTATACCCTCGCGGGCTTTTACAAGCCCATCCATCACTTTAATCCCACTTCACTAATTTCCAATTTCCTAATTTCCATTTTCCTAAGAGACCCTCCAAGAGTGTTGCCCATAGCCACTCTTTCCTAATGCATTTTTCTGTATCACATTTGCACGAGGGCGAAGGGAAACTGTGGAATACCCGGCCGATACAGGCGATTATATTTTTACTGAGTTTCAATTGATCAGCACCATTAGAAACTTAGAAAAACTGCCTCCTGCTCAGTGATTGATGCGTGAGTCGTTGTACGGCTAAGCGGTCACCCAACCGAGTATTGGCTTTACCAGAGGCTGCTTAATTTTGGTTATCGCCGGCGCCACACACCGAACGCGCACCCATCGCTGTCAAAAAAATAAAATAAAGTAATAATACACTATTGGAAACAATTAAGGGAACAAAAAAATGTCATAAATTTTTTAGTGATTTTTGAAAGGCTGTATCTCAGTGAAAAATGGTCGTGTCGAGATAAAAAAAAAGCATTGTGAAGCTTTAAGTCTCTAGTTTCAAGATCTTTTGACAAAAATTTTTTTTGAGCTACGCTTATCGAGCAATCAAAAAAAATACCTTGAGAAAAAAAATTTCCAAATTTTTTTTTTTTGGACTGTCCACGGACTCAGGAAAATTTTTTCGAACTCAATCAATGCAGAGGCCAGTTAGCTCGTTTATTCAGCTTCAATTTGCTTTTTGAAAGGTCTCCGTACGACTATTGGTTGCCGAGATATCGATGGTTGAATGAAAAATGAAACTTTTGTATTTAATCATCGATATCTCAGCAATAAATTATTGCACAGTAAATCCAAGGGCGGTTTTAAAAACTTGAATAATTTCTCTACAAGGACCTATCATGGTTTTCGAAGAAAATTTTTTTTTTTCATCCTTGACATTAATTTGAAAAAAGTGCAAAAAAATGAATTTTACGATTTTTTAGAAAATCTACCGCTAATTTACAAATATTGATGGAAAGACTAATGTTGAGAGAAATTTTTACAGCTCAATGTATTCACAATAACCCTGTAAATTGACAAGTTGATCCATCGAACCGTTTTTCTGTTCCAAATGATCAAAGTTTTGGAAAAAAATAAGGAAACACTCCTTTTTTTGCTCCTAAACATTACGTAATCATTATCAAAATGAAAAAGAATTTTTCTCGACTTTTCCCACAATTTTACATTAGATACGTTTAAATTTAAGAAAAAAAAATTCAAAAATTTTTAATTTTTTATTTTTTTTTTTTTTTTTGAAAAGTTGCTGGACATTTGAGAAAACAATATCTAGTCGTTTCTGACACAATTCAGTTTTTGCATACCATAATTATACTAATCTTTATTTAATTGCATTAAATGCAAAGTTAATACCCCAAGCTGAATTTCGTCCTCGATTTACACACATTCATAAGATTGATTTTCAATATTTTCTGCGAAGTTTACTTACGTTTCAAAAAACAGTTTTTTTTTTGATAAAAACTTTTTTTGATAAAAAAACTTTTGATAAATTTTTTTTTACTGAAAAAAGATAAGTTTAAAAAAAAACTTTTGAATAAATTTTTAAAAAAAAAAGCGAAAAAAATTAGCTATCGCATGGGATGACCCCCTTAACCCGTCACCGGTTGTGCTACGTACCTATATTTTAAACATTGGTCGCACGATGAGAGATTTTCTCACATGCATAGTTTCAAGTGCTTAATTTGATAAATAGGAACTTGAAAACAATTTCGCTACAGTGATTGCGGCTATTAAACATTTTTATTTTTCAAAAACTATAAATACAACAATAATTCACATTAAAAACCAAAAAATAATTTTCTATCATACAGAAGAATAAATTTGGTGAAGATAGAAAAAATTTCAAATGCTTATGCCATTTGAATTTTTCGAGTAATCATCGTTTTAATATAAGTGTAAGAAAAAGTCTCATAGCGCGACCGCTGACAGGTTAACTTTACGTTATTTTTACGTTAATTTTTACGTTAATTTTCTTTTACAAGATTTCAGAACTTTTGAATTATTAGAAATGAATTTTTTAAATTTAGTTTTGGTCCATACAAAGAAAATTACTTTATTAATTATAAGCAAACAATAGAATGTTCCCAAACTTCCAAATGTTTTCGTCTATATCTATATTTTTTGTAAAATAGTTTGTTTAGTATTGCAATTGGATCAGCTACCGTTTTTCTCGTTTTGTAACGCGATCGCTCTTTTTTTTTTTTACTATGAAACATTTTGTGTACGTACTCCGTGTTGATCTCGGCGAAAGGCCAATTTATGAATCGTTGCCGAAGCCACACGAGCCTGGATGCTAATCCAACTCGAGCGCGACGAAGATATTTATGCCTCGCGACCACGATGTCCACATATCCGCTTGTCACGTATCCTCCGGTTGCCGACTTTGTACCTAGACTGGCCATTCCCTTCATTTCTCTTCTCTCTCTTTTTGCTTGCTTCGCCTCGCCTCTTCTCATTGAGAACGACGAATATATGCATTATACCGTTGGCCAGACATTCCAGCGATCATCTGGCAAGACGAATAACCGAGTTATTCGTTTGGTGTCACAATTTCTATCCTCGGCGGAATCGACCACAATTCCCTCGTTTTACGTCGCGATAATTGGACGTTTATTCAGTTGCGCCAAATCCTGGAGTGATTTGAAGTTTATAACATTTTTTTCAATCCCAATTGCCCAATTACCAACAAAAAAAATACCAAAATTATGCGTTTCACGACCATCAGTAGATTTTGACAATTTTTTTGTGCGGTATTTTTGGATAAATGGCAACGAAAAATTATTGTACCGGAAAATGATAATTTTAGATCAGAGTCTGAGATAAATTTTGTTTTTTTAAACAGATTCGAGTTTCAAAATACCCAGCTGAATTTCCGTGGTGTTTCGATCAAAAAGTCACTCCCCAAAAATTTAGATTAAATTAAGATGTGCACAATTTTGGGTCTACTTGATTTTTTCTTTGTTTTTGCAACAGAATTGGTTTTTTTTTGTTTTCTTTAATTCTATGGGCACGCACTTGGTATTTAAAACGCGTGCAAAGATTTTCTACTCAACACCGCACACTGGCTTGACATTGTTTCCGCATTGAGATTTCATCCAACATTGTCGTTTGAATCCTCTTGAGTAGAATACAAAGCGTAACAGGTTGATATTATCGGCATTTAAAAATCTCAAAACGTCCTCATTATCACGATTTCATTTCCTCTTCTTTCTGTCAATTGAAAATTTGTGGAACGTTTAAACGAAAAACCAAGAATTCTTTTTCTCATATTTCTTGTCCTAATTATTAATTGGTCTATGTTTTTTCGTTTTACAGCTCGAGAAATTGATTTCGAAGAATTACTTCTTGAACATGTCTGCCAAGGAAGCCTTCAAAGCATACGTGAGAGCCTACGATTCCCATCATCTCAAACAGATATTCGATGTTGAGACCCTGGATCTCGTCCAAGTTGGCAAATCATTTGGATTCACTGTCCCTCCTGCCGTCGATCTGAGTATCCTTTTTAAAAATAAAAATAAAAATAATGAAAATATTTACACAGAGAATTATTACGATAAAAAAATTATCAATTATTGCATTATTTATACGAATGATATGAAAAAATAGGATTTGGCTGCTTTTTCATTCCTCTTTATTCACTTTTTGCGTCATTTTTTAAAAATAAACTATAAACATACTAATTTTTAATCACTTCGTACTATTTAGATAAATAATCCGAAAAAAAACATGATTTATTTGTTGTTTCTTTCAGAAGTAAGCAGATCGTTTTTTAATTTATTGAAGATTTATCTATTGATTTTTTTGGATTGTTATTGTATTTATTTGTAGTTTTTATTATTTTTATATTCATTACTCATTTAAAAGGCTCATTGAGCGATCGTCCTAGTTCGTGACAGTCGAAATTTTCTCTTTTTTTCTTTACTCTCAAGCGTGGGAGTTTCACATTGCCGAATTTGGACTGATCCTCATGAACTTGCCGAACTCGTTGACCAGCGAGCTTTGTGTTTTTTATGTGTACAACCGGATGTGTTTCTGTTTTATTTTATTTCTATCTTTTTTTTAATTCTTCGTTTCATTTTTTTTTTATTTTTGCTTTTTTTCCTCCTCGGCTTTTTTGTCTATCTCGGCGTGTTTTCCTTAACGAGAATATCGCGACGCAGAAGTGGGAGTCAGCAAGGATTCGCGACCCCGTAAAAGGCTCGGCGGAGGAGGATACGGTTACTTCAAGAACATGAACAATTCAAGCGGTGGCAAACAAATCGAGCGTAGCAAAACCTTCCGACAGGTGGGAAAAAGGACCAAGGATTCACGACAATTCGCCAGATGAAATTCCCCACGCTCTCGCAGGATTTCATCGTTACACGCGTGTCATCGAATTTGTCCAATTTTCAGATTTTATTCATCTCTCTGTTCTTCCCATTTTCGTAAAATGATAATGTACAGTCGAATGTTTAATGAAGGAATAGTGCTACGTTAAAGAAAATGTATTACGAATGCTTTTTTTATCGATTTTTCTTTTTACCTGCTTCAGATGCCGAATTTTATTTATGTATTAATTTGTATTTTCTCGCATTGATAATATTTCAAGGACATTAATGAATGTTTTTGATTATTATGTCATTTTTACAAATATTTTTAAAAAGATTATCCAATTTTTTATTAGTGATTTGCGAAATTAAATTTTCTCCATTTTTTGATTTTGTTACATTTTTTTTAAATTTCAATAATAATGCAAATTAACTTTTGCGTTTTTTTTTTGAGAAATTTGACTATTTTTTTTTTTTAATTAGAAATTTTCTCACTTCTCTAACTTGATTATTATTCATTAATCTTCAGAATATTATTTTTTTTAATTTCAGACTTTTCCTTGAATTTTCGGGTCGCCAAAACTTTGACTATTTGTTGTATGTTAATTTTTACAATGTACGAATTTCTTTTAATGAAAATAGAATCATTTTTCATGAACTCTCGAAGCCTTGCAGTTCGTTCTTCACTTTTGAAGTTTAAATTATTCGAATAGAACAAAACTAGTTTTTTTTTTTTTTTCAGAAGTCAGTTCCACAATTTGGGACTGGGAAAATGAATTTTTCCAAATTCAATTATTATTACTAGTATAAAAAATCGTATGCAGGCCCTACAAAATGGTCAATTTTTGTCTGAGCTCCCTTTTCGAAAGCCAGTGACGAAATGAACAAGGAAAATAGTGGCAATTTAAAAAATAAGAAAGAAAAAAGCATTAGAAATAATTCTCGTTCCATTCCGCCGATGTAAATTTCAACAGGACGTTTAACAACAATTCTTTGTTCAATTAATACCAGCATTTTTCTCCAACAGTGAAAAAACAGAAATTCTTGCTTGGAATCTCCAGCACATTTCGAGTGACTGTCAATGGACAAAGAGCGTAAGAAACGGTTCGTTCTCGAAAGCCTTCTGTTAGAAAATCCGAAGGAAATTGAAAGCTGTTCGACGTGTTTGCCACCGACAAAGAACGACTTATTCGTTAGAGTTCTTTGCAACTGTTGCGACTACTTTACACGAGAGAAAAAAGGAGCGCGCAGGAGAAAGAGAAAGAGAGCCCACGCATTTTCAACGACCGTCGCAAGATTCGATCGTACGTACGCACTTGGAAACGCGCGTTCGTCGAGTTTGATTTTTGTAGGTCTTTAGAGGAAAGGGAGCGGAGGGTGGGAGGGAGGGAATAGAAGGAATAGGAGGGCAGGAGGAGAAATACGCATATAATTTATATCGTTCGTCGCGCCCACGATATCCAACATCGTGGAGCCATTTATGGCTCGTGACGTGACGTCAACGATTTTATTCTGCATTTACCAATGTACTTGTGTAGGCGCCGCCTGTATATCCCCTTTACGGCGTCCCAAACCACGTGGGTTATGTATCTCAGCTCCTAGTCTTAAGCAATCGATATTGAAATAATATAAACATCAATATACAGAAAAAGTTGGACGAAATCGTTCTCATGCCAATCAATTTTGGCGGTTCTTTCATGTTACGATGTTTGCTTAACGGGTTATATTTAGTTGTGCTCGGAAAATCCCTTAACTTTCATTAAGGGATTTTCATGATTTTTTTTAGCTATGTTAACATCATTCTATTAAAATACGCTATACAATATCAATTACTACATATTTTGAGGTACTTATATCAATTTGTTTATGAAAAAATTTCCACTACTGGGAGAAATATTGCCGTTGTCCTAAAACACCTTTTTTTGAACATCACTCGCGGTGAGCATGATATATCTGGAACGGTTCATTTGAAATCAAAAAACCAAAAAAGTTTCCTCAGTATAATACTATGCGCTCTTCGTGAACAAAGGGTTTAGCGAAATTCTAATTTTTAAAAAAATATCGTTTTTTCCGAAAAGTTGGATTTTTGAGGTTCCAGAAATTAGGTTTTTTGACCTAAAAAATATAAATTTTGATCGAAATAAAAATTCCTTCGTTCACGAACAAGCCATTATAATTAGAAACAAGCTCATGAAAGATTCATGTAAACGTACATTTTTTTCAAGATTTTTTTTTATAAAGAAATGGAATAGTTTATTGAATCAACATAAAGCATATCTCAAAATATACGATGTAAGGTATATTGACAAATTTTTTTAGACTAAAATGTTTTCAAATGACGGCACCACAGCTGTTGGAAGCAGACTTGCGCCGTGCAGCCTACAGGTCTCAAATCTGAACTAAAATCAAAAAATCAAATTTTTGTTGTTAAAATACATTAATACGCTTTGCATGACGGAGAGAAAAAAAATGAAAAATTTAGGAGCATTTTGAAAAAAAATCACAGCATGGCCAAGCGGTTACTCAACCAAGTATTGACCTCGCCCGAGGCTACTTAATTTTGGTGATCACCGAAGCCACATACCGACCGTATACTGTCGTTGCATTTCAACAGGTTTATGTTAATCAGAATTCTGTTAATTTTGTTAAAAAATAAATTTATGTATTTCAGTCAATTTCATTGTCGCATTGTATAATAACTTTAGCAATTTTTCATAATTTACTTTATTTATTGTAGATTATTCGCGCTATTATTAGGACGATGTTTCTTTGGTCAAAAGAATTCAATTCGAGCGAGAAATCGGAAAATCTTGCTTTTTTAGGGTTCCGTAGGTCCAAATGAAAAAAAAACGAAACCCTTATAGGATTACTCGTGTGTCTGTCTGTCTGTCCGTCTGTCACAGCCAATTTGCTCCGAATCTACTGAACCAAAATTTGATACATATATGAATTTCTGTGACCCAAACACGGACGTGTAACGTAAATAAATAAATTTTGAATATGGGGGTCACTTTTGGGGGGTAAATTAGAAAATTTAAAAAATTAAAAAGTTTTGCAAACTGTACCATGTGACATATCAAATGAAAGAGCTTATTGTGAGGGTCTCAAATATATTTTTTAAATAATTTTAAAATAAATAGTTTTAAAGTTATCTAAGAAAATATATGAAAATTGACCATTCTCCCCCCCCCCCCCCCCCCCACTTTCAGCGAAACTACTGAGCCTAAAATTTTGAAAAAAATACAAAAAATAGTTCTTTACTTATAGATTACAGGAAAACCTATAAGAAGTTTATGGTCTTAAAATTTTTAGTTACCACAAACAAATTTGGGTCAGATTTAAAAAAACATGGTAGATAACATATTCATCGTACAGAACCTTCTCCACGCGAATTCAACTCGCACTTGTCCACTTTTTTTTAAATCGATTTCAATGTGCGATTTTCACGATTTTAATCATTTTTATGAGATTTTCTTTTTTTAGTTATTTGCACATTGAGTGTAATTAAACCGGGGGTAATTACTGTACATCGAGAGAAATCTTTTAGATGGGCTTCAGACAAATCGTTTTAATTTAATCACAATTTTTTTATTTTTTTTCCGCCATGTGGTAGCTACGAGAAAAAAAAAAGTACTCAGTTTCACTTAATTTCGTTCTTTTTCACCGTTTCTCTAGATACATTAGAAAAATCCCGCTAGAGAAGCTGTAATAGCTCGAACGTTGAGACGATGCGGCGTTCATAAAACGAGGGTAAAACTTGTTTCAGCGAGATTCAGCAATCTCGTTCACCTTTTCCTCGTACCTCGTACGGGTACAAACAACTTGAAGCTCATAAGACTCTTCTCATTTCCAGAATAATTGCATAATAACTCGGTTAATCGCAGCTTTATCAACAATTGTACCATCACAAAATAATCGTAAAATAAAAGACTTGTGCTGTTAATTAATTCTTGTCACTTAAACACATTTTTTCACATTTTTTTGCGAATTGGATTTTTAGACAATTTTTGGACATCTATAAAAAACAATGAATGAAATTTTTAGTGAAATTGCAATTATCCCTAGACCCTGTCAATCTATTTTTCTGAACGTAAACCCTACAACGGGGTTGAAAAAGACCCCAATCTTCTCCACAGCATAAAATGTGCCTCGTATGCGATAATAAGATTTAATTATGCATCATTCTCTTCGTTTTTTGATAACGATGAGAATGGTGTGTGATAAAGTCGCATTTGGTCAACATTTAATGATAAAAACTCTGTAAAATGAAAAAAAGTTTCGAAAAAAATGCAAAAAAAAAGTTGTTTACTGAAAAAATTGGGGTCGTTTTCGACCCCGTTGTAGGAGTTTGACAATATCTGTCAAACATCCAGATTTTGAGATTTTTCAAAAATTATTCACTATTTGAACATTTACTTTTTATACTCGCAATTTCGTAGTTGCACAACGGAATTATTTTCTAATTAATTTATGATTTTTATTAATTTGAAACTCCGATTTTGAAAAATAAGTTTGGTCCTTTTTCTCTATTTTTCGGACGGAAAAATGGAATTTTCTTAAAAAAGCTCCTTTTTATTTCTTATTTATATTTTTTCCCCCCGAAAAATCAGGTAAAATTCCAAAATTTTTGAACGCAAGTACAAAAATCCATGATCGAAAGATAAATAATAGTAATAACGAATCAAGAGCCTGCAGCTGGTGATCTCAACTGCAATTATGATTCTTATACATTCTGGACGCTTACGCGTCTATGACATATGCCTCCTTCAGTTCATGTTCTCAGTAACGGAAGCTCGTCATACCAGTGAGCAAACTCAGGATATTAGCAGGAATGTCCACGCCTCAAAATAAAAAAAAATCTAATTTTTTAACCCTAGCTGCACACTATAACTTTTAGTACCTTACTTACACACTATCGGTCTATTGGACCGACGACTTTTATTGCTCTATAACATTGTAACAAACGCGTCTATTGAGGTTTAATTATAATGAAATCGAAACGCCAGACTCCGATCAATCCAGAGAAACAATTAGTAAAGCCAAAAAGTCGTTTGATAAAAAGTTATAACATTTATGAAAAGACGTGTGGTAAAAAAAAGGTGAAAATGTAGTGTTGCTGTCGGTCCATTGGACCACGTAGTGTATAGCTAGGGTTAAGTCAGCTAAAAAAGCACGGTTAAGAACATAATTCTAGAAATTCGAGATGATTTTTTATTCCGCATAAACGTTACGATATTCAATTTCATTAAAGCAAGCAACCACTTTAGATGCTTCAAAAAATCATTTTTTTTTTATTTCATAAATCGTTAGCAAAATATCTTAAGAATACACCCTGAAAATTTCTAAACGATATTCGGATTCCTTCTAACGGTATGTATATAAATTGTAAAGACTCTCCGCTTGACTTCCAAGCGCGTTCAAACTTTAAACGTGTTTTTCTCGAAACGACATTTTTTTCAATTTGCGGGAATCATAACTCAAAAATTAATTGATGGATCATCTTCAAATTTGGAACACGTTTACATAATATAATTTATTAAAACCTGAACCTAAAGTTGGAAAGATTAGATTGTTTAAAACATATTTATTATTACAAAATGCCGGGGGGAAAAATGCTAAAAATCGATCATTTTTTTTTCAAACACGTTCCAACATTCAATCTCGATTTTTTTTTTTCAAAATTTCGGTTCATGTTCTTAAAAAACATCTCCAGAATGTATAAAAATTTATTGAACTATTTCAGATGCGAATTGCGAGCTGCACAATTCCCGCAAATCGACAACGACAATGCGGAAACGCCAAGGGACACAGCGGATTACACCTTAATTAATGCATGAAATAACTTGAAAAAATTACCAGAGATGTATAAAAATATGAATAAATTATTGTCACAGTCGGGGAAATTTCCGTTTTTTTTTCACAATAAAAAAAAATCCAAAACATCTTCTAATTTTCGGTCTCCTAAAGTGGTTGCTCCCCTTCATATCGTTGACAGAGAAAATTTTATTTCAATTTTCATTTTTTTTCATAATTTCCTTAAAATTTTGTTATTATATTTACCAAAATATTGTATTTATTTATAAACTAGGAGCATTTTGAATTTTATACTGATTTATGAAGATTAAACAATTTTAAATAATAATTTTGGTCCGGAAACTGTCAGAATATTCTGAGAGATTTTTTCGTTGCATTCAGGATATCTAATTCAACAATTAAATTATGAAGTTCAATTGTTTCCTACATTTAAATAAATAAATATTAACACATATTTAAAAAATGTAACTATTGTTGTTTCACAGGTAAAATAACGTGTGTCACGCCTTTTTTTATCATTATAATATAATTTTCACATAAACGCTTGTATATGTATAAATTTTATGACACAACTCACAACGAGAAGATCTTTCTAGTTCTTCCTCTCTCGCTCTCGTTGAAACAGACACACATGGCCGAGCACTTGGGACCAAGGCGATAAAGAGCCGCGAGAACGACACAGCTATACTATACCCACGCATAATTTAGCTTTCTCCCACCTTGGATGCTGTGACTTTAAAAGGTAAAATCTCGGAGTAAACTCGTGAACGACGACGATCACTATTCTCTCGTTCCTTCGTTCTTTCTCCCCTCAATGACGCAGTCCTTCGCTCATCGAGCGATCCAACCAAAACTGGAAACTCTTATTTCTCATATGCACTTTAATTCGGCTCTAAACTCGATATTGAAAGGAAAGATTTTTTTTTTCATTTCTTAAACATTTTTCATTCATTCGAATATTGTTTAAATTTGTATGAGGCGTCAACATGAAATTTCAATTCCAAAACATCGACCCTTTTTGAAGAAAATTAATGATTTTCGATTTCATCATTTTTTCCACTTTTATTATCAATTGTATTTTTGAATTCGTCTCGTGATTATAAATACTACAACAAAAATGCCTAATTACAGTTATTCAGTTTTTAACGTTTTTTTTTATTTTTACAAAGTACCAAAAATGGACCAAATTTAGAAAAAAACATTTGTTCCACTACTTTTTCACTATTTGTTTAAAAAATTACATTCCTTTTACATTTTCCTTAAAAAGCAAGGTGAAATTAAAAAATTTAAGCATGAGTTCCGAGTTATTACAAAAAGTTACAGCCATTTAATTTTTTTTAAATTAAAATAATAAAAATTTAAATGACTGTAACTTGTTTTAAAAAAATTCACCGACCGAAACTCGCACACGAAAATTGTGTGATTCCGCTCAGTTATTAACAAGCTATGAAAATCGCTAATTTTTAGATAATTTCATTTTGAATATTAATCCAGTACATAAATAATTTTGTTTTATAGTGTAAAAAATGAATAAATTAATTATTTAATTGAATACAATTTTTAATATACAGCTCGAATTTTTGCAATCTAAATTTTAACATTTTGGAAGGAAATTTCGAATTTTTTTTCGCTCTTCCGGATCGCGGTATCACGCTATCCAATTTTTGTTGATTTTTTTGTTTTTTGTTTTTAAATAAAAACACGATTAAACGAGAAAATGTTTATGATTCGAGATTGCAACACCTCGGTCTCTCGAGAGTAATAATAATACTTCCGTGGTTAGTCATCAACGTGTACGTAGCGAAAACTGAAAATAATAGTGGAAAGTAGAGCTCGGACACACGTACAGTGAAAATGTGGGTGTTCTATATAGCGAGAGCGACCCGAGAGTCCTTAATATAATCTCTCCTCTCCTTTTCTCTCGTTCTCTCTCTCTCTCTCTCTCTCTCTCTCTCTCTCTCTCTCTCCTCTCTCTCTCTCTCTCTCTCTGGCCCGCCCGCGCTTTAAATAACTCTTCTTGTTTTTGAGGTAAGGCATGCCTCCGTACCTACGTATATTTTCATCGGGGAAACCTGAAACTCCTCCACTAGCATCCAACCTGAATCGTTAACGTTCCGACACGTGAAAATCTCGAGAAAATCTCTATGAATCTTGGATTAAAAGCTTTTCGAAGCTTTATCTAATCCAACGTTTCTCACCTTCCCACATATTCCCATTCAAACTCCAAAAAAAACATTCAGATTTACCCAATCTCTGTCCAATAAATTTTCGACGAAAAAGAAAAAAGTATATTTTTACTACTTTCCGTTTCGAATGCCGAATTGTTTATTTGACAGCTCGAGATCGATGCTCATTTTTTAGTGTCAGGATTTCTGACGTAAGAGGATTTTTCTGAAAACATTTTGCAATTTACAAAATCAGGATCAATGACTATTCTGTGATCACAGGTCGAATAATAACAACTCGAAAATTTGATATTTTTCGATTTATGTTTCTGGATAAAGCATCGATTTTACATAAATTTTATATTGTTCGAATCAAAATAATTTCGTTCCTAATACGAATGAATGTTGAGACAACTTTGTCGTAAGTCACTAAGATGCGTAGTGAAAGTCTGATGTTTGAATATTCTAAAACGCCTACTGGAGAATTATTATTTTGGAGTTATCACTGTTCGACCTGCGATCATATGAATTTTAGTCGAAGAAAAAAAATGCATTTGTCGTTAATTTATCAATTTTTAACATTTTTCAGGATTTTACAGCCCGAAATCAAAATTAATTCATTTTCATTTTTATTTTATTTTGCCAGATTTTATGATGTAAGAATTTTTGTACTAAATTTGAAAAATTGGGAATAATTTTATCGAAAAACATTACTTTTATTATCATTTTATTAATTTATTAATCGATTATTGCGTTAAAATAATACATTGGTCAATAGTTCGATAAAATATCGAATTTTAAATCATTATTATCGAAGGCGTAACTCTTATTAATGGTGAAGTTCATTAATGCAAGAGATACGAGGAACGAAGCGTTTCTGGAGCGTTCAAGTCGTCACGACTGTCCGAATTAAACGCCCCTCGTCTTTCCGTCTTCACTCACACAGGTGGATGTTATCCCGTGGTCGCCCCGTCTCTCTTTCTCTCTCCTCGTCGTGAAACTGACAGTCGGTGGGATTTAGGTCAACAACGAGAGCTTCTCCACGAGAGAATGAGAGGAGGCACGCGAGACAAATATACCAACATTCGTTTTCTCATAATAAATGGTCTGCGACCGAAAATTTACGAGAGATTTCATAACCAACAAATTTAACGGAAGAAACACGATCGCGGCAAAGATTTCATTTGTCCGAAAATCAAGAGACTCTTTAGTGTTCTGACGCCAGATATTTGAAAAAAAACAATGTAATTTGTGAAGAGTCGAAGCTTTCTCATTTACAAGAGAATGGAATTTACCAGGCATTTCTAAATTTCAACTCGACGTCAGGCGAACACGCGACGACTAATCGAAAATCTAATACGATTTAACCAACGTTAACACCCAAAAAGAAGTTATAATTAGATCTACTTGGATCGTTTATTCGATTTTTTTGCATTTGAATTAACAAAATTTTTATTCGCTTCAGCTGGAAAACTGCATTTAAATCAAATAGATAATGTTATTTGGGTCCGTTTATTCGAGTACCCACGTTACAGCTTCTCGCTCCGGCCACCACGTGGCGCAGAGCGTCGAGGCATTTCTTACATACGAATTTCACTCTGGACGTGCATAAATTGCGGGAATCAAAGTAGTTTCACAGTTTCACTATTCTGACTTATTATATCTAAGAATTCGAACGTGAATGTTTGTACCTACCCAGTGTCGCAGATCCATGAAAATCTTGGGTTTTAAACTTAATTCCCGCTAATATCCCGCTGTTTTTCAATAAAAAGAAGATAATTATTTATAGTTCACGGTACATTCTGTTTTATTTGAACTATTGTCCTTCAGAAGCTACAACCTTTTCCCATCTTTCACGCAACAAATGAATTCCACGCCAATAGAAACCGTGGCTTTTTGAGGCGATCAATTGATCGATCAATTTTTTGATATCTTCAAAAGACTTGAAATGTTGTGATGACAAATCATTTTGTATCGCTCGAAACAAATGATAATCAGACGGTGTTATGTCCGGTAAATACGACGGGTGAGGTAAGACTTCCCAGTTCATGTCCTTTATATACTTTCTTACAGTTTCTGCTACATGTGGCCGAGCATTGCCATGGAGAAAAATTAGTTTGTATGACGTTTGGCGTATTCAGGCCGTTTTTTCTCAATCCCTGGTTTAGTTTCATTAATTGTTGTTTATATCGAACAGCTGTGATCGTTTCACCCAGTTTCAGCAACTCGTGGAACACCATACCTTCTTGATCCCACCAAACACACAGCATCACCTTTTGAGCACGAATATTGCGTTTTGGCGTTAATGGACCTGGTTTACCTGACAGTACCCATGTTTTTTTTTCATTTGGGATTTTCATAATAAACACATTTCTCATCGCCAGTCACGATTCGATGTAAAAATGACTTCCTTTCGCATCTTTCAAGCAGCAATTCACAAATCGTTTCTCGCTTTTCGAGTCGACTCTCGTTTAATTGATATTGTAACCAATTTCCCGCTTTTGAACCAGTCCAAGATTATATAAACGTTTGCTAACAGTCATTTCAGTAACGTTTAATGTATCAGACAATTCTTTAAGGGTCTGACATCGATCTTCATTGAGTAAGGCCTCCAATTCTTCATCTTCACATTTTTTCGACTGTCCTGGACGTTCTTTGTCTTTAAGCTCAAAATCACCACTTTTGAATCGTTTAAACCAATCTTCGCACGTTGTCTCAGATAGAGCATGTTCACCATGAGCTTCTTGAAGCAAGCGATGACTTTCAGCAGCACCTTTTCTTAAGGTTGTTGCTAAATTTTTTTGGAGGGTGGGGGGAAGAAACGAAGCTCCTATGCTTATGAATTGGGTGATGTCAGCAATGCCAACTTATAAAAGTTGAATATTAACGATGTGTACGAACGAATAATGCAAAAATTTCCAACTATATAGTAATAATCTTAATTATTATGTACATATATGTTCATTTTAATCAGTTAGGATTATTAGAAAATTAAATTTCGATAATTTAATGTCGCGCGTTCTTTGGCAATGCGCGGTCGTTAGGTTGGATTCAATGAGCCCTGTGACAGTTGTTTTACGTGTACTGGTGCGTGTTTTTATAGGTTATGTCGGCGTCAATGAAAAATGACGATAAATCCCAAAAAAATATTAGTACATCACTAAATTGTCGATAGAAAGAACGATTCATCCGTGCTCATTGCTACAAACATCGCACCAATGTTAAGAACAATGAAATGAAATGAAAAAAAGTTCTCATTACTTGTATTTGATTGTAACAAAATTCAAATCACTGCGGTGATTCTTTGACTGTTGTGCTATAGCCGTAGCTGCGACGTTGCCACAGTCCAATAGAGATTTCTCAATTAGCCTCACTTTTTCAGAAAGTTATTTATTATTGATGATTTCTCGTTAATTAACTCGGTTACCTTTCTGTTTTTTTCGGTAACATTGATCTATATGCTTTACTCGATACGGTATTCGTTTTTTGAATAATTTTCTTTATTTTTACGGACAATATTCGCAAAAAAGTACAAGGATAGTGGCCTTACCCCATACAACTATGGCAGTATATTCGGGAAATATACTTTAACAAATAGTAAAATTTTTACGAGGATCTATTTACCTCGAAATTTTTGAGCAACAACCTTAAATTAAAGCAAAAAAGAAAAATTTTCCGCACATGCTGTTTCGTTGGTTGAAAACCTGACATTTTCGATATTATAAAAAAAGTAGTGTGTACAAGTGAATTCACTCGCAAATACTGAATATTGTAGGTTATGTCTAATACTTCAACGCAGTATAGTTTTAGTGTTACTTCTACGAAAATAATACTAATTACGCCATCTCGTATAAAACAACGGGAATTAAGTTTAAAACCCAATATTATTAAATAATATTATAATTGATCATGATATAAATAATATTATAAATATAATAATGGATAAATATTATTTTTATTTCAACTTCATATTCGTTTAATTTTTAAGATAAAAATATGTTCGATTTTAACCCTCCGTCACACGCGCTATGAGCGAAACGCCACATTTTTTGTTTTTTTCATTAATCAACAAAAATTGGTGAATGATACACTTGTGACAATTTAGCTATTCCTGTATTATTATTAGTAGAACGCAATAAAACAAAAAATAATACGATAATTTTCAATTTATATTTTACAAATAATATTTAATACAACTAAGTGCAAAAAATGCGGCGTCTCCCCGCTAGCGCGTGTAGAGTTGTCTATATTTTACGTTCGACGTTGCCATATCTCCTACTGAGCAATTGAGCACTAACGGCGCGCGCATGCGCGTAAGAACGATATGGCAACGCTGTACGGCTCAAAAGCAGTACGACGATTCCCCGCCACGACGCGTGTAACGGCGTTTGGAATTCTAGCACGTGTGATGGAGGGTGAAAAGATATACACTGCAACTTCGATTTTCTACCGCTTGGGGAGAGGACTGGTAAAAAATTGAAGTTCAGCTGGGATAAACTTCCGTTTAGCCCATACCTCCGATTGATCTAAAATTTGGTATACATATGTATTTCGACGCGCTGATAACGAATATGACCTTCAAAATACCCGCAAATTATATTTTCAAGGTCAAATCGATGAAAAATCGGTTTTTCAGTGTTTTTCGTGTTTATTGCGATAAATATTGGCGTTAGAGAAAAATGTTTTGAATAAAATTTGTAGGCCAAACAAAAATGAACATTTTTTGTTCAATAAATTTTTCATGTAGAACCAGTGGTTTCGGAGATAAATGCGAAAATTGTTGAAAATTTGTATATTTTGCCAAGACTCCGATTTCGATATGAGAATCTACTCACGCACTTACCACGGGAAGGTTGGAGTTTTGTCTCGAAAGTGCATTTTTTTTGTTTTTTTTGTTTAAAAATCTTTTTTTTTGTATTTTTCTTGGTGTTTGGATTTTTTTTGTATTTTTCTGTTTTCTTTTGTACAGCCATACACATGCGCGTGAGCGCACACACACACACACGCGCGCGCGCACGCACGCACGCACCCACACCCAAACACACGCGCGCGCGCGCGCACACACACGCACGCGCACGCACGCACGCGCACGCACACACACACACACACGCACACACACACACACACACACACACACAACTCAATTCAATTATTTTTGCCGGGATAGCAGATCTTGATATCGGCAATGAATTGCGTGAAAGGGTCAACGTTGGGTTTCCTAACACGACGACGCCGCAGGAATTCGCAAAGGTGGTCGGCTAAATTGTCAATACGAATGCCCCCTCGAGCAAGAGACCGACGCATCCAACGCCACAAAGACTCAATATTTTGAGTATGTGCCCCGGTGCTTGAATCAACGAATTCCACGGAATGATTGACCGTTTTATGAGGATAGCCGTGACTCTCCAAACTGTCATACTCTTTCCAGCAATCCGTATGAGTCTCCGTCCCAACTACTACATGCTTCCGAATCAACGAGAGCAAAGTCGTAGCGTCTCTTTTATTCTCGGGACATATTTCGAGCCGGTAACTTTCCGAATGTCCTCTGTGGATCATGCCCAAAATTCATGAGCCTTCAACAACTCGCCCTCTTTCGTACTTGCGACGGCCGATCTTGCACTCGTCGATTTCGACTGTTTCGCCGACGCCTCCTATCTTGCCTTCGATCTCAAAATCTTGGTCAAGAGCAACCATACAGACCTCTCGGCAAAAAGAAAAGCGATCAGCAACAGTCTGAGTCGACAGTTGTTGGCCTTCCATTATGCTGCATTCGCGGATGGTTTGCTGGAAAGTTAAATCGACCGCAAAACTATACATGATCAGCATGACACAAGCAGCCGAAAGATGACACCCTTCAAACCACGTGTCTTTAGCCACGGTTGCGGAATGATTAAATTTACCTTTTTTTTGGCAAATGAATTCTCCGCATTCGAAATGTAATTCGTGCAGAGTCACATTTTTTTTATGCGTCCTGCAAAATCGTTCTCGTGGAATCAGTCCGATATCGCGCAACCACTCGAGGGTGGTTTCGCAATTTCGTAAAATAGCGCTCAAGCTAAAAATATTGTACGCGCGATGCATCGTTATGTGGAAAATACGAGGTGTGATCGGGTAAAGTTGAAAATGAAATCTCAAAAATTGTACAAAGCTTAAAGAAGCCGGTTAGAATATAGCGCCTGAACTTTTCAAGAGCAAATATACATGCTATTTGAGCATATTTACATACCGTCGTTTCAATGGAGTTTTAATGGTGACACAAAAAATGATTCCAAACGAAATGAAATTTATACGCAATGCATTTTTGCTCGTAAATGGAGATGCGATAATAACAGAAAGTATTGGAGCCGCAAGTCGGATGTATCTCGAGAAGCAGGGCATCCCGGATAATAACCGGGGAATAGGAGGGTGGGACGAATAGTAGAGTGGGCGCGGGGCATCTCGGGCGGTGTAAAGGGAATGCGACGGTGAGTGCAACCCTTGCAGGTTTAAATCACCCCGCGTTTGAATAGTATTTCCGAGTGCAAAACGATTAAAACCCCCCCGGGTTTGAACCACCCCGCATTTGAATAGTATTTCCGCGTGCAATACGGTTGAAAACCCCCCGGGTTTCAACCACCCCTCGTTTGAATAGTATTTCCAGGTGCAAAACGGTTAAAAACCCCTCGAGTTTGAACCACCCCACGTTTGAAGAGTATTTCCGGGTGCAAAACGGTTAAAAACCCCCCGGGTTTGAACCACCCCACGTTTAAATAGTATTTCCGGGTGGAAAACGGTTGAAAACCCCCCGGGTTTGAACCACCCCGTATTTGAATAGTATTTCCGCGTGCAAAACTGTTAAAAACCCCCCGGGTTTGAACCACCCCGCGTTTGAATAATATTTCCGGGTGCAAAACGATTAAAAACCCCCCAGGTTTGAACCACCCCGCGTTTGAATAGTATTTCCGCGTGCAAAACGGTTGAAAACCCCCCGGGTTTAAACCACCTCGCGTTTGAATAATATTTCCGGGTGCAAAACGGTTCAAAACCCCCCAGGTTTGAACCACCCCGCGCTTAAATAGTATTTCCGAGTGCAAAACTGTTGAAAACCCCCCAGGTTTGAACCACCCCGCGTTTAAATAGTATTTCCGGGTGCAAAACGGTTGAAAACCCCCCGGGTTTGAACCACCCCGCGTTTGAATAGTATTTCCGCGTGCAAAACGGTTAAAAACCCTCCAGGTTTGAACCACCCCGCGTTTGAATAGTATTTCCGAGTGCAAACGATTAAAAACCCCCCGAGTTTGAACCACCCCGCGTTTGAAGAGTATTTCCGGGTGCAAAACGGTTAAAAACCCCCCGGATTTGAACCACCCCGCGTTTAAATGGTATTTCCGGGTGCAAAACGGTTGAAAACCCCCCGGGTTTGAACCACCCCGCGTTTGAATAGTATTTCCGGGTGCAGAACGATTAAAAACCCTCCGGGTTTGAACCACCCCGCGTTTGAATAGTATTTCCGCGTGCAAAACGGTTGAAAACCCCCCGGGTTTAACGGACAACATCACTGTGACCCCCTATTTTTTTTACATTTTTCAAGAATTTTTTATTGTGGGAAAAAAAGAGATATTCGAAAATTTTTTTTTGGGTTTTGTTCCTTGTTTATTAATGTATCAAAAAACATTTTTTTCACATTTTTTACGCCGCATGGTGGCGCTGGGGAAGCTCTCGCGTCATCTCCGCAGTGGTTCGCGGCACGCAGCAGAACTATCTTCAACGTCGATCTGAAAAAAAATACCGAGTGTTTTCGTTAATAATATGATATTTTGAAGAGAAGTACATAGGGATTTGGAAAAATATTGATTTTTAAAAAATAGGCACGCCTTTGAAATCAAAGAATGATTTTTGAGCAAAATTTCTCGTCGAAAATAGGCTATAACTTTTATAATTATTGAGATATCGAAAAGATCCTATGTACTTCTCTAGATAATCTACTTTTATTGATACAGTAAAAATTTGAAGTCGATCGGATAAAAATTGCTCGAGTTCTGCTGCGTGCCGCGAACCACTGCAGAGATGACGCGAGAGCTTCCCCAGCGCCACGATGCGGCGTGAAAAATGTCAAAAAAATGTTTTTTGATACATTAATAAACAAGGAACGAATCCCAAAAAAAATTTTTCGAATATCTTTTCTTTCCCACAAAAAAAAATTCTTGAAAAATGTGAAAAAAATAGGGGGTCACAGTGGTGTTGTCCGTTAAACCACCCCGCGTTTGAATAATATTTCCGGATGCAAAACGGTTAAAAATCCCCCGAGTTTGAACCACCCCGCGTTTGAAGAGTATTTCCGGGTGCAAAACGGTTGAAAACCCTCCAGGTTTGAACCACCCCGCGTTTAAATAGTATTTCCGGGTGCAAAACGGTTGAAAACCCCCCAGATTTGAACCACCCCGCGTTTGAATGGTATTTCCGGGTGCAGAACGGTCAAAAACCCTCCGGGTTTAAACCACCCCGCGTTTGAATAGTATTTCCGGGTGCAGAACAGTTAAAAACCCACCGGGTTCGAACCACCCCGCGTTTGAACAGTATTCCTGCGCGCGAAGTAAATTATAGTTATAGCTAATGTAACTAGTGTAGTTTTCCCAACATATACAAATTTCCAACAATTTTCGCATTTATCTCCGAAACCGCTGGTTCTACACGAAAAATTTATTAAACAAAAAATGTTCATTTTTATTTCGCCTACAAATTTTATTCGAAACATTTTTCTCTAACGCCAATATTTATCGCAATAAACGCGAAAAACATTGAAAAAATCGATTTCTCATCGATTTGCCCTTGAAAATATAATTTGCGGGTATTTTGAAGGTCATATTCGTTATCAGCGCGTCGAAATACATATGTATACCAAATTTCAGATCAATCGGAGGTATGGGCTAAACGGAAGTACATCCTTTTACCCTTAGAGTTTGAGGTTATGTTACCACAGCGCCTGCGTGCCAGCGTGTCGGACGAGTGTGGTAGGGATAGCAATGCCCACAGCCACTATTTCCCTCGGTGAGACAAAATAGAGTGGGGGCAAGAATTAAGGGGCATGGAAAAAAATCGAGGTGCAAAAAGATCGAGGTAGCACTGTATTAAATTTTTCATAAATCAAGAATATAAAAATAGTGCGATCAAACAAAATAATTTCTTAAAGTTAAATCGACATTTATTTGGCCATGAGACAAGGAAAAAAAGTTTGATTTAACTAGATTCTAGTTGAATCAACTAGATGTTTTTTCTGGGTGAAGTTTCTTTCTTTTGGATCGCTGTAGTTATTTTTAATCTTAATTCCAGCTGAATTATTTCTCCCGCTCATGAACCCATCACCAGTAAATCTTGTGTTTGCCGCTTTTCTGAAAAGATTGGTAACGATGATCGACTGGAAGAAATGGCGCCAGTATCGAATCCAAACATGTACAATTTAATTTGAAATTTTGTTTTTTCCACGGGTCATTTACCCTCGGGGATCCTACCTAATACCGGTTCGGCTACCGTGTCTGTAATTCTTTTATAGACCTTGACATTTGTCCCCTAACCACTCCACCTGTTACAGAGCCACACTCGGTTTCCCCTTTCCCCTGGTGTATATAATTCGCATAAAAGCGAAGGGGGAGCTGCAAAAAATCCATGCGGTCACGCGTTCTGTTGTTTCTTTGACATTACTCTTCGAAAATAAGCCTTAAATTTTTAAGGATCAAGATATTTTCGTGTAATTTTATTTTACATCATGATACCGTTACCTCGTGGGATTTAAATCCTTCCAACGGAGTTTTGGCAATAGGACACGGTTTGGAACACAAATTTTCGGAGCACCGAGTCATTTAATCACTTTATTGTTAATTTACTGGAGGATTCCTCAATTTTTTCTTCGAAAAATTGATTTTTTTAATAGTTCGTTGGACTTTAAAGTTTTAGACGAAATTTCGTAAATTAACTGCTGACAATTCACGTGTTTTTTCAACCCTCGACAGTTAGACTGTTGCAAGCAAATTTCGAGAATGATTGTAGCGCTTCTAATTATCGCAGGTGTGAACAATTTAATTGTCAATTATAGCTCCGATCCTCTAGTTTTCAAAACACTACTTATGTTTTGAATCATTTTATTTTTTGTCGAAGATATCCAGGTTCGAACGCAGAAAAGTGAGTTGGATGACGCGAATTTTGGTCGTCCCAATTCGGGCCAGTGTACCTCCGAAGGTACAAATTGAATTTAGATTGGTAAAATTGCAATGGGCCATTAAAAAATGGGCCAAAACCAATTTTTAATGAGGGGAAAGATGATCTCAGACAAGTAAACATACGCACGTGTTTGTGAAGTCGAAACAACCGAGATTCAACTAAAATGAGTGAAGAAACGACAGAAAACTGCTCGTTTCGCTCATTACATCTCTGTCCTACTCGTTGTATACAAACGAAGAGGGATACAGGAATATAAAACGCTGAAGTTGCAAAGATATGGGAAAGAGTGAGAGAGAGCGCGATAAAACGGAGAAAAGAGAAGAGAGAGAGAGAGAAGAAAAACATGTTCGATGTTGTCTCTGTCGGTATGGCGCGGTATCTCGATGCTTGCACGTATGCAGAGGCCGTATATGGTAGTGGGCGGGAAGGCATGGTGGAGAGCCGCGTTGTTCGTTTGCGCTTGCGCAAAAGATCGTTTTTTTTTTTTTTTCATTGGGTTGGCGCATGCGCGTAGTCCAGTCTTGTCGTGGCACGGGTGGCACGAGCGAGCACACGCGGAGCAGCGCAGTAGCGAGCCGAGAGTCACGTAGTGCACGCGCGTTTGTTTCGTTTCACGTTAATTTGGGATAAAATAAAAAAAAGATCAAAAAGTTATTACTGTACATCATAACGAGGCGCACAACGCGACAGAGCGTCGTTCAAACATAAAAATAAAAGAAAGCCTAAACGATCGAAATTAATGATTCTAAAAAAACGCACACGTGAAACCATTACAAAAATAAAAACGGTGTTACTACAAAAACGGAGTCGTTAGTACGAGCGATAAGCGTGAACTAGCGCGTACGTTTGATCGTCGCGCAAACGCGTTATTATTGCCGATTATTATTGTTGTTGTTGTTCTCTCTCTCAACGATTGTATACCTTTTTTGCTCCGTTGACATTAACTCGGCGGTGATTCGTTTACTAACCAAAAAATAGTGAGAAATCAGCAAATAAATAAATAAATAAACATCGAAAGCAGTAAAAGAGTGCGACGAAATCGAAATAAATAAAATTTAAAAAAAACGAATTGCAGGAAGATACGTATAAATAAAAAAAAAACCGAAATTACACATGCGTAGTATAGGCTCTTGGACGGAGGCTGGTTGTTGTTGAATTACGTTTATTATTTAAAAAGTTGCATATATATATATATAAATTTATTTATATTAATTCTTTATTATATATATATATATATATTTATATATATATATAACCATAAAAATTCACGACGTTTCGTCAAAATCGACCGTTCAAAATGTGTGATAATACCAATTCGACGACGCAAAGTATAGCGGACTATCTGTCACAACTTCTCAAAGACAGGAAGCAACTAGCAGCTTTACCAAATGTCTTTATACACGTGGAACGACTTCTCGACGAAGGTAAGCTTTTTATTCACGTATATTCTATTAATTTCTTTCAAAGCATTGGCCGCAAATAAATCGATAGTGAATCCAAAATCAACATTTTTCATTAGACGTTTTGAAACATTGACAGATCGGACCTTGGCCCTACAAATCACTAATTTACCAGTTTTCATATCATAGCTTTTTTTATTAAAATACCGAGTTATTTCAATTTTGTTGAATTTTTTAATGAAAACGATTTAATTGTTGCAAAACTTCGAAAATATTATATTTCGGAGTTATCACCCGATGATCTGTGAACAGAGGAACGTATACACAAGGGTGACACGAGGCCGAAAGATGAAAAAAAGTTTTTTGATAACACACGAATTTGTTCCGCGTCGCATGGCAACGAAGGCGCGTTTCTCGAAGCGAAAGATTCGCGTGGGTTTTACGAAGGAAATTTACTTACTGTAAGAATATTCGCTGAATGTGCTTATGTCAGCCAGAACTGGGAATGATAAAAAAAAGGGAGGGGGGAAGAACATTTTTTGCTCCAGTGATTGCACAAGGTCGATTCGAGAAATGCGAGGACGATTTTCAGCCTCTTTCGTTTAATACTACAAAAAAAATATTCACGTACGTGCCTGTTTGAGCGTATACTACATATGTATAGATATTCAGGCGTGTTGATAACGCGACGACGCGCCTGTTCAGTTCCGTCAGTCTGTCCGGCGAACCTTGGCCTCGCCAACACAGACCGCCGTGTGTCACGCGTGCAATCCCACCAACATAAACAGGGGCGATTCTCTCTCTCTCTCTCTCGATCTTCTTCGCCCCTCCCCTCATCTCACTTATTTTCCTACATGTGTCACGAAGCTTTTGATAGTGATCGTGCGGAGAACAATATCACGTCTATTTACATAAATCAATTTCTCAGTAATCGTAGGTTGGCCTGCTTGACTAATTATTTTACGAGTGCATGCAACAAGTGTAACTTTTATTTTTTTCATTCTGACGTTCGACCGTGATACTCCCATTTTTCGTCGATTTTGAAAATGTTCATTGGAATTTCGGGATAAGCCAAACATTTCTTTTTTTCTTTTTTCGTTTTAAAAATGATCTTTTGGAGAATTGGTTACAAAATTGTTTTTTTTTTTTTTACGAAAAGAATAAAGTAATCAAAAAATTTGAAGACGTTTTTTCGAGTCTGTTTCCATAGAAATTTGGGGTTTGAAAAAAATAAATAGCGTTTTTGGTAAATCGAAGGGCATACAATTTTTCTTCGACATTCAAAATGTTAAATAAAAAAAAAATCGAGCTATCATGGTAAACCGAAAGGCGCATTTTTTTTCTTCTTGAAATGTTCTCTTTATCAGTCTTCTTTTTCCAATAAAAATAAAGTTTTAGAGTAAAAAAGTGTCTTAAAAAGTGATTTTTATGAACAAAATCCATAAAAAAGTTTATGCATAAAAACTTGCAACACCGGTGCGTTAATCTCCAAACAGAATTTTTTTACAATCAGCGTACAAATGTATATATTATATATGTATAAATGTAGTTGGTTTATTCGTCGAGTCGCAAGGTTTGTTTGCATTGTAAACATACGAAATGAACGCACACGAAAAGCTGGTGTTCAGGGATGACGACGATCACACCTCTCTTTTTTCCTCTTCCGAAGATTGTACCATCTGAAGATTTTTTAAATCACATTAACAACTTTTTACAGCAGGTAAAAGCTTCGCCTCAAATAATTACCATTCAATTGGATATATTCAATTTTTTCGCTACAAAGAGAGAAATTAATACATCGATAACATGCACGCTCACCAAGAATTATATTCGCCATTATTTATGTATAGGTGGATCGTTCGCGACCACGTGACTTTCACACTCGAGATAAACACAAAGTGGGCGTTTCTTCGTCGCAACCAAAATAATAATAATAATCCATGTGAAAATACGGAAATACGGAACGTCGATGAAACAACGAACGTTTCGAACGTGGCTCTTCGATATAATATTTATGTTTCTATATAGGGTTCATTGAGCTCATTGAGAAGCGAACGAAAATTTACGATCTTGTGAAATTACCTGAGCTCGTACTTATATCAAGCTGCAAATTGTCACGAGGAAATTACGAAAGATCCAAGTTTACGTTATTATAATATGCTACCAAACTAAAGTAAAAGGATTTTTCTCAAACAGAATCGCTCGTTTTTTCCATTTAGAAAATGATTTATCTGTTTTGGATTTTTTTATAGACAAATATATCGAAATAATGAGATTTTTTTATTGTTAAATTTGCAATTAACTTTTCTTCTCGATCTGTTTAATCACGAATTTTAAATCGTGTTACATATTTTTTATTTTTTATTAAATTACGAACGTATCTTTCGAATTTATTGATATTTTTTTTTCTTAGGTTTGTTGACCAATTTTCCTTTTTTTCCTTGTTTCCTATCGACTCCGCGAGCCTCCTGAAAGTCAAAGAAGCGAGGAGAGAAAATCATACGCGTTGCACGCGCGGTGTGTGATCGAGATTAAGGACGCGATCGATCGATATCGTTTCTCAAAACATACACACGCATTCACTTTCGAAAGTCACGGTATTTTACATGTATTCGGTCAAACCGCCGAGGAGAAAGTCTCCAGTGCATTTATTCACGATCTTTCATCATGATTATTATTATTACTTTTGTTATGATTATTGTGATGATTATTTTCTTTCTTGTTCCCTTTAACTGCGCAACAACATTAATATTTTTCGTCCAAAAGTTTTGCTCGTAAAAATGTCAGTCCATACTTTCGTTAACTTTTTTAAGACTCCAAAGTATTCGGGAGGCGAATATTATCCCGCGAATACATTTTTGAAGAGGTTTATTTTTATTTTTCTTGATTATTTTTATTTTTTTTTTTTCAAATTTTTTCATGCTCGAGGCCACCCGGAGCTCACGTGGCTCCCTCTTCTCGAGGAATTTCGTGAGGGACGCGACTCACTATTTGTATTCTTTTTTTTTCTCCAAAATAATTTGAAGAAAAAAACGACGAAGAAAATCCCCATTGTGGCCACCGTCGTTGCCAAATATTGACGGTGTCAAGGATTCGAAAATAGCTCTCGGAAACTCATGCGAGTTTTATAAATCGTGGGACAGAGGGAGAATATAAAAATAATCCTAATTTTCAGCTACCGATGTGGAAAGGCCACGTGTTCGTCGGGACGCTTGTACAACTGACACTCACTCACTCACTTTTCCTCTTGTTCTTCTCACTATCCGTTTCCTCTTGTGAAATTCTCGATCTTAAGCACGAACGTCTTAAGTTCTACACGGACTCGTTGATGTTTTTTTTTCTTGTTATTAATGTTTCCTTCCGTAAATAAATCAAATGGGAAACTTTTTTTTTTATGTACACTTCAAATTCCTTACATATATCAGATAATAAAATTAATCGTAATAATTCTTTGTTGAACAGACTTTTCAGAATGTTTTTTTTTCCTGAAAAGATTATTTTATAAAATTACAAAAATTGTTTGTCCACTATATTGAAAATAAAATCGGTTTTCTTTCCTGTTTTTCTATAAAATCTTTTTCTCTGAAGTTTTGCTTCTGCCTTTTGTTCCTTATCTTTAAATTAATTCTAAATATCATTTCTGTTTTTGTGCTTTTAGAAAAAAATCGGGCTTTTATTTGTAATATTTTTATTGCTGTAAATAAGAGACTTTTTTTATCGGTGAAATTTTGTGTTGTTTTCGTTTTTCTTCACGATCATTTTCTAGATCGTCCCTGAAGGGACGATTTTAGAATGCAAGTTGATAACTGGCTCGCTCGTTTGTGAGGCCAACCTCGGTTGAATCAAAGACGAGCTTTCCTCGGTTGACCCAGTGGCGCGAATAGAACTCGTCGTCAGGCACACATTGCATGCTAAACTTTACAGTCTGGTATAAATTTATAATATATACATATCTATTTCATCATTAACAAATAGTTGTATATATATTAAGGTGATTAAAAAAAATCGGCTTCTTTTTTCTTAAAGTCGCAAGTATATCAATACTTCACGAAAAAGTAATTCTCTCACAATTTGGGAGTTCTAAAAAAATGTTTAGAGCTCGCACCAGCGACGTTTAGATATTTTTTTCCAATTTTATCAAAAAATTATGATATAAAAGTATCGATTTTTCAATGTCGCAACAAAAATTGTTAGTACTTAATGAAAAGTTGATTCTATCAAAATTTGAATTTAGAAGAAAAAAAAACTAGAGGCTGCCCCAGCGACTTTTCTAATTTTTTTGTTTCAATTTCTCGTAAACATCGTGATATAAAAAAAATGGTTCTCTTTGTGTCGCAGGTTGATATGCTAGCGTTTCATGGAAAAGTTATTCTCCCAAAATGTGAATCTTCTAAAAAAAATTTTACAGGTGCCTTCGGTGACTTTTAGACATTTTTTTAATAATTTTGTGTAACAATCGTGATATCAAAAAGTAAATTTCTGTGTATCGAAGTTTTCATATGCTAGAATTTCATGAAAAAGTAATTCTCCCAAATTTTGAGCCCAGTAAAAAATTTATTAGAGTCACACCTAGCGACTATGATTTTTTTTTCTAAATTCGTTTTCGGTAGAGTGCTAACGTATTTATTTGCGACACGAAAAAATCCACATTTTTGTATCACGGTTTTCAGCCGCAATTAGAAAAAAACATCTCAAAGTCGCTGGGACTTCCTCTAAAAATTTTTTTAGAAGAACGAAATTTTGTAAAAATTACTTTTTTACTTTGTACTAATATCTTCAGTTGCCACACTAACAAAACTACATTTAAATATCATGATTTTCAGCCAAAATTATGAAAAAAGTGTCTGAACGTCACTGGAGGCACCTCTAAAAATTTTTTTTAACAGATTCAAGGTTTGGGAAAATAACTTTTCCATGAAATGCTAACCTATCAATCTGCGACACAAAGAGAACCATTTTTTTATATCACAATGTTAACGAGAAAATGAAAAAAAAAATGAGAAAAGCCGCTGGGGCGACCCCTAAATTTTTTTCTTTTAAACTCAAATTTTGAGAGAATTGGCTTTTTATTAAGTAACTAACATTTTTTGTCACGACACCGGAAAATCGATACTTTTTTATCATGATTTTTCGCTAAAATTGAAAAAAAAATCTAAACGTTGTTGGTGCAACCGCTAAATATTTTTTTGGAAGGTCTAAATCGTGAGAGAATTACTTTTTTCATGAAGTATTGACATAATCACTTGCGATTTTAAGAGAAAAAAAAGTCGTTTTTTTAGTCACCCTCATCGTATGTATACAGTAAATGTAAGCGTGGTTTATCCGTGCCTGCCGCTATAACTCCGCAACCCATCCCTGCAGCTCCAGGGGGGTTATATGGTATAGTAGCCCTCTATCCTCCATCCATGAAGGTTTCGGTTTGGAATTGCAGGGTTCGGAGATATGGGTATCAAAATAGGGCATCGCACTAATGGACTTCTCTTAGGAAGTCGGTGAAGCAGCTGGGAATCGAGTACCGAAGTGGCCGAGACTGGCTAGAATGTTCCTGAATGATCTAGAAGGTTCCAGAAAGTTCCAGAATGATTCCAGAATGTTCTATAATGTTCCAGAATGTTGGAGAATGTTCCAGAACGGTGTGAAATCTTCCAGAAGGTTCGAGAATGTTCTAGAATGTTCCAGAATGTGCAAAAATGCTCTAGAATGTTCGAGAATGTTCCAGAATGTTATAGAATCTTCCAAAATGTTCTAGAATATTCCAGAATGTTCGAGAATGCTCTTGAATGTTCCAGAATGTTGGAGAATATTCCAGAATATTATAAAATCTTCCAGAAGGTTCGATAATGTTCTAGAATGTTCCAGAATGTTATAGAATCTTCCAGAAATTTCGAGGATGTTCTAGAATGTCCGAGAATGCTGTAGAATGTTCCAGAATGTTCTAGAATTTTCCAGAATGTTTGAAAATGTTCCAGAATGTTCTAGAATGTCTCAGAAGATTCTGGACCTTCGAAGGAACTTCCGGTTCCGGAAAGTTCGAGAATGTTCCAGACGGTTCTGGATCATCGAAGGGACTTCCTGTTCCGGAATGTTCGAAAACATTCTAGAATGTTTTAGAAACCAGAAACCGAAGTCCAGAATCTCCTGGAACATTTTCGAATGTTCCATTATTCTGTTGTGGTGGGGATACGTTGCAGCTCAGGAGCGTACATATAGGCGATGGCGAGACGCATGCGTCAGTATACTTTTGGAAATAAAAAGCAGTTTTCTTTCACTAAATTAAATATAACTGTATTGAGAATATGATGATTTAGTTTAGCTTTATAATTTCCGTATTTGAAGGTTCATTTTTTTAATTCACATTTGATAGGAGCTGGCTGGCTTTGTCCGAACGAAGCGAGGGCAACTCTGGCTAGTATATTATAATAAATATATATATGTATGATTGTGCGTACGTGTTCATATTTGTGTTATTTCAAAATTTTCAGCTTGGTTGCGTTATTAAAGTAAATCTATGCAGATTTACGTCAATTAGGAATCACAAGCCTAATTTGTCGTCGAGCCTAATTTGTCGTCGTATGTCGAGACGAAGCTCGAAGCGACGATCTAAAAAAAAAAATACTGTTAATTTGTTTCCTTTTTTCCTGTTTACCAATCTACCTATCCTCACATCATTAGAGACGCGATTTCTTCCTAATTTGTAACAAATCAAGCTATTAATTATGAGCGATAATAAATATTTACAAAAATGATGTTTCTTGCAAAATTTTTTGAGACGTGGAATTCGTAAATTTTTAGTTTCTCTTTTTTCCACTTAGTTTCTTATTTGAAGGCTTGAGATGTCACGAAATTTTACATGGTCACTTCGTTAGGAAATTGTTGGCATATTGTGTGACATTTGAAAAAATGTAATTTGTCGAGATTAAAGTATTTATGTAAAGTATTATTCGTTGATTCGAGCCTCTTAATCTCCGGAACGAAATTAAAGAAAAGATTTCTCCTAATTAGTTTGGGTCGAATTAGTCAGATTATAATTAGAGGCAGAAGAGATTGTAGGGACCTTCGGGAAAGGTTATTTGTCGTTTTTAACTGATTTTATTATTCTCTGGTTAAAATATAAATGTTGATTAACAGCGATTTTTAATCGAACCCGAAATCCAGTCGAAGATCCACTACTGATCTTCGGAGAAAAAAAGTGTTAATCGAGGCCTCAACTACTTAAAAATCTACTACTTTATTTAAACGTCCTTGCACTTATCACTCAAAATATTTTCAACAAACCCAACAAAAGTTTCGTTTTTTTTTCTTTAACAATTTCGTTAATTTTAAAATTGCCATTTTTTGCCGATTTTGTTCGTACATTCTTGATAAAAATAAACAAAAAAATTTCCACGATTCTCGTAGCCAAAACGTGCAAAAAAATGACAATGAAAATTTCGATGCTTTGCAGTCATGCTAAATTCTTCATAATTTATACAAAGCTTCTTTTATGCAGTGCACAGTTCACTGCTCGAGTGCGATTAATTCGCCTCTTTGTATGCAAGCTTTTAGCATCTTTATGCCAGAAATGATTTCATACAGAAGATTTCATGCTGCCTTTTGATATATTTGGTTTTTCTCTCTTTCTCTCTCGCTATAATTTCGTTTCTCATCAGTCCACGTTTTTGGAGCACACGTCCTCCTCGAGGAAACGAGAGACTTTACAATCTCATCTCACCGGGGTCTGCGAGTAATTTGACCATCAACGAAACCCACTGTACGCATCCATTAATGCATGTATATAGGTATATAGATGTACAGGGTGAGTCATTTAATTTAAAACAAATGAATATGTCGAAAAGAAAGCATTTTACGAATAAATGTTTTCGACGTGTTTTATAAATGTGTTTTTTTTTAATGGCAGAAAGAGAACGGGGTTTTTTTTTTACAATTTTGTCCCTGGATGTTTTCAAGGCCATCCACTGATCAATTTCGTTTTTTTTC
The DNA here is from genome assembly GCA_963989365.1 of Rhimphoctona megacephalus. NCBI lineage: Eukaryota > Metazoa > Arthropoda > Insecta > Hymenoptera > Ichneumonidae > Rhimphoctona > Rhimphoctona megacephalus. The sequence goes on from OZ022417.1 coordinate 12,825,069, forward strand.
TAATGGAAATTGATATTTTTCTTGAAAGATTCTAATTCTATTTGAAAAAGGAATAAATCATTGTCTGAAATACTTTTTAATGTCATCGCGGTGTGTTGATTGTTATTTTTAAATTAAAAATAGACCTCGAAATGACGACACGTACGAAAAAAAAACACAATATAAGTTAAAATAGCTGATGCAGACTAGTCAAATGAGTGCTAAATTTTCAAAATACATTTATGCAAAGTTTAATGCACTAATTAAATGAATTGACGCTTGATTTATATTAAAGCATGGCTTATTAACCTAAATAATATTAATAACAATAAATTTGTAAAATCTCCAACTGATAAATGCAAAATTCTACGATATCATATTTTCATCGAGATTTTTCAAAGAATAATCCATATTTTTCAAACGATTTTAATGCACCACGTCTTATTTTGTTCCTCAAGAGATCCTCTACGGATTCACCGAATGGATTTTTTTCTGAGTTTCATCGTTTTACAGTTGCAGCCAATTGTTTAATTGGCTAAAAAAATGTTCATAAACCAATTGCTGTAATTTTCATATTAACAAGTTTAGACAAAAACTTACGCGGTGAATTCGTAGAGGATCTCTTGAGGAACAAAATAAAACGTGGTGCATTAAAATCGGTTAAAAAATATGGATTATTCATTGAAATATCTCAATTAAAATGACATCATGAAATTTTGTAGTTATCAGTTGATGATTTCGCAAATCTATCGTTATTACATTTTTTTTAGGTTAATGAGATATGCTGTAATGCACATCAACTTTCAATTAATTCAATTAGTACACTGAACTTGTATAAATATATTTTGAAAATTTAGCACTCATTGGACTAGTGTGAAGCAGCCATATTAGCTTGGAAATCTGCCGTTGATCAAATTTATCGAGTAAGCACTTTATTAATTATTTATTATTATTTTTTATTATTGTCGATATCGATAGTTAACAATATATTTCTTGGTAAAATATTTTCTTTTTGTAATATTTTTTTGTTTCAACTCGAATGAAATTGATTCAGTGTATCTCTGCTTTAAAAGCAGGATGACCAAGTGGTTACTCTTCAAACTTTAATCTCCGCCGCTGCAAGTACGATCTATCAGCGTTACAACCGAAATAAATATAAAAGTCGTCTTTAGTGATTAGACAATTGGTAATTTGTCGAGTACTCGAAGTACCGCCTGTCCTTCAATCCTCGCACAGTTCCTACGATATTTTTCTGCTTTGACGTCTTGCATTACAAAATAATGAACAGAGAAAAATTCTCGAAGATACAGAAATATCGAAAAGTATTTTTTTCATGTTTGCATCCCCAAAGTGAATAAAAACTTTTCTTTTCAGTTTAGTAAACATTTTTTTTTACATTCCGTCGAAATTTTATTTCATATTGCTTACACTTTTATGCGATTCTTTCTTTTTTTCTGAGTCTGAAGTCCGCAGATTGAATTTTTTTATTAAATCGAAAAGCGTTTTCTATCAAAGTCGAATAAAAAGTGCAAAAAACATGACGACCGCTCTATCTCTCTTTCTCTTTTCCTGCAATTTAATTCCCATTCGCAACGAAATCTCAAATAATACGGCTTCATTATCCTTAATGAGTGTGTATCTTATTAAATTCATTTCAGGGCCGAGTCGTTTCATAAATTCAAGTAAACGTAAGTTTTTTCTCCATGGATTGGTGGAATCGCAGCTCTTCGTACCGTTGTTAATGTTTCAATTATTGGGACATGATACGAAGCAGGAATTACGGGAGAGGGATCCAGAAGAAGAGAGACAGGAAGACCCTTACATTCGTTAGTGATCTGTATCCCTTTCTTCTTCTCTCTCTCTTCTGCTCTCTTGTTCTTAGTCACATTGTCATGAGAGAAACAGAGGGCTGAGCGCAAAAGTAATATCGCGATCGCAGGAGTTGGTCCTCGACCCCTCTCACCCCCAAACCCGTTGCCTCTTTTTAAACACTCAATGCTCTCGCTACAAGCATCACAATTTCTCTCTCTCTCTCTCCCCCCTCTCCCTCCCCCCCTCTCTCTGTTTCCCTTGGATTCTCGTGCCTCGTTCGCTTTCTCTCACACCGGCCTTGCGAACGGTCCGTCCTATCTTTTCATCTCTCTTTTTATCTCCCTCTTTCTCTCTGCTTCTCTCTTCTTTCTCTCTCTTTTCCCCACTATAACGTAACGTCGACCAGCGCGGCCGCATTCCTTCTCGCGAACGCGGAGGCCTCGAGGAGCTTCGAGTGTGTTGCCTGCTCGATCAGATTCTCTTCCTCTCTCTCTTTTTCTCTCTTTCTCCCTTTCTCAGTCACTCATGTGCAAGCTTCTTACTCTCGACTCTGTTTACCAAGTTTTATTCCCTCTCTCTTTTTCTCCCTGTTTCTTTCTATCCCTCTCTCATTCTTCTGCATCTATTTATCTCTTTCTACCTCCTTCTCAGATCATCGCCGCTCTGATATCCCCCATCCCCTTTCCCCCACTCCTTTTTCTTACCGCACACAACGTCTTGGCCAGATCTTCGAGACACAAACTCGACAAGTTATCCAACTTGCATTATCCAAACTCCGCGTTCTCAATATCTTTCTCTCCGTCTCTTTCTCTTTCACTAATTCTTCTCTCTTTCCTCTCTCTATTTTTCTGTGGCTGTCTTTTTCCCTCGTAAAGAGATTCATTAAGAGTTTCTTCAATAATTCTGTTATTTTTATACTCAATTAAGTAACGTATTGAAGAAATCACGTTTTTTAACCTTTAAACGCTGCTTTTAAATGTTATGTGGGAACGTTAATATTGAGGGCTTTGTAATTTTGTATATTGATTGTTATAAGACGATGTGTTAAGTGGAAATCACAGAAATCGATTAATTAACCTGTTTATCCCACAAACATATTTTATGATCGTATTTATATTTGGATACTTTCCTGAATATTCCCGGTTTTTTTTTTTTCTATAAAGAAAAGAAAAAGTTGCTGTCAACTCAATTTTTCACCAATTATATCTACGAAATTATGAGAAATTCGCGTGTACGAATTGGCGACATCGTAATTAGTATTTCTATGCGTTTATGACATAACAGAATGTCTCTATTTCGTTAGAATTTCAATGGGAGAATGAAATGCGAAAATAACACACTTAATTAATGCATCTTGAATTTGTGTTTATGGAGTGTGGGCGTTATGGCGACACCATTTTCTGCTCATTTCACTGAACGCCATGTTACATTCTGTACGGTTCTTCTCTCCTCTCTCTCTCTCCCCCTCTCTCTCTTTTATGGGGAGGAAGAGACACATACGCTGCGATTTTCTCGCGAACTCGAGAGAATACAGAAGAGCTCGTGCGCAAGATCTCCACGAGAAATTAGTATTAACCTCGCTGAAAACGTTCGACACTCGCGAAATTTCTCGTCCATATGCATTTATTTTTATTTCTGAAATTATTTTAATACAAGTTTTGAGAATTAACAAATAAGCGAGTACAAAAGGATTCAAAAAAGCATCATTTTTCATTCATTATTGAATTATTTATCATTAGGATCTTAATTAAACTGGAAATCATAGTCAGCATCGTGGCTTTTTTCATTAATTAGAAATAGAGTATTCAATGTTATCTTAGTTGTGCATTCCCAATTAATGAATTTATTCGAAATGGATTCATAAAAAGTCAAGAAAATACGTGCATTTTTATTATTGACAAACAAAAAAAAATTAAATCGTTATTCATTTATAAATTGAAAGACATGAATTTTTTTCTTATATACACGTGACGACTAATAAATCGTACATAAATCGAGTGTTGTTGAATCGATTCACGTCTTCGAGTCCATAATGGATCTATTCCGGGGACGATGTTGACAAAATAGAAAAAAGTTTCACTCGTTAGACGTTACGAAAGTTTCGTGTTGAAAAATAAAAAAAAAAAGAAAGAAAGAAAGAAAGAAAGAAAAAAGAGGAATTTTTGTGTGGCTGTGTGTATATTATTGGTTTATATGGAGGAGAGTCACGACGGGAGTCGTCGCCCGATACTCCAAGTTTTGCCCTAAAAGGACATAGCTGGCGAACGCGCTCCCCAGCGCACTTTTCTCTGTCCTCGTTTCTCTGTATCTTTTTTTTTTTTCTTAACTCTTTACCAAGTACTCGTGGGTCATGTGCTCAGACGAACCACCAGAGATGATACTCTTCGGCACGGTTCATCGTCATCCTCGACTTCTTCTTCCTCCTCTTCTTCTTCTTATTTCTCTTCTTCTTCTTTTTCTTCTTCTTCTTAATCTTCGTCTTCGTGATGCTGCGACTCGCTTTCTCGCTAACAATACGTACGAAGACGTGAATGGATGCTCGCGTGTAGGCGGCGAGCACCGTTGCTCCGAATTTCTCTCTCGCTTACGTACAACTGTACTCTCAAACACATTTATTCCCTATTTTTAATCCTTGAAACTTTCTCAAAAACTCTTACGAGACTCGGGAAATTGTTTATTTTTATTTTTTAACATTTTTTTTAACTATAGTTGTTTTTACAATTTTCTAATTCGGCTTTAAGCAATGTTCGTACAAGAAAATGCTTTCATCTTCGATTTTCTGTTTGTATTTTAATTTAATTGTTTTAATTTCGAAGGAAACATTCACTTTAAATCGTCAATACTAGTTTTTTTTTTTGGGGATTTTCTTGTAAAAATTTGTAAAATTTTCGTTTGTTCTTTCGTGGCAAAAAAAAAAGAAATGAAATTAAAATGAAAATTAAAGGAATCAAAAGAATTGTAATTGAACGTGATTATCGCAAAATGTGAATTTTTCACTTCTTCATTCGTTGGAAAAAAATCTTCGAAGTTTTGGTAGAAATGTGATTCAAGGGAATGATCAGTTTTACACTTCTATAGGTATTGATTCTTAGAAGAACCGTCGATACTTTTTTTTAATTTCTATCCAAATGACTATTATATATATATATATATATATATATATATATATATATATATATATATGAGTTTATAGCGTGAATAATACGTACTCGTTACACGTAATCGAGATCGTGGGTCTCTTGTATTCAATCCACGTACTCGCCAGCACACAACCTTCTTGAACCCAACCCGGCAAAGCCTGAAATTAATATTAACGAGGCTGAATGAATTCTTGCTCGTTGTTTCTTACTTTGTTTTTTGTTTTTTTTCTCCTCTTTTCTTTTATTTTATTTCTTTTTCTCTCGCTCACACGCATTTCTTCTTCGTTCTCATCTATTGTTTCTTTTCATACGTATTTTATTACATGAAAATTTAACTTTGTTCTCACGCGAATGTTTTTTTATACCCTCAAACCCGATTCGAAGAAGATATTCACGGAGTCGTAAATATGCTTAAAATATCTAGCACAAAATCATTCCTACGATTGACTCGTCAATCGTCACAATCGTTATTTAATTCCTTTTTATGGGCTTTCTCGAGTTCGCGTTTATATATGCGTACGATTTATACATTTTTTTAATCAAACATCTTTATCGATCTTCACTTGTGCCATGCTCGAATTATCGTAAAACGATATCGATCAAATATTAATTTATTAGTGACCCTATGAAATAAGAATTCCCAATAAAATACAGCACGGAAATATTCGGTATCCATCATGAATTGTGAATGATCGAAATTAATAAAATAATTTACATTTATACCAATGTTTTGGCGTATTCTCTAAAAAATAACAGCCTAAACGAATTTACTATGAAAACAATGAATACATTCTTGTTTTGAGGCTTTCACGGCCATTATTGTTACAATAATTTATGGCTTCCGAATGGATGCCTGAATAAGAAAATCGCAGGTCAAGGCAGCACAGGAGAAGAAACAACAGATAAAGGGGTGGAGGTTAATATGTAGTATAACTAAATTGTAGAACGGTTAATATTTTGAAATTTTAGTACTCATAACATTCGATTAACGAAAAATAAGAAATTCGAAGTTTATATTTTCCATAGTATATTAAGTTAAATGCGTATTTGATGTAATATTTTTTCTTTGATCGCGCATTTATTCGAAAATATATATTCAGGCTGTCTATACTTCAAATGCAGATAATATAGATTGTCCTAATGTAAGAAGTTTATATTTTCTAAATTCGAAATGGAGATCAATTCTTTTATTGAGAGACCAAAATATATAATATGAATAATTCGAAAGTGAATTTTTCGAATGACTAAAAATTAGAAGTACAGAATAGCGAACGTTGTGAAGCACGAAGAATGACAAGCAATACTTTACAGCCCAGAGGCTCCCAATATTTCGACCGTTCGACTTTCTGGTGTTTTGCTATTTTGACCACATTAATATTTGGGTGGGAGTAAGATTTTCGAATGATTAAAACTTCGAACGGCTAAAACTGCGAATTTTTAAATTGAAGAATAGCAGTATGTAGAGAGATTAATTCTACTAAAGCCTTTATGCTGGAAATAAAGAAATGAGAAATTAAAGAGTTCGAAGTACATTTACGTCAAAAAGAAAATACAACAGTAGCCCAAATGACGAAGACTGGAATAGCAATTTTACAAAAGCTCGACTATTACGCATTCGAGTCATCAAATACTGAAATCGGCAATATTATGAATATTCACAATTTCGAATATATTTTAACGAAAGACAAAATATCAATGTGGTCAAAATAGCGAAACACCAGAAAGTCGAATGGTCGAAATAGCGAGAGCCTCCGGACTGCAAAGTATTACTTGTCATTCTTCGTGATTCACAACGTTCGCTATTCTGTACTTCTAATTTTTAGTCATTCGAAAAATTCACTTTCGAATTATTCATACTATATATTTTGGTCTCTCAATAAAAAAATTGCTCTCCATTTCGAATTTAGAAAATATAAACTTCTTACATTAGGACAATCTATTTATCTGCATTTGAAGTATATACAGTCTGAATATATATTTTCGAAAAAATGCGCGATCAAAGAAAAAATATTACATCAAATACGCATTCAACTTAATATACTATCGAAAATATAAACTTCGAATTTCTTATTTTTCGTTAATCGAATGTTATGAATACTAAAATTTCGAAATATTAACCGTTCTACAATTTGGTTATTCTACATATTAACCCCCACCCTAATATTTTGTCTTTCGTTAAAATATATTTGAAATTGTGAATATTCATAATATTGCCGATTTCAGTATTTGACGGCTCGAATACGTACTAGTCGAACTTTTGTAAAATCGCTACTCCAGCCTTCGTCATTTGGGCTACTGTTATATTTTCTTTTTGACGTAAATGTACTTCGAACTTATTTTTAATTTCTCATTTTTTTATTTCTGGCATAAAGGCTACAGTAGAATTAATCTGTCTACATACTATTATTCTTCAATTTAAAAGTTCGCAGTTTTAGCCATTCGAAGTTTTAATCATTCGAAAATCTTACTCCCACCCAGATAAAGAAACCATACGCACAACCATCCTTTCATATCTTCAAGGCACAACGGATCGCATAAGTAGAATTCTCAGGTAATACAACATCAAGATCATCTTCAAACCACAAAAGAAGATAGCACAAGTGCTCCCGAATCCAGAGGACCAAAGACCTCCTTTGAACACACCGGGAGTATATAAGATACCATGCTCATGCGAAAAAGTGTATATAGGAAAAACCGGGAGGAAGATCAGTACACGGATCAAGGAACACCAACGGTGTGTCAGATATGGCCATATTCTTCAGTGAGCACTAGCCGAACACAAGATGGAAACAGGACACTCCATCCTTTTCGACAAAGCTCAAATGCTGGCCAACCCACTGTGAGTTATTTCTCTAAGAAACATAGAGAAGGCCTAGAAATCCAAAAACACTTGAACAACCTTAACAGAGATGGAGGTTACCAGGTCCACCCAATCTGGCACACCGTTCTTCCGGTTTTTTAATTTACCAGCTGATCAATCAAAAACTCTGATTGACTGGTGCAGCCATCCGGAATGATGACCATGCGTATATAATAAGGACTACCTGAGACCAGGGAGCTTCAAAATATCGGAGCTCTCAGCCCTGATGATGGAAATTTTAACGTTTGCGAAACGTCGGCAATAGTCTGAAATTCTACACGGCATCCAACCGGAAGCCATTAACTATTATAACAATGAATACATTTTGATGAAAAATGGTACAACGGAGAGAATTAAATTTGAAAAAATACTTAAGAGAACACAAATTTTCATGAAAATTTGTTGCTTAAAATAGGAAATTTTGCCGGAGTGTCTAGTAAATTTTGATGTCCAGTAAAATATGCAGTACATAAATTTAAAAATTGTGTGATACAAGTTTAAAAAGATTTATAGCTTACGAATAAATACGTTTTTCCAACTTGTCACCACGTTCAAATGTATCACGGTAATTTTTACCGTGAATTTCACAGTAAATATTACTGTTTAATTATCTCCGTATACGAAATGGTTAATTTAAATATTAATGGAAGACGAGAAATTCAAGAATTACGTGTAAACAAAATTCATATCGTAAGCTTTATGGAACCACAATAATTGAGATTCTTCTTCAGCCACGAAATCGAACCAACCAAAAAATAAAGAAAAACCGCCCAATCTGATCGGTAAACGCATCACGCTCAGTTGAAACTCTCAAAACGTTGAACACGCGTTACTGTAATAAAATTTTGTGGTCTCTCACACACGCGATATTTTAAACATTTTTTATAACGTCAAAAAATCATAAAACGCATATACAAAACTTATTTTTTCCCCTCTGGCCCTCTGTCTCGTTTCTATGCATATCTCAGCGTTAGGCTCGTCGTAAAAATAAAAATTTTATTCGGTAGCTCGTTAGAAAATTACATGGGAAAATGAGTTTGGCTCGTAAATAATTTACGACGGAGATGAAGAGAAGTTTGACCGTTAGTTCCGGTCGATTGGAATAACCATTTTTTCCCCTCGTATTGTATGTATCAAATTAGTGTTTTATTTCCGAGCTCAAATTTGAGTAATTATATTTATCTATTTCTCGGCACGAAAGAGCCGAGAAACAACCGAAGAGCCGATTAAGAAAGAATTTTAATGTCCAAATGCTCGAGAAATTAAATCTATACGCTTTCATTTTTCGCTATTAAATCTATACGCGTCATTTTTCGATAACAATTGTGAATCTAGGTTGAATTAAATATGTAGATGAGAAAGAAAAAAATTATTGATGTCCGGGTCCTGAAATTGACGATCTTTGCGTTGAAATTTGAGAAAGCTCAGAACAAATTGTGGAGTTTTATTTGTTATTGAAATACGATACATTTTGTCGTTTGGTCATACAAAACGGTGAAATTCGAATTAATTGCTATTTAATCCTCCTGTGATTTCTATTCGTATTTTTTTTTTATTACCCATCAACACCCGTTCAAAAGAATAATATTCGAGACTTTATATTTCTTTCCATTTCTAAATAAGGAAATGCCTACGCTCGAACATTCGCTATTGCACTGGTCGAACGCACTCGTCTCCTCGTCCCGTTGGATCGCGAAAAAATATATATAGACATATTTATGTCGACACAGACATTCACGTGCCTAATCAATCCCTGCACGCGCTTCTACCTACACGTAAAACTTATTCCTGTGATTTTGAAGTCTAGCAACGTGCTACCCCCGTCTATTACGTCATTTAAGGATTCGAGCCACGTTAAAAACGTGACATCTTTCGATTGAACCACAATTTGGTTTCCGTTATAACGGAAAATAGAGGAATTGAATGTTTGTGCACCCAAAAAAAGTTATATTTAGATCCACTAGGATCGTTTGTTCGATTTTTTTAAATTTGAATCAACAAAATTTCTATTGGTTTCAGCTAGAAAACTGAATTTAAATAAATCAAATAGATAATGCTATTTGGGTCCGTTTATTCGAGTACCCACGTTAAAACTTCTTGCTCCGGCCACCACGTGGCGCAGAATGTTGCGACATTTCTCACATACGAATTGCGCTCTTAATGTGCATAAATTGCGGGAACCAAAGTAGTTTAATTATTCTGTCTGACTGTATGTAAGAAATCAAACGTGAATTTTTGTATCTTCCCGGGGTCGCAGACCCATGAAAATATTATTAAATAATATCATAATTGAATATATATGGTATAAATAATACTATAAATATTATAAATAATAATATAAATATTATTTTTATTTTAATTTCATATTCGTTCAATTTTTAAGATAAAAATATGTCCGATTTTAATACATATATTAAATTTTTCATTAATCAAAAATATAAAAATATTGTGTTTGATTTAACTAGATCCTAGTTGAATCGACTAGATGTTTTTTTCTGGGTATGTTTCACGCATGACTAAATGATTTTATAAATATTGTGTATAAATGAGAAATTGGCCAGAGATGTGATTAATTAACGGGAGAAACCAGTTTAGGAGGCCGAAATTTTGGTGTTTTTCGTGAATTTTTTTAACATGGAAGGAATAATCAGAATTTGTTTAAACTTGGAGGATATTTTATTCATATTTTGAAGTACACTTTGTAATTTTTTCAAGTCATTTCCGCCGGAAATAGTGGAGTTAGAAGCTGCTGTCCATGGACGATCGCCATCCGAGTTTTTTGCTGGTGGGCATTCCTGAAGTCACAATTTTTATCTGTAATCATTACAATTTTCTTTCTTTGTTAACAACATATTTCCTAAAAATATGAACCTAATTGTGATCAAAAAAGTTGAAAATTGCATGTTTTTGAGGTGTTTGAGCACAATGTCATGTTTTTATACCATGTTTTTTCACCTTTTTTGCATCAAAAAAAATATTTTTAATAATAATATCATCCCACAGTTAAATTCATATAGATTGTAATTGAATAAAGAATATTCACACAAATTTTCAGAACGATTGGTCAATAACTTTTTGAGTTAGAATGCCCACCAGTTGAAAAAAAGTCGTCCATAGACAGCAGCTTCTAACTCCACTATTTCCGGCGGAAACGACTTGAAAAAATTACAAAGCATACTTCAAAACATGAATAAAATATCCTCTAAGTTTAAACAAATTCTGATTATTCCTTCCCTGTTAAAAAAATTCACGAAAAACACCAAAATTTCGGCCTTCTAAACTGGTTTCTCGCGTTAACTTGGACCATTATCATTTTTTTAATTTATCAGAGAGCATTTTTTTTGCCAGTGTTGGGCAGAATTGGAAACAAATTAATTCAATATTGAGAAATAAATATATTTTTTTTTATTGGGGTTTGTAACCAATCACCCCCGCGATTGTTACTTCCACGGCCCAGGGTCCTTCTCTTTTAGCCTCCCCACCCTTTTCCAATTATTCCTCAACCCTTCCCTTCATTCCCCCGTACGTGCGGCTGCAGTCGACTTATTCCCCCACTGTATCGCATTTATCGAGGGCGAAGGGAAACTGCAGAAAACCTTGCTGATACAGCCTGTGCCCGACTAATCTCCGCGGGTGGCAATGCGAGCACGCTCAAGCACAGCTACCAGAGGCGCTCAGGCAGGCACCTCCTCAGCTGTGATGCAATGAGCCAGTCAGTGCACGGCTAGAGGGCCCCCATCCGCACGATGAGAACCGTCCACGGGAGGCCACCAAAGCCGTACACCGACCGCTCATGTATCACAGAGAGGTATTTTGGCCATGGATTTATGAAGGTGGAATCCGAACCACCCGGGATTGCAGCAGGAACACTTGAAAAAATTTTCAAATTTTCATTGGTGTTTTTGGCCGGGATTCGAACCCGGGATCCGTGGCGTGCGAGCCCGAGCCCTTATCCACCGGACCAACCGCTCCCCCATATTGAGAAATAAATATTTTGTTTCTTATTATTCGATCATTTCAATTGAATTATATTTGTTTTCGTATTGCTCCAATATTTCGGCTATTTATTATTAGTGCGAATAATCCTTCCGTCATATGAAATGCCGTATTTCCATTAATAGTATTTTATTTTAATGAAATAAAATTTTGAATTTTCTCTTGCTGTATTTTTGTGGGGTAATTTTTGTTTTGGCGTTGATAAATTTGCTTGAAAGTCTTTTCAGCAGTTTCAAAATAATTCGTGCTCACATACATCGATGAAATATTTCTGCAGCTTGGTTATTTATGAAGAAACTATACTGACGAAAATCCGAATATGACGTAGAGCCCTTGCAAAAGGGATATCTGGCTCTCGTCGTCTTGTTCTTCGCGGGGGCCGATGACCGGGCTGACCCGCTCTCTCACGAACACCGCCACTCTTCACCGTTCTCGCACACCGCACAAAATGTACACATATCATGTATATAATTCGTACCGTGTCTGCTTCATAGCGAATTATGTATACTATATTCAAATATATATGTATATAGAACTTTTCATACAAAATCAACAAGACTCGAACATTATTTTGCCTAAAATTTCGAGTTTGAACAATTTTTCGTAATTTGGCCATTTTTTCGCCAATTTTCTACAGCTCAAAACACATTTTTATCAATAGTATTGACGGTTTTATTAACATAAAACGTTTGACAAAAGTTAAACCATCATTTTCATGATTCTAAAATGATAGAACTTCCATCAATATTTCTTGGTTATTGATCTTTAATTATTTTTATTTATATTGAAAACACATGAATTTTTGTAACGGTTGATGTTTAGGGTTTTGTAGGAAAGTATTTTTTCGTCAAAGTTTGTTGACTCCGGTACTTTTATTTCGGGGTATTTACGATCCACTAAATTACGAATAATTTGATACAATTATAATGATCCCTGATAAAAAGTGAATTGAGTATTTGATTTTGGGCGAATTGGATGATAAAAAAGGAATTTGAAAAAAAAACTGAGTACAATTTTCAGTTTGTTGTTTCCATTTCGTGAAAATATGTTTGAACGATTGTTTATTCGGTAAAACAAAAATTGAGAGGAAGAATGTTGACTTTAAATGGAATGGTTTATGTATACATATTACACGGTGTATTTACTCGCGCATGGCCCCGTAAACCCGTGCCATGCAGCATCTACAGTTTCGCGCATGTCTTTCTTAATTCTCTCTCTCTCCCTCTCCCTCTCTCTCTCCCTCTCCCCCCCCCCCCCCCCCCCCTCTCTCTCTCTCTCTCTCTCTCTCTCTCTCTCTCTCTCTCTCTCTCTCTCTCTCTCTCTCTCTCTCTCTCTCTCTCTCTCTCTCTCTCTCTCTCTCTCTCTTCGTCTCGTTGAGATGAAATGCACGCCACACTCGCAACAAAATGTACTTTCCGTCTCCCTTTCTCCTCTTTTCTCTTGCTCTCTTTCTCCTTCTCTTTCGCTGTTGTTCTCGTTACATATGGTGGGAGGTGAAAGGAATCTCCTCTCTGGGCACGTCTTTTTTGCATCTCCTTCGTATCCTCGTGTCTTTCATTTCCCAGTTTCAATTCAGAGCGAGCCTTCTTATGATAATCGCAAGCTAATCGGCCATCGAATCTTTGCATTCGTAATTTTTGGGTGATATTTTAATTAATTAAAAAATATACTATTTTTGGGCGTTTACAGTTCGTGAACAGCGTTTAAACAACTTTTCATGAAGCTTCAACGTTCTTTGAGATTTACGTGTTCTGTAATTTGTTGAATATTTATATTGGTTACCAAATAATTTATTCGATACTTTTTCAAGATGAAATTAAAGTAAAAAAGAGTTTGAAATAACGGTTTGTTCTCGAAAATTTAATAGGAGGATCCTCGAACTGGACACTGCACTTTACCATCATATTTTTTCGGAGATCTTTCCTCTCGTCATTTCGTTTGCACCAAAAGGCTCCTCGAATCTTTGGGCCCCTTAGCCGAGAGAAAGGGAGAAAGAGAGAGAGAGAGAGATAAAAAGAGTCAAGGGTCTCGAAGCCCGGTTGAATCTACACCAGACACTTCACGCTCCCCCAGAGCGAGTAGCCGCAAGGGACACGCCCAAAAATTCTATCTTCGGTGCTCATCTTACAGCAGCAAAGGCAATGCCGAATATAAGAGAGCACATGAGACCCAATGGACTCCCGTTAAGCAAACGGTGAAAAAGAAAATACGAAAAAAAGATAATATTTGTCGATGAGACATCGTAACGGAAAAATAAACTTTTAGAATTAGATAGTTTTTAACTAATCCAAGGATTCATGTTTTTTTATTCATTAACCGCATGAATTTTACATTTTTTCACATTTGTTCTTCCAGATTTAGATTTTGATAGACAACAAAAATTTGCACTAATTTCCGTAGCCAAAAACTTCAATCGCATTTTAAGAACTATTAAAAATAAATAATTTATGTTTCATTTGATTCAGTCAAATCAATTGAAAATATTTACTAAATTGAACAGTTTTGTTTTATATCTTTTCCAGACTTGTATTTAAAAATCTGGGATGCTGACTAAATAATAAATAATATAGCGCACAACACTTTCGTCTCGGATGTTTGTCAGATTCACGTTCAGAAGTCGAGGGTTCAATTTCTGTTCTATTTCCATTTGAAAATTCTTTAAATTACTTTATAACGGAGAGAGATTTTATTAGTAGCTGTATCGCAATCCAGTAGCATCTTCACGACGAAAACTATCGCCATATATAGCATGAAACATAAACGACAGCATGTGCTTGACTCGTGGCTCCGGTATAAACACGAGAGCACTTTGTGTAGAGAGTACTGTAGAGTATTCATGTATACGACTTGATATGAAATGTATAGGTCCGCCAAGAGACACGCACCAATGTTATGAGCTATCTCTAAGAACTGGCGGACAACCCTATTTGGTTTCCAATTGCTTTACGACCATGAGAAAATACTTGCAACTCCCTCGACCCACTGCACCCAGAAAAAAAGTTCTATTTAGATCTACTATTATAAAATCGTTTATTCGAACGTTTTAAATTTGAATTAACAAAATTTTTATTCGCTTGTGCTAGACGACTGTATTTAAATCAAATGGATACACTGCGACCTTGATTGTTCGAACAGCGGCGGAATCGACTCCGCATCGCACTTGTAAATATAGAACGTTGCGTACACTTCGTGTTTTCGTTTCATCGTTTTTTCAAATCGACCAAACTGCAAAGTTTTTGGCTGAGAATGCACGTCACAAATATATTCCTTAGACAGATATGTACGAGATGATACTCTCCACCATTTTTTCCCAATTAAAAACGCTACTCGAACGTGAAAAAATTGAACTTTAATAAAAGAGAGGCCGAGGAGTCCTAGTATTTTATTAAAGGCTTCTCTGTCTAAGCCCTGGCTCGCATTAGAAAGAAATAGAGGAACAGAGATCGAGAGAGTCATTGAACGGGCCGAGTCGAAGAAACTTCCGTCTCTAGACGCTCTTGAGCATAAATTGTTAACTGTAAAAATCGTCGTCGATGCGATCGCTACAAATACGCAGTACAATTTTTTCATTATTACATTCTCGGGGATCTTGTTTCGTATTTTGTGTTTTTTATCGTACGTTAATTTGCGAAAATTCATATGCTATCAATATGCTCAAAATTATTTTTATTCGAATTATTTATTAATGAATAACGAGTGAGAGGAAGCGTTTCATATTTCATAATCACAAGAGATTGAAAGATCATCGTAGACATGTTTGTACACAGTGTAAATGATTTTTTTTTTTTTTTTTAATTTACCGTCCAAAAATGCAATTAATTGAGAATCCTCAAAAGTATTTTGTTTTCATCAAATTAATGGAACGTGTCCGTGCATAATAAGCAAATAAATAAAGAGACATATGTAGAAAGAGACAGAATTAAGCGTTTAATAATCACAAGAGATTAAGAGATTATCATCGATATGCTTGTACAATGCAAACATTCGGAAGCCGATCTCTTAAACTGTATTTATATAGACACAGAAAAGAGCGATATAGTATCGTTTGAACACAAACCATCTCGGTAAACTTCAAAATCGGTATATATATTTATTCATTGATAAGTTTGTCACTATTCTCGTGAGACGACGCGTGTTTCCCACTTAATCTTGTTTCATATTATTTGACTCTGTCACAAAATGAAAAAAGTCAGATTATTCATTATCTCCGAAAACTTAAAAAAAAAAACATCGATTTTTTCGGTTTTTTCAACCAAAATAGTCTGGAAAAATTACGCCTGATAGAGAGGGAGGAGAAATATTCTCATAGATTTTTCATCGAGTACCAGCATCCATTGGGGATGCTCTTCCATTTTGATATAATGATTGGATTAAGCACGGCGTAATTTGACAGTACCAGCATCGTCGATCTTATGACTTTCGACTCCCATTTTATTTATTTTCCCATAGAAAAATCGATCGACGGCGAAGGCTCGTTGTAATGGGGGATTTTTATTTCGTGGGAAAGCTCCTTATTTCTCATACCATCAGGTATTTATACGTTCTCGAGTCAAAAAACTTGCCTCGTTTTCCGTGTGTGCGTGGGTGTATTTTTCTCCCTATTTTTCCACTCTTTTTCTTCCCCTCCGCCCCCGTTGCATTAATGTTCGATCCGGATTAGATATCCACGCATTTATCGTCTCTTCTTGATTTTCCCAAATTTATGCTCGAGACACGTTCCTTCACTTTGCGTCATAGCACACGACCTTTTGTGTGTACGTTTTGTTGTGCGTGTGTGCGCGTGTGTGTGTGTGTGTGTGTGTGTAAAACGTGCTCGACTTCTCTTTCTCTCTTTCTCTCTTGTGACGTTGACGTTACCTGCAAGGGGAGAATGAATGGAACCTGTTGGTTTGGTCGACGCACCTGAGGAGATCGCATACACACGTATTCAGTCTGTAAAGGAACGGAAAAGGGAGGAAGGGGACAAGAACGACATGAGAATATTAAAGAGGAGAGAAAATCGAGTTTTGTACGGTGCCCCATCGTTCTTGAGCTCCCCTTCGAACAACCTGCGACTTGAATCCCCATTTTCTTCGCTCTCTCCTTCTCTCTTCAACGCTTTTCTCTCATTTTTCTCTCTTTTTATTATTCTTTCTCGCTCTCTCTCTCTCTGTCTCTCTCTCTCTCTCTCTCTCTCTCTCCCCCCCCTCTCTCTCTCTCTCTCTCTCCCTCCCTCCCTCCCTCCCTCCCTCCCTCCCTCCCACTCTCTCTCTCTTTTTTGTTGTCTCATTTTCTCATACTCTCTTGTGATACTTTTCTCATTTTCTCGGATGCTCTTTTGCTTTTTTCTTACTCTTTTTCTCGCTCTCTCTCTATCTCTTTTTAGCTGGCACTGCCCCCTCGAAGGGGGAAACCCTCTGCGTTCCCTTTCAAGGTCGAATTCGACCTGCCTCGTGAGATTCTCGTTCTACAAGCTCGTACCCCCTGTTTCAGTGCACCCGACGAAAAGTCCCTCTTTTACAATACGTAACACCATCAAATTTCCACAACAAAACCCACCACCTGTAAGCCATATCGATTTAAGCACGAAAAACGTGCCTGTTTTGTAATACGATCTGACCATGGATTCACTCGTCGTTTACTTTTGGCCCTCAAAATGAAACCGGTTGTGGTAAGCGCAATTCGTGCCCTCACTCTCCTCAAATATAGCGGGATTGAAGAAAAAAAAATACAATTTTTAGTCGTCAATTTGGAATTCTTCATTCCTGAAAAAAAACCTCGTTTTAAAATTTTTCAATTATTTTTTCAATGCTTTCAATTTATTTGGCAAAGAAGCCTAAGTAATTGCTTTTCGCAAGAATTTGCAATGAACTCGTTCACTCGTATCGTTAGCAAAAAAGAAAAATTGAAATGAAATGAAAAAAAAAAAACCGAATTCTAACCAGCCGGATGATGAAAACGCGCTCAAAGTCTTGCAAAAGTATAAGAGTGTCGAGATAGAAAGAGAAGCAGATGAGATTTATAAATACGAGGGTTTGAGTCACAGTGTGAAAATAAGCGAGTGTTGCCTAAGCTTATATACCGAACGTTCTCTCTCGCTTCGTAAATCCATGCCGAAGATGTTTCTTCTCCTTAATGCCTTCAGCCGTTGCGTCTGTTATTGCTCCTCTGTTCTTTTAATTTGAGATATACGTTCTACTCCGAATTGTCGATACATATATGTGTTTGTGTCTGTATCTATTTCCAAGGATTTTTGAATTCCAGTCATATTACGAATCTCTCTTTCGAAAATATTTGAATTTTGGTTAATTTTGTACCGGATATATCGCAGACTGTTTAGTTAATTTTATCATTTTATTCGTCGAAGTAAATCAGTCTAATGAACTAACAAGAAAAGCCCACAGAATAATTTTCCTTTCTTTCCTATTGCTCTGTACATGAAAAATTGGAGAAAAATCATCTCAAGCCAAACTTAAAATGATCGAAGAAAAATTTTGTACATCGTTTTCTCGCGACTCGTTGTCGACGAGAGCCAACCTAATGGCTAAACAACAATTTTTCTTGGATTCGTTTTCATCCTCGACCGCGATCTGCACGACGAGAAAAAGCGAGAGAGAGAGTGAGTGAGAGGGGGGAGGGGAAGGAAGGAATTGATGCGTTTACGACTCTCCCACAAAACCTAAATATAGGAAAAGTCATCCCTCTACGAGAAGTCACGACGACAGAAATTCTCGAAAGTTTTTCTAGCCTATAGATCGCTGCCAGAACAAAACACGATTCTTAAACGCGTGTGAATACACAAAGAAATATACATATATAAGTGCATATGAACACCCAAAAAAATGTTCTATTTAGATCTACTAAGGTAAATGTAAATACCATATTCCAGGAGTTTGACTCTTTCAATTTTGCAATGAATTTGTAATTGATTTATTTGAAAAAGTCATACAAAAATTATTTTAGCACGATAATACGTTAGTTTTCTTTAATATTGTAAAATTTCAAACATATTTAATAAAATTTTAATGATTCTTTTAACGAATTTGGAGACCCTGTAAATGTATGTAATTACGTAATAAAAATATGCCGCTGTCACTAATTCCGTGATATTATGTCCATAATTCCGGCGTACTCTATTCTATAAGTATTCCAGTTATAAAATATTTAAAAAATCGATAACATTGGTGTACTTAAAAATTGATTAAACGATAACCAATATTACGGTGCCTAGGATGTAATAACGGATATGTACAATGTCTGCTGATACTCAATTCCATGCCAGGTATCTTTAATTACGGTCCAGAGAACGAAATGAGGGAAATACACATTATTTCGGACACAATTCCGTGCTAGGTGTAAACAGGTTAAATTTTTTTTTTTAATTTAGAATTTTTACTCAAAATTGAAGAACAAGTATATATTTTTATTCTATAATAACGGGGAAAAATACTCTGATCAAATCAGAAGTTATTTTATTAATTTGCAAGAGTTAATTAAAAAATAAAACGTCCCGTTCTAGGCACGGCATTATGTATATATATATATCGAAAAAATCTCAAACGTAATACCGTGCTTCAGAAAAAAAGATTCTTTATTTTAAAAAACTCACAAAACGACTCGAAAACCGGGATCAATTAATAAATACAACAATAATGGTATCGAGGAAGCGAAATTTTATTAAAAAATAATTAATTCTTACGTTTTGTGACCTTACGAAAATTGTCATCACCCGTTGTTACTTTGCGAAAAGTAAACCCAGTGAAAGTTCACCATACGAGGACTCGTCACCGAATGACGGATTGGCTCAAGATTGCAGTTACAGTGTTAATAACAATATGAACTAAGCTTGAATTCTTTTACATTGTAGGAGTCACAGATCAAGCTCTCCTTCGAAATTTTCCAAAATATTGAAAAGTTTTTTTATTTTAACGTTGAAGAACTAAAATTCTTGAAATAGTGTACTACCCCGGAATATGGTACATTTACCTTATGATAGTTTATTCGAATTTTTTAAATTTGAATTCAATCATTTAATTTTTTTTGAATTTGAATTTGAATTTGAATTGAATGAATTTAAATTTGAAATAAATGAATGAAATAAATTTTTTAAATTTGAATGAATGAAATCAGCTAAAAAGCTGTATTTAAATAAAATAGATAATGCTATTTGGGTCCGTTTATTCGAGTATCCACGTTACAGCCTCTCGCTCCGGCCACCACGTGGCGCAGAGCGTCGAGGCATTTCTCACATACGAATTACGCTCTGGATGTGCATAAATTGCGGGAACCAAAGTAATTTTATTATTCTGACTGACTATAATGTAAGAAGTCGAATGTGAATTTTTGTACCTTCCGAGGGTCACAGACCCATAAAAATATTATTAAATAATATTATAATTGAATTATGGTATAATTAATATTATAAATATTATAAATAATAATATAAATATTATTTTTATTTCAACTTTATATTCGTTTAATTTTTAAGATAAAAATAAGTCCGATTAAAAAAAATATATTAAATTTTTCATTAATCACGAATATAAAAATAGTGTGATCAAAAAAAAAATAATTTCTTAAAGTTAAATTGACCTCTACCGTCGAATCCCGTTGTAAGTCTACCCGTTATAAGCCTCTTCCCCGCTTTCAACGCGGAAAGCTTCCCCCACCCTAAAGCGTTTTCGAGGTTGGCGGGTAACTACTCCTTATAAGCCTAGAACCAATTTCTAATTTGATTTTTCTCAAATGAATCTTTTAACCCGTTGTAACCACACTTCTATCGAGGATACATACCAACGTATGTGCGTCACCCTAGTGCGATTTGGGATTTTGTATCGTCAAATTCTTGTATAAATAATCGCAAATCATTTAATAACTCGAGTTTCTTGAAATAAAAACCCCCAGGAGTTCAATAATAATAGTCTCGAATGCGAAAAATAATATTCATATAGTGTAAATACGTCAGAATCAAAACAAAAATTTTCAAAAAATACGATTTCGGTGGTGCAAACTCGCACTAGTGTGGTTACTATGGGCTAAATTATAATTCTTATATATTTCCAATTAATTCATTAATTTTATATATTTTTGGAGGTATTTGAAAATTGAAACAAACAAAAATTCAAAAACAAGAGATATATAATAAAGGAATTATATTTGAATACCGTACTACAAGTTTTATACTTACTAGTTGTAAAAACACAAATATATATATATACATGAGGTATTCCACGTCAAACCGGCGGACTTTTTCCCTGACCCTCGCCGACTTGGGTAATTATTTTTTATATGATTATATGAAGTCTAAAAGACACCCTGAAATTTTTTCAGATTTTTCTGAACAGCCATTTTTGAAAAAAAAAAAATCCAAAAAAAAGCCCCTTTTTAAAAATCTGAAAAAATTCCTAAAAATCGGTGATTATATGCCAAACATTTTAAGCTACCGCCCGTAGTGGAAGTACAATTTTTTCTGTGTTTTTATGAGCTATTAAAGTTGAAAAAATTCTCAAAAAATCAAGAACCACTCATTTCGGGCCAATAGTTGAATATTTTCGTACCCAAAAAATTTTTTGGGATATTTTAGACCAGTACAAGGCAAAAAAAATTGAGCCAGGCAAAAAGTTGAGGTATTCATTTAATAGTTTTATTCAATTTTATCGAATAGACAAAACTTATCAATTATATTTGAGTAAATCTTGAAAAAAAATCAATCCTTTTTGAGGATCCTATGGGATCGGTGTTCTAATTTTGTTTTGATTGTTCGAAAATTGTGACAAAAATTAGTTTTAGGCACCAAAATATTCAACTATTGGGCCGGAGTAAGTGTTTTTCGATATTTTTGGAATTTTTTAACGTTATTAGCCGATTAACACACAGAAAAAATCGTGCTTCCACTACGGGCGGTAGCTTAAAATGTTTGGCATATAATCACCCATTTTTAGGAATTTTTTCAGATTTTTAAAAAGGGGCTTTTTTGGATATATTTTTTTTTTTTTTTCAAAAATGGCTGTTCAGAAAAATCTGAAAAAAATTCAGGGTGTCTTTTAGACTTCATATAATCATATAAAAAATAATTACCCAAGTCGGCGAGGGTCAGGGAAAAAGTCCGCCGGTTTGACATGGAATACCTCATATATATATATATATATTTATTAAAAATGTGTTCGGCCACATGATCACAAACTAACAACAATTGTCTTGCGCTTATAGCGAGTAGCCTGGTAAAAATTCGATGGCACGCTATATTGGGGGTGCTTAAACACACAACAACAGTTGCCTCGCGCTTATAGCGAGTAGTTGGTCAAGAATTCGACCGCGCGCTATAGCGGGAGGACCATGATTCCTGAAAAAACGTCCCCTGCAGCCCTTAGGCAGGCTTATAACGAGATTCGACTGTATTTGGCTGTGAGACAAGGAAAAAAATTTATTTGATTTAACTAGATTCTAGTTGATTGATCAACTAGATGTTTTTTTTTTCTGAGTGAACAAGCGAAATTCTCTTTCACCCCCGCATACATATCTATAAATTTATATTTACGCAGAGAAATCAGAAATGAGAGTGAGAAATATTGCGAAATTACAAAATCTCACGAGCGAACGAAAAACACGAAATGGGAACGGTATCGCGGGTGCATTTCCTCTGGACCGTGGTTCGCTTCGAGCCGAGATTCGAGAATCATATTATTTACGCTAAAAAGATGCCACGAGGTAAAAGGAAAGCCTAGCAACATTATACTTGATTATCTAACACGACAGGAACGCTTCGCTAACTAAAATCAACCTCCCGCACAAAATGCAAATAAATTTATATACATCTATATTTATTAAGGTGCAGCTACAATATATGCGTTTGATATGCATATAGTGCAAAGATTTTCTCGAGTCGTAGCTGGGCCGGCCGTCACGACCGAGTTATCGTAATATGTATAAATTCTACTTCTGTCCAGGCTACTGGGACACATTTTTAGCATATATATGTTGTGTATATATAATTATTGTACATACGTTGTTGCAACACGATTAAATCTGAAGTATGTCAGAGCGCAAGTTCGCTGAGAAACTTTTTTTTTTTTATGTTTTATGCATATATTTGACTTCGGAGCGAAAAAAAAACCAATTGTAAATTGTTTTTTTCTCGCTCCGAAAATTTCTTTTTTTGCACCCTATATAAATCGTCATTTTGCGAAGGCGAGTGGTGCACTTTGTTAATAATTGTCTTATTTTTCGTTGCAAGAGTGTTAAAAATAACTTTTTCATCCAGTTCTGGCCATGCGAAAGTTGCGCATTTATAATTCACGATGAAGAGAACAAAGTTTGTAGGTCATCAATTCTCAGATTTGATGGACTTAATTAATAATTTTTTTTTCTTTTTTTCATTTGTTCTCACCTTTTCTAGACTTTTATTGATTTACAAAATTAATTTACTGTTTTCAGTATATCATTTTTTTCCAAGATTGTGTAAAACTATATATTTTTTATTGCCTGCAGTTAATGAAACTTTCAAATTTCGAATTGTTGTCGGATTTCATGATTAGTATTATTTTTTTGATGCCTTTGTTACGCTGTTTTGCCGTTGAGAAAATTTATTTTTATTATCAGTCACTCGTTTTCTACAAGATTGTCAAAAATCGTATTATTTATGACCATTTTCAGGCGATGAAAATTGAACATTTACAAATCGCCTCGAAAAATTACCAAGTTACACATATCGCTCGCTCGAATCGCACTCTCGGCGTTCTCTGATGTAAATCAAATCGGCTTACTCACTCCTGTGCAACTTATATATATATATACATTCACATGTGCATATATGTGTATCGATAACTCGTGCATCTGCGTTTTCAATTAGTTCCATCACCCACACGCCTCGTCTCGAACACATCACGCCTCTCTCTCTCTCTCTCTCTCTCTCTCTCTCTCTCTCTCTCTCTCTCTCTCTCTCTCTCTCTCTCTCTCTCTCTCTCTCTCCCTCCCCCCCTCCCTCCCTCCCCCCCTCTCCCCCTCTCCCCCTCCCCTCTCTCTCTCCCCCTCTCTCCCTCTCTTTCCCTCTCTCTCCCTCTCTCCCTCTCTTTCCCTCTCTCTCCCTCTCTCCCTCTCCCTCCCTCCCTCTCTCTCTCTCTCTCTCTCTCTCTCTCTCTCTCTCTCTCTCTCTCTCCCCTCCCCCCCCTCTCTCTCACCCCCTCGCTCCCCTCTCTCTCTCTCTCTCTCTTCCCTTTTTTCTCGGCTCACTCAAGTCTTTCGTTTTACTCCACTTCGGTTTTTTTTCTTCTCAGCAACAACGATCGAACGTGCAGCTGCTCATTTCCGGCGTCTTCGAAATGACATGTATATATACACACAGATATTTAGAAGGGGTTTCCTCCGTGTGTTTCTATATTTATACTTGTTTCTCGTCGACGCGTCCATCGACAACGTCGTACACGCGCTTTTTTTTATATGTATAGATGCTGCAGTCGCCCCACTCGGAATTGCAGTAATAATACTTTTCTTATACATTTATATTGCCTCGAGCTCACATCCTCAGGGCCCCGAGTGACTTTTGCGTTTTTACGACACGGCCGCTCACTCAGACACGTGCGTTTCCGTCGATATTTGTGTAAATGTATGCGTTGTTCTCTCATCGAAACCGGAAATGACAAATTTATATTCGTAGCGCGTAGGATTATCCAAAGTTTCAGAATGATTTGTCGCTGGAAATCTTCGAACGCACAACGCCCCATTTTTTATGAAACTCAACGCTCAAGTATCCGTTATAACTTTTCAAAATTATCATGACAATAGATCCTTCATGGACAGACGATGAAATTAAAGAATCTCATGACTCTGCAATTCTCTTCCCGTGCTACTCGATACTTTTAAACGTCGAACTAACTTTGTGTCGATCCTATATTCAGTGAGAATTAAAAAAAAAAAAAAAAAAAAAAAAAATGAATCCGCTCGTACAGACCGAAATTCTTGCCTCCCAAGAAATTCAAAACGTTTCCTGTTCTCTGGATCAACGGACGTGCCAATGTAGATCGCGAAATGTTTTACGTGAAGTTCATGTTGTTCGTCTTGTTGTCAAACACGTGTTTTTTGACAAATTCAATTGTCGACTTGTCTTTGTATTTTTTTATTGTTTTTTTTTCGTTTATTCTGTTTGTAAAATACATTTTTTTGATTTTTTTCCCATTTCCAACGAATTTCCACATTTTTTTTATCCTTGGGTATAAATAATGTTGACCACGAATTCCACAAATTGTTCTCAGTAATTCTCATTCTCGTAATAATCTCTAGCGACCAATTAAACTGATCGATTCAGCTGATATATTCGATTAGAACAATTTATCCAGCTGCTCCTCCGCTGCCAATCTCGTCACCATCGCCTAGCTAAATGCTGCAGTTTACAGAAAATTCTCTCAAACCATAATAGCAGTTTGAAAAAAGACACCGTGTTTGCTTAAGAATTTATGTAAACACCAACAAAATTTCTTCATTTTTATTTCCTTTTTTTACTTTATTGCAACTAAAAATATTGTAAATTTGGCTAAAAAATGGTAACGTTATAAATCGATTAACGATTAATCAAAATAGACACTTTGGTAATATTTTTTTTACGTTTATCCTCGACAATAACAATTCTTCCGTGCATCAATTAATTGGTAAATCCATTTTTTGACATTTCAATAGTTTTTCTTATCAATAAATTGTAGGAAGAACAAAATTAATTTGGAAAAATTACTTTTTACAAGAATATATTTATATTAGGTATTTATAAAATCAGTCAATGATTCTGCGGTATTTATAAAATCTTTATATTATAAAAAATATTATAAAAATTTATAAAATCAGTCAATGATTCTGCGGTGTTTCGTGTGTAGATAGAAAGTCCCTTTAAACGGAGGTATTCACTATTTATGAATTTCCGATGTTTTTTTTTGTCAGGAAAATGTTTAACAATTTTTCCTCCTCGGGCAAGAGAATAATTTAATAGGCATCTTTTTTTCTTTTTCAATACATTTTTTCAACATTGTCATCGTCAGTTCGAGAAGCTTGTTACAGTGTTTGGTTTTCTTACAAGTTCTTCTTGCCCTTGTCGCTGTATTCTTGTGTGTATGTGTCACGGTACGATGCTTACTCTCGTGATTACGACATCGATGATGATCTCACTGCTCGCCTGATGTATTATAATTTATACCGATCAAAATATATGCGGGATCGTAAGACTCGTTTAACATCCACGAGAAAAACGCAGCTTCTTATTAAATTGGAAAAATATAATTGGCAAATTTGACGCAAGTACTATGCCAGCGAATGTATCGAGAAAATTGAAAGTTTATCGATGTGATAGAAAAAATTGTAGGCCTTTATCTCGATATTACGAGTCAATTATTTTAATTTTTAATAAATTCAATTATAAAATATCATTTTGAATCATCATTAATTGAATTCACTTCTTATTGTTATATTAAATTTCAAGTTATTGTTGCATTCAAAATATTTCATGTGTTAATCAAAGTTTTTTAACGCTTTATTTCATATTTAATACGATATTAGATGAATGGCTATTTATAAACGATAAACAATCGAAAACTGTTGTATCATTTTATTCATTACCTAATAGTCCACTATTATTCCCATCACGTGTAATTTCTCTCTCTCCCCCCCTCGCCCCTCCCCCTCCCTCACCCTCCCTCCCTCCCTCCCTCCCTCCCTCCCTCCCGCCCTCTCTCTCTCTCTCTCTCTCGAGATTTTTTTCCATTAATGAAACATAATAACATCGGCGATAGTTCTCGTTCACATAAATGGAAGCAACATTCAATTATCGGAGAAATATCAGTCAGACTTTGCCATTATATTGTTCCTAAATACAATTAGTTCAAAATTATTTCACGCCTCTCGACATATTTGTTCCATAACTAAACTTGTAAAATTGTGGTCTTAAGATATTTCATTTGTCTCTTGGAAAATATTGTTTTCAAAACAGCTGTTCCCTCGGCGAAGCCCGAGTTTCATTACTAAAATAATTCTAAAAGTTCTTCCAATGGATTTTATCCATTGGTAGTTGATGTCTCAATGTAAAATTTGGAACCATAACACGTTAAAAGAAGAATTCAGTCGAGTCAATCAGAATCCCATTGCTGCAACAGTGAAATACGACAAAAATGTTATATCTCATTCAATCAATCAAAATTTCCTTTCTCCAAACAATGACACGATGAAATACGACAAAAATGCTATATATTTCATTCAATCAAGAATTTCAAAAAAATACATATGCTTCGATTATCGATATCAACTTTACTGTCTCAATGATTTTGTCGTATTAGACGAAATTTGGTTGAGTATTAGTACAACATTATCAATGATTGTGTACATTAAATTTATTTAGATGTTTATGTTGAATAGTTCAAATCACTTTTCTCAGTGCACGTTGAAAATTGTTGAAAAATGGGGACGTGAGAGCCAACATTCGTCATGAAGCACACTTAACATTGCCAGGCACATGTAACGTCGTCTTGGTAAATAAAGTTTCGATGTATTGAACGAAACTTTCCTCGTGTACGTGCATATGTATATATGCATGAAACGATGATGCTATATTGCCAGAGATTGGACGTAGCTTGCCAACTCAAGCGGAGCATAATGAGCATGAAACCTTCTAATCGTGGCCGTGAGCGAAAATTCGGCTGCGAAATGTCTCGTGAACAGACACTCAAAAACGTCGAGAAAGACGGAGAAAGAGAGAGAGAGAGAGAGAGAGAGAGAGAGAGAGAGAGAGAGAGAGACGTTAACGTGACTACTCGGTCGGTAGAGCACGAATCCCGTATATAAATTTATTTATATATATATTTATGTATTTATTTGTATATATATTTATAGATTTATATCTAGGAAGTGTGATCTCATTCCAGAAAATACTCCAATTCGAGATGAATTTTTGGGACAGTTGATTTCGTGACAGAAAATTTAAACGGATCAAAATGAAATTACGCTAATGCATTTTGATCCATTTTTATTTTTCTCCAAAATCTAAAATAATTCACTAAATGTTCAGCTCAATATGGATCGAAAATTGATCAAATAAATATAATTTAATTTTTTAAAATATTTTTCCTTTAATTGAAAACGCTAAAGTGTTATTAGGTAATTAGTTTTATGTTTGGCGTTTGTTAAGTCCTTTATCGAATTATTTTTCGATAATAAATATATTGCGATTCGATGATTTTTGAATCGTATGTATTATTTACGACGAATAACAGTAGATTTTTTTGTCTTTTTTGTAACTCCACCAAAATTATAAAATAAAATGTTTTTCGTAAAGCCGCGTGTGAGTTTCAGGCGAGTTGACAACGCATATACTCTCCCCCGCGCGCTCGCCCCTCTCTTTCACTATACATCACCGAAAAGTCCGCGGGCATGATAAAAATATCTCGTGGCACGTCCCTTCCTTCGACATCGTCCAAATGCCCCGTTATTTTTGGAATCTCGGAAAAAATTTACGAAACAACCGGGCGCACTCGTCACCGAAACTTTTCAAACTCTTGAGCACACGAGAATTCCGAAAAAAAACGGTTCAAAAAAAAACAAAAAACAATATATGTAACGCTGAAATACGTTCGCGAGGAGTTTGTTCAACGCGATAAAATCCGTGAGATATAGCGCTGAGTTTTATTGTATTTATCGTTTAATTCAGGAGATACATTTATTACATGCGAAACGAGATTCGTTCTGCATATACGTTTATTCCCTTGCAAGATATATTTTTACCGCTTCTGTTCCACGTAGATTAAAAAAAAAAAAATTATAGCCATTTCCAATGTAACTTTTTCTCGTTTTCTTCTCTTGTACCCAGAAAAGAGTTCTATTTATATCTACTAGGATCGTTTATTCGAATTTTTTTTTTTTTTTAATTTGAATTAACAAAATTTCTATTCGCTTTAGCCAGCAAGGTTTAAATCAAATAGATAATGCTATTTGGGTCCATTTATTCGAGTACCGACGTTAAAGCTTCTCGCTCCGGCCACCACGTGGCGCAGAGCGTCGAGGCATTTCTCACATACGAATTACGCTCTGGATGTGCATAAATTGCGGGGATCAAAGTAATTTTATTATTCTGACTGACTATATCTAAGAAGTCAAACGTGAATTTTTGTACATTCCCAGGGTCGCAGACCCATGAAAATATCATTAAATAATATTATTATTGAATTATGATATAATTAATATTATAAATAATAATATAAATATTATTTTTATTTCAACTTCATATTCGTGTAATTTTTAAGATACAAATGTGTCCGATTTTTAAAGATATATTACATTTTTCATTAATCAAGAATATAAAAATAGTGTGATCAAAAAAAAATAATTTCTTGAAGTTAAATTGACCTCTACAGTCGAATCCCGTTGTAAGCCTACCCGCTATAAGCCTCTTCCCCGCTTTCAACGCGGAAAGCTTCTCCCACCCTGAAGCATTTTCGAGGTTGGCGGCTATAACTACTCCTTATATAAGCCTCGAACCAATTACTACGTTTACACGGCACTTTTGTTCAGGTTTTGTAATACCCGATGTAATGAAAACCGGTGTTAAAATGCGTGTAAACGGTACTTTATACCTGGAATAAATAATCCGGTTTAGTTATTCTATTCCTCTTGATCAACGGGTATAGAATAAGTAAACTGGAATATAAGAGCGGAATAAAGACGCGTGTAAACAGTAACGGTTTAAAGTACCCCTATTGTGGCAATGTCAATAATATAAAAATTCCTATGAAACGCAAGTATTGTACGTCAGATTGCCCTAGAAACATTTAAATTTGAAAACAAAAGGAAATAAATAATAAAGGAATTGAATAAAAAAGGATTCATGAAAGTCCTGAGAAATAAAATATATTTTTTTTCGTTTTCGTTGCTTGCCAATTTTATTTTTCATTATTCACCGTTTTAACCTCATTTTTTCTGCTCACCCTAAATGACAAAAGTGAATTTATAGCCCGAGAAAGGATAAAAAAAAACAGCAAAAGTATTTAGACACTTATTTAGGGTTCAAGGTTTTTTTATTGGTGAGCAGGTGAGCCTTTGAGGTAATATAATAACAATGCCGGTATTATTCCCGTTCATGTAAACAGTGGTGCTTTATCAGGTATTACTACACCCGATGTAACAAAATCTGAATAAAAGTGGCGTATAAACGTAGTCAATTTCTAATTTGATTTTTCTCAAATCAATCTTTTAACCTGTAGTGATTACACTTCTATCGAGGATACATACCAACCACACTAGTGCGACTTGGGATTTTGCATCGTCAAATTCGTGCATAAATAATCGCAAATCATTTAATAACTCGAGTTTCTTGGAATAAAAACCCCCAGGAATTCAATGATAATAGTCTCGAATGCGTAAAATAATGTTCATATGGTGTAAATACGTCACAATCAAAACAAAAATTTTCAAAAAATACGATTTCGGTGGTGCAAATTCGCACTAGTGTGGTTACTATGGGTTAAATTATAATTCTCATATATTTCCAATTAACGGGGTCATCCCATGTGACAGCTATTTTTTTTTTTCACTTTTTTGGGAATTGTTTTTGATGAACCATTAAAACACAATATCTTTGAATTTTTACCACACATTTATTAACATTTTTACAGTCCCTCAGAATTTTATCAAACAAAAATAACGAGTTGAATCGACTTTACACCGTTCGGAAGACACTCATGTATTGGTTAACGGCTGCCGTGATTCCGGAGGTTTTGCTCATCTAAAATCAAAAAATCAAACGGCATTTTAATTTGTAGACCTGAGGCTATCGCTGGAACTAGAATAAAGTAAAAATATCAAAAATTGAATTTTTGGCACGGTTTTAAAAGTCGAAAAAAACGACGAAACTTCGAACTTAACATTTAAAACCATGCCAAAAATTCAATTTTTGATATTTTTACTTTATTCTAGTTCCAGCGATAGCCTCAGGTCTACAAATTAAAATGCCGTTTGATTTTTTGATTTTAGATGAGTAAAACCTCCGGAATCACGGCAGCCGTTAACCAATATATGAGTGTCTTCCAAACGGTGTAATGTTGATTCAGCTCGTTATTTTTGTTTGATAAAATTCTGAGGAACTGTAAAAATGTTAATAAATGTGTGGTAAAAATTCAAAGATAGTGTGTTTTAATAGTTCATCAAAAAAAAATCCCAAAAAAGCGAAAAAAATAAGCTGTCACATGGGATGACCCCGTTAATTCATTAATTTAATATATTTTTGGAGTTATTTGAAGATTGAAACAAATAAAAATTCAAAAACAAGAGATATATAATAAAGGAATTATAATTGAATACCGTACTACAAGTTCTATACTTACTAGTTGTAAAAACACAAAAATATATATATATATATATACATATATATATATATATTTATTAAAAATGTGTACGACCACATGATCACAAACTAACAACAATTGTCTTGCGCTTATAGCGAGTAGCCTGGTAAAAATTCGATGGCACGCTATATTGAGGGTGCCTAAACACACAACAATTGTCTCGCGCTTATAGCGAGTAGTTGGTCAAGAATTCGATCGCGCGCTATAGTGAGGGGACCGTGATTCCTGAAAAAATTTCTCCTACAGCCATTAGGCAGGCTTATAACGGGATTCGACTGTATTTAATTTAATTAGATCCTAGTTGAATACTGGATGTTTTTTCCGAGTGTGTATTCGTTCTATACACACATATTCTTCGTCCTTTTAAGGCCTGGCCTAGCTCAGTCTGATTCAATCATAAAATTCCTTATTGAGAGTCGCGAAAAGAGTCGTGAGAGTTTTTCACGAAATGTGGAAAAGGTTGCTGTGACGTAACGCAAAAAGTAGTCGAAGAAAGAGAGAGAGAGAGAGAGAGAGAAGGACGTACAGCAAGAAGAGCGTTACGAGATTCTCTGAGCCGCAAAAGAAGTCTGCGGCCTCTAGCCTCCAGTTTCTATTTTTGAATATGCTTCGCTACTGTTGCTCCAAGTAAAAGCGCACATGTACATATGGAGATCCAAAATGTTCGAGTTTTTTTTTTTTTTTTTAATTCACTTCGTTTCGGAAGTTTTGTACAAATTTGACCGTCTCGTATCACATATTTGTCTCCAAATCGTTCATTGTTAATTTTTTGACGATAATTATTTGTCGTAATGCTTTCTGCCAATTTTTTCAGAAAAAGAATACTCAAAAACAATCAAAAGCCATATCATTTGGATCCTGATGATTTCTTTATTCACCTGCGCATTTATTCACTATTAATTTGTAGGTAAAAATTAATTTATTCAATTTGTTAATTACTCATGGTTATATATTCATTTTTAACTATAATTTCTTTACTCCGTAACGAATATATGACAAAACAGTATAATTATTTTTCAATTTAATGTAATTCGGCGATCAATGAAAAATTGAGTAATAAAACATCAATTTATCGCTGTTATTGAAATTCTTATCGAAGATTTTTATCATCAGAATTGATTTGATGTATTTATGCTTAAAAATAATGTGAAAAAATGCATTCCCGGGAATTATCATACGGCAAAGTAGCGTTTTATGATTTGTCGATCGTACGATTGTTCAACGTGAGATATTGATCAATGTTTTATTTCACGCACCGCCAATAAGATCGAGGGTTTTATTATCAAAGGAAAGTAGCGGCGGTGCAACATTCTCAGGCAATATGATAGAACAAAATATCATTGGCCTTTGAGGCGTTATCGGTATGATAGTGTATATTTAAGCTCGGCGGAACACACACGCGGTCTGGCTCCCCGCAACAATGACGTAATTCAGTACACGCGAGCCCCGTTTAATAAATTTATAGCGCGCTCGTGCCGCACAATTTTCTTTCGTGTCTCCGCTTCTTACACTCACGGCTTTCGGAATTTTTTCTAACACAATAAAAAAAAACTTGTGTCGATTGCTTTTGATCGAATTGCTTTCGACATTCCATTTAATTCCATGTAAGAAAAAAGAAAAACGAATAATAAAACTGGCCATCGAATTTACGACCCAGTTTACTGATCGAAAATACCGCAATTTTTTCTCTTAAAAGAAAAAAACAATAAATAACAAAATCATCGTCATCCA
Organism: Rhimphoctona megacephalus; assembly: GCA_963989365.1. NCBI lineage: Eukaryota > Metazoa > Arthropoda > Insecta > Hymenoptera > Ichneumonidae > Rhimphoctona > Rhimphoctona megacephalus. The sequence continues at coordinate 12,857,930 of OZ022417.1, forward strand.
ATTTTTAATTGAATTTTATCAAAAAGTAGCTCGATGTTTCAAATAATTCGTCAAGCAACACTCAGCAAACTTTACACGATCAATTTTTTTTCCTTCGTTATTTTCTTATTGTTAAAAAAAATGGCTAAAGTTGAAATTTTCAATGTTAAAATTTGCAATATCGAATACTACAATTTTTCGAGGAAAAATATGAGTCTTTTTGGGAAGTTCGTTGTCATAGATATTCTCAGATGTGTGAGTAATAAATATGAGACTCATGACGATGTTTGTTGTAGTTCATGATTTAATAATAGTCTATAGATCACTTTACTTGAACAAATACAAGTTTATCTTGTATACACACACACTTTACATAACGAATATAGTTATCGGTTACCGCAGCACTCCCCCATGTACACAAACACACATATATCCATATGTGTTCATTGAATTACGATATATAACGATATATAAATTTTGTATTTATATATCGTTCACGCTCGACAGCGAAAGAGTAGGTAGGGTCACCGTGCGCCTGTCACAATTAACCACAAATGACAAGAGCCAGTAGAAGAAGCTTAACGGGAGAAACCAGTTTAGGAGGCCAAAATTTTGGTGTTTTTCGTGAATTTTTTTTAACAGGGAAGGAATAATCAGAATTTGTTTAAACTTGGAGGATATTTTATTCATGTTTTGAAGTACACTTTGTAATTTTTTCAAGTCATTGCCGCCGGAAATAGTGGAGTTAGAAGCTGCTGTCCATGGACGACTTTTTTTCAACTGGTGGGCATTCTAGCTCAAAAAGTTATCGACCAATCGTTCTGAAAATTTGTGTGAATATTCTTTATTCAATTACAATCTACATGAACCTAACTCTGGGATAATATTATTATTAAAAATATTTTTTTTGATGCAAAAAAGGTGAAAAAACATGGTATAAAAACATGACATTCTGTTCAAACACCTCAAAAACATGCAATTTTCAACTTTTTTTATCACAATTAGGTTCATATTTTTAGGAAATATGTTTTTAACAAAGAAAGAAAATTGTAATGATTACAGATAAAAATTGTGACTTCAGGAATGCCCACCAGCAAAAAACTCGGATGGCGATCGTCTATGGACAGCAGCTTCTAACTCCACTATTTCCGGCGGAAATGACTTGAAAAAATTACAAAGAGTACTTCAAAACATGAATAAAATATCCTCCAAGTTTAAACAAATTCTGATTATTCCTTCACTGTTAAAAAAAATTCACGAAAAACACCAAAATTTCGGCCTCCTAAACTGGTTTCTCCCGTTAATGCATGCGCTGTATGTACATAAAAAAAGACCGAAAACCGTCATATTCGAGTATATAAGAGTGCGGCAGGGCTCGCACAAGCTTTCTTTTAATACTTGGCGTCGAGCCGCTACCGCGTCTCTTGATTCACCCATATCCATGTAAATTTATTATAAACTAGCTGTGCCTGCGGGCTTTGCCCACGGCACATCCAACAAGCGCATCTAGCTGTGCATTTGCGAAAATGTAATTTTTTTTTTTTTTTTTAAAGGGTTTGTGGAAAATCTTACATGAGACACAGGGTAGGGTACGCACTACGCTAGTGTGTGGGATTCTTACCCACGAAAAACCACTCAGCCTGATCCACTTGAAAAAATTTAAACCTTTAACATTTTATATTTAAAAAAATTACATAAAAAAGATGAATGTATAGAAAAGATAATTTTTAAAAAAATTTCATGTTCATTCAAATAATTTAACCCTAACACTAAATTTTCACCTTTTTTTTACCACACGCCTTTTCACAAACGTTATAACTTTTTATCAAATGACTTTTTGGCTTTACCGATTGCTTCTCCGGATTGGTCAGAGCCTGGCGTTTCGATTTCATTACAATTAAACCTCAATAGACGCGTTTGTTACAATGTTATAAAGCAATAAAAGTCGTCGGTCCAATAGACCGATAGTGTGTAAGTAAGGTACTAAAAGTTATAATGTATAGCTAGGGTTAAAACGATCACACAGCTGTGCCCTCGCCTTGTCTAACGTCCGTCCATATCTACTGTGGCATTCATATTTTCATCAGTTTTATATTATCTCAGAAAAAACAAATTCAATTCCGTATTAAACAATGTATTGAAATGTTACACGGCTTATCTCTTTGCTATTCTTTTTCCATTTTAAACATAATTTTTCGGTTTTTTTTTTTCAAATAAAATACTCCAAAGAAAAATGCTTAATTTTCAAATTTCTCATCACTACACTAAAATAGCTGTAACTTTTTTTCTGTCAAAAATTGGAACCCCAGCCACTGCTTATTCTCTTCGTTATTGAAGTATCTTTAAATTGATAATTCGTTTTTTTTATTTATCTATATTTTTTAATTACTTATGAGTTTTTAAAGTTGAATATTGAATAAAAAATTTGAACTTTTTTTCATATTTCCTTAAAAAACAATATATCGGAATTTTATACAGCCTACAACCTAATGCGAATAATGAGCTTTCTTCCTGTGAAAGATTCATCGAAATCGGTTCAGTGGTTTTTGATTGAAAAGCGGCCAAACATTTTTTTTCGCCAACAAATTTTTATATATAGAGATTTACATTATAGCAACTGAGTATTTACTCACTTTGCATCCAATTAAACAATTGTACGTTTATTTTGTTACTTAAAACCTTTATTCAAAGATGTAATCACCAAAAGCATCTATTAGTTGTCTGCATTTAAAAAAAGGCAGAGATTGGATGCCATGCTTCCAAAGCTCAGTGGACTACCGCACAGTTTCTTTCTAAAAATTAATCGAAACTCGTTTATCAATCGAATATTTACCCACTTACTTTCCATTTCGTGATATTATTCCTAAAAAATATATATGAAAAAATAAGCACAAATTGTGAAGTTAGACATTTACCGAACAATTACCAGTAACAAAAAGTGGAGGAAGTGCAGATAATTTGGAATACAAAATAACACAAAAAGTGCTATTTCAAATTAGCTGGATTCACTCTTGGAATGACAACAAGCAATAACAAATGGAAATATGTATAAATAATCTTGGCAAAAACTTTTAAAAAGTAAAAAAAGAACGCCAAGTATTAAAAAGTCGCGACCTTAGTTATAAAATAACCACTCTATATTGTTGTTATTACATTTTTATTTATAACTTTCATTTCTTTTTCGTTATGTACAAAATGTTACTTCGCCTCGAAAAGAAATGCTAAAAAAAATGGTGTCCTTGATTAGAAAAAAAATGAAATCATTCTAACATAGCCAAGTACGGTAAATGAGTTACGAAATTTCACATGAGATCATTGGCACCTTGAATGGTGTCCGCTAAAGAGTTTTGTCGCCTCTAAGGACTTCCAAAGAAAATCCTACAAATATCAAAAAATTAGTATTATGACATTATGTTAGCTAAGGACAATGAACGTACAAAACAATCCTACGGGAAGTAAATTAAACAAAAATTACATAGAAAACCGTACGTACCCGTATAAGCGCACACGATACACGTTTCTACATGTACGTACGCCATAAATTCACTGTAAAAACTACACAAAAACTTGGCGCGCATGGTTTTCAAAAGTAGGTTCGGGAAGACACGGTTGTTCGGATATACTCCCTAGATCAATGATCAATTCGTTTTTTCATCGATGATGAAAGAAGCCCCCAGATCCATTCCGAGACCGAATAAAGGAGTCCGTATTGACGACAAGATAAACGACAAGATGAAGATAGGTGAGTTGGATTAATGGGATGGATGGATAAATGGATGGGATGGATAGAAAGATAAGTTGAATAAGTAAATGAGATGGATGATTGCATGCGAAGATAGATGGATAGGATGGATGGTCTAAATGCATAGTCGAATGGAATGAATGGGGTAGAGGGATCGGGTGGATAAAGTGATGACTAAGGTGGACGGGTGGACAGAAAAAGACTAGATGGGATAGAGAGTTGGGACGGTTGAACGCAAAAAAAAAATGAATGTACACGTGGACGAATGAATACTAATTTTTTGATATTTATAGGATTTTCTTTGGAAGCCCTTAAGTCGACAAAACTCCGTAGCGGACATCATTCAAGATGCCAATGATCTCATATGGAACTCCGTAATTCATTTACCGTACTTGGCTATGTTAGAATGATTTTATTTTTTTTTTTCAAATCAAGGACACCATTTTTTTAGTAGTTTCTTTTCGAGATGAAGTAACATTTTGTATATAACGAAAAAGAAGTGAAAGTTGTGAATAAAAACATAGTTTTCATTTTAACGTAATAACAACAATATAGAGTGGTCATTTTAGAACTAAGGTCGCGACTTTTTAATACTTGGCTTTCTTTTTTTTACTTTTTAAAAGTTTTTGCCAAGATATTACTCCTTTTTGTAAAACATGACAGTACTTTGCTTCGGGAATAATGAATAATAAAATAATGAAGTCGGAAATAGTGAAACTGAGTGGAGTGAGCAGTAAAATGGTAAAATCGTACTGGATACTGACAGTGAAAATAGTAAAAAAATAAGTACATGTAAATACATTCTAAGTTCATAAATATAGCTAATTATTTTATACAACTTTGCTACAATGTTTATTTTACACTGAATATCGACATTAATACAGTTTGCTTACAAGTCATTGTCCCTTGTGACGTTTTCTTACATATTGCCGCTAACATTTGATATAAGAGGTACGTGAAGTGAAATCATACGGTGGGTACTTTGATGGCAGTTAGTAAAGTGCACAAATATCATCAAACTACACTAATGCTTCTAAAACGTGTAATCAAACTACTCGATACTCCTATATATATATATATATATATATATATATATATATATATATATATATATATATATATATATATTGCTGATGAGTTTTTAAATGTGAACATTGAATTTGAAAATGTGAACTTTTTTTCACATTTCCTTAAAAAACAATATATCGGAATTTTATAAAACCTATAACCTAATGTAATCATGAGCTTTGTTCTTGTGAAAAATTCATAGGAATCGGTTCAGTGGTTCTCGATTGAAAAGCGTCCAAACATTTTTTCGCCAAAAGATTTTTATATATAAACATATATATATATATATATATATATATATATATATATATATATATATATATATATATATTTCTATCTTTATATATAAAAATCTTTTGGCGAAAAAATGTTTGGACGCTTTTCAATCGAGAACCACTGAACCGATTCCTATGAATTTTTCACAAGAACAATGCTCATGATTACATTAGGTTATAGGCTTTATAAAATTCCGATATATTGTTTTTTAAGGAAATGTGAAAAAAAGTTCAAATTTTCAAATTCAATGTTCACATTTAAAAACTCATCAGCAATTAAAAATATAGATAAATAAGAAAAACGAATTACCTATTTAAAGATAATTCAAAAACAAAAAGAATGAGCGATGGCTGGGGTTCCAATTTTGGACAGAAAAAAAGTTACAACTATTTTCGTGAAGTAATGAGAAATTTCAAATTGAGCATCTTTTTTTGAAGCATTTTATTTGAAAAAAAAAAACCGAAAAATAATGTTTAAAATGGAAAAAGAATGACAAGGAGATAGACCGTGTAATATTTCGACACACTGTTTAATTCGTAATTGAATTTTTTTCTCATATAATATAAAACTGATGAAAATATGAACAGCTACAATAGATATGGACGGACGTTAGCAAAGTCGAGGGTACAGCTATGTGATCGTTTTAAATTATTTGTATGAACATGAAATTTTTTAAAAAAATTATCTTTTTTATTAATTTTTTTTAATATAAAATTTCAACGGATTTAAATTTTTCAAGTTGAACAGGATGTGTAGTTTTTAGTAGGTAACAATTCCACAGACTGGACTCTCTCCCTCTCCCTCCCCCTCCACTCCTCTCCGCCCCTCTCCCCTCTCTCAATCGCTCCCTCTCCGAATCTCCCCCTCTCTCTCCCCCTCATCTCCTCTCATTCCCTTCCTCTCCCCCCTCTCTCTCACATGTTGACCTTTATTTTCAATGTATAGACTTCCACCTCCACCTCCACCTTCACCTCCATCTTTATCTCTGTCGGTATCTGAATCTTCAAATCGTGGAAAGAGGAGAGAGAAAAACTTTTATAGAGAGAGCAATTCTTTTATTGAGAGACCAAAGTATATAGTATGAATAATTCAAAAGTAAATTTTTCGAATGACTAAAAATTAGAAGTACAAAATAGCGAACGTGTGAAGCACGAAGAATGACAAGCAATACTTTATAGCCCAGAGGCTCTCGCTATTTCGACCGTTCGACTTTCTGGTGTTTTGCTATTTTTATCACATTAGTATTTTGTCTTTCATTAAAATCTATTTGAAATTGTGAATATTCATAATATTGCCGATTTCAGTAATCGACGACTTGAATGCGTAATAGTCGAGCTTTTGTAAAATCGCTATTCCAGCCTTCGTCATTTGGGCTACACTGTTAAAAAATATATGAAATTTACAATACTTTTACAATACAACGGTAAATGAAATTTACAAACCGGGTGTATGAAATGAAAATTATTACACTCGTATGCCAAAATTGAAATATGAACATAAATTTTGGTTACTGATATGGAATTTAAGATACATAACATTAATATTCATATGAAATCTGAAAATTTTGTGGACATGCATTGAAATAAATCATATGTTTGATTGATAATTAATACAAATGTATATGAATTCATCTACTATCAACAATGTATTAAAATTACAGTATGATCTTCACTTTTCTTGACAGTTGACTGAAAAATAAGATACACATGAATGTTAATAATACGATACATGTTATTTCCCATCATAACTCTATCTCTTAAAAATACGGTATAAAAATGGGAATAAAAATTAATATACCCTGCAGTATAAAAAAGAAATCCGTGCATTAAAATTCATTTACCTATGTATTAATTATAAGAATCTCAATATTAAAATTAATACACAAGTGTAGGAAATTCGTAACGCTTTGTGGGCACCGTGCTTCGCGCTCTGGCCACCGCGTGGCGCAGAGCGTCGACTTTCTCATAGGAGGCACGTGCTTCGGACGAGGATATATACAAGTCGCTCGAATCTAAGAAAATTGTGTAAAACAAGAAAATGGTAAACACCAAACTTGACACAAGATGTTGAGATTATAATAAAAAATTTTACGGCGACAATTACTCGACTTGATTGCCAGGGCATCAAGTGGTGATAAGTCACTCTAACTAATTTCTTGAGATGTCTGCATGATTTCACCTTCAACTATAAAAAATCGAACACAATAGTACGCCAATTAATGTATTCCCCTTAAAAACTCATAATAGCTGAATTTATTTAATATTCATTCGTATATTAATATTCAAAAAGGATCACCAAATTTTATGATACATCTCTAGAAATATCGTAGACATATGTAATGCGAAAACGTTATACGGTGCCTGAAATTTAGTAATCTTGAATCTGAAAATTACTATGCTGGTAACATGAACTTTAATATACCTGTATAGTAATATTAGTTGATGTTTCGTGTTTTTAAAATGCACAAAGTCAACATTTCTTACATGTATATGATTTTTCAAATACACAAGTATATTAATTTTACTGAACAGTGCTCGTATCATTAAAATACCGCGTCTCTCAATTTTCCACAGCGTATCTGAATTTTCATATACGGTATCCGCATAAAAGCTTCCTATACATGTGTATTAATTTTCATACGGAAATTTTTTACAGTATACTGTTATATTTTCTTTTTGACGTAAATGTACTTCGAACTCTTTAATTTCTCATTTTTTTATTTCCAGCATAAAGACTATAGTAGAATTAATCTGTCTACATACTACTATTCTTCAATTTAAAAATTTGCAGTTTTAGCCGTTCGAAGTTTTAATCATTCGAAAATCTTACTCCCACCCGACTTTTGCTGCAAAGAACGTATGTCCAATGTAAACAAACCTAACTTACGTCCTTCCGTCTCTGAGAAACAACATCCTAAAATGAAAATTCCCAAAGTATCGAATTTTATTACGCAATGTTGCGTTATCTCCAGAATCCGTGGACAGAACGACTTCTAACAAAAACCACTTGATAGTAAAAAAATCACTTGCATTGCTAAACCCCTCTTAGTTTCATTCACTCCACCCGTTGCTGCGTAGGAGGACTTTTAAAATTTAAAAAATTCGAAAAACCTCATATTACTATATATAAGAGTGCAGCAGCGCTCGACGAAAGTTTCTTAGAATTTTTTTTTTCTTTTTAACGGGAGAAACCAGTTTAGGAGATCGAAATTTTGGTGTTTTTCGTGAATTTTTTTAACAGGGAAGGAATAATCAGAATTTGTTTAAACTTGGAGGATATCTTATTTATGTTTTGAAGTACACTTTGTAATTTTTTTAAGTCATTTCCACCGGAAATAGTGGAGTTAGAAGCTGCTGTCCATGGACGATCGCCATCCGAGTTTTTTGCTGGTGGGCATTCCTGAAGTCACAATTTTTATCTGTAATCATTACAATTTTCTTTTTTCGTTAACAACATATTTCCTAAGAATATGAACCTAATTGTGATAAAAAAAGTTGAAAATTGCATGTTTTTGAGGTGTTTGAACACAATGTCATGTTTTTATACCATGTTTTTTCACCTTTTTTGCATTAAAAAAAATATTTTTAATAATAATATCATCCCACAGTTAAATTCATATAGATTGTAATTGAATAAAGAATATTCACACAAATTTTCAGAACGATTGGTCAATAACTTTTTGAGTTAGAATGCCCACCAGTTGAAAAAAAGTCGTCCATGGACAGCAGCTTCTAACTCCACTATTTCCGGCGGAAATGACTTGAAAAAATTACAAAGTGTACTTCAAAATATGAATAAAATATCCTCCAAGTTTAAACAAATTCTGATTATTCCTTCCCTGTTAAAAAAAATTCACGAAAAACACCAAAATTTCGGCCTCCTAAACTGGTTTCTCTCGTTAATACTTAGCGTCGAGCCGCTACCACGTCTCTTGATAATACGTAAAAAGAAATGTGGATGTATGAATATTAAATTCATTTACTTATGTACCAATTGGACGATCATTTGGCTTATCGACGATGAGATTATTTCATTATATATTATTATTTCATTATTATAACATTCGTTGTATCGTCGTATTGGTTGAACGCTAGTGAGGCCACGAAAGTCGCCGGCTCTCTTGCGCTCTCGTTTCACGAGCCAAGATAGCAGCAAAGAGCCAAGAGCCTCAGTCAGCTGATGTCATATACAGGCCGCGTCTCTGGCTACCGCGACGCTGCTTTTCTCTTGATCGCTCACGAGGCATATATACATATGTATATGTACATGACAGCGCCCTCTTGAAGATTTAGCTCGACTCGTGTTAACCGCTAAATGCGGCTATTGCGGATGGCCCTCAATTTTCTCTCTTTCTTTTTTTTTTCCTTCTTTGATCTCGTGTCTCTCGCTCCCAATTTAATGACGAACTTAAGATCCCAGTCGGCCATTGACATCGCTGCCAATGTTAGATAAGGGCCACGCGAATTTTTGCTGCATACATTTCTGTCGTATGCAATATGAAAAGAAAAATTATCATTCAACGTTTTATCATGTTCAGCGATGGTAGGATCTTGAGATAACGGTATGGAAATGAGGAAAAAATCTTTATTCTCGGCTTGCCAATCGTTTCGTTCTTAAATAAACGTTCCCTTTTTCCTCGGATTGTTTATTTATCAGAATAGATTAACTTTGCAGGATTTTTCAGAACTAGAATTCACTTCTTTAAAAAACTGAAACTCTAAAACTATTCTCAGTGAAATAGACTGACATAAATACAATTTATCGATTACATTTTTTCGATGCATTTTATTCGAAAAATCTATCCACGATGCTCATTGCGTTGGTGTATTTTTTGAATTTTTGAGAAATACAAACTAGGGGGACGTGAATTGATAGCGTTAGAAAATTTATGGTAACTTTATCGTTATATTTTTCATTGAATCATGAGACTACGCCCATGAATTCCTTTCAGATTACCAACCTATTCCCTCCGGCTGTGCCACCTCGAAATCCGAGATGGCAAAAAGCTGCTCTAAACTATAGGAACTGCGATCGTATACATATATTCACGTTAGCATAGAAAATGCTCGTTTTCTAGACAAACTTTACTATCGTTAAGGCACCCGGTAGTTGCTCGAATGCACATATTCATAGATATTTATGTCTACATAATAAATACCTTCGAAGCGTGTGACATATTCACGCCTGCACTTGTCCATTGAACAAATTGAATATTTGCACACCTCGATCAACTTTTTTAAATCCTTCTCTAAGTGTCTTTTTTTTCATTTTTCATATCAACAATGTACCGTAATACTAAAAATATAAATCTCGCAATCAATTAATCGTCTATTTATAGAGTTGATCATTGTTTTGTTTTCAGTAGAGAAGAAAACATATTTTGTTTTAAACTAAAAACGTTAAAAAATGTTCGTTTATTCCCTGATTAATCATCTTTTGTCCTCTCGTCGCCACGACTTTCTTTAAATACTAAAGCCACGTACAGTGGTCGTGAAAAAATTCTCTTACGACATTAAGCTGTACAATAAATCCAAACGGGGCATCAAACAACAATTCGATCGATACGAAATTTGTATTTCCTCATTTATTCAAGTTTTTAAGTTTTAATTTTGTGAAGCTTTACCGTCGGCATTTTTTTGTTCCTTTATTAATAATTGTCCGACAGCAATTTATTAAACGCGAATTTGGCAAGCGTCCCCGCGCGTATCATTCTCAAAATTATACATGCGATGCACTTTGGATATATTTATATATCAAGAGGGAGCAGCTTCTCTGTACTCTATTGTGTATTTCGACGAGTTTGGGACGATGGCACGCGCCTATATATCGCACCGTACCATTATAACCATTCAGAAGAGATTCTATTATTTGCCACGACCTACTTGCCTCCATATTTTCCACTCGGTCTTCCATTTTATATATACGCTATATATACTGTACCTGCGCCGCAAAAGCTGGACCACGCAACGGGATAAATGCATTTGTATTGCATGCTGTAAAGACACGCGTCAGCTAATATATACACAAGCTTGGCACCGTTGGCAATAATCGTCCACGCGAAAGAGAAAGGTTTTATGTCGAGAACCGCTGCCGGGGGAATGCAGTCAGAATTTTCCTTCACGCACGAGACAATTTTCAATTTACTTCGAACAACCTTCTTTTTTACCCCTTCATTACCTTTTCTTTCATTATTCCTTTATTTTTTCATGGATGAGATTTACTTCTTTTCTTAACATTCTGCCTTTTTCTACCATTCGTTGATTATTCCCATTTTTTTCATCAACGATATCCCATTTGCGATTTCGCTTCGATTATTTTCTAATAAACCGTGTTGCTTTTTCAGTTTTTACTTTTTATACTCCAAAACCACCGCTGCGTATGTCCTTCATTCTAAAAATGCACTTGAGGCAGAAAAAAAGCTCTATCCATGCTTGAAAATGATACAAAATTCTTGCGAAAATGTTCTCTTGTCAAGTAATGAATAAAAAAGTTTGCTAACTCTAACTTGAGGGCAAAAAAACGATTTGACATAAAGTTATTCTCAGAAATTATTGCTTTCTTGTCGAATAGTTGCGGAATCATCAAATCGATTGTAAAATTGGCCGCATAGAGGTGCAACTGAGCTGTATTTATGTATATATATTTATATCTACGATACTTGCTCGTCTATGTACATATATATAGACACATATATATTTATTTGCAACGGGACGACGAAGAGGTCACAGACACGCGAGAAAGTGGGCCACGCCACGGGAACGTTAACCTTTACCGCTGTCGTGTGTTTCCGTAATGCTCTTCTGCCGTTGCACACACCAGCTGCAAAATCCGACGAGCGAAACCGCGCACGGTCGCGCTCTCGCGAATGCCCCTCGCCCCCTCCTTAAAGACGAGGATGAATAAGCATCGCGAAACATTATCCCAACAGACATCGTAGCATTATAGGCAAAATTGTAACCTCAGTATGCATTCATTTATACATATATATATATGTGTGTTTCGGTTACACGTGTGTACACGTGCTTCGTTCGAAAAGAGAATTTTCGCGTGACAGTGAAATATTCTCGTTCGGCTATTGGCCTCCCACCGAAATTCAATGTCGCGCATGAATCGAAATGTATTTACGGCTATTGACACTTCGGATGGTATTTCTTTGTTCCGATCCATAAGAAAATGGCGCGTGCAAACAAAACGACGTTTCAATCATTGAAATATCGAATTTGCAATGGAATTTTTGGACTCATTTTATTCGTGATACACTTCTTTTTTTTTCTTTTTTTTTTTGAACTTTGAACAATTTTTTATTGGACGTTTGAAAGTGAGTCAATTTTACAATACAAAAATGCCATTTTTTCCATTGGATTTTTGTGTTTAGTGAATTTGCACTCCTGGAATATTGGAAATATTAGTTTTGAAGGTGAATTTTTGAAGGAATTGTCTCGATTATACAAATTCATTGGGAAATGAATATTCCAAGGTTGCAGTTCTGTTTTAACCCAATTTTTTTGTCGGTCGTCTCGCTCGACTCGAACCGAGCGGAAACGAGTTGTCGATTATCCGCACACCCGCAGACCGGTTTGCATGTATATAAATATATATAAATATAAAAGTAATACAAATTCATGTACGCAAATATCCACCTTTATCGAGAATCCGGAGCGACGAGGGGTTGAAATCCTCCGTTAGTCTCCGCAGTACGTGGTGACTATCTCGACGTGATTTTTATCGATCGAAACTTGGCCCAGAACAAGGTGGATAAATCAAACCAGGCGAAAAGTCGAAAGGTGTAGCTTTTATATTAGCCTCAAGCTTATTGGGAACCGGTTCTCTCTCATCTTCCTTCAATTATCGCGAAATTCTGCCTCATTTAGGTTAGCCTTGTGGCAGTCTTAAAAATAATTTATATATTTGAGAATTTTCAATGGAATGACGATTAATGCACGGAAAAACAATGAATTATAGTTTTTACTGAGTTTTTCATGAAACTTTACGGTTTTGCGCATTAGTAGCGCCTTCCGGACGTGTAAACATCAATTTTTCATGAAACTTTAAACAAAATCTGCAAGCCCCTGTGGACTAGGAGGTTTTTTACAGTTTAGATCAGCATTAATAATTGATCAGAAAATAAAAAAAAAACACATTAAATCCATTGTTTCGTAATGGAACACACTGTAAAACGACTAATTTACAGTTTTCAACTGTACATTGTGTTTTAGTTTCAGTAATTTAAAAATATCGATCATTCATTTTTACAGATCATTTTTTTCCGTGTGTTAAATTTCATTGATCATTTAAATTTGTCAATAAACTTCGAACATATTTTTATTATTATTCCATCAATACGAAAACTGATTCGAAATCTTGCTAAAGAAAGAAAATTCAACTGGCAACCGGTTGCTCTAAAATGTTTAAAAGTTCCTGCTGCTCCTTTAGATTGTCGACGAAATAATTTTAAATCAACGTCCATGAGGCGGTTTTAAAACCAAGAAATGGGGAAATTTACCATCGTTCTCTCTCTCTCTCTCTCTCACACACACACACACACATACACACACGCACACACACACACTTTCTGTCTCTCTTTCGTTCTCGTCCTCCAACAGTTGACCAAGTACTACTTGGCGATCTTGCAGCAATAAGGTGCGCCGTTTACGCGACATATCTAAGTGACGTCAGAGACTGACTGAATAAAAGTTTGCGGCGACTTGTGGCAATATTCAAGCCTACAAGAGAGACGGAGATTCTAAGAACAAAAAAAAAACCAGTCGAGTGAATGTTTCACGTCCCTCCCCTGTTCATGCATACTTTGTGTTTCGTCGTGCGCGATTCAAGGGAGAGAGAGAATTGCACACCTCGTCGGTTCCTCACTTGGAACTCCAATGCTCTCGCGAAGCACAGTTTTCCACGTTCGGTTACGGTTAGATGGAACGCAGGAGCCACGCCCGCTCATTAAACTTACAAAGACGTAGCAAAAGTCTTCTTTTTCTTTGCCCCGTCGCACGCAGTGCGATCGAATATAAAATTATATATTTTTGTCACAAACACTCATAGTGCGTATGTTTCCGTTGATAGAATCCATCGGAATTCCGTTTTTTGGTTGAGTCCAATTATTTTTTCAAATTTCAGCTATGCATTTTTATTGACCTTGTTTTTGTGTCTTCGTTACAAACTCTGAGATTTAACTAGCCAAATAGATGTGTGTTTTTAGAAATTATAAAATAAGAAGGAATAAATAGAATCATAAATTTGATGCACTGGCATGAATTTTTTTTCTGAAATAATAAAACGGGGTTATTATTGCAAATTTCGATAGATTTAAACTCTATTCGTTGACAGCATTCGCAGACTGGGGAGCTTTGATAAAAAGATTTCTAATTAAATCTGTAAGAAAAATTAATCGTTAATTATTGTTTAACTTCTGTAATAAAATAATAATTAAGCATTGCCATTTATTTCGATGCAATAGAAATCTAATTAATAATTAATCGTGAATTAAATTATTATTTCAAGAACACATCTAATTAAAATAATCAATTATCGCATATTAGAAACTTCGTGAATCATTCATTATTGATTAATTTTGAGGTTACTACGAACACTCCAATTGTAATTGTGAGAAAAAAATAAGTATTTATTCCTTTTTTTTTTTTAAGGTGAATGTACCATATTCCGGGGTAGTAGACTATTCCGAGAATTTTAGTTCAAAACGTTAAAATAAGAAAACTTTCGAATATTTTGGGAAATTTCGAAGGAAAACTTGATCTGTGACTCCTACAATGTATAAAATTCAAGCTTAATTTATATTCTTATTAACACTGTAACTGCGTTCTTGAGCCAATTTGTCAGTCGGCGACGAGTCGTCGTACGAGACACTTTCACTGGGCAAAGTAACAATGGGTGATGACCATTTTCGTAAGGTCACAAAACGTAAGAATTATTTATTTTTTAATAAAATTTCGCTTCCTCGATACCATTATTGTTGTATTTATTAATTGATCCCAGTTTTCGTGTCGTTTTGTGAGTTTTGTTAAATAAAAAATTCGTTTTTCTGAAGCACAGAATTACGTTTGAGATTTTTTCGATATGTACATAATGCCTTCCCTAGAACGGGACATTTTATTTTTTAATTAACTCTTGCAAATTAATAAAATAACTTTTCATTCGATCAGAGTATTTTTTTCCGGTCATTATAGAATAAAAATATATACTTTTTCTTCAATTTTGAGTAAAAATTGTAAATTTTTAAAAAAATGTTTAACCTGTTTACACCTAGCACGGAATTGTGTCCGAAATTAATGTGTATTTCCCTCATTCATTCCCTCAATTGAATATCAGACATTGTACATATCCGTTATTACATCCTAGGCACCGTAATATTGGTTACTGTTCAATCAATTTGTAAACACACCAATGTTATCGATTTTTTAAATATTTTATAGCTGGAATACTTATAGAATAGAGTATGCCGGAATGATGGACATAATATCACGGAATTAGTGACAGCGGCATATTTTTATCACGAAATTAGATACATCCCGCTTAGAAATTATAGTAGGGACCTTTTCAGGTCGTTATCAGGCTGCCCTCATTGCCGTATAAAGGCGCTTACAAGGCGACCTTATAGCGCCCTGACACGAAATGTAACAGTGTGGCACATAATGCCCTGATACAGGCTGACTAATTAGGCCCTGATCAGGCTGCGCGTCCAGGCCCTGATCGGGCTGTTAAAAATGGACCAGATTGAGCTGATGCCTGACTGTGCCATTATAATGCTTCCTCTTAATACATACATACGCGTTTATGTTTGTATTTTTTTAGGTTAGGACTTTCATCATTACTTTTCACATTATATATTAATGCCTTACATACGTCCAGCAGCGCCTAAAACGCGCTAAAAGAAAAACTGTTTTTAGAAGAGATAGCAATAGAAATTAATAAAAATAATTTTTACACATTGTTTATTAGTATTTAAACTTTATAAAAAAATTTATTTCATTTTTTTTTTTTTTTCAAAAATTACAACATAAAAAATCACGTTTCCCGAAGCACTATGAAAAAAAAGTTGCTCCACGGTCTGCATCATTTCTTCTTGAAATGCTGATGGATCTGCAAAACGTAAAAAAATTCTTGTAAAATAAAGTTGTAGTTATAGTCTGTCGAGCCGGATTTTTGAAATTCGAAAAATTTTGGCAATCTACGGCAGTTTAAAAAAAAGTGTGCATTTTGTGTCATAAATGTCACACTTTAATTATGTTTATAAAATTTTTTAATCACAACATCAAAAATCCGACTCGACAGACTATAGAGAAAACAATTTCGAATATTTAAAAAAAAAAAGCATCAAAAAATATTAAAAACTGTATGAGTTATCATGCAGACCGTACCAGAAAAAGTAGTTTTGAGAAAAATGCATTTAAAGTTTCAAGTGCGTTTCGCTCGAGACATCTACCTGCGCGCATCAGACTCTCGTTGGGCAGTCACGTTTTCTATAATAACTTTCGATCTATGGGGAATTTGTACAATCGACTTACACAGAAATACGCCTAAAACTATAGAGAATAATAATCTGTAAAAAAAAAATCGATTTTTTGAAAATTCTGGACGTATGTAAGGCCTTAATACTTTTCCACTATCTTCTTATCGCTCTTAAAGGTTTATTTAATTCAAATTTTTGATATTTTGTTTTCGTATGAGTATATTGAACACATCACTTAGTAGACATCACACGTACTATAACCACGTGCTGATTTGTTAGGTTAGAATTTTTCTTCACGAACCATTCATAATTATAACAGGTACACGCAATTCAACGCTATATCCTTACTCGAATAGTTTAAATAAATTAAATTTCCAACTGTTGACACAGCAGATATAGATATTGTAATAAACTGAATAAGTAAACACTCGATAAAACCGGGAGTAGTATTCACGCGCGAATGCAGAACTTTTGAGGTTAGAGAGACGCGTTTCGATGTTGTAGCAATGGTACGGAAGTCATAAGACTGGCCTTACCGGGCCGTTATAGGGTAAATTTTAGAGAGGCGCTATTACAGTGAGCCGTACTAAGGCTCCATAGGGCAAATCTCAGTTGAGCATTATTAGAGTACGCCATACCAAGGCCTTATTAGGGCATGTGTCATTAGGGCCTCACCAAATCATACCTAATTAGAAGCGTTTCAGGCTAGCCTAATTTGTCAGTTACTATGGAAGGCCTGATTAGGACCGAATCAGGAGTCCCATACTAGGGCTGCCCATTTTGCAACCTGATCACGGCCGGATCCCGAACAGGCAAACCCTAACAAATTTCTAGGCGGGTAATTGAATTAATTGAAGGTTGATGTGCATTACAGAATATCTTATTAACTTAAAAAAGATTTAGTAACGATGGATTTGCGAAATCATCAACTGATAACTGCAAAATTTCATGATGTCATTTTAATTGAGATTTTTTAATGAATAATCCGTATTTTTTAAGCGATTTTAATGCACCACTTCTTATTTTGTTCCTCAAGAGATCCTCTACGAATTCACCGCGTAAGTTTTTTTCTAAACTTGTTAATACGAAAATTACATTTTTCGGTTATTATGGAAGGCCTGATTACGACCGGATGAGGCGTCCCATAATACTAGCGCTGCCCATTTTGCAACCTGATCACGGCCTAATCCCGAACAGGCAAACACTAACAAATTTCTAGGCGGGATTTATAGGGTTCACAAATTTGGCAAAAGAATAATTAAAATGTTATTTAATGTGTCTGAAAATGTTCAATATTAAAGAAAAGCAACGTATTAGCGTGATAAAATCATTTTTGTATGACTTTTTAAAATAAAACGATTAGAAATTCATTGCAAAATTGAAGAAGTTTCAAACTCTCGGAATATGATAAATTTACCTTACTGCCTTTGAAGATATTTTTTCTGGCCAAGATGCACAGAAATGTTATTTCGATTGGGTAATACAGTGTGGAAGAAAAAAAAAAGATTTCACGCGGTGTAAAAACTGTGGCAGGAAGATGTAACGCGAGAGTTCCTTCTCATTTATACAAAATCACTCACGCTTGACGAATTATTACGCGCTCTCATACAGATTAAAATCTTTCTCACACGTATATATACATTTACTTTACCGGCACTTTCATATATCAGGGATAATATTGTGTCTCGTTTTTCATATCCAGACGAAAGTACTTAAAACACGAACGATTCAATCGAGACAAATACAAATTGGCACTTTGGTCTCGGTCGCCAAGCGTATCTTGTGAAATCCACGTACGAAACTCCAATTGTATGGTCGTTTCCGTGCGATTTCTGGACGAATAAGAATCATTTAGTCATTGGCACATCGAGTAACTTTATAAAAATGAACGACATAATTAATATACTGTGAAAAATGAAATGGGCATCTTATGAATTTCCTAGATAACTCAATTCGTATATAGAGAGAAACAAAACAAAAAATAATCATCACTTTAATGATCTAAAGTAACACTTTTTTATGTGAATATTTATTTTTCTGTTCCTCGTTAATTTGCTTGGAATTTTTGCACATAAATGCTCGGAATTTTTTAATTATTATCACAAGTTTAATGATACTTGTTGACTATTATCACAATCTTTTCATTAAATAATTATTTATATAGGTTTGGAATGATTTTTTAATGGCCTGTAAAAACAAAACAAAATGGGAAAAAGAGGTTTTTTGTCACATTCCGAATATCGAACCTGGTAAATTATCAGGGCTCGGTTAAGGACACGATTTAACTGTTAGGAAGGATCGTACATCGAAGAAACGTGAAGTGTTTAATGGCCGGTACTCGTTGTCTCGTCCCGACTGGGTGAACACATTGACGAGAACCTTAAGTGGTTGGGTTGGGCTCTCTTTTTCTGTTTCTTGCTCTGTCTATTTCTTCATCCTCTTCCTGTACCTGGCTCTAGCACCTTCACCCATACCTAACGATCTCGAACTTCGATTCCTCAATCGTCTGTACACAGTTTGCTCGCGTACTTGCCTTCGTTACTTTTTTCGGCAAACAAAAACCCTGCTTTGAAGATTATCATTTTTGACGAGTGTTAATTCCTCATTGACTCATCTTTTTTCAGTTCTTTCGGCATTTGCTCATGTTTCTCGGGACATGGTTTTCGCCTGACGAATTTTTTACACTAAATTATCAAACGAAAAATAAATGTCTCACGAATCATTGTCGTTTTATCAAAATCTACAATTCTAATCATTTTTCATGAGAAATTCACGCTCCATACCGAAATATAATACGAAGAATAACCATTTTATTTTTAGAATAATAATTCCATCCGCAAACATTTCGTAGCTTTTAATTTTATCAGAATTTCGCGTTGTTTATGGCTACGAAAAATGTGATAAATTATTCTTCTTCTTTGACCAATCGTTTAAATTAAATTCACAGCCAAAAAATAATATAAAAATAATGCAAAATAATTAGAATTATAAATTTGAATTATTTTGGAGCATCATTTTTGTATTATTCATTTCATTCGTTTTCATCTAATTCATTAATTAAGTTCACTTTTCTCCTTGAAATTCCTGCATTGAATGACAATAAAACATTTCACGGACGTTGACCCATGAAAATTAATTCAAAAAAGTCTTTCCCGTATCGCGAAAGCAGCATTAAACTTTACGTCACGATTCAAGAAGAGATATCGACGTTCCATCGTGAGCAGCTCACACATAACTCGGGATAATCTGACCGTAAAGCTACATTATCGTGTCAAGGACAGATTAGTCATATATTCAGACTCTCAACGGAGACAAATACAAGGGAATTCGCTTACACGAGCTCTGTGTATAATAGAATAATGCACTCATTGTATACACGTGATATGTGCACAAATATATCTATATAAGTGCACAGTTAGAGCGCAGTGCAAGCGCAACGAAAAATCCATTAACCGTGCGAATCTCAGTTGCACACAGACTTGACCAAGACGAGCCTCTTAAACGCTCATTAACCACGTGTACATCTACGTACAGGACGCTAATGACTTTTATTATCTGTGCTCATTTAATCCTATTAAATTCCTTATCATTTACTAAGCTCAGCTGCCTGAAATTTCTATTATTTATATATGTGTGTATACGTTTTATTCCCAAGGTGATTATATCCTCGATTCAAGCTTTTGCTCACATTGGACAAAACTAATGTCCATCTTTCGTTTTTTCCAGATCATTAATGAATTTTATTCCACAAGTTTCCTTCTCGCGTTTCCGTACAATACCTTCATTTTTTTCTTCGTTTATCTTTATTTGATTTCTTTTCTCACGCGTAATTCAGTGGTGAAACGAATTATCAGGGAAACTTGGCCGAATAAGGATTTGAGAATCGTTAAAATGTGATTATACGCTTTGTTTGGGTTTGTTTTAATTTAAAAAATGCTTTTTCTTTGCTCGTTTTTGATTCTTTTGTTACTCGAATTTTTTTTTAATAGCCGGAGCAGCCAAATATTTTCAATGGTCGAAAATACTCGTCAGCTCGTTAGGAAAGTCATACAACTCGAAACCACGTTATATGGTGTCCCACGTTTGTTCGTCCTCGTTAATTGCTTCAGTCCCTTGGAGCCCTGAATTGCCAATTAGCGACATCCGAGCACACACTCATTCTGCATTAATATATATATATTTATATGTACATATTACAATGACTTGTCCGTTTGACGACCTTGAGCTTTGCAAACAGACTTTTCGAACGAACAAATTCACGAATTAACCGTGCCACGTTTCTTTCTCGTGTTTCAGAAATCGCAAAAGTACGAGCCAGCCTCTTTCAGATCAGCGGTGTCAAAAAAGAGCCGCTCATACTTCCGGAACCCGAGGGGGAGATCATGACATTAACGGAAAAAGTTTACGTCCCCGTCAAAGAACATCCCGACGTGAGTTTTTTTTTTCTTCATTTTTATCATTTTTAACTGTTTGTTTTTTGTTTTTTGTTTTTTTTTTTCAACCTTTTAATTAATTTCCCAAGTGCGTTCGCCCCCTTTTTTGTGTCGATAATAATTGATGTTCTTTTGTACTTTAATCGAAGAAGTTGCGTCATCAATAATGTTTAATTCATTGAATCAATGATTTCTCTTTTCGCTGCTCGAACATTTGTGTAACTCGTACATTTTTTTTTTTTTTTTTTTTTTTTTTTTTTTTTCATTTTATTGTGACACGAATGAATTATTTTTATACATTGTCCACGACGTCACATTTAATTGTCTTTTTTTTACGTCTAAAATAAGTTCGATTATCGTCAACTGCACTCTCTTCGAGATGAAAATCAAACTGTAAAACTTTTCAGCCATTAAATCAACGTCTAATTCACATATATTGTTATTAAAATCCTCTCTCTCTCATGCAATATCGTCTGAGAAAATCAACCGTGAGACCATTACGTCTTTTATATATGTCGGACGCCCTGTGGGGTAATTTTATCACGGCATTTTTTTCTTTTTTTTTTGGTTCCGAGAACAATTTTAACGAGCCAACCAAGGATAGGATCGAAGAACGTTCAAACGCGAGTTTTTCCACTCACTCAGCTTAATTTTGGTGATCGACGTAAAAAAAGATGAAGAAAAAAGTGTGGTGTGTAGGCATAATATGTGATCATAGCTTCACAGAAAGAGAGGGAGAGAGAGAGAGAGAGAGGGGGGGGGGGAGGGCGAAAAAGATCGAAGCTTGTCCACCTACGCATCATGACATATATTCATTTGTCGCTCGACACGCCTCGTCGAACTGCGAGAGATCTCGTGATTAAAAAATATAAAAATATGTAAAAAAAAAAAAGAAGGGAATGAAAAAAGAATAGAAAAAATAACACGATGAGACACAAAAGAGGAGAGATTCGTGTAGGTTGTACATTATAAGCTTATGTACGTGAGCAACAACATCTCAAACCATTCGGATGACTCTTTTCGTCTCTCCCGACTCGCCGAAGATGGCTATTCACACACAAGATTTCCCGCGTGACAAAATGTGTTGTAAAAAACACGTAATACATACGTGAACATATATATTTTTGTATATGTGTGTGATAGTTAAACTCGAGAGCGAATAAACGACGAGCAATGATCATTGCGAAGCCGATTAATTCGACGCACTCAATATAAATGATGCCATTCTCTTTTGCTCTCCTACTCAATCCCTCGTTCCCTCGGTTTTCACGATCTAAGAGCAACAGCGTTGACCTCCAATGTGCATTAGTGTTTCGTAAGCCGAAAAAAGAAACATCAACATATAAACTTCATTGTTTATGTACTACACACTTTATTAACCGAGAGAAAAGACTTCTTCGAAGTAATTTTCAGAAAAACAGACGTGCGGGCAGTTTTGTTATACTCTCGTTTGCTCTGCAATATAAATTTTCGTTTAACAGAACGAAACGAGGTGCTCTGCTGCTGTGGGACATTCGAGAAAAAGAAATTTCCTGTGAAAGATCGTTTTTTGATGATGGAGTAACGATTCATTTGTTTATATTGTTTTTTTAGGAGGTTATTGAAGAGAAATTAGTTAATTTTGGACTGGGGTATTAAAAAAATTCGTTCTTATGAGTTTGAGCAGTAGCTCCATTATTCGATATGCTTTGAGCTCGAAAATAATTTACGTAACGTAGATATGAAGGCGTTGAGAGTCCATTGGATGATTGAATTTTAGAATTGAATTCATCGCGAAGCTGTGAAAGCTTGGTGAGAACTATCGGTCTATACGATATTCGGTTAATTTGTTTTTTGTTGTTGTCTTTTCCTGGAATTCTGTAATAACTTCTGTAATTCATTAGTAAAATGAGAAAAATCAGAACTGAAACGTTTGTTTCAAATCGAAAAAGAAAAACCGTAAAAAAATTGAATGAATGCACTAAATAAATGCAAAATAAAAAAATTAATAAAAGATTGAGTCGATAGAATTTTCGAAAAATGAAAAATTGTTCCTGTTCCAAATGCATTTGAGAAATGCAAGTGAGAACGGAAGAGTATCCGGAATTTTGGAAAACGAAGATGGTTTACAAGTACCAAGGTGGTCCATATCGCAGCCGGCGATCTATCGTTGGCTCGAGAGAGGGTGCGAAACGTCGAGAGGGCGAGAGCGGAACGGACGGGGGGAGTAAAAAGGGGCCGGTTGGTAGAAGGCTGAGGAAAAGCAGCACGAAATGTGTATAGTCACTTTCTATTTTGGTTACGCGCCGAGAATAGACGCTTCTTCGCTTCTCAATCTCCTCTCGCGAGAATGCTCGCACTTGCCGAGATCTACACGGCTTTAGATTCTCTCCGTTGTTCCCTCTGCAACTGCCAGCGCACTAGTATGCCAGAGACTTGTAATAACGAGGCCGAAATGGCCGCCCTCTGTGTGCATTACACGTTCTGGCAGAGATGTTAGTGTTTAGAAGCATCTTGTAATTAATTTCACTCTCCTTTCTTACCTATTTTCAAATTCCCGCTCTTTTAACACGCACGCCATTTTATACGCTACCGCCATTTCGATGCAGACGTCATTCCCGTGCACCAGCCACCATTTTGTGAAGATCCCTTCGGTGGCGTAGAAAATACACGTGTCCTCTTAAATTATCCGAAATATTTACGATATTCAAACGAATATAAAGTTTAGACCAGCTAATAAAATAGTTTTCAACTGTATTTAACAATAAAAGACATTCAAATTTAACGCAGCACCAAAATAAGCTTTGAATTTTTTTGCTGTTACTAAAAATATACGGAAAGAATTATAAAGTTTTGCATCAAATTTCGTGGTTTTTTTACACCTTGCCCTCAAACGTGGGGCGAGTATAAAAATCGTATTTTCTTCTCATTCAAAAGTTTGCTTGAGTTTTTTTTTTTAGTAATATTGATTAGATACAGTGAAAATTTCATTATGAGCACGTATTTTTTTTTCCGAGTCCAAAATAATGAGCTGTAAAGCATTACAAACTTGTTACACGCAATTGCCTGATTTATGACGAATTATTTAGACACATATTGAATTTTTTTGTAATAAATACGATATTTAGTTCTGAATTTTTTAAATAAAATTTCTTAATTTTTGGAAATAAAATAGTAAAAATATTTAAAAACTAGTTATGTACGAAAAATTTTTAGATACGAAGCAAATTTTTTTTTTTTGGTAACTTAGTTGTATTCAAATTTCAATTAAATTCAATAATATTCTCGATAATTTCAAACTTCCCTCTCGTTTTCGTGATTTTATAAGTGATTTTTCAAGTATCTGAAACGTTGAAAAATGAAAGACTCTTTTGCAAAAGTTTCCTCACATAAAGTCTATCAAAGGATTCGGTTGCGCACATATTGCGAGATATTTAACGGGAATTCTGTATACGGTAGGGCTCGATCTTGGGAAAGTGTTATACTCGAGTTACGAGGTTCGCTAGTTCTTTTTTTTTTTTTTTTGCAGCGAATAAACAACATCGGTTTTTATTCCATAATTACAGAGATTCGAGGAAACGTCGTCGGGTTTTAGATCTCGTCGCATTTTAACGCTCACGATGCCCATAAAATACAAGATTTACGATTACGAATTAACGGGGGAAAGTCATGTAAACGTATGTTTTTTTCAAGATTTTTTAATAAAGAAATGGAATATTTTATTGAATTAACGTAAAGCATATCTCAAAATATACGATGTAAGGTATATTGACAAATTTTTTTAGACTAAAATATTTGAAAATGGCGGCGCCACAGCTGCTGGAAGCAGATTTGCGCCGTGCAGCCTACAGGTCTCAAATCTCAACTAAAATCAAAAAATTAAATTTTTATTGTTAAAATACATTAATACGCTTTGCATGACGGAGAGAAAAAAATGAAAAATTTAGGACCATTTTGGAAAAAAAATCACTTATTTTTATATTTTTGTAAATAGTCCTAAATTTTTTATTTTTTTTCTCTCCATCATGCAAAGCGTATTAGTGTATTTTAACAACAAAATTTTGATTTTTTGATTTTAGTTGAGATTTGAGACCTGCAGACTGCACGGCCCAAATCTGCTTCCAGCAACTGTGGCGCCACCATTTTCAAATATTTTAGTCTAAAAAAATTTGTCGATATACCTTACATCGTATATTTTGAGCTATGCTTTACGTTAATTCAATAAACTATTCCATTTCTTTATAAAAAAAAATCTTGAAAAAACGTACCTTTACATGACTTTCCCCCCTTAAAGGCTTTTCAATAATAAATTAAAAGGTCTCATTCAGCCAGCAGTTTTGTTCCTTTCCAATTTTCATTACATTTCTTTTATTCCTTAACAATAATTTCCCAAGGTCCGATGTTTTGTCGAAAGAAACGAAGGGAACTTTAATAATGAATTTGGCTGCAGGGAGAAGCCAGTTTCGCTAGCAATGGCAAAACAGCCCGTTTGATTTATACGTAGTCTGCCAGACAGCACGATTTCTCTCAAGCGGCACCTATTATAATGACGCGGGCGCACCTTCGAGAAAAAGTGAGAGGGACAGATAATATGTGTATGATTATTTCTCCCCTTTCTTTCTTCGATAATCTCTGAGGACTTGGTTCAGAGCTGACATGAGAGAAAAGGAAGTTCGCGAAGATCGAGCGTTACTTCACATCCTGAACTGAGAATCGATTCAAATATCATGACTACACAAATCTACAATGTAACTTTGTCTTTGCCGAGAATTATCCTCTTACGTACTCGTTCCTCCGAAGAACCCATGCAGTGAAACAGAAATATTTGTCACATACATTTTTTTTTCTTCCTTTGCAAACCTATCGCCGCGTCTTGCGAAGTCCGATATACTCTTGCTTTTTATGATTTTTTCTCTCCTCTCCTTGCTCTGTACCTTTTTAGTTAATTACCCATTTGCACTGTTTGACAGGAACCATATATATTGTATATATTTATTCGAACCGCAAAATTCTCCGTCTAAAGTCGTTAAGAAATACTAAGAGCCTGATTTTACGATCTAACGCAATCTTTTCCGTATTTCCGCCATCGTGAAAATTTCTACGATCTCTCGATCGTTCTTCAACGTCATCTGCAAAATGATTTTTTCTCTGCGGATTAATTTAGTTTGGAGAAAAAATGATTAAACCTCATTCTAATATAAAATAGTTACGATTAATTATTTGTATATAAAATTAATTGTTTTTTCGATAAGTTCAATCACTCAGAAGAAACGTGAAACTCAACTTGATTTTTAATTTATTTTATAATTATTGTAATCGTTACGTATTAAAAACGACAACATTTATTTCTAAGAACATCAAAACTTCTTTGCCTCCATTTTTAATCGCATCGTTATCGATCTTTAATTTAATCATCTCGCTACTCAATTCGCTGGACAGATTAGATTTATCATTTTATATCTGTTACGTTTTAATCTTTGAACACTTATCTCGCCGCGAAACGTGCGCTTATTGGAAACCGGGACTATCTTCGAAATTCTGTCTTTCTGCCGATTAAATATTGATCAGTCATCCATGTCGGTACAACGAAAAATCTGATTTCGTATCCGTTACAATGTTTATTTATTTTCGTCGTTTTTCAAGCTAAAAACAATTTATTTCTCTTGAGTCCTAATCCTCTAAAAAAAAAATTAACATTTTATTAACATTTTGATATTTTCCAAGTTTTTGTAACCACTTCGATGTACGTGGATTCAAACCGCTTGAAAACGGCAGCTATTTTTTTTTTTTTAACTTTGTTGCTGTATTAAAAAAAAGACCTAAGGATAATTTTTGCAATAACTTTATCAACTTTTACATACTCTTTGTTTGCAAACTTAATTTTCTTGAATAATGTCTGGGAGAATTCATAAAAATACGAATAAATGCCACTTGATTCGTTCCTCTATGTAAATTTATTAAAAATTGACAGCATTTTGAATGTTGATTCGATTGCGCTTCTCGGATAATTTAGATATCGAATAAATGTAAAAATTCACTCGGTTGATTTATGACTTTTCGTCAAAGTGAATTCTTCAGTAAAAAATGTACTCAACAATAAGGAAATGAAAAAATGGTTCTACCTTTTCTCATGATTATTGTAATTAATACATTATTTTTAATTATTCGTATTCCAGTTCAACTTTGTCGGAAGGATTCTTGGACCTCGGGGTATGACAGCGAAACAATTGGAGCAAGAGACTGGTTGCAAAATCATGGTACGAGGAAAGGGTTCAATGCGAGATAAAAAGAAGGTAAGAAAATTGATAACACACAATTAAAATGATTTTCACTCGAAAATAGTTTTACATAAATTTGGTAAAATGTAAATTCTTTCAATTGAAAATAATTCTAGTTGAATAAAATGTTGTAGTGCATTCAAAACACGACGATAATAATCAATAGAAAATACGAGAGTGTATTTTTTTTTAATCAGTTTGTTTGCTCTCAACACGTTTGCCAGAACGAGTTTCTCTTATTCTACTGTAAATGCACTAGCGGAGGAAAATACACGCCGATTAAGGCATAGTCCAGCTTAAGTCGATGAGAAAAGAAGGACGTACGAAGAATTGAAAAAAATGGTAGACAGAGAGAGAAAGAGACAAATGTCCCTCGAAGTCGTCGAGTCCATGTGGTCACCGACTTTTACCTTATAACGTTACTTATCCAACTCTCAAGAGATTCTCGATTCTTTGCTAGAGTACGAACGATCGTTGGACCAATATTACTCTCTGACCTCAATAGCATTTCAACAATTCTTAAAGATTTTTTCCCCTGATTCTTCCATTGTAAATCCCCCAAAAGACAATTTAATCGATTTGATCAATTAAAAACACGAAATTAACTGATTATTGTCCTTGTAGCATTTTCATCAAACCTAATAGGATTGAGAAATCATTTTTACACTTTTTCGTCGTTCATTTTCACCTACACGAATTAGAAGTTACCTTATTTATTGAAACATTTGTCACGATAGATAATTTTATCGTTTAAACATTTGAGAAATAATCTGCAAACTTACTCAAGCATATAAATTAAAATTTTTTGTGTTTATTTTTGTTGCTATTAATTACAATTAATTACATTAATTATGAAAAATAATTATAATGAAAACGATGATGTCAAATTTCATAGTTAGTCCTTCTTTTATTGTCGTCGACTTTAATGCAACCACACTTGTTTAAAGATAAAAATGACACTCGACGACGAATGTTTAGCCAGCTGTGCTTGTGAAAACGAACGACATTTTATTCTCGGTCTAAAATCCCCCGTTCTTATTTTTCGTACTCGCATTAAATTCGATGTTATATGTGTACGAGAATTCTCGTAAATCTTGGGACAGAAAAACGAGCTGCAATCTTTGGGTATATTGCACTCGTAAATTTTTCTCGAAACTTCGCTCTTTTCGCACGTGAATAAGGCGAGAAAAAAAAATTATGCTCGTTGACTTTTCAACAATGCGATATCGCGATTGCGTGTGGAAAAATTTCACTTTTTACGAATTTCGTACGTAAGATGTATAAGGAAAATTAAATTTAGCATCTTTTTATATAAATAGTCATGATTTTTTACAAGCTGCGATTGAAGAAATCGAATTTGGGGCTTTTGTAAGTACGAGTCACAATAAAATAAGCCCTCTGTTGAACGATTTACTTTTTCTTATTTTTATTTTTCACTTTATTTACTCTACATGTTTTAGTATTTCAAAAAATATTCCTCACAATGTATTATTTATATATTTATTTTATTATTAAAATATTTATTCATCGTTACATCCAAATGATTTGATCATTTGATTATTAATGTTGATTTATTATTTCAGAAAAAAATCCGTATAAAAAAAATTGAAGTTGCACTTGTTCGCATTTATTTAGAGAAAAAAATTTCTTTTTTTTTTGCATATTTTTTAGTCTGAGCACTTCATGAGCACGACACCGACGAAATGATTGATTAATTTTTATTTTATTGTCTTAAAACAGGAGGAACAAAATCGAGGCAAACCAAATTGGGAACATTTGACAGACGAGCTGCATGTTTTACTCACTGTCGAAGACACCGAGAATCGTGCAACCCTCAAACTCGCTCGCGCTGTCGAGGAAGTCAAGAAACTTCTCGTGCCCGTGGTGAGACAGTTCCAATTATTTTATTTTTATTTTTTAATCCCTAATTTTTCATTCCTGGATTTATGTTTTCTAGATATTGAATCTAAATTATTATCGGTCATTTTTTTTAATCGAACGAACTCCATTGAAGCATTTTCAACAACTTTCTTCAATTTTATTGTTTTTCATTTAATGAACGAGGAGTTTTTACATTTTGTCATACAAATTTCGAATGATAAATCGGAGCTGAATTTTGTCAAGATTCTGACGGTGATGTCGATTGTTAGCAGGCTGATGGCGAGGACGAATTGAAGAAGAGGCAGCTCATGGAGCTGGCAATAATAAACGGCACTTACAGAGACTCTAACACGAAAGTTGCAGCTCAAGCAGGTAATTAGAATTATTTTTTAACCGATGCATCGTTTTATTAAATATTTAATCTATTTTATATTCCTATTCAGATTTTATTAGAATTATTTCATATTTTTTTCGATAAAATTTATATTTTTGAACTTTCTTCGAACTAAATGTCGCAACAATTCGAATATTCCAAAATACAATTGTTACTCGACTTAAGACATAAAACTAAATTAAGAAAGGGGATTTAACTACAAAAAACGTTACAATTAAAACATTTTAAATTAAGAAATTTCAACATTTCAATCTGAAAATTGCATTATTATCAACTCTAGAAAAATTCGCTACAAATGAAGAAAAAAGACTGAGACTGAGTTTATGCAATAGTAAAAATTTTGGGAAATTCTTTGAAAATTATTAAAGAAGCTGCATCAAAGAAAAAGTAAATTTGAAACGATTCAATTTGAATATAAAATTGTTTGGAATTTAAATAATATTGACTGTAAATTAACAAAAAAAATAATAATAAAAAAGAGCTGAAATAAATACTGCAAAATTTCAATATTTCAAACTACGTATTGCACAATTTTTAATTCTAGAAATGTTCCCCATAAATTAGATTTAAAAAGACCAAGAATTGCTCACAAAATAACCAAAATTTTCATAATTTCTTCGAAGATTATTAACTAAGTTGTCAAAAAAAAAAGCAAAAAATAATGGTAAATTCTAGAAATTCAATTCCATTCAATTCTAGAAATGTGCGCCACAAATTGGAAGAAAAAAAATCTAACAATTGCTGACAAAGTAGTAAAAATTTTGGAAAATTCTTCAAAGATTATTAACTAAGCTGCCAAAAAAAAAAAAATAATGGTAAATTCTAGAAATTAAATTTCCATTCAATTCTATAAATGTTCGCCACGAATTAGAAGAAAAAAGTCTAAGAATTACTAGCAAAGTAGTAAAAATTTTGGTTAATTCTTCGAAAATCATTAACTAAGCTGCCCCCGAAAGAAAAAAAATGTTTAAAATTTAATGAATTCTATCTAAAAATGTAGAATTATTTGCAATTCAAAAAATATTGACCATACATTGAAAAAAAAAGAAAAAATAATAATAATAAATGGACAAATCTGGATAGAACAGTAAAATGTAGTGTAAATAAGTGAAAAGTGATAAACCGAGTTCAGCCTAAAGAGTGAGTACAGCGTTTGATATTGCAGCTTGCGACGAGGAATGGAGGCGCGTGGCGCAAGCCGCGGCCGAGTCACAGCGTCTTTTACCAGGGCTTGGTACGCAAATGCGTACGCAAAATGCACCGTTGGGGGCGCCGTTGATCCTATCACCACGTATCACAGTACCAACGACCGCAGCGTCATTGTTAAATGGCTCAGGTCCGCCAGGATCGTTACTCTCGGCAGGTGATCCACACGGGCTTATTTACACACCATACGCCGATTATGCCAACTACGCGGCACTAGCCGCATCCCCGTTGCTCACCGAGTACGCCACTGCTGACCATTCTGGTGGGTTGTTTGCTCGCTGACCCTGGGCTCGAGCCCGAGTTCTTTATAACGCTTACACACTTTACGTCATTCAGTACCAACGTTTTCTTTTTTTCACGCCATAGGGCCTCTTCCAAACCATATCGGACGATTATCACGAATATTCAATTATTATTAACCTCGATCCTTTGGGAGTCATTTTTTCGTCACCTCTAAAGTGTAAATCTGGCTCGTTTGCGTTCACCACGTTTTCCAAAATATTTTTCAATTTTCCAACAAACTGGAATACATTTATTTTGTATCTTTATATATATATATATTTTTTTTAATTATAATTGTAGAAAGAACAATTTTATCTATTGCTTGTTCAGATATTTTTATTTTGTAATCGTCATACGTTGTGAGAATAGATAACCATGAAAAATTCAATGGACACGGACGATCCAGGTTCACAAGATTGGGGGTTAATTTAATTATTAATATTATTATTACTATTACAATTGTTATTAGTGGTATTATTATTATGATTAATATTACTAGTATTATTATTTTGCGATTATTGTTTGCGTTCGCGATACGCTAGAGCTCGACTCGATAAAAGTGCGCAGCTCTATTTTACTATTGATCCAAACCGTCTTCTACGTGTAGGCGATTGTAGGATTTTGGCAATTTTACTGTCCAGTTTTTTTTTTTACGTTATCGTATTTTTTTCTTATTTTATTAGTTTTTTTTTCTTTTCTTTTTTGTTGTTAAGGAATAGATTAAATCAGTCATTTACTAGTCGCGTCATTGATCGTTTTGCCACGTGAATCATCTCGTTACGGATTTGTAGTTTTGTGCATAACGTGAGGCAATTTCGCACGACGCAGTAACGAGTGAAATATCAGGAAGATTGAGGGAAGGGCTGGAAGAAACATTTTTTTTTTTTTTTTTACTTTTAGAAACGTCAAAAACTCAGAGGGGGTTTTGCTGAGAGGATATTTTTGATTTGTTAGGTGACGAGATTTTTTGGGGGTTTTTTTTTCGTCGGTGAAATTGCAACGTGACAACTCGTCCAGCAAGAACGTTAGAATTCCGAGCTTCATACACGTTTACACAAAAAACACAACTTTCTCTCATTCGTAATACCTCATTGGAATAATTGTTTTTTTTAATCGTTTCTTTTTTTAATATTAATCTTTTATTACCGTCCGTTTAATTATCGTGACACTCTAATATATTTATTTATTTTTTTAGATTTTTTTTGGAGACAGTTACGATTTTACAACGACCCAACGAGGGTCGTTGCCGGTGCTTACGCCTAATCAAAAAAAAAAAAAAAAAAAAAGAAAGAGAAAAGAGAAAGGAATACATTTGTTACAATTATTATTAGTCTTGCTACAGAAGATTGAGGAAAAAGAATAAAATTTGAGGATGATAACACACATACTAGTCGAAAAGTTTCATATAGGGTCCGGTGAAAGTTTCCGTTTAACGAGAGATCGCTCTATCTCTCTCTCTATTTGCCTATTAACAATGTTACTTTTACGTTCTCGAATTTGTTACTCGGTTTTTTGCCATGCCTAGGCCATGACGAATGCACCTTTTTTTTATTTTTTATCACGCGATTTTTTTTTTTTTTTGAGGTACGAAAAACGTATAAGCGATGGACTTATTTAGCCTTTTTCTTTGCATTTTTTCTACCAATTTTTGTTTTTATATTTTGTTTTTATTTTTTAATTTTTAACCAAATTTTAATGAACTCGGGTTGGGAGCTGTGTGATTCGATTCACAGATTATATATACACGTTTGCGTGTGTTATTCACACACGAAACGCGTAGGTATTGTCTGTGTATGGAGTGTATAATGAAAAATGTTTTGAAAACAGTATGAAAAGTGGCATGGTAACAAAGTTAGTTGAACTATATTTTCAGCAATACGTCGCGCATCACACAATTGGCAGTGGGATAACACAAGAAAAAGCCCGTATTCTCCGCGATAACGCAAAAGTATTCCCGTTATCCTTCACCGTAATACAATTTATACGCAATTATAAATAGAAGCATGCGCGATCCGCATACTTAACAATAACTTTAAGTAACGTTGTTCATCCCTTTTTTTTTTTCGTCTTTTCGACAATACCAAACGGAAATATACTCTCTCTCTACATATTTATAAATACGTATATAAATGCGGCTCGTAGGAGCATAAACGCGCTTGCGAAAAGTTCAGTCGTGTGTGTGGCACATTTTCGTGCATTACTTAATGCAATAATCAAAGGCCATTCGTTGTTTGTAGTTCATAAATTCAGTGCATACACGTATAAACATAGATTTATAAATTATATATATATATATAAATATACATATTTATATTATTTACATGCAGATACATATATATTTATATTTATTGAAAGAAGCAGGTTAGCGAATTTTAGAATATTAGCTTACGCAGATTTTTTTCTACATCACGTTTCTTTTTTGCTGATTTTGTTTTCGAATTTGGAATCGCAAAAAATTTGATCAAATCAAAATGCCTTGAAGATTTTCTTCTTTTTTTCTTCCTTCATACGTACTAATTAATCTCTTACTAAAAAAAAATACTCGATTTTTTATTTATTTTGTTCTAATCGGTTAATTATTATACGGTGATGGTTTATCAATGAAACTTTTGGTACTTTCGCATTTGTATTGACGTTTAACGTTAATTTGATTTTGTATGTTGCTTTTTTTTTCATTTATTCGATCATTAGCCCCTAATGCAAAGGCATTAAATTAATACCTACCAGTTAACACCACAAAGTGCTCTACTAGAATCTCGAGCGGATATCCCTAGGGTCGGCCAAAAATACAAAACTAAAAAAATCAATAAAATTATCACTTTGGAAAAAATAATTAACACGAAATAAAAAATTCGCCTCAGACTCGCTCGACCCACTCTCTCTCTTTTTGTTTCGCTTGTTAAAAAAAAACATATCGCGTCCTACGAATTCGAGTTAATCTCTTAATCGCACGTGTCCCCCGGTTTAATCAAAAATAATATTTCATTTTTTGAAAAAAAAAAAAAACGATAAAACCAACAAGAAAATTGAATTTTGACGAAGAAGAAGTTAAAATTGCGCATTTTTTTGAATCGCTCCTTTTAATCCGACAGATAACTACGACGAGGATACATCTCAAAGTGTTCATTATGTGGTTCTGCACAACTACTGGCGCTACTGGGACGACTTTTCGGTCTATACTTTAGTCCGGATAACGTAGCACTGCGCGCGAGAAATACAAAAAGAGTAAAAAACAAGCAGAAACAAATAAAAAATGCAAAACGAAAAAGAACGTTTTTTAATCCAACCGATTTCGATTTTGCGACTCGCATTTCGAGAAACTACGTGGTTGACGAGCTCGAACTGACCAAAGGTAAAATCAATATTGAAATTTAATCAAAAATTAGGCTTTATCCATTACCATTTTAAAACGTAACACTTCGAGATGTTTCCTTGTCATTTTTTTTTAGACTATCACATTCTTTTTCTCTCTCTCTCTCTCTCTCTCTCTCTCTCTCTCGTTGTCGACTAACTTTTGCCGGTGATAGCTAGGCGTAGGGCTTTTCTAGGCAGACACTAGGTGTATAGGAAAAATAAATAAATAAAAAATTGAAAAAAAAAAAAAATAAAACTACCCAGGGACCAAAACAACTGCGTTTTCAGAACTGATGGTTCTAGCGTATACTTGTAGGTGTTTTAAGGCGTATCGAAGACTACACGTTGAATCAGATCCAATTTTTCATCGCGTACATGGATGATAGCGATTTAATAGAGAAAATAAATAAATACAGTGCTTAAAAATGAAATAAAGTCAGTATTTGTGACTTGAAATCAGTAAAAAAAAACGAAAGAAATTGTTTAAATGCAAAAAAATTATTGCCACGCGACGTCGTAGCTTACGATCTCTTTGCAACGTTTAGTCTTTGAAGGAATATTGAATTTATGCTATTACCAGAATCATGTACATTATTTTATATTATTTTATATCGATTATTTAATTTTATTTTTATAAAGAGATTTTAGCCATATTTATGCGTAATGTTGACGAAACAAAATAGGAAAAACAACAAAAAAAGATACGCGAATATGAATATCGCGCACAATCGTAGCTCTTAATTGTAATACTCATTGTTAATTTATTTTTATTTTTTCTTCGAACGAGCGAAATGGCTCGTTACATTTTACGTATTACAATCTTGATATTCTCTCTCTTTTTATGTTTCTCTGAGAATCGAAAATACGAGAGAAAATAACGAAACGAATACGCAGTCATGTCCGAGCGAAACAATTGAAGCCCGATTTAATTTTGACACGATTATTCCGAAATATCGGACTGAATAATCGAACGCTCTTGTACGAATTGAAATTCTCTTTGTGGAGTCTTGTAACGTTGTATTACATCTCGTCAATGTGTTACCGTGATTCGGCAGAGAAAAAAACGTGTCATAGTAATTTATCAATCTTTGAAAAAAAAAAAAAACATCTCTAAATCAATAGTTTGAAAAGAAACAAAAATTTGTTCACCATATTTGCCAAATTCGAAACATATTCACGCGTGTGCCATTTTCAACTGGACATGAATTGCGAGATATAAAAACACGAGCTGCTTTTTGACGTCTCCATTTTTTTTATTCAAGAAATTAGAATTATAAAAATCTTTCTTGTCTTATTTTTTAAGCTACTGTGAAAATTGTCTCGCAACTCACGCTCGGTAATGAAATCGATAAACAAAAGAACAAGCATTTTTTTGTTCTCCCTGTGTCAATTAATATATATATTATTTAATATAAGAAAAAAAAAAGAAATTGTTACATGTATCGTCAGAGAAAGGAGAATGGTGGGATTTGGCAACGGCTATGGAATGTCAGTAAAATCCATTAAGAGAGTAAGATTACTCACGTTTCTATGTTGGCGAACAGGTGCAGCGGCCGCTGCGAAGCAGCGTAGGCACCTGGGTCAGATTCGCGAGCACCCTTATCAAAGGGCCGGCGCACTCTCGTGAATACTGAGATTACGAGTCGCGGAAAGGTTAGTTGTGCCTTCATTTATCAATATCAATATTTTTATGCGTGTATATATATATATATACACACATAAAAACCCATTTATATGTACATACGTATATACATTTTTTTATACATTACACGTTGTTTTTTTTTCGTACAAATTATCGTATCTGTATCGCTTACCAATGTATGCGAGAGCCAGTTCGCTCAGCTTCTGACAATTTAGTGCCAAAAACGAGCGAGCTGGTTTTGCACTTTTGTACCTGATCAAAAAAATCCACAATCCATCAATTCCTGTGCTTCGTGACGTTCCGTCATTTAGAATCCAGTAATTCTTACAATAGTCCGACAAAAGAACTGAAACGTCCCCATTTTTTAGCCTTTTCCGCTTGAAAAGATCTTGAATATATTTTTTTCAATTTTATTTTGTATCGGATCTCCATGCCTGCAGTATTACACGACTCAATCTTGTTATTTTCGTTTTTTTTTTTTTTTAGTTAATACTCTTAGAGTCAGTCTTGCTTTTCCGTTGATCGGATAATTTTCTTGTCTCGTTTTAACGATGTTTTGCTGAAAAAATTATTGGAGTCACTTTGGGTTTTTTTTTTTTTTTAACTATTGTACATTCTCCAAACTTTGAGAATCCGTGCAAACTACATTGGGAAAGCAAGCAGTGTATGATATTTGAAAAAAGTATGTCTTCCATTGACGAAAAAAAAACAAACAAAATAAAACAGCGGAATCAAATTAGCAACAACAGAAATGAAGAATTTTTCAAAAATTGATGTATGGTTTTTTCGTAATTTATATTCATATATATATATATATATACATTACGATGTGTCATTTCTGGGCAATTTTTTTTTTTTTTAAAGTCCTCGGAAATCTTCAGTTTATACCTAAAAATGAATCTTCGCAAAAGGGGACTGCTGTTAAAAAATATTTAGAAGTTCCTCATCGACTTTGAATTTTTCCTATTTAATTAACATTGGAAATGAATTTCTCTTCATTGTTAATGGTATTTCTCAGCCAGATTTCATGTGGCGGAATTCTATAAGTAGGTTTTTATAGGAAATTTGATTCTCTACAAAAAATGTCTCTTGAGTAAAGTCTGTAAAGTCAACTGTGTCCAAGTTATTATCGTTAAAATCGAATTTTAGATGAAAATATCTGTTTAAATGTACGTTCTAGCTCATCTTTTGAAGATATCGGAAAAATTCAAAGAACGATTTTGTGTATAATTGAGTTGACTACAAAAAAGGTTATTTAAATCGGATCTGCAGGTTCGATCGTTTCCAACTTATGTGTGCTTAAAACAGATTATATAGAAAAATTTTCCCTGAATTTTCAAAACACATGATTTTTACATATATACAATTCAAACCTAGGGTGGTTATGACCTAAAAAATAGCAAAAGGGCGCGAAGCGCCGCGTTGCCCAAAGCATCAAACTCGACTATTCAAACCTGAATTTTATACTATTTACACGTGGGCCTTTTAGTATTTCAAACCTAGGGTGGTTATGAATTATGAGAAAAGATTTTTTGAACAAAAGAAATTGAATTAAAAGAAAAACTTCAACGCAGTACCGTTATAAATACGTAATCTATGCTCCCAAATTTTACATATATTTAATTGTACACAATATTGCATAATTCAAAAATGTCTTTCATTACAATATCGGCAATAAAATCTTCGTGTACTAATAATAGATTTCAATTCATATTTTCATTTCGTTTATCGTACTAAAATTTATTGATTATATTTTGAATTAAAATTTATTAATTATGCTATTTATTATGCGATAATAAAATTGAAAACCATTTGATAAAAGTATAAACGTAAAGAATGTAAGAATATTCAATTCTCAATATAATTCTGATAACAGCTGATGTAGTTGCAGAATAAATATTGTTTAGTATGTAAGTGCACATACAAAGGTCATAAAACCATTTAAATTTTTAAAAAAATATATCGTTGCTTAAAATTAAATGCAGAATTTTAGGGGTGTTTTCCCCCTTTTTTTCTGGGGAAATCTAAAGACACGACAACTTTATTTTTTCCGCTCTTCAACGTAGTGTTTGTTTTGTTATAATCCGATAATAATTTTTTTCCCCACTCTAGAATGCCGCCACATGAAATCTATCTGAGAAATACCATTAACAATTAAGAGAAACACATTTCCAATGTTAATTATATGGGAAAATTTCAAAACCGATGAGGAATCTCTAAATATTTTTTGACAGTGGTCCCTTTTCGCGACAATTCATTATTAGGTATAAACTGAAGATTTTCGAGTGAGGACCTTGAAAGAAAAAAATTGCCCTGAAATGACACATCTAATATACATACATATATATATATATATATATATATATGCTTTGGCGCAACTCCCCCGCTCCTAGGTCTAAGCAGCAGTTTATGATGCAGGATGTATGTGAAATTTTGTTGAGATTGAGATTATTCGTATTTGACTTGTTTCTCTTTTTATTTATATACATATATAAATATTTTTCTCGTGCCACTGTTTATTATTGTACGGTTGAACACACGGTGAGGGTGCGCACCTCCCCACATCATAGATCGAAGAAAAAACAAGAAGAAAAAACAACAAAAATATATATTTTTTTTTTTTCAATTGTAATTCGTAATCGAAGCACTGCCCGTTCGGACAAAAACGCACAAAACTCTCGTGTGCAAATGAATGCATACGTAATTGCCGAGTATTGATGGATTTCAATGAAACTTTTAACTCCAACGGATTAGGGGCAGTGTGGTGTTGACGCCCGAAAAAAATTTAAAGAAAAAGCAACAATTGAGCGACTGGTGCTTCATGTATCGAACAGGATTTTAATCAGTTTTTTTTTGTTTTTATAAGAAAAATGAAATAATAGGAACAATAAATTTCTAGGACATTGTATACGTATTTTGCATTTTTGTTATTTTTCTTTTCGTTTGGCAACTTGTGCCTGTGGAACACTTATCGAATTTCCATTTGAACTGTATATAAATTTATATACAATGCATATATATATATATATATATCATTATTATATATTATGATTATGATTTGAATAAATATTTATACAAAAAAAGAAATGAAAATAAACGAAGAAGAAGGCAACCATTTTTTATTACGAATAAATTACAGGGGTGGTAACGCGGGTGGCGACGTGACGATTTCTTCCTTTTTTTCGTATCGGTCATTATTTATTTAACCAATCGATAAGACATATCGATCGTTATTATCGCCATAAAAAAGGTCTTTCGATTAGAAAAATATGTTTAATCATGTATCAATAAATGTTTCTTATTTTTTTCTAGGATCACTTTTTGCCAAAATATGTGTAAACATTCTTCGATATGTTGCAATGAAGTGATTTTTTTATTTTTAATTTGAACGATCGATCTGTCACATCGTCGATGGCTAAACAAGCATCGTGAACAATTCTTACGAAAAAAAAGAAACGAAAATCAAATTATCCTCGCGGGTGAACGACGTTTCAAACGGCGCAAATAAGCAAAAAATTTGCTATCTCGAAAGCTGACGTCCCACCCTTTTTTTCACGTATTATCACTAACATTCTTTCGTAATAATAATAATGATTATTTTTTCTATGTTCACACCCGTATCATAGACGCAATTAATTTGTACTTGATTAATTAATTATTATTATTTTTTATTTATTTATTTTTTTTTCTTAATCATATTTTTCTTCTCTTCATCCATTACATATAGTCTGCACAAAAATAAAGCGCACCATTTTTTTTATTTATTGAACTAACAAAAATGCTCCACATGGCCAAGTTGACACTAACGTCTACACATTTATTATTATAATTTATATATATATATTTTTTTATTATAACTGTTGAATAATACAATGATATTTATTTATTTATTCATTTATTTACATGCTTAATGAAATGCCTGGAATTGTATGAATAGAACTGTCCTAAATGGCACGTGCGTAACTCAATGAGCCTTTGACAATACCCGCTGGCTGATGGGATATTAATAATTCTATTATTTATTATTTATTGTTATTATTATTATTATTATCCATTCATTTATCTTAAAATTAATACGAAAGCAAAATTAAAATGACGAGCCACATAACTGTGCATTATCTAGGTCCTAGAAAAAAATACAATGTCACTCACTTAGCACTGCTATGTTGGTGGCAGGTGCACACCCAAGCTGCCTCTAAAATCGGTGGATAATTCGGAATAAACGGGGTTTCTGTTTGTTTTTTTTTTTTTTTTGATTACTCTTATTTCTTAATTACTCGCCAATGGCAATAACTGTATGCATAACAATCGAGCCAAGAAAAAAAAACAAACAAATAAGGTTCAATGATCTCGTGCATAAAATGCATCCAATGGGCAAAAAATATGCAAGCCTGCCACAAAAGACAATGTTACGTTCTAATCGCAACGTTCAATAATTTATTTAATTAGTTTAAAAAAATTTAATCTCTCACTTCCAAAAGTAAAAACCTAAACTTTTAATAATCTCGACATAACATCTTTCACGATTGCTAGACTATTTGTTTACTCTTAGTCTCTTTTTGCCTGTCCTATGTGCGGGGAGGGTATACACGAGCCATATATATGCAATTTAATTATTTATATATATAAATATATATTTTTATTTGTATATGTTTAAACATAAACACACACACATACATACATATATATATATATATATATATATATATATATATATATGTCTAGATTATTATTTATAATAATGTCTCTTGATAACTGTTTGTGAAGAAAAATTTAAATTTTCTCGTTCGCCATATTTCATTGGTATACATAAAAAACAACTGCTTCAAATTTATATTCATATATACATATTTTGTTTTTTTTTTTTTTTTACAATTTCACTTTACATTTTTTTCGTCAAATCTACGACGTGTAAAGCAATGCATTTTTAGTTGGTACGAACACAAGAGATTAATTTTTCTTACGAAATTTGACACGCTCTCACATTCGATCTAACGTGAAGTTTTTGTATTAAATATATTTGTTTTTTTTTTTTTTTTTTTTTTTTTTTTAAATTTCTCATTAACATTACTCGTCCTCTCATGTGTAACAATCGCGACTGCAAATTTTTAGCAAGGAACTGTCGTAAAAACGCATTGCTTTTCACTAACCAATGTTTCTCTCAGCCGAATATGCTATTTTAGAGAATAAAAAATAAAAAAAATAAAATCAGAGCAATAAATTAAAATATATGAAAAATAATATAATAATATAATTAATAATATTTAACGTCGATCAGTCATAATCAAAAACACTAACAATACTGTTTTTTTTTCTTTTTTCTTTTTCTTGTTAACCCTGGTTGTCCATGGCCTGTAGGCTTGGAGTGCTAACAATGGAATCCACTCGCCCCGTGCTAACACCTGGACTCTGGAACAGCATCCGCGTATGATATGGTTCACCAATCCGAAGCCGAGCGTCTTCGCCGTCCGCGTCACCAGCCCCTGTTCGTCACAAGCTTATCCATCCTCTCTCTCTCTCTCTCTCTCTCTCTCTCTCTCTCTCTCTCTTTCTTTCTCCCTTTCTCTTTTAATTATCCCGCATCATAAAAATGTCCGAAGGATTGTACTTGAGTTTATTTTTTTTTCGGATTTTTTTTCTGTTTAATTTTTAGAATTTTCTATTTTTTTGAATATCGACGCAATCATTGCGCAATGGTCACGCAAAACTATCATATTTCATGGTGGCGATGTGCGCCGAAAAAAAATAACATAACAGTGGCGAGTCCATGTGTATATACAATTTTTTTTTTCGTTTTTTTTTCCTTCAATCTCGCTTTTCTTTTTTCCTTCATTATCGCGGTTCTCTCTTGGTACTTATATCATAAAACAACAGCTGCAACATTGTTTGTCAGTCATCGGAGAAGTGCAACCTTTGGGACATTATTTTGTTTTCGATCCTGCGAGTATTAGAATTTTCTTTGAGTACAGAAATATGAACGAAAAAGAAATGATCATTATTATTATAAGGCGAAAAAGATATGAGGTGTTTTTGAAAGAAAATCATCGTTTTGTAAAATGGGAAGACTATGATCGAGAGCCCCCCTCTCCCCCGACGACCAGGAGATTATTATCACGACTGGCGATTATGAGGTATTTTATTAAGTTTATTAGTACATAATTACGAGTT
This sequence comes from Rhimphoctona megacephalus, assembly GCA_963989365.1. Lineage (NCBI taxonomy): Eukaryota > Metazoa > Arthropoda > Insecta > Hymenoptera > Ichneumonidae > Rhimphoctona > Rhimphoctona megacephalus. The sequence continues at coordinate 12,900,088 of OZ022417.1, forward strand.
GCGAATAGTTTTCTTTTTTTTTTTTTGAGGTCGAAATAATTAGCCAAGCAATATGCATTTCTGAAAATGTATCTCTCTCTCTCTTCTTTTTTTCTTCTTCCTCTACGTCTTCTACTTCTCCTGCTTCGTCTTTTGAAAAATCTTTTCTAAAAATCGTTTCTAATTTCCCTAAAAAAATAAGTATAAACTTATTTTTCTTCTCTTTTCGGCTAATTATTCCGTAGAATTATTATATTATGAAAAGATGTCTCTTCGGCGTGAGATTCGAATTGGAATCTCTCGTCGTTGAGCCACACAATGTAAACGTGCAATAAATCGCCAAAATTCAACGTTGCGATATATGATCGATTTTAGATCGATTTCGCATGAATTTCCTCTATTATAACAAAAAAAAGGGAAAAAAACTTGAAAAACAAGAGAAAGAAAATATTATTTCGAAATAATCACAGAGAGATATATTGAGAATTTCTATTAAGCAGATATAACAAAAAGAAATCGTTGATCTTTAATGAATTATTATGTTTAGTAGTGAAAGAGTAAAAAGAGAATTAACGTGAATACGTCAGCGGTACGATTTATAACGAGATCAAAAAGAAAAAAAAACAAAACAAAAAAATAAGAAAAAAAGGATATTTATCTATGTTGTTGACACTTGTCGCTGCGAAATTATTAATTTCATAAGTTATACAGTTTTAATTAAAATTTGTATGTCATTTGTTTCACAAGTGCAAGGTGCAGAGCGATTGTGTGAGAGATTGATTTACTTAAATGTTCATTGAAAAGAAAAGTAAAACATTAACGTTATAGAAAAAAGAAAGAAAATACACAAAAAAAGAAAAGAAATCATCAATAATCAACAACAACAACAAAAAGAAAATTAGCACTTCGTTATAACTTTTAGATCTGCCATATATATGTGACTATAAGAATTTTAGTTGTATGTTATATATCTGTACAATTATTAGACGTGGAAACAATAGTGACCATCGTTTATTATCAATATTAATATTATTACTATTAATAATGTTTTTTTTCTGCGTATATGCGCAATTCATTTTTTCGATTCGCAAGGATTCAATAATTCGATGTTATACGGTAGCTCGTCTTTTGTGTATATAAAAAAAAATGCTTAATACATATTAAATAAGCATCGTCGTGCATAAAAGAGTGATCTGCAATTTACTTAAGTTTATTCATTTGAAATTATATTTTATTATTGTACGTAGCTGTTACAAGTATAAAACATGATTATATATATATATATAAAATTTAAAATACGCGCAAAATATAAGCTCGAACTTATCAAGGTGTCAATTAATCAATTAAAACATCAATCAGCCAGGATTTTACGAGTTCAACTATATTTTGCGTGGACAGATACTCACATTATGTTGTCATGTACTTGGCACGATCGCGATTATGCACATAGAAGGATTATCAAAAAATATTTTCTCAATCGACAAATAATTGGTACAGAATTACTATTTCCTTTTTTTTTCGTATACTCCAATCAAAATTACGTTCGCAATACGTGACTGAAATTAAAATAAAAATGATAAAACTCCTCGTGCCTTAGATTTTTCATGCAGGATATTTACGTGGCAATATTAAATTTGCAATCACCAATGCATAGTATGATTATACAAAATAAAACTTTTTCTTCTTCTTATTCTTTTTCTTCTTCTCTCTTTCTATACCAATCACCGCGAAGATCTGATTACGGAGTTATAGTACTTCTTAAAACTATGAAATCACTAATAAAATCGACTGTGTAGATATGAAATGTATTTACATGTGACATCTCATCGATATCACAAATGACTTATTAGGGGACATCGAAAATTTAACTCCCTTCAAGCGCACACTGTTGAAATAACGCGTTAATGCATAAAGCATTAAGTACAAAAAATAAATAACAATTATACGCAGATAATCGGGAAAATGAAATTCAAATGTTTCGCGAATAAAAAATTTGTTTAATTAATTATCGACGATTTTTCGTAATCCAAATTCATAAATTGTCGAATGTTTTACGAAATTGTTCGATTTCCGAAAATTTTCATGTTAGGCTGATACAAAATAATCACGAAATAGATACACTCGTATTTTATTAAAACTTCAAAGATCTGTATTTCATACACACCGAAATTATAAAAAAAATAAGGCGAGATCGGTTTTTGTTGAATTATGTAAAACTAAATGTAGCTAAATTTTTGTGGTTCAAACCTCATCAAACAACATCACCGTACAAAAGCATGCATATATATTTATATAAATATATATACGTGTTGCATAAGGGTGGAATGTATTTTCCATAGGTGCCACGATTTACAAACACACGCGCGCACGAACGCGCACACACACACACACACACACACACACACACACACACACACATGTAGTATAGAACGCGTGACAACTCCCACTTTCCGTTCTCATGAACGATAGAGACATATTTTTAATACTCTTGTTACACTGCAACCGTTCAACACCTATATTACTATTATTATTACTATTATTATTATTATTATTATTATTATTATTATTATTTTTAGGAATAATAAAATTACATGAAAAATCAATAATCATTTATTTTTTAATTCCCATTCACCTTTAAATATTACCTATTATATTATAATTAAAAATAAAATATCCTTAGTCCTGTGGCTTTTTAAGGGGGAATGCTATTGTGAGGGGTCAAAATATTCTACATTTTTTTTGTCTTTTCTTGCAGTACACACGTTCAAAATTATGTAATGAAAATATTCAAGTAAAAAGTAAATATCAATATTCAAATTAACACCTTATTTCATATCAAGAAAGAAGCAACGATAAATTCAAACGTGTTTTTTTCGAAACAACTGTTCTCGAGATTGTCCCAGGGAATACTCGAAAACCAATGAACCGATTTTAATTTTTTCTTCAAATATTCGTTATTGCAGTGACTGAGGTTGTACGTAGCCGATTTTTGAAATATTAATAATTACTGATTTTTAAGACCCCTTAAACAAAAAAAGGTTGATAAATCGAAAACATTAAGAAAATAAAAAATATCAACACACCGCCATTTCGTAAAAAAAATTTAAAAAATATTCGTATAGATATTGATATTTTTTCATCTTTGATTGTCAGGTAACCCGTTACCAAGTTTCCTTGGGACAATGAAGAGGAATGTTTTTTTTATCATCGCATAAAAGCTCATAACGTTGTAATTTTTTTATATTTTTTCAATAAAAATTGGTACTGATATAGTTGAATTTATACTCAATAAAGTATCCTTTAGCCGATCCTTTGATAATTATTTATAACTGAGTCAAAAAATTCCCAAAAAATGATAATTTTTTGGCCCGTCACAGTGGCGCTGCCCCTTAAATTCATTGTCGAATGCAGCGGAAAACGCTCCAGAAAAGTATACCGCTCCAGTATGTCAGAACGTCATCAGATGGTAATAGCAGGTAAGCACCATCAAGAAGTATAAAATTTTCATCACTGCACAGTTGATATTGCGCTCAAATTTCGTACCAAAATTTTAGAAAAAATGTTTTTGTAGCAATTTTTATAAACCTTAATTGTAACATTACTAATTTTGGCACAAAAAAAGAATGAGAAATTATTTAGAGTATAGCGGTATAAAAGGCAAATCAGTGCTTTTCCCATATCGACTAATAGACTGTACAATGTGATTCGTTCATACATATAACTAGTTGTACCCACGGCTTCGCTTCCAGCAAGAAATATCCTTTTTAATGAAATTGTGACGTTAACAACGATTTGGTCGTAAGGGGGTCATCCCATGTGACAGCTATTTTTTTTCGCTTTTTTTGGGATTTTTTTATCATGCACCATTAAAACACACTGTCTTTGAATTTTTACCACACATTCATCAACATTTTTGAATTCCCTCAGAATTTTATCAAACAAAAATAACGAGTTGAATCGACTTTACACCGTTCGGAAGACACTCATGTGTTGGTTGACGGTTGCCATGATTCCGGAGGTTTTGTTCATCCGAAATCAAAAATCAAACGGCATTTTAAATTGTAGACCTGGGGCTATCGTCGGAACTAGAGTAAAGTAAAAATATCGAAAATTGAATTTTTGGCACGGTTTTAAAAGTTAAATTCCAAGTTTCGTTATTTTTTTTCGACTTTTAAAACCGTGCCAAAAATTCAGTTTTCGATATTTTTACTATACTCGAATTCCGGCGATAGCCTCAGGTCTATAAACTAAAATGCCGTTTGATTTTTTGATTTCAGATGAGCAAAACCTCCGGAATCATGGCAGCCGTCAACCAACACGTAAGTGTCTTCCGAACGATGTAAAATCGATTCAACTCGTTATTTTTGTTTGATAAAATTCTGAGGGACTGTAAAAATGTTAATAAATGTATGGTAAAAATTCAAAGATAGTGTGTTTTAATGGTTCATCAGCAAAATTCCCAAAAAAATTCTAACAAAATTTAGTAATTTTTGTATTAAAAAAAGGGAAAAATCAATAAAAAATGGTCCTCTACAATCAGATTTTTTACTCAACCCATTCCTCCGTGAGAGTAGTTTGAAAAAAGGAGAAGTCCGAAAACCGTCATATTCGAGTATATAAGAGTGCGGCAGAACTCGCGCTGGCTTTTTTTTTTAATACTTGGTGTCGAGCCGCTACCGCGTCTCTTAATGTCTGGACAAGTACATTTAATATACTATAATGTCGAAGATGATGAGTCGCTACTAGAGACTTTACAGTAAGCAGAGTGGTTTCGAACAGTTTTTGAAAATTGTTTCGGCGATATTTAACGGACAACACCACTGTGACCCCCTATTTTTTTCACATTTTTCAAGAATTTTTTTTTGTGGGGGAAAAAAGAGATATTCGAAAAAATTTTTTTGGGTTTTGTTCCTTGTTTATTAATGTATCAGAAAACATTTTTTCACATTTTTCACGCCGCATAGTGGCGCTGGGGAAGCTCTCGCGTCAGGTGCTGTCATCTCCGCAGTGGTTCGCGGCACGCAGCAGAACTCTCTTCAACGTGGATCTGAAAAAAAATACCGAGTGTTTTCGTTAATAATATGATATTTTGAAGAGAAGTACATAGGGATTTGGAAAAATATTAATTTTTAAAAAATAGGCACGCCTTTGAAATTAAAGAATGATTTTTGAGCAAAATTTCTCGTCGAAAATAGGCTATAACTTTTATAATTATTGAGATATCGAAAAAATCCTATGTACTTCTCTAGATAATCTACTTTTATTGATACAGTAAAAATTTGAAGTCGATCGGATAAAAATTGCTCGAGTTCTGCTGCGTGCCGCACTCAAAAAAGTGGTTTTGATAAAATCGCGTTCAAAGTTTTAGGTTTGTTAATTTATGTTATAAATTGAAAAAAAAATTATTTACCTTCAATCAGCGATGCCGGCACCATATAGCTGGCCTTCAAGAAGCAAATCATTGTCTCCTGATTCTTTCCTCGAACTTGTTAAGGCTTTTCTCGCTTCTTTTGCAGCGTCTGTGAGCGAGCGCTCCGCGAGCTGGATCCGCGCTGCGTCGGTTTCAACGCAAAAGTTGAAACAATATGGGCCGATGGTTATCCCCAACGTCTCCAGTACTTTCATAAGACTTCTCAGGCCATCATTGAACACTAATACCGCGATATCAGTTGCAATATCAATGATTTTTTTGCTTCCGGACTGGCACTTGGGGGCTATTGCCCAAACTGATTTATTGTAGCTTTCGTTATTGTTTTGCGTATAGCCGCCCAAACAACGCTGCAGCAAATCGTCCCTGCTCAAATTTTCGAAGATTCGCTGAATTGCCTCCAATATTTCCTGAGGAAGAGGCGGTTTATGGCGATATTTAAAAATATCACCATTTGCGACCGCGCGCTGCCACGAACACCACGACTCGGCTCCTTCCAGGCAATCGTCATGTTGTGGCCCACTGTCTGTGGACATTTTATGTTTGATAGTTGCCCAAATTGCCTTCCTCATTTTGTCAACATCATAGCTGTTCCTCCGAATAGCCAAGCCGTAATATGTGCTCAACTCGTCAATCAATTTTCCGGTGAGCTTTCCTCTGCCAGACAATCCTTTTTTTTCACGATTTCGCGGAGGCGCGTCCCCATACGTTTTTGGACATGATCGATGTACTCTTTTTTTTTTATCTCGTAACCGTCGTATGGATCGCTATTCGATATGCCCAGAAACGTTTTAGAATCGCCGTCACCAATATAATATTTATATTTTATGCCATAGAGCTCTTCAGACCGTTGAAACATTTCGATAGCTACGTCGACTTTCATTTTTCCGGAGGAGCCGCTATGGTTCGCCTGGCACTCATCGTGGTGGGTAGCTTTTCATTCCCAGTACTCCGCGGTGTTTTCTTTTTTTTCCCAATGCTCGCAAGCTTTGCAGTATTTCGATTTAACCATAACGTCAATCACTTTTTTAGTGTACCAGCCGATTAGCGATGTTATACCGAAAAGCGAGCTGAAACCGCGCTTTCGCCACGATCCGTCGCCTGAAACGATAATTCCGTCCGCCACCCCATTTTCCAACGAAATTCTCTGCTCCTCAAGTGCAGCCTTTTTTTGCTCATTGCGCTCACCGCTTTAGTGGCAATCGAAATCGAATTTATGATTCGATCGTAAAAAGACTGAAATATGGGGCGTGGTAGGTCCATGAATGCACAAAATTTCATCAGGCCATTCAAACCGACGCCAAGAAGACGCATACTGAATACGATCCGACGATTTATTTCGTATGCATTGTCAATCATAGGACACGAATTGATTAACACTTTTTCACAATGGCAGCAATCGACCTCGATTTTGAACCCGAGTCCGCGCAAACTTTTTTCGGTGAATTTTATGTCACGATCACACACTTTACATTTCACTAACGTGGATATAATGTTCAATGCAGTGAAAAGTTGTACTATACGATAACTGAAATCGTTAGTAACACCGACCTCTAAATCGTCCGATGATTTTAACTTTTTCGCCGACGTGCTCACATGCTCTGCAGAACTGTTTTCGGAGCTATAACGGTCCGGAGGTTTTCGATTCGAAATTTTCGATCGACTCCTCGTCACATAGCTCCGTTTTCCCTGACTGATCTTGATACCGTATTTTTTTCGGTATCGCGACTACGGCAAAATGGCTTTTTTTAACTGTAACTGTGTCGGTATCGATACCCGAAAGCAAGTCCCAGCGGGCCCAATTGAGGGTATCGGTACCGTAAATTATGCGGTTTGTTACCCAAAAGCGAGCCCGCAGGTACGGTATCGGTACCGTAAATTATGCGGTTCGCTACCCAAAGGCTGAAAGTTATGCGGTTCGCTACCCAAAGGATGAAAACTTCCATGAGAAAAGCTATCGAGCGACAATGAATTGTACTCCACCATTTGATTGCAACGGATATATTTAAAACAATTGTAAATCGATAATCATGACCATTGAAAAAAAAGAGATGGATGCAAAGCGCCCCTTCTCCCAAACACGTGTTCCAAGAGCAAAAAAAATAAAATAAAATTGCTCCTGGATTCATCGAACCTTCCCTACCCGCCAACTACGTTCCACTGGTGTAAATTTATTTATCCATCCATTTGTCTATTCTGCTATGAAACACCACCAGACTCGCGAAGAAAGAAATGCCAGTGAACACGGTATCGGACCTGCGAAAATGCGGTATCGAGACCGGATCGGTGGATTGGATAAAAATTCGACAGGTAGGCATCGGACCTGCAAAATGACGGCATCGATACTGGATTGGTGGACTTAATTGAAAAAGCAAAATTCGGCAGGTAGTTAGCGACCCAACAAATTATGGTATCGATACCGGGCCAGTTGGACTTGAGCAAAAAGCGAAAATTCGGCACATTCGGTATCGGTGGAATTAAAATTAGGTATCGATACCGATATTAGGTCCGTTGGACTTAGTCGAAAAAGCAAAAGTCGACACGGCATCGATACCGAAAAAGATTTCGGTTAAAAAACGCCCAGTTGAGACGGTATCGGGAACAGTCAGGGTTGTTCCCTTTTTCCCCGTGTACACTTTCTTATCCTCCATTTCAACTTGGAAATAATAATTTGGAGCGTTTGATATTCACAAACGAAACGATTCGGAGCGATTAGACACGAATAGCGTCGATTCTATTCGCAAACTGACGCTATGACGCTATCCCTATACCTGCCATGGAATTTTTTCAATTATCGCCACCAAGTGCTATTTTTCGAAACTATATTTATAACAATAGTTAACCGGCTAACAATAGCCGGTTTTTGTGAAGGGAGCCAAAAGAATACCTGAGAAAGGCGGGAAGAATACCTGGCGACCCTAAGGCGCCCAGCTGCGTGGGACCCCGAGCATCGCGGACCGCTGCACCGCTCCACAAAATATTCAATATCTACGAAAATAATTATTTTTTCGACCTGGGTCCAACGGCATTTCAATCTTAAAAGTATTTTAGATTTTTTTAAATGGTTTTCAAAAAATCGATTTTTTGAAGCCGTCACAGTGGTCCCTTAAATAATTAAATTAAAGTCCCTTAAAGAGAATTACAGCGTTTTGAAAAATGCTGCGGGTTCACGTATTTTTTATTTTTTTTTCTTTCGATTGTGATTATTTAGAACTCTCTAGTCTAACGCATATTGGAAATATTAATATTTCATTCTTCCGAATTATCAAAAAAATGGTGCGTTTTTCACACACATTTTTTGACGTTTTACGGTCGCTGTCTAGTGACACTAGTTGTAACTAGAAATCTGGTGATATGAGAGACTGTGTTCGTCGACGTGACAGCCGATTGACTTTTCTTCGGCACCCGTACAACTCACTCGAAAAAAAACTCCATCAGGAACATCTCTATCAGACCAATCCCAACCAAGGAAAATCTCCACCAATGACAATCTCCACCGGGAACATCTCAACCAACCCAATCTCCATCATTCCCAACTCCACCAGACAAAACTCACCCAGGAAAATCTCTATCGTGGTCAATCTCCACCAGAGGAACATCTCCATCAGGAACATCTCCACCAGTCATGAAGATCAATCTTTACTGTCGGTATGGAAAGCTGCAAAAGCGATCTAGAAATCCCATAGATGGTGTACCAGTAAGTGTAAAACAGTGGACGCATAACATAACCAAATATTGTTACACAACGAGAGAGAAAGGACCGTTTGGAGCTGAAGAGTTTTGTCGCTCGCGGATCACAGTGTTTGATTGATCGATGAGTTTGACGATAAAACTCTTCAGCTCCAAACGGTCCTTTCCTCTCATTGTGTAACAAAATTTGGTTATGTGTTATGCGTCCACTGTTTTACACTTACTGGTTGACACTAGTTATAACTAGAAATTTTCTGGTGATATGCAAGACTGTAGGTTTGTTCGTGCTAGCTGCACTTTCTACACTTTTGTAATATATAGTAATATAAATTCCAAAAAAAAGTGTAGAAAGTGCAGAAAGTGCAGCTAGCACGAACAAACCTTGTGTTCGTTAATGTGACAGCCGATGACTTTTCTTCAGTATGTACGTATAAGTAAGAGTGACAGCTGTGAGTTTAGAAAAAAGATCGTGGTTATACTAGTGACAGTTGTGGGGTTTAAAAGTAAGGTTATAAAAATCGCGGGTGTGAATAAAGCAGATAATTTGATTTTTGATTAGACATATTCGAGATGAGGACTTCAAACGCGTATTCGGTGAACATTTAATATCTTTGTTGTAAGGTTATAAAGATCGCGGTCAGTTTCAACTTTTGATTAAAATTACTTGTATTATATTATCGGTAGAAGAGCGATAGTGCAAAAATAAAGTTTAAATCAATAAGTAAACTTTTGAACAGTGTCTAAATAAATAATTTTTTTTATTGACCCTAGCCCCAACAATTCATTTTTCCGAACGTAAATTTAACTCTAGAACGGAGTCGAAAACGGTGTCTCTTCTCTTTTACCATAAAATGTTCTTTGAATGCAATAATAAAGTTTATTTAGAAACCATTCTCTTTGTTTTTTTTTTTTTGATAACTAAGAAAATGGTGTATGATAAACTCATATTCGGTGAATATTTGATATCTTTGAACGGTCGTGAGGTTATAAAGATCGCGGTCAGTTTCAGTTTTGGTTAAAGTAACTTTTATATATAGATAAAAGAGTGATAGTGCAAAAATAAAGTGTAATTTAATAAATAAACTTTTGCACAGTACCTTAATAAATATTTTTTTTTATTAACTCTAGCCCCAACAATTCATTTTTTCGAACGTAATCTCTAGAACGGAATCGAAAACAGTGCCTCTTCTCTTTTACCATAAAATGTCTCTTGCATGCAATAATAAAGTTTATTTGGAAACCATTCGCTTCATTTTTTATATAACTGAGAGGATGGTGTATGATACCACCCTAGGTTTGAATTATATATGGTTTTAAACCACCCTAGAGTAGAGACCTTAAATACATGAAAATTCTATTTGCACTTGCAACCCAAAACGGAATCAGGCGATGCGAAATAATTTTGAGCGAAAAGATATTTAATTTGAGAAAAAAAATTTCATAAGTGCTTCACCAATTTTTTTTTTATCTGTTGCTCATGAGATATAATTCGTAATCAATAAATTTATAAAAGAAAAACTCGCGTAGTACTTCGGCCAAAACTATTTTTTCCAATCAAACTTTAGCTCTCAAAATTTTGTACGTATATTTTTTTGTTTAAAAATCTCGTTTCGTTATGATTACTTATGTTTAAAAACTTTCGGTGCATTCTGATGCTATTGGAGTATTTCTTCGGCATAATTTTTTATGGAATATTTTCCGTTCCGTTGATCTGTTGGCACGGATGTTTCGGTACAATATTTTTTGAAATTTTTTTTTACAAAGTTAAAAAAAAATCAAGTTTTTCCTTGTTCGTTGTTCTTTTATGCATCGCATCTTCTCAGAACTACTGTACGTTTTAAGTAATCTAATAATTTTATAAGTATTGACGGTTAATTACGACGATTGAATTCATTTGAACGCTTCTTAGATCAATATTTCATATTGCATTTTTAGTCCAAATATTCACCACTTCGAAATTCGAGCATGTATCCATTTTTAGCCGAAATCATTAAAAAATCGCTTGAGCGACCTCTAAAATTTTTATTCAGGATTCAATTATCGAGAGAATCACTTTTTGATGAAATGTTACCATATTTTGCTGCAATGCCGAAAAAAATGTCAATTCTTTTGCATCCCTCAGATACATACATAATATAGACATGTTTAATTGGCAAGCTATGAATTTCATACCCGAGTACGTACACAATATTAATATGTTTAATTAACAAATTATGAATTACATACAAAAAGTCGACAAATCTTAGCCAAAAACAGCATAAATGCTGTGAAAAAAGCTGAGACAAGTACATCTATGCCCCCCAAATAGTCGTTCCAGTTAATCCTCCCACCCAACGCCAAAATACCGATCCCCACAAAGATTTACAAAAACTCGTCTAAGTCGTTCATGCAAAGATCTCCCCGCACAAAAATCCTTTCTAAAAACTAACTCATCATACAAAGTTTTATGGGTAACCGCTCTCATTATCTTATTAAGTTAAGTCAAATTATACAGAGGTGATAATTTCATTCTCGTAAATGTTGTGGGTTCACAAAAAGTTGATAAATAAATAAAGATCTGCTAAAGAATATGTGGCCAAGTACGTGGGATTTTATTACGTTTATAAAATCTCCAATTATGTTCATATGCCATTTCTCTAATTAATGCTTTATTACAACGAATTATTATCCTATGACGTGGAACTACAAGGGCTTAAAAAAAAAATACAGAATTGCATTAGCCTACGTGAGCTTGAACGCTGCCACGCTCTCATTTGTCATATTTGTAGTATAGTTTTATTGGTAACAAATTGATAAAAGTTTACTATCGTACGTAGAGCGGATACGCCCAGAGTACTTGTCCGGCCCGAAAATTTTTCGACTAGTCAGCTAAAAATATGCTTTTTTGTTCACTGCAAATTTTTCAACCACTCCGAACATTCAGATCTCCTGACGCAGATTTGAACTTTACCCGCTTTGGAATGCAATAAATTGATGACCGCTCTTACATGGCAGGCTTATTCCGTTTTGTAAAACCTGTGTAGTAAAAACCGGTGTAAAAGTGCGTGTAAATGGTACCAGATTACTTATTTCGGGTGTACAGTACCGTTTAGACGTTCTGTGACTCGGAATAAACGTGCAATGTAATAACGTGAGATATGCTCCATACGAGCATCAATTCATCGATAACAATTGGTTAAAGGAAAGGAGGATAATTTGGGATACAAAACAATCCCCATATTGTGATTCCAAATTAGCTGTGCTTACTTTACTAGTTAAGGCCAAAATGTATGGTAGATTAATGTTGACTTATGTGACAAATTTTATGAAAAATTTTCGGGCAGGACAAGTACTCTGTGCGTATCCGCTCTACGTACGATAGTAAACTTTTATCAATTTGTTACCAATAAAACTATACTACAAATATTACAAATGAGAGTGTGGCAGCGTTCAAGCTCACGCAGGCTAATGTAATTCTGTATTTTTTTTTTGAAGCCCTTGTAGTTTCAAGTCATAGGATAATAATTCGTTGTAATAAAGCATTAATTAGAGAAATAGCATATGATCATAATTAGAGATTTTATAAACATAATAAAATCCTACGTACTTGGCCACATATACTTTAGTAGATCTCTATTTATTTATGAACTTTTCGTGAACCCACACATTTACGAAAATGAAATTATCACCTCTGTACAATTTGACTTAATTTAATAAGATAATGAGAGCGGTTACCCATAAAACTTTGTATGATGAGTTGGTTTTTTAGAAAGGATTTTTGTGCGGAGATCTTTGCATGAACGCCTTAGACGGGTTTTAGTAAATTTTTGTGGAGATCGGTATTTTGGCGCTGGGTGGTGAGGAGGATTAACTGGAACGACTATTTGGGAGGCATAAATGTACTTGTCTCAGCTTTTTTCACAGCATTTATGCTGTTTTTGGTTAGACTTTTACTTTGGGTAGGTTTTGAAAAATCTTGCAAGGTACTGAGTAGGGTTCACATGCTATACCAGTGATACATTAGGAATAGTATTTGCGTATTTCGATTATTTTTCAGAGATTATGTGGTGAGATTGAGATACTATGTAACATAAATAATAATCAAGAGACGCGGTAAAGGCTTGACGCCAAGTATTAAAAGAAAAAGCCAGCGCGAACCCTGCCGCACTCTTATATACGCGAATATACCGGTTTTATGACGTCATAGCGTTTTTAAATCGCTCTCACGGACGTTTGAGTAAAAAATCTGAATATTGGTGACAATTTTTTTTTTATTTTTCTCTTTCTATTGGTCTTTGTTGCAAGTAGATCCGTCCAGCCAATCATGAGATATGATAATTTTATACTATTCTCTCCCTATTTCTATCAGTTTTATGTAATATGAGCTAATGGGCCAATGAATCAATATATCAACGTGATATGAAACCTAAGTCGTATTTTACCATTCTCTTTCCATTTCGAACATAATTTTTGGGTTTTTCCAATACTCCCCAAAAAGATTTTCAATAAAATATTGAAAATGATACAATTTTACATTTTTTTTCACTTTACGAAAATAGCTGTAACTTTTTTTCTATCCAAAATTGAAAACTTAGCCGCCGCTCATTGTCTTTGTTTCCGAATTATTTTTAAAGTGGTTATTATTTTTTTTTATTTATCTACATTTTTTCAGTACTGGTGAAGTTTTTAAGTTGAACATTGAAGAAAAAATTTTATTTGTTTTTGCATCTCCGTAAACAACAATATATCGGAATGTTATACAGCCTAAAAATTATTGTGGATCATGAGGCTTCTTCCTATGAAAGATCCTTTGAAATCGGTTCAATCGTTCGCGAATTATAAACGGTCTAATGTATAGACAGATAGACAAACAGTTTTTTGCTTGCAGATTTATATATATAGAAGATATTCATTTTTTAACCCGTCAGCGGTCGCGCTATGAGACTTTTTCTCACACTTATATTAAAATGATGATTACTTGAAAATTTCAAATGGCATAAGCATTCAAAATTTTGTCTATCTTCACCAAATTTATTATTCTGTATGATAGAAGAGTTAAACATTTTTTTGAATTTTTTTAATTATTATTTTTTTGTTTTTAGTGTCAATTATCGTTGTATTTATAGTTTTTGAAAAATAAAAATGTTTAATAGCCACAATCACTGTAGAGAAATTGTTTTCAAGTTTCTATTTATCAAATTAAGCACTTGAAAGTATGCATGTGAGAAAATCTCTTATCACACGACCAATGTTTAAAGTGTACGTAGCGCGACAGCTAACGGAGTAATGCCTCGTTGTGCTCGCGGAAATTATTACATTGGAACGAATTGTCAAGGAGGAATAAGTTTAGGGATTTTCCAAGGTAAAGAAAAATACCCAATATTCTTTATACGTTTAACAATGATTTATTAAATTTAAACTAGTAATAATGGTAGCAATAGCGTTTAGTTGCTTGGAAATCGATATTTCTAAACTCAAGTCGTACTGAAAAATACAGGCATCTTTTATACTTTACAAACATTGTATTTCAATAATAATAATAATTGCTTGTTAAAAGTTATCAACACGTAAAACGAAATATTCCTTGATAGATAATTAGACAATTTTTTTTTTCATTTCGTGAAATGAGTCCGGTGATATTTCTTAGGGCTCATGGTTTTTTTTAGAATTTCCCCTTTTGTTTATGGAATAAAATTATTTACATGAATATACAGCCTTGCTCAAAAGTATTAGGCACATTGTAATTGCTGGATCCGCACAAAAAGTCGAATATCTCGATCAAAAAATATAGTAACCCAATTTAGCAAGCAGGGTTTTCAAGCGAACAAATCCAGCTTCATTTTGTTTTTTTTTAAATTCATTTATACGATTTTTCTTGCATCCGGTACGTAATTTTGAAAATGGCTGTTTTTTGTGATTTTCTCACCTTGTAAAATCGGGTGCTGGGCTCCTAAAAAATAGTAAACTGACTTTTTGGTCAGAAAACCTTAAAAAGGAAATCTCCAGCTCCAATTTTGTTTTTGGAAAAAAAAACTTGCGATTTTATTTCGCAGAGTTATTTAGTTTTTTCCGAAAAAAGGCAGGTTTCCGAAAAAACGACGTACCTCGAAAACTATGGGATTTGAAATATTTTATCTAAGAAGTAAGAAGGTGCACTTTGTTATTTTGAATTAATTTAAAAAAAAATCGATTTTTTACTTGATTTTGATTTGATTTGAGATTTTACTTGAGAAATAACAATGTAACGGGTAACTCATGTAAATATGATTTTTTAGTCTTTTTTGTCAAAAATCGTCCATCTGTGAAAATTGCTCGAGCGAAAAACATAAAAACGTAAAATATTATCGGTATTTCTTACCGCAAAAATCACATTTATAAGTGTTAAAAAAAATTTCG
This sequence comes from Rhimphoctona megacephalus, assembly GCA_963989365.1. Classification (NCBI taxonomy): domain Eukaryota; kingdom Metazoa; phylum Arthropoda; class Insecta; order Hymenoptera; family Ichneumonidae; genus Rhimphoctona; species Rhimphoctona megacephalus. Next base: position 12,915,560 of record OZ022417.1, read on the forward strand.
AAAAAATATGAGCTTAGTCTCGCTCAATACTTAGCAATTCAAATTATGTTCGAACAATGGAATACCCAGACTTAGGGTACTTTATGTCCCGAAAGGGTGGCTGCCGTAATGAAGGCCAAACCAAAGGTGGCCTAACAAAACATTAGTTTAATTTTTTCAAAAAGTCATCATAGGATAAGTGTGAATATTTATATCTCATTCTCGTTTATATTATTATCTAATAAAATAAAAATTCGGATAAGAATTCTAGAAAAATTCTAATGCGTTAAAAATTCAATAATATACCTTTTTCTCCTCTCAATATTTTAATTGGAACCTCTTAGTTTTCAAGTTATGCCAATAAATTAATGAGACAAATCGTCGATTGTCAACCAGAAACAGCGATACAAAAAAATTTCGGGGAAAAATCTAAATTTTTTTTAATGAATCCAGAATAACATAATGCAACTTTTTACTTCTTACACAAAATATTTCAAACCCCATAGTTTTCGAGGTACGCCGCCTTTTCGGAAAAAACTATATAACTCTGCGAAAAAAATCGCAAATGTTTTGTCCAAAAACCAAATTGGAGTTGGAGATATCCTTTTTAAGGTTTTCTGACCAAAAAGTTTGTTTACTATTCTTAAGGAGCCCAGGACCCGATTTTATAAGGTGAGAAAATCACGAAAAACAGTAATTTCCAAAATTATGTATCGGGTTCAAAAAAAGTCGCATAAATGAATTTAAAAAAGTAAAATTAAGCTGAATTTGTCCGCTTTAAAATATCGTTTGTCAAATTGAGTTACGATATTTTGTGAGCGAAATATTCGACTTTTTGTGCGGATCGAACAATTACACGGTGCCTAATACTTTTGAGCAAGGCTGTATGTCTACTTCATTCTTAGTCGAAAATCATCCGACCTCGATTTCACATCACCCAAGGAGAGGAGGATACGCTTTATAGGCTAAAATATTGCAAACCATGAAACAATGTCCAATGCAAAAACGAGGAAAAATTTTCATCGAAATTCCACACATTCCTCAAATGATGACAATAGTGTACATATGTTTTGTCAATTAATTATCGCTTTATGGCAACAATTATTTACTAATAACAGTAAATTTTTCTTAGTTTCTTGATATGGTCCATTTACTATTCATCAGAGAATGTTCACTTATTATTCATATATTGTAATCACGTTCTTTTTTTTTTATTCGACCATTCGATATTTCTACATTTTTTTCCTCCTATTAGTCCTACGCTATTAATCATTTTAATTCCGAACTTTTTGTTTGTATATATCCTCAAAAAAAATTTAGGCGAAAACGTTCGTGGAGTGTGTGTCCGTACTCTTTCATGAGTCCACTTTCTTTACGGTATTTCATGAATACATCAACGAGTCAACGAGCATTGCAGACAACTATTACTGCGGTATGGTGTCGAGGATTAGCCAGTTGTCACTTTAAATTGTTTTTGCATTATCCATTTTTGACCGACATTGTGAGGATCGCATTTTGCCAATATCGGTTGTTCTAAATTACCGGATAGAGGTATCGATAGACAGTGATCCGTGTTTGTGTGTCTTATCATCTTTGTCTGTAATTGCAGTAAAAATATTTGTACAATATCTAATTATGAAGAAATATTTCTTTTTATACAATATACTGTTCAAAAATTTCCAAGCAATTCAGTCCTACAAAATATATTTATAGAAAGTTCTCATTAAGGTGAAATGATAGGTGTACGGTCAGTAAAAATCCTGCGTCTAAGTTTTCTTCTGGAGGATTGATATTTCAGGGAAATGAAGAGAGACATTCTGTTCGCCTTGTAACAGAATGGAGCTTACATCTTTTTGTTTTCCCGAAAAATCTATTGCTTAGGAGAAAACTTGGAAAAAAAACTAAAATGGCTATCTCTCTCGCACTAGCGGTTCAGTACATGTGTCATTTCTCCTGAATCAGAATGCAACTTGAAATGAGTAAGCTAATACTTTTTTATTACTTGAACATGATTAGATAATGAAACTTTATGCGATTGACAATTGTAGTGCCCGGATTTGTGTTTAGCACGAAAAATCTATTGAAAACACTTATGTAGTTTCTTCCCACTGGCAAATTTGATGTTGACTAGTGTAACTTATTTCATTCAAAAATCCAATTTAACAAAATAAAATAGTAATTTATGTTACAAGTACGAAAAGCAACGAATTCCATCGCTCGTGAAGTAGCCGAAAGCTTATGGTGCATTTTACATGAGTACGAGTGTTATTTGCAGTACAACAACACGAGAACAACAAGGCGAATACGGCGGCAACTTACGCGCGATGTAATTCGTTTCTTTTCGGACATATCGCATGCATTATTTTTTGCAATGTCTGTCTCGAAAGTGCGATTTGAGATTCAACAACTACTGAGCAAAATTCCATTGCATATGATACGTGTGACACTTGAGGCGAGCAACCACTTTCAACTAATCAATTTTTTTTAATTTCATAAATCGTTAGCAAAATATCTTAAGAATACACCCTGAAAATTTCAAAACGATATTCGGATTCCTTCTAACGGTATGTATGTAAATGATAAAGACTCTCCGCTCGACTCCCAAGCGCGCTCAAACTTTAAACGTGTTTTTTTCGAATCGACATTTTTTTAATTTGCGGGAGTCATAACTCAAAAACTAATTGATGGATCATCTTCAAATTTCGAACACGTTTACATAATATAATTTATTAAAACATGAACCTAAAGTTGGAAAGATTAGATTGTTTAAAACATGTTTATTATTGCAAAATGCCGGGGAAAAAAATGTTAAAAATCGATCATTTTTTTCAAACACGTTCCAACATTCAATTCTCGATTTTTTTTTTTCAAAATTTACGTTCATGTTCTTAAAAAATATCTCAAGAATGTATAAAAATTTGTTGAACCATTTTAGATGCGAATTGCGAGCTGCACAATTCCTGCAAATCGACAACGACGATGAGGACACGCCAAGGAGCACAGCGGATTACACCTTAATTAATGCATGAAATAACTTGAAAAAATTACCAGAGATGTATGAAAATATGAATAAATTATTGTCAGAGTTGCGGAAATTTCCGATTTTTTTTCACAATAAAAAAAAATCCAAAAAATCATCTAATTTTCGGTCTCCTAAAGTGGTTGCTCGCCTTGAGTTGACGTTTCACGTCGCATGCATTTCGCTATATTCATGTTTGCCATATGGGTCCAGAAACTTAGAACAAAAACTATCAACTGCGTAATAAGAAATGTATTTATTAATTAAGCAAGTAATGGATTTCAAAATTCTTTTAAATGATATTTAATTCGGAAAATTAAAGACCGTTTGTCTACCAATGGTGTTTCTCAAATATTGAGCGATATTTAGAAAAACAGCAAGAATAGTGAGAGAAAATTGAGAGCCTTTCATATTTGATAAATCTTCTTTTTTCTCAAATATCGGTAAATAATGAAATGTATTAGCGCAGAATTCAAAGCGTGTTCTATTCTGCCTTAAATTTGAAGGTAAGTGGAATTTTTTTCTACATTAAGATAGTAGTCTCGCCACAGTCACGTTCGAAAGTTAACTCTCCAGTCAATACTTGAAAATTTGCATATAACCTGCGGAAAAACTTATGAAGTTTCGGAAAAAATGTCTAACATAAAGTTTAGAGTTTCCGAAAATAGTCATAGCTTATATTTTATATATAGAGACGCGGTAGCGTTTTGCCGTCAAGTATTAAAAAGAAAGAATTTAAACGACGAAGGCAAGCCGCGCCGCGTATCTATACTCGAGATTTTGCTGTTTCACCACATCTCCAAAGCTCAAGGGTCAACATTCTGGCTTTTTTTTCGACAAACTTCGTCATATGTTCCTCCATAATTAAGAATTAAAAGAAAAATCTGTAGAAAAGTTTCGAGGTTATTGCTTGAAATGTGAAATCCCCATAAGATCACATGAAATACACATGTAACTTTTTAATTCCAGGATGTCGAATATGGAATGGTGAATCCTTTTAAAATTTTGCACGTAATCACATAATAGTGTCCGGAATGTGTCCTCGAGATTTTGAAAAATTCTATAAAAAATGCTTTGACGAGACTACTGCCTTAAAAAAATATTAGCACGGCTCAATTCTCTTGAATTTGTTAGCAACCACTTTTTAGAAGACATTTTTTTGCATTTTTTCAAATGGAAAAAAAAACTAATGTTTTTTTTATCATCGAAAAAGGATTTAAAAAATTAGAAAATTAAGCTCACGTCTTCGTTGTAGCTCCACACTTGATTTCCTTGCAAACCGTGACAATTTACCAATTTAACGGGGTCCTGTGGGTTCGTCGCGTCCAAACACAAGTCACGACAATTAATTGCTTGATTTCGCTTCTGATACAGAAACCCCTGAAAAGTTACGAATTTATGCTTTTTACTTCTGTTCCATTCGATAAATGATTGACGTTCAAACATTTATTTTTATTATATTGGGGGGAGAAAAGTATTTATGCAGCACATTTTTTTAAAACACCAGCAACAACGCCCTGGATTATGTTAGATCTTAAAATAGTACGATATTTATGTTTAATTGTAATTTCACTTTACGATTTAATGAATTCCCAAATGGTCACAATCACGTGGCTTTCATTGTTTACGTTTCCAAGTTTCTTTGAGATTTTTGCTGTTTCAAAAAAAAAACCAAATTCGTTTTTTTTCACCATCAGTTTCATACAACGCGCAAGAATATTATAATAATCCGTTGTGCTCCCTGTGATACATTCTACTGATATTGTGATCATCAGAGCTGGTTTTTACCCTTTTGATATTTTTGAAGATTCTTACTATTTTTTGCTCTCACTGATACAACACCAATACGTCAATTTTATCAGGTGAATCTTCGATGACAGTCACCTAGTTCGATGACAGAAATTTAGGAATATTTTATCCTGCCTACTTATACACACTGGGTTTGTGGGGCGTCCAACTTACCAATGCTATAGTTTCCGCAAAATTAAGCCCACTAACATCTTTTTTACAACTTAATTCGACCTGGACTTTTTCACACCTGGACTACGTTATCCTGTCGAACGTCCCCAAAATTATCATTCTATCGTGTATAGTATTGGAAATATCAGCTAAAACATTATGTAAATTCCGTGTAACACCAACTTTTCTTATATGCTACCCAATTTGAACGCAGTAATAATTCGGAAGTTAGGACAAAACGAAACAGTCAAAATCTTAATCTTTTTTGACAAACTTTCTCATATTTTTCTCCATAATTGAGAATTGTTTAAAAAAAATGTCAGAGTTACCGTGAGAAATGTCAAATTTTCAAATGTTACAAGAAAAGTGTGTAAAACCGCGAAATCTTTGATAGAAAATATCTCGAATTTGAACCTGAAATACATATAAAATGTTGTGAACATCTAAAGGCGCTTTATCAGTCGTTCTGTCGGTAAAAATTCTGCTGCGTATTTTTGAGTTGAGTTTTCGAGAAAAAAAATTAAGATGTTGTTCTTATTTTATCAGAAAATAAGGTGTAACTTTTCTTTTTCTCAAAATATCGAGCGTTTCCGAGAAAAATGTCAATCTGCTTTTCAGCTATCTCCCTCGCACTCACGCAATTGATAGAGCACCTTAATAAAGCTCAACCATAATTGATTGCTAATAACGAATAACGTTTAATATATCTTAGTGGTTCGAACCCCGGCCAAAGACCAATGAAAAATTACAAAAAAATTTCAAGCGTTTCTACTGCAATCCTGGGCGGTTCGGATTCCACTTTCATAAATCCATGCTCAAAATATCTTACTGTGATGCATGCGCGGTCTTCTTTCTTTCTTTCTTTTTCTATTTTACTAGTCCCTGGACTCTCATCAGCGAGACTAGTCTGGCCACTGGTTTCCCGTGTCGGCCAAGGGTCGAATTTCAAAAGGTTGGTGTGCTTCCCTTTTTTTTATATTTTGTTTTCAAGATTATTATATTTCGATTATAGTTTCACGAGATTTAATAGTAAGGAAAACAAACAAAGATAAGTGCCTCAGGCAAGTCGCTAGGCACACCGAGACTACCGAGGCACATCTTTCGTTCTATCCCATCATTCGATCGCTGTTTATATCAATATTTATGTTATTGTTTTTTTTTCCTCTATGCCTCATGTATGCCTGGTTCTTCTATTTTCACAGAAGCGGGATACATGAGGATAAATTTCGTTAATATATTTTAATTCATTTGATTTTCTGAAAACATTTTTATTTAATATTTTTTTATTGGGAATTTGATCACATCCCTCCAACCCATCTTGTATGGGACTGGCCGGTCGTGAAATTTTCCGCTTTTATTAACTTTATTATTTAATATATTAATTAATGTCATTGAGATTTTTCTTTTTAGTTTTTGTTGTTCATTGTTATTTGTTATTGTTAAATTATTATTTATCACTGTTTGTAGTAGATTCTTGTCAAATTTGATAAAAACACGGAAAACTTCTCAGGTGACCGTGGGAGCACGGAACTACGTCTGCCTTCTTTCAGCTCCGACGGCGGAGCTCTCTGCATGCGCGGTCGATGTACGACTTTGGTAGCCTCCCGTGGAGGATTCTCATCATGCGAATGGTGGCTCTCTATCTGTGCACTGGCTAGCTCATTGGATAACAACTGACGAGGTGTCTGCCGGAGCGCCTCTAGTGGCTGTGCTTGAGCGTGCTCGCATTGCCACCCGAGGAGATTAGTCACATACCAGCTCTATCGGCAAGGTTTTCTGCAGTTTCTCTTCGCCCTCGGTAAATGCGAGGCAGTGGGGAATTAGACAGCTCAAGCCACACATATGGAGGAATAGTTAGAAGGAATAGGGAGGCTAAACGGGAAGAGCTCTGGGCTGGGAAAGTAACAATTTCGATTTATAACGAATCCCAATAAAAAAGTATATATCTTAGTGAAAATATCTAGAAAACAATAAAGTTCAACATTGCACCGATTTCGGATACGGACAATTGTGATGTTTTTAGTCATATATGGTTAGAACCTTCCAGAACATTCCTGTAAACGCTTTCGATACATTATTCACACTATTTATATTCTGCTATGAGCTTTCTGATGTCGGCTTATGAGTATAAACTATCGATGGAACTCTCAATATGTGAATTAAAGAAAAAATTATATTTGGATGAATGTTATCCCTTTTTCGGAGAGTTATTTTAGAAAATCGAGCTGCATTAATACTTTTTTCATCCACTGTATACCATGTAGAAATTCGCATTGTTGGAATGGAATAAAAAGTCATTTTTTTGTGTTGCCTAAGTTGACCCTTTTTTTAGATATCCAGCGACAATATTAGTAAATAAAATTCAGACAATTATTGAACATAGGAATAAAAAAAAAATCGAATTCGACACAAATTTCATTGCAATCCAACGATGCGAATTTTAATATCAAACTATATTACTAATTTTATTCTTTCACCTGATTGCCACCAGATTCATGGCACTGAATGAGACCCACGTTCTCGCTAGTCTTTCTGCCCATCGTGTCTAAACAATTATGCGTCTCCATATTCTTGATACTACCAAAATAATCACCATCATATGGCATATTTGATTCTGGAAAGATATTTTCTAGGTACCATCTGAAGCTCTTGCACTTGAGATTTTTGCGAAGTTTCACTCGTTCGGAAACGTCTCCAATTGAAATATTTCGAGAACCTAAAAGATCATTGGATTAAAAAATGAAAATATAAACAATATTTAACGATACATTCGAAAATATTCAAATATGGTGAATATTGTGACAAAACGTGCGGTTTTGCCTCAAGCTCTGGTTTCATAAAACCTAAAAACAATAAATCTAGAGATTGGGCGGAGTTTCGACGGCAAGTATTAAAGAAAAGTTGAAAGTTAGTCAAGACTCGCCGCGTCTCTCTATACACAAGAATGGTCTCTTTTCGGTAACGTTCAAACTTGAACTCGACATGACACGAAAACGCGTCCACTACTTAAAAATTCAATGCAATTTTACTCTTGTAATGTTTTTTTTTCAATGCTATATGTTTATTTTTGTCGACCCCCGTCAATACGAGAACTCGTAAATACGTGACATTTCGCGTCTCTTTTACATTCCAAAACTCTGGCCTCTTTTGATTCATTTGAATTTTTGATGTATTTTTCTATACAAAAAATAAGCTGACACATACTTCGGAATTTTGGATTCTGACAATTTCTTTCATTTCGCTCATATCCGATAATAGAAGAGTGTGGCAATGTTCGAGCTCGTAGCAAGTTTTGTAAATCTTTCAATTTTTTAAAAATAACATAATTGTAATACCACGACGTCGAGCCGCTCCTGGCTCTTAATCTCATGGCTTACAAAAACATAAATAGAAGATTAATCACGATCAAAGTTTCATTGCATGGTTGTTGCAGTTTTTTGATTTTGATTTTTGGCAATGTTGAATGTTGTCAATGTCAAGTTGGTAGTGAAACGATCCTGTTTGTTTGTTAGATAATAGTGATATAGCAATGAACAATTTTACACGCGAACTATATATTCTATGAAAAAATAGCGTCTGAAGAATAAATCTGTACTTCACATACATTTTTATGAGGTTTTTGATAAAAGAAAGATTTTATAAACCGTCATTTGAATACGTAAATTATTATAATTAATTTGATTGGTGTGAATTCTGAAATAGCATATATAAATGTTGGCATTGGCTACAAACCAAGCTTTGAAAAGCATATAAGATACCCATTTGTATTTTGGATAATTTCCCGCATTGACTGTTCGCCTCGTTCTTTAGTTTTGTCGAAAATTATGGACTGGACCATTCTATCTCGAGCGATAATCACGTAGCGCGAGATACTTTTACGCGTGTAACGAAGACAATTTCGTGTTCTAGTTTTTTCCAATCCACGATATTGCACGTCTGTATAACATTTCGAGTATTTATGCCAAATCTTATCAAAAGATTCGGTAATAATCAAGTTTTCAACACGTTCATCGAGTACTCATTCCAAAAATCCTTTGATAACTTTTTCCGAAAAATAATAATACATTGTTTTTCACCGATAAACTATAAGTTCAAGCGAGACAGTGAATGAAAAACAATGCGGGAAAAAATTAGTCTCTGAAAGATTTGTAAAAGGAGATCAATAATATTTGTTGATTTCCTTTTCGAGGATGGACGCGGGAAATTCTGGAAATATTTATGAAGATTCTGAAAATTTGATGAATTTATGTTATACAACGAATCCACAAAAAAAAAATTCTGATCGTTTGTTAAAAATTTGTTCTGATGATGTGTTAAAAAGAATTTTGTGCATACAATTTATTAACAATTCTTTTCTAACATCGTCATGGAAAATTCATTTTCGTCATTTATTTCAAAAAGCTAAACACCAAAACTGTTATCTGATCGAATACAATTTTGGTTGTAGATATACGTATAATACATGCAAAAAATTAAAGGTCAAATAATTTTGACGAAATTGACCAGATTTAAGACTCGAGGAATGAACGAAATGAAGATTCAATCGGTATATTACGATTCCATGACCAACATTTGGATTTTTTCTCTAAATTATCGTCATTTGATTTAAATTATGCAATAAAATTGATTAATATTGAATGTAATCATTAACTTTAGAACCGAATGCAATGTGGAATTTAACTCCCAACGGCCACCCATTTCTATGATGATGGAAACCCTACAAGGGGTGCAGGCCACCCAAGTGTCTTCGAACTGTTACTAAATTGAAAGCATTGAAAGTTAAGACTTGAAATAAAAAAACGCATATCATTTTCAGAGGGTCTTCAATGAGAAGAAACAAATTTTTTGACGAAAAAAAGTATTAACATATTCAATAAAATTATTGATAAAAAATCGACAATAAAAAATAGTGCAACTCTGTTAATTATTCACGTTTTAGGCTGAAATTTGAATAGGATACTCGTAAGAGATGCTACTTTAAGGGGTTTCGGTACAATTCTATTGTTTTCAAGCAAAGCGCCAAATTCACATAGCAATATTTTGTCGAAAACAAATAAAAAAAGTCTGTTCGTTCGGTCGATGGGGGAAAACTCATCGTTTTCGATGATGAATAAATGAATAATTAATAAACCATGTAGACGAATTATTTAATTTTTGGATACCGGAATTGCAATAGTATACTTAGTGGTTTAGCAGTTTTTCAATTAGTTTTTAACATTTTTTCTCGGTATTCCATTCGTAAAACTGTCGTTCACCAATGACCGTAGGCATCTCACCATGTTAAAAAGTGTTTTTGATATTTAATTTCATAAAAACGGTGTAGACGATCGATTTAAAATTTGGACGACACATCTAGTATATGTCAAAGAATATACTGTGCAAATTTGAAGTAATTGGTTACATTTTGCCACTTGTACCGAAACTCCTTAAGATGAAATTCCATCCTATTGTAAATACTGTACTGATAATATTGTACTGTATGTACTGTAAAATATTGTACTGATCGTTTTCGCCCTCTGGCTCTAAGTCTATCGCAAATAGAAGGTTTCAACTTATAGATAGACATCGCACCGACCAAGTTTAATTTTCGAATGGCCAGGGGTTCAAATTTGGAATGGCCAGGAGTTCAAACACCCTGACTATTGAGTAGTTAAGTAATAGTAGCCATTAAGGGTTAAGCAATATTTTCATGTGTATTAAAAAATAGGCTCAGTTGCGAAACATTTAAAAACGATGGGCGTCAATCTTTTGAATTAAAAACAACCAACCAATGTATAGACTAACCTGAATTCATGACATAGTAAAAGTCTTTCCATTCATCCATCCAAACTTCGGCTACTCTGGCCGCGTTGTGAGATATAATGTTATTGAGACCACCGGGAAATGTATACGGGCTATTGGGACGGAAGACATGACCGACGTGTGAGCACGGATGGATTTCTAAAGTTCCACCGCACTGCCATACCTACGAAAAAGCCCACAAGATTTTACATTTTAATAATATTCACCATTTACGTAAGATTCTCCAAGCTTTTTTCTCCCTTTTCTGATCTCCGCATGTATTATGTAAATTTTTGATGAAAATATTCCTGAAATTTTCTGTATATGGATTTTTGCATAATTCTTCAAACAATCATATTTTTTGGTTTATAACGTCTACAGAAATAAGGATCGTTTTATAAAACAAAATCAACTATACGTTAATTGAGTGTATTTATGCTTGAGCATGGTTGAAAATTTAATCATTATTGGTAAAACTCGTAAATGAAAGTAGTTTTCATTAACCATTAAATTTTTATTTTTAGTGGAATTCGGATTCACGAAACGAATCCGGTATTATTTCGATTAACACTAGATATACCAGCTATTTAAATCATTTTGACTGGTACTGGTATAAGTGTCAATAACAAAAAAAAATATTTGTTACGAATATGTATAAAGTAACATTATGTTCATAAAATGTATTCTCTACTTATAGCTACAAAAGTCATAACATCATTTCGGAAAGCAAATGTTACATGCAGTAGGAATTTTGAATTGAAATTGCACGACCAGTCAAATTGACTGGTCTGGTAAATCTAGTGTTAACGATTACTCTTTGATGGTAAATAGAAATTATTTCCATTGATAAATAAATTTGAATGGAAATAAACTTCGTGAACAGAATTAAATTACCCAATGGTAATAATCCTCAGTTACTATAATACCATTGGGTCATTTTGACCCAGACAAAAACGCGGTTACCTACTCCATTAAAATAATCAATCGTTAATATCTAACGGTGAACGGAAGTAATTTCCATCAAACATAAAAATTTAATAGTTAATGGTTAATGGAAATTATTTCTACAATGCTTACGTTACAGACTGGGGTCACGCGAGACCCCAGCCTTTGTTATTCTGCGTTATGAGCTCTTAAGAGAAGTATTTCGTCTTTCCTTTGCCTAGTGGGAAAAATCTTTACCGATATACCGATGAGATTTAACATGTCCCGTAGTTAGTTAAACTGTGGTATCTATCCCAGTCTTTTTTTTTAAATTCATTTTACGATCACCCATGAACGAAGTATTTCAACGTTTTGGAATGCAGGAAGCAGGAAGGTGCAACATTTTTGTCCTATTGTGTTAAATCTCTACTTTGTGCAAACTGTACCTCCTAAATGAATAACTTTACGATAATCGTATTGGTTAGAGTCTATACTTTCGATTCATGTACGATGAATATCAACAAAGCTATTTTTTAATTAATTGTAGTTGAAAAAACGGTTGGGGTCGTCCGTGACCCCCGGAACGTTCGAAATACACAGGTATATACCGTAAGAGTTAATAAAATAAAATAAAAAATGAAATGGTTAATGGATTTTTTTTTCAATTAACAATTACAAAGAAAGAGTTACCGGAAATGCTAATGCATTTTAAAAAATGCATTATCTACACACCTGTGCTTGAATAATTTAATTCAAATTTAATATAAATCATATTTTTTTTATCTCGAAGAATAATGTTTCTCATATAAAACTTATATTCCAATCGTAATAATAAGAAAATGTTATGAATTTTGAATTTTCAAATACAAATATCTAAAATATACAACTTTGTAAGACGATGAAAAGTTCAATTTTTGTGCATAATTCGTGGTGATTGAAAAAATATATAGCCTTATATGATGACTCGAAAAAAAAAATAAGCTAAAACAAAAAAATAGAGTTGAACTTACCCTGAAGCTCATTTCAATATTCTCGCTACCCCAAATCTTCATTTTTTCGTCGTACGCTCCTAATTCATAAAAGTAATCTTTGTCCACAGAGAACAAACCACCGATGATTGTAGGTGTTCGCAATGGTATTGTATGATCACCGTTCCTTCTATCTTTTTCTCTTTGAGGAATTGAGACCCTAAAAATAATTCACAGTAATATTAATACAATGAAAACTTGATTAAATATAATCAAAGAATAATAAAGAATCTATCTGGGTAAATAATTCCAAGGGAAAATAATCAAAATTGCGCATACAATTTAAAAATTTATGTGGCTAAAATATATTCGTAATTGTTTTGTATTAATTATATTATCGTAATATTTTATATGCGACACGAAAATGATTAAAAAATGAGGCAAGTTTACGAAAATGGCGAGAACTAGTTTTTTATCAAGATTTATTTCATCTTTGTTTCTAACAAAATGCAAACAATGAAAAATACATGCTTTGAAAATGAGTTTCCCAATTAAGAGTATCTTATTTAAAATCATTTTTATTTCTGCTTCTATCTAAATAGAAATAATAATTAATGTACCATTGATATTCAATTTGCCAAAAAAATCCACCCCACGCGGAGTCATCGGTCGCAACGTACTCGAACGATTCGTACTTTATCACATCAACTATTGGGGCAACAACGGTCCTTCTGTCATTTGCTATTCTCGCGAGAAGTGGCTCAAGCCATCCCTCCGAACACTCGCAGTGAGAATCAAGGAACGTTATGACCTGCCCCGTTGCTCGCTTGGCTCCCGCTAAACGAGATTTCGTTAAACCAAAACGGTGCTGATTACGAAGCACGTAAGTTGGAACTGTCAGAGTTTTCACGTAATCCTCCAGTTTTTGTTTCAGGTGATCTGTAAAATTGTTATGAATTAATACAATTACGGTATGTTAAATCTGCAAATAATAATTTTACCGACGATTTGCTACATTATTTACTAAATTAAGACATTTTCGTACTGAAAACGAGAAAAATATTTTGCATCAAGCTTCAAATTCATTAACAATTCTAAACTGAATTAATAAGTTGAAGATGAGTTAAAAATTCTTTCTAATCAGCCAACCATGTTGATATCTATGTTAAAATTGTTAGCGCATATTTTATACATTACACATTTAGAAAACATAAAATCAAGCGTCAAATAACGGCATTTTGAGACGTATCGAGCTTAAGATTTGTTTTGATTTTTTAGGAGGATTCAAACCATTTTCATTGTACATATATATATATATATATATATATATATATGGGGCGTTCCACGCCAAATCGGACGGTCTGAAAAATTTGATTTTTGATTTCCTCAATTTTTTGATATTTTTTAGTACCCCTCAAAAGAGCCTTTCTGGTAAATTTTGAGATTTTTTTGATTACTTGTTAAAAAAATATCAAATTTTCAAAAAAATCGCTCTTTTTTTGGTTTTTTGTTCATAACTTTCTTAATAATGGTCCAAATTAAAGCTAAATGTATAGATACTACAGTTTTATGTATTTTTTAGTGACGGTAAAATAATATAAAACTCATGGATGTCAATAACTTTATTTGGGTTCCTCAAAAAAAATGTTAAAAAGTGGACCATTTTTTGTACCCTCAATCGGCATCGGAATCCCAGGGAATATATGTAAAAATTCACATTATGATATATCACAACAACGCGGACTGAACATCGTACATTTGAGCCAGCAACATACAAGAAGCAAAACCATCCAAAGAAACGTAAATTAAATTTCTTGATAATAGCGAGTTTTACCGACGGAGCAACGATATATAAGAAACCCAACGATTATGAGAAAAGTTATTATTGAAATTTGTATCGTTGGAATGCAACATAATTTCGTTAGTTCAATGTTATCTTCACTTTTTTGAGCTGCACGGAAAAAAATTTTCTGTAAAAATTAATGTTCGATATTTAAAAATGACTGAAATTAAAACAAAATATACAGTTGAAAACTGTAAATTGATCGTTTTACAGTGTATTCCATTACAAAATAATGGATTTAATGTGTTTTTTACTTTCTGATCAATTATTAATACTGATTTAAACTGTAAAAAACTCAATGTCCACAGCACAAAATGGCATAGCAGAAATTGTAAATAAAAACGAGGAATCCCATTATGTATGAAATGTAAAATTTACAGAGTGCCCCCAATAAAATATTCAATACGCATAGGAAAGTAAACTGTGAACCAATACTATTTACTGATATTGAAAATTGTAAAAAATGTTAAACGGTATACATAAAAAATTGTAATTAGAAAATATAGAAATTGTGTACTTCCATAGAGAAAATTACTGTCGATATAAATTAGAAATTGCAGTGTGCCCAGTAAACATTTGTAAACGTACTGCAAAATTTGCTGTTGCTTTCAATTTTTACAGTGCACACTGTAAATTCTCCAATCACGCGAGCCAAGAATTTTCAAAGTGAAACACTTATTGAAGATTGTTGCTGTATTTGCTTATTATAGCTCAAACAATGAGGGGGGGGGGGGGGGAATTTTGAACTCACGGAAGCGTTACAGACATGATACATTGTAATATATGAAAATTTGATATTATTTATATTTTAAATTTTTCTTGCTTTCAAAAGACTTGTCTCATAGATTATTCATTGACGTTAGCGATTATATTCTGGATTGGATATATACGTATCATTTTTCGATCAGATCGAATCTCAGTGTAGGTAGAAAAATTTTTCTGTAGAAATTTATGACGGGAGTGATGGATGTAAGAAAGTATGATCAACAATTATTAAAAATGCATTCATAATTGAAGAATTTTTTTTTTAATTTTATTTATTTGAAACAATTTTATGGTTATGTTTGGGTAATTCTGATGAAGATAAGTTCAGTTTATGATTTCGTGTACTTTTTACTGTTCAACACTGTAAAAATTCGTTTGATGGACACGCGATATGTCACTTACGGGATTAATATTTTTCATCACAGGGAGTTGCAAATTTTGTTTAAAGTTTCATGAAAAATTGATATTTACGCGTCCGGAAGGTGCTATACTAATGTGCAAAACTGTAAAGTTTCATGAAAATATCAGTAAAAACTACAATTCATTTTTTTCCGTGTGTGAATGAGAAAATTGATCAAAGTTTTCTCTTAAATTTGTTAAACATCCAGACACTTAATGAATGAAAGACTTTTTAATAATTTTCCACATTTTCGAATCGAGAAAGCACGGCTCTCAATGCGTTTCAACGAAGCCAATTTTAAGGAAGTTGTATCGTTTCTCATGTAAAAATTATTTTCCAACTTTACACAATAAAATTTTGTAAATAGAAAGCTTAAGACAGTATTAAACTTCTGGCAGAATATGCCGGTGATTCATCGTCTCAAAATTGAGATATTTATTGTTGAAGTTCGCAATTTTTTGAAAGCTTCCATAAGAGCCCATGTTAAACAATGAATATCTCGATTATCAGGCGGTGAAACCTCTCCAAATTTTTCACACATAATTAAATGCTGTTCAAGAAGATTCACGCCAAATTTCAATACATTAACTTGGAATAATCAAATATAATGTATTTTTCGTATGATGCCATATAAATATCGATATAACTTCCTTAATACGACGATCAGTTTCGAATGTAATCGAGATCCTTACCTTGTTCACTGGCGTCATCAACAAGAATAATCTCTTTAAGAAGAATCCGCGGTGATCGATTAATGACCGACCAAACGGTTCTGAGCAAGGTGCTCCAGGCTTCATTGTGAAAAATAATGATGATACTTGTATCGGGAAGATATTTCGGCAATTTTTTAGATTTGCAAGCATCGATTCTGACATCTTTCAAGGACCGATTTAACGCAATCATATCACTGGCCATTAAATTGAATTGATTGATCTTGAAAAGTCTCTTTTGTTTGTCTTCGTCCTCGGGTGGTATACGCACCGCCGTGCCCATTTCACCTGGACTATTTTTGTTTTCTTTAACTGGTGGAGCAGGTTTCCAGCGATGTAATTCCACTTGAGAATAACGCCGTTGCCTGTTATTTTCCGGTGATATCATTTCTTGTAAACTTTTTGCATGTGGAAATCTTTCTACAGGCAATTGTTGTTTATTGTCACCGTAATTATAACCCATACTACGTGTAGAGTTTATATAGAACAGTACTATTATAGCAACGGCCAAAAACCAAACAGCCATAAACGAGATCAACATTAACTTCATGCTAAAAGTGTAATTAACTTTTTTCGAGTGAAACATTTTCCCAATTTTTCACCACGTTATAGTTTTACGTTGTTTGAACTGCCACTGCGTTTAAAGTTAGCCAATTTTTGTTTTTATACACCAAGTTTCAAAATTTATTCTTCCCTTTCTCTTTTTCCTGATCTCACTCTTTTTTATTTTCGCTTAAAGCTAATCTCATGAGGATATCTCTTCATACCTTATGATTAACTGCTGCACTATCAGATACCTGAGACATGCAATAATCACGTTTAAACTTATCGGCACGTTTATGGATTCAAATTCTCGAGACTTTATACGATCTTGTCCCAGTATGTTTATCTCACTACCCTAATTTGTAAATTAATTAGATACACTCGAGAGTCTTGTCCACAGCGAGTTATTCCTATGCTGTAAGAAGCTTGTGTCAATACAGGCACCTACATTTTTACTTCACCAGATTCTTTAACGTCGTTAGTAACTTAGAAAAATTGCCACTTCCTCATCGATCTATGTGAGATCCAGTTTGTGGCTAAGCGGTCACCCATTGAAGTCCTGACCGCACCCAAAGATGCTAAAAACTTGGAAGATCGCAAACATCATACATCGACCACGTACCAGTTGCTATCAATCTTGATACGTTTCTCCATTAAATGTCTACATATCTTTATACATGTCAAAATTTATTTTTCACTCTATCCATTTGAGGAAAGTGAAGTTTACATCGTTAAGGAAGTTGTATCGATATTTATATGACATCATACGAAAAATACATTATATTTGATTATTCCAAGTTAATGTATTGAAATTTGGCGTAAATCTTCTTGAACAGCATTTAATTATGTGTGAAAAATTTGGAGAGGTTTCACCGTCTAGTAATCGAGATATTCATTGTTGAAAATGACAAGTTTAACATGAGCTCTTATGGAAGCTTTCAAAAAATTGGGAACTTCAGCAATAAATATCTCAATTTTGAGACGATGAATCATCGGCATATTCCGCCAGAAGTTTAATACCGTATTAAGCTTTCTATTTACAAAATTTTATTGTATAAAGATGGAAAATAATTTTTACATGAGAAACGATATAACCTCCTTAAAATGCAATAGAATTCTCGTTCCAAATATTGCGCATAAATATTACACGTAATATAGCATAATTATATGTGCAAATAGTGTTCATAAATGTTTTTATGTGATTTTAGGCTACGAAAACTAGTAAACCGCTATTGAACTTTTTTAAGCACCCATGATCAAAACTAGTGAGAAATTCTGGAAATTTGGGAAATTTGGAAATAGAATATAACAGAAAGAAATTTCCATGGTTTCCAAAGATACAAACTTCAAAGCATTTGTTTGCCTTTTTTGGATTAGAAATATTTTTGTTCATCCCGCGTAACTAACTGAAACACCCTTGATTTTGGGAAGAGATGTGTTGATTGAAAAACTAGCAGGATCAAGTTTCGTGCGGAAAGCATTCCATCAGAGTAAAATTGAAAAAAAAAATGAATTCGAATTGATATAATTAATTTCCAGGATCAGTTTAAACGACGGTCATCTGAAAGTGATGATCCCCTTTTTCAACAAAATTTTTTATCGAGTTTCAGTACATTACGTTTATCGAAAAGAAAGATGTTAATTTACTTTCACTCCATAATTTAAACATTTTTATTAATAATTAACAAAAACTCTTAAACTTATCACGCACCGCGACGAAAAAGGCGTTGCTTAAAATTGTTATTAGTCAATTTTGTTACAGTTTTTGAATATATTGAATCTGAATTATCGTAACCTGAACCAAGAGGGGTATAAATATATTCAAAAGTCTAAAATTCAACTGGTTGCGAAAATCGAAACAAAGGCCAATTCGAAAAAAGTTCATCACCGTCGTCATTGTCTATAGTTTGCCACGTTTTTTAGATTTTCACTTGGCCATTAATAAGATATGTGGCAACTTTGTTTTATTTACGTTTAAGTTGGTTTGTTGCTTATTTAATGGTTTGTTTTGTTTGTTTGAGAGAGCGATAATATATACATATAGATGAGTATGATAAAACTATTGCCTTAATTTAATTATTAATTATTAATTATTAATTACTATTAATTATTAATTTAATTATTAATCATTATTAATTGAATAATTATTTAAATTAATTATTATTAATTATTAATTACTAATTTAATTATTAATTGAATAATTATTTAATTTAATTATTAATAATTAAATTAATTCCGTTTCAGCAACGTCTGTGTGAAATTTTAGACAAGTTAGCGGTTTCTGGTTTTTCAATGTTTACCCATAAATTCATGTACCCAGAACTCGTGTCCCATTTTTTTTACGTTGTTTTAAACATAACGGAGAAAGTAGCTCGTGAAAGTTCTAATGCTACAAAAGTTTATTGTTGATGAAAGGGAGTAAAAATTAACCTAGTCATGTATATTTGATTAGGTTTAATAAATTATGGTTATTTTTTTATTTTCGCACGTTCATATCGTTCGTCGTGCGAACACTTTCTTACAGCGATTTATTTGAGGGCTTACATATATCTAGAGAGTAAAAAAATCGATGTTTCAAAAATATTTTTATTCGAAAGTGTCCCCCGTTTATACATGATTTGTGATTTTTTTTCAAGCATCGATCACGTCTTGCAGCAATGAGCAAAAGTTTTTATCTGAATTTGAATCGTGCTCAAACCTTTAACACAGCGGGAAGCCGGTTATTTTCTTGTTTCCTATTTAACTGTTGTTGTTTAGAAGAAAGCTTGGCAACGCGAAAACACAACTGTCTCTCTCATACTCATGGCGACTCAACCGGGGTTGCATTTGGCCTTGAATTAGCTTAAAATTTGAAATTTGATTCGCAGATTCAGCTTCTCTCAGCTTCTCTCAGGTTCCCCCTAAAAATCTCCTAAATACCCTACCTACTCACCTTAAGGCGCTATTAGAGTTTGAACGCTAAAAAAAAGGCTATTTTTGGGAATTTTTTCTTGGCACGCTGTTAAAAATATTGAAATAAAACTTGTTGGTGATGATAAATCTAGTCTTTATTTACATACAAAAATTTTTTTTATTCATTTTACTACATTTTTATGTGCAAAAACTGCACTTGAACAAAGCGCCTCGAAAAGTAGGAGGCAAACGGTCTCCATCATATCTCAGGAACGGCTTGTCTGACACCAAAAAAACAAAGTGCGTTAGATTAAGTATTACGTCAGGTAGGTAGTGACGCTTGGATATTAATTTTTATCAATAAATAACAAAATGGCGGATGAAAACAGAAAAAAAATAAAAAACACGTTTTTTCACTGTTTTTTGTACAAAAAAGATATTAAAAATATAATATAAAATCAAAATTTTAACTTCGTAGAGCGTTAATTTCTAGGAATATATATGTAGAATATTCGATTTAAATTTCATAAGGATCGGTCAAGTAGTTTTTGAGATCTCGTGGAGACCAATTTCAAAAATGGTGTTTCGAGAAAAATATGTTCAAAGTTTTTGGCGATCAGGTGCGCGCGCTGAGGTACTCATGTAAAGGACGCTGAAAAATATACTTAGACTACTCCGATCGTTTTGAAATTTTTACACAACCATATTACATGTATATACTTTCGAAAAATGAAAAAATAAATCATTCGATTTCTCAAAAGTGTCAAACTCTAATAGCCCCTTAAGATTGAAGGATACTCACCTACTTTCTGTTTTCCGAAATTTAACCCAGCCAATCACATATTGTTGTTAGTTGACTGGTAGATCAAACACTCTGTGAAATTGAATCATACATTTACGGATAAAATAACCAGTTTTGAAATCGTAAACGAACTTACCAGCACTTCGACAGAGGCAGGAATTTTTAACCCGTCAGCACGTGTGCTATGAGACTTTTCTCACACTTATATTAAAATGATGATTACTCAAAAATTTCAAATGGCATAAGCACTTGAAATTTTTTTTTATCTTCACCAAATTTATTCTTCCGTATGGTAGAAGAGTTAAAAAAATTTTTTGAATTTTTGTTTTTGAATTTTTTTAATTATTATTTTTTGGTTTTTAGTATCAATTATCATTGTATTTATGATTTTTTTTAAATAAATATGTTTAATAGCCACAATTACTGTTGCGAAATTGTTTTCAAGTTCCTATTTATCAAATTAAGCACTTGAAGCTATACATGTGAGAAAATTTCTCATCACGCGCTCAATGTTTAAAGTGTACGTAGCGCGCCTGCTGATGGGAGATCGGTGACGGCTACGTGATCTTTGCAGTATCTACTGTAGACTAAAGTTTGCAAATGCAAAACTGACTTTGAAATTATGATTTAATTATTTCCGAAATATAAACAGCGCATGGATATTTTTATATGATTTTATTGTTCAAAAAATGTTTAATAATTGAAATTTGACGAGCGTAGTGGATTGTAAAACGTGTCATGGCCGTTACTGCCGTCGGCCGAAACTGTCAGTTTTTTTTACAACTTATATAGTGTATTTACGCAAAGGAATTATGCAACGGCAGAGATTTTTCCAGTTTACCTATCACCATTAATTCTATCGATATTTATCAAATACGGTAAAAACATTCGAGAATAGAAAAGAAAAAAACAGTGAAATTGGCAAACCATCACTTCTAAAGGCATGTGCTAGCAAACGCCGAATACAGAGTTGCTAAACGCTTTCGCGCTCTTTCCCGTCATTCCTGTGGAAATCTGAATCATTTTACAACGAATAATTTTTTATTTTTCAATCGATTTTTAACGGTAACGTCCAAAAACCCAAGCACTTTTATATTCAATAATATTCGCGGAATACAGTGATCAAATTTTTATTACGAAATTTTGGAAATCGCGAATGTAAAAATTCAATAAGTCTTGACGTGCATACGATTTTTCTATGCTCATAGGGATAAGTGTCTGGAAACAGTCGATGTTTATGAATTAATTATTACCAAACTAAATGGTAAATAGCGTTCAAGTTGCAAATATCAATTCATCCCGTATTTATGTGTAACTACAAAAATTGTCAAGGGAGATGATAAATGAAAAACTTTGAATCCTTTGAACGAACTTTGCTAACACGATTTCTCCAAACACGATTTTATCTTGATCGATAATCACGTAACCACAAGATAATATTATTCGTGTAACAAACCCAGTTTCGTGCTATAGTTTTTTTTTTAACCAAGATATTGCACGCCTTTATAACATTTCGAGTATTTATACCAAACCTTATCAAAAGACTCGGTAATGTTCAATATTTCAACACGTTCGTCGAGTCCTCATTTCAAAAATCCTTTGATAACTTTTTCCGAAAAATAATAATACTTTCTTTTTCAAAGATAAATTATAAGCTTAAGAGAAACAGTGAATGAAAAACAATGCGGGAATAAATTAGCCTTTGAAAGATTTGTAAAAGTCGATCAATCACTTTTTTGAGCAACGATGACTCGAGGATATACACATACATTGACAACCTAAATTTTTATTCGATCGCGATATCTGTACGTAGCAGTTAAATAAAAATCTTAAAAAAATGAGCTCTTTTCGAAATATTGCGAATAATCATTTCCAAAAATAATGTAAACAAATCACTGATTGATTCATTAAACTGATTCTACAGAAACAATATTAGAACGATTTTTTATTCGTTACATTAAAAAAATTCGTCCATTTTTCGGATTACCTATGAACTTTCGATAAATTCCATTCCGATAAATTCCCTTCCATTACTCAGAAACTGATCGCTGGAACGTATAAAAAAAATTCGCTAGTTCGTATTCATTTTTCAGACTTTTGGAACGAAGACTTTATAAACGCGGGAAATACTAAAAATATTAATGAAGATTCTGAAAATTTGCTGAATTTATGATATACAACAAATCCAAAAAAAAGCTGATAATTTGTTTAAAAAAATGCTGTGCAAACAATTATTCTCCAATATTGTCATTTCAGAACAAAGATTTTATAAACGTGGGAACATCTGAAAATATTTATGAGGATTCTGAAAAATTTTTGAATTTATTACAATAGTTTATGGTTTCTGGATGGATGCCGTGTAGAGTTTCAGCGTATTGCCGACGTTTTGCAAACTTTACAGTTTGCATCATCAGGGCTGAGAGTTCCGATACTGAAGCTTCCTGGTCTCAGGTAGTCCTTATATACGCATGGTCATTGTTCCAGACGACTGCACCAGCCAATCAGAGTTTTTTATTGATCAGCTGGTCAATTAAAAATTTTATTAAATTTTGCTGAATTTATGTTTATATTATACAACGAAACCAAAAAAAGGCTGATTATTTATGGATTTTTTTTTGTGTGAACGATTTATCAACAATTCTTTTCCAATTATGTAATTGAAAAATTGTTTTCGTCATTTTTTTCGAAACTCTAAATACCGAAACTGTAAATTAACCGAATAAATTTTTGGTTGTAACTTGCCCAAATTTAAGACTCGAGGAACGAACAAAATGATGATTCTATCGATATATTACGATTTTATAATCAATCTTTGGGTTTTTTTCTCTTAATTATCGTCGTTTGCTATGAATCAGCTATGACATCGATTAATATTGAAGATAATCATTAACTCTAGAATGGCACGCAATGCGGAATTTAACCTCCAACGGCCACCCATTCCTATGGTGACAAACCCTACAACGGGTGCAGGCCACTCAAGCGTTTTTCAACTATTACTAAATTGAAAGCATTGAATATTAAGGCTTGAAAAAAAAACGCGTATCAATCTTAAAGGGTCTCTAAT
Source organism: Rhimphoctona megacephalus (assembly GCA_963989365.1). Taxonomy (NCBI): domain Eukaryota; kingdom Metazoa; phylum Arthropoda; class Insecta; order Hymenoptera; family Ichneumonidae; genus Rhimphoctona; species Rhimphoctona megacephalus. The sequence continues at coordinate 12,939,209 of OZ022417.1, forward strand.
GGCAAGAAACAAATTTTTCGTCGAAAAAAAGTTTTAACAGATTTTTAAAATTATTGGAAAAAAATCGACAAAAAAAATAATGCAGCCCTGTTAATTATTCACATTTTAGGCTGAAATTTGAATCGCATAGGGTAAAATACCCAGTAGTCGGCCTTTTAATTCAATTTTCAAATTTGAAATATTGTCCTATGCAGAAAAAAAAGATATCAAAACACAACAAGCCTTAAATGAAAGGTTATTTATTAAACTTTAATAACAAAAATGATTGCAAACGATCGAATCCACATTAAAACATTGGAAAATATCATTTATTAAAAAAACGTAATTTTGACCAGTAGTCGGCTGCTCCAAACCAGTGGACGGTCACTTAGGGACCCTATAGTCGGCCTTTTTTCTATTGGTTGGAGCTGGCTGAGGCTGGCGCTGTAGTCAGCCTGAACGACTGGGGTTATCCGATCCAGAAGTAGGCCGTCTCACTCAGGGTACATTTACGTGTGGCCAACTACTAGCGAAACCATCATTAATAATATTTTTTTGGTGTGTCAAATGTTTAAATATACTCTATTTGTTTATAGTACAAATTTCAGCTGAGTAGAAGAAATGTACTAAAAAACCAATAGTCGACTGGGAGGGGGGGGGGGGGGGGGCTGAACATTGACTTTACAATGTTAAATTGAAGGTCCACGCTGAAAAAAATGCATAGTGGTGAGAATGGAGGCGTAGTTGAACGTATTTTGTTGAGCCAACTATGCCCGCAATTATATTATTATTATTATTATTATTATTATTATTATTATTATTATTATTATTATTATTATTATCATTCCTAATAATTAATTAATAATAATATTATATAACTAATAATAATTATTATTAAAAACCACGTCGAGTTCTGTCCCTCTCCGCGGGGTGGAAACACGTAAGTATAACTTCACCCCTGCGGAGACTTGTCAAAGCGTCTCGTTCGTCTCTATTCTGTGCCTCTTTATCTTTACTGACTCGTCATATCTTGTCTGTCCTCACTTTCACTCATCCCTCAGGCATTCTTCATCTTTCTTGCCCCTCAGGACGGTTTCGACATAGGTGGCGACGACCATCCATTGGTCTTCGTCTCGTAACATCAGTCCGACAATGTTCTCCGGTGATGTCCCCAGTCCTTCGTTCCAGATGTCGTCTCTGTGTCGTCCATCTGTCGCACGCGAAGAACGTGTGCTCCACGTCGTCCCGTACATTTCCACAGTATTTGCAGTCCGCTGTCTGTACTTTGCCCATGTCGTGTAGATACTTCCTGAAGTATCCGTGGCCAGTTAGGAACTGGGTCAGGTAGAAGTTTACTTCCCCGAATTTCCGTTCCGTCCACGGTCTCAGATCCCGTATCAGTCGTCTAGTCCATCGTCCTGTCGTTTCGCCGGTCCAACGTGTGTGCCAGTCCGTCATGGTCTTTTCCCGTTCCTGTTTCGCCGCAGTCTTGCGGTCGGTCCCTTCGTCCCGTTCGTAGATTCGTTTTCGTTCCAGGGCCAGCAGGTCTATCGAAATGACGCTCGCCACTACCAGCACCGCCTCTGCCGAGACGGTTCTGTAGGCGCACGCTATCCTCAGTGCCCCCTGTCTCTGTACGTTCGTCATTACTTTCCTGTACTTCTTGACGGCGAGTGCGTCCGCCCAAACCTCTGCGCCATAGAGGAGAATAGAGTGGGCTGTCGTCATAAGCAGTCTTCTTATCGAGGGTTTCGGTCCGTGAGTATTTGCCATAAGGCGGCTAAGCGACGCGACCTTCGCCGCCGCCCTTTCGGCCGTCCGTCTCATGTGGGGCCAGAAAGTTAGTTTCGTATCCAGGGTTACCCCTAGGTACTTCACTTCCCCTCGGGTCTCCACTTGTTCCGTCCCGACAGTCAGTGGGATGATCGTCGGGATGCGTCGTCTGGTCAACATAACGATTTCCGTCTTATTCAGTGTCAGTTTCAGTCCGTGCTCTGTCATCCATTTGTCGCCACGTCTCATGACTTGGTTCAATGTCAGCTGGGCCAGTTCCGCACTGCGTTCCACAATCACCACCGCCGCGTCATCAGCGTGGGCGACGAGTGATGCATTCCGCGGCATCTCCAGCCTCAGCAGGCTGTCGTAAGTCACGTTCCAAAGGTCAGGTCCCAGTACCGATCCTTGCACGACAGCTGCAGTGATGTCTCTCGTCACCTGTCCTTCCAGTGTCTCGTACGTGATACGTCTGTCGTTGAGGTAATCCCGCAGAACCCGGTACAGGTAAGGCGGAATCCGGAGAGGGTCTCTCAACGCTCCCAAGATATCCCGCCACCCAACCGAGTTGAAGGCATTCCTCACGTCCAGCGTCACCAGTAGCGTCAGGGGCCTCGCCGCGTGGCAGGATTCATCCGTCCTCCTGAAGATCTGGATGACCTTGCGAATTGCCCCTATCGTCGAACGCCCTTTGCGGAAGCCGTGCTGGCTTTCGGAGAGATCCCCGGTCGCTCTCACCGCCTGTCAGTCGTGGTTTCAGTAACAGTTCGTACACTTTACCCGTCGTGTCTAAGAGGCTCAATGGCCTATAGGAAGACGGCATGTTGCTCGATACGTCCTATATGCCTTTTGCGTATAAATAAATAAATAAAATAAATTATTCACCTCTTTGCTTAAGGCATCTTCTCACTTTAAGCGCCTCAAAAATAGGCTGTTTTTGCGATTTTTTTTCGAGGATTTTTGCTTAAAATTATGGGATAAAACGGATCCTATGTAATAAACACATCTTTCAAGTACATGAAAAAATTTTTATTTTATTTTTTTAAACAATTATTATAATACATCAGTAGCATTGAAAAACCCGTGTAAAAATGTTATGGTCGTGGCTTGTTGATGGTATCTCCGAGACGGGTCGTCTGAAACAAAAAAATAAAACTGTTTTAGATTCAGTATGTCAGTGGCTATAGCGCATATCATCAGATTTTTGATATTCGCGAAAATAACAAAATGGCGCACGTTTTTCGAAAAAGTAAAAAAAAACCACGATTTTTTTGCAGTTTTTTGTAAAAAAAAAATTCTTAAAATCAAAATTTAAAAAATCTGATGATATGCGCTATAGCCATAACTATGAAGCATATGTCATTCAAATTTCATGACAATCGGCCGGATAGTTTCCGAAATTTCATCAACAAAGCACCGAAAAACCTTGTTTTGAGATAACTGCGTTTAAAGTTTTGGAGGGATCGCCGGGTACTCTCAGGTAGTCACCTAACGGTCGCCAAAAAATGTAGTTAGACTCGTCCGATCTTTATGAAATTTCGAGATGACATTTTTGAAGATATGTACTTTCAAAATTAAAAAAAAAAAAAAAATCGATTTTTTTAAATTTCCAAAGTGAGAAGACGCCTTAAGGAAGTAACGCAGGAAATAGAATTGATGGACAGACAAATACCAAACTTGGCAGAATGTTCGATTATAATATAAAAGAAACTCATACAAATTTTTAAGGTCCGAGGTGGGTTTTTACGCGAGATATTTATAATTTTGTTTATCTCTTTGCAAGCCAATTCAACATGGCCTCTTATGAGAAATCACGGAGTTAGCGCTACATTATTCCTCATATCTCCGTAATTGATGGATAGATCAAGACGAAATTTAAACAGCAGAGAGATGAAATACTTAGAATCATTTATCTGGCTTAAAAATATTGAAAGGTGACTTATGACAGGAATAATAAGAACAATAAAAAGTACTCATAGCAAATTTTCGGACCTTTGCTCGAAGTGCTGCAACGTCGCATATTCGAGGTTATGAGCGCGCATTTTGAAATTTCAACGTATGTAAAAGTTCGTGCCGGCTGACTGTTACATATTTTTATAATTTTGTGTTTTTTGTTTACATGACATATTATATTTAATATCAATAGAATAAATAAATAAATTACATATTCAAAAACAATTTTATTTTTCATACGTATTATCTTACATATAAGTAGAATATTTTTTAACTCAAATAATATTCGTAATATTAACACAGTCTCAATTACTTTTCAAATAATTGAGATACATATACACTTGAAACCTTTTTGTTATCACGCAATGATGTGCTCCGAACGTTTCTGCCTGCTTCATGCTGATTAATTCTAGCCCGGTACACCTTTTCGGTAACTATTTTACCTTTCCAATAAAATCTCGGCTTTTTTTCTTTTGGCATAACGAACTCGCGATTAAATTAAACGAAAATTCACTGACACAGCTGATGAGCTGTCAACGGCATATGCAATGCTTTGAACACGCATATACACGCGCGCACATATCAACCGAAAGCGACGTTGCCAAATTAAGTACTACTTAGGTCAAATTTTTTTATGACTAGGTGGGTAGTTGCGTTCCTTCCTTAATTGGAAAATGAATAATATAAAAATTGAGAAAAAGATAGAAAAAGAAAACAAAAGTCTCCACGGGGAATCGAACCCACGACCATCGAATTACTAGTCCGAGCTCTTACCGCTACGCCAACCGCTGCTCGGCAAACATACTGACGTAAATGACTTATATGGTGCGAAAGTCGCGTCAACATTTTTATTTTCTAAACGTTTGGCCATCTGGAGTTCCCACTTCGGATACTTTCATTTCTTGCCAAGCCCTGCATGTCTTATAAATTTGAGCGAAATCGGTGATAACGAGTAGGGAATGCCCCCTGTAAGTGCGAGGAATGTCTCAAACGATAAGATGCCGATGCTGACGGCTCGTTCGCCGGTCACACGGTGCTTCAAGCTGCAAGTCACCAAAACCATCCTGAAGGGATCAAAATTTTACTACGTTTTAAAGCAGATCTTGAACTCGAGATATGAGACGGAGGAGTAGAAAATTTTTTTCGCAAGTGACACTTCGTTGACGAATCTTAATCAACAACATCATCATCAACAGCAACAACCGCACCAACAGATGCATCAGCCTAAAAATATTACGGCGAAGATTGGAGATCCAAGTTACAATCGAGCTGTTGAGCCACCACGTCGTGATCATCTTAGGTAAAAGAAACAAAAAAACAAAACGTTATTTTCAAAAATATTATTAATTAAATTATTTTTTGGAAAAACCATTAATTTTTTTTTTCAAGTATCTTGTTCAAGAACTCAGGCTGAAAGTCGTGGAACTAGAGACTCAGGTACTAGTCACCACCGATCAATTACGACGAGAGGACGAAAGGCGAAAAAGCTCTTAGAGAAGAGCTTCAACTGGCAACTTCTCGCGAAAAAAATATCGAGCAAATTTAGCGAGCAACAACACAAATATTTGGATCTCGAGTCCAAAATTAAGGACGAAATGATAATGGCTCGAATTAGGAACGCTGAACATGCTGAACAAGTCGCCGAATCGATACAGCAATTTTCTCTTCTTAAACTGAAGGTTTGACTTCCATTAATCGTTCACAAATTCACATGTTTTAACTTCTTTTCCCTGAATTTTTGCCTTTTTTACATTTTTTTAAATCTCAACGTTAAAATAGTTGAAAACTTCTTTCATCAGTCGCTCAGTTTTCAATTTCTTTACAAATATTCGTAACGATTCTTAATTACTTTTATTTCATTTATAAAATAAAAGATTTTTTTTTCGTTTTTGTCTTTCTATTCTTACTCTGTTTCGATTTTTTTAAAACCAAAATGAAGAAATGCACGCTGAGGGTGAATTCAGAAGTACTTTGGACAACATCAAACGAGTCCGTGTCCGCGAACTGCAGAACAAAGTCGCAGAATTAAAAGCCGAGGTTACGCATTTTTTAAAAACACTACATAAATAATACAATTGGCAGAAAATAATATAACGCTAAATAAAGAAAAAGCTAATAATTAAAAAATCATGGTGCAGGAATTCATCAAAATTTTTGAAATAACGCATCTTAAATGCAGTACTAATAAATTTTTCAATTACACATGAAAATCTGGGTAATACTTTTTTTCGTATAACAAATGAAATTGTTTTTTTTTTCAATTTTTTATTGTGATACTAATTATTGTAATAGTAATAATATTTGTTGTTTTTTTCGTAATTTTTCATATAAAATAGTTCCGGAAGTGAAAGAACCGCATATGGAATGGGATAATATTTGGAGCAAAAGTACGAAGTAATGAAGCAAGACGACCAATAGCACGATCAAGGAATATTCAGGACATGTATATGGGCCAGCTCGTCGTCAACGCGATCGCTGGATCGCAATCGCGGTGTTTATCGTACTAATTAACGCCATATCACTCCTCTCCGGCAACCATTTTAGAGGTTCTTCGACAGCCGTTGAACTTGTCAGGACTAAAAAAAAAAAACAGCACCATCGATGCAAATGCTAAAAATGTAATTTTTAGTAAACTTCATTTACGTTATGTATATATTTATATTAATTATTAAAGGATGTGCTTCAATTTTTCGTCATTCTCATATTTATTCGTAGTCATTATTTGACATTTTGCTTTAGAAAACGTATATTTCAAATAACAAATATTATAATATAATCAATATTTTCAATAAACAAATACAATTTTTATACCTTATTTAATCATTATTTGAATTTTCATTCACTTTTTACAATGACTCGTTAATATTTATTAATTATTATTAATAAAGAAGTCCAACTCCGTTAATTTATTGCTATAAAATATATTTACTAACAATTCGCTGCTTATTTCAACCCTTTGAATAATAGAAATTACGAAGCGGCCCTTTTTAATAATTCTTTCAGAACGAATAACCTTGTTTACTGTATTGACAATAAGTCTCCTATTCGAATATCTCAATTTGCTCAAGAACCTCTGCCCCCAAATCTGTAATCGTCTAAATATCGACGAAAATACTCATTGCGACATCTGGGTTCAGCATCTGTAAGCATCGATCACGTACGTCTGCATTTTATCCTCCCGGTCACTTTTCCAACAATCTGAAGATGGTTTTTGCTAGAATCTCTCTCCACTCTACCATATATATAAGTTAACCGAGAAGTTTGATGACGCTCTTTTACTTATCATTTTATATATCGATTGAAATCATCAAGAAGACTGTCTCCTTGGGAGAGTCGATCGTAGTTGTAGGAAAATCTGCTTCATTGGCTGAGTAACGTTTTATAAAAATCTACTATATCGGCTGAGTACGATTGGATAATTTGAGGTTTATCCGCTATGAAAAAGCGTCACATTGCAATTAAAAACTGCAAGTAAGGTTGGCTTGGCTCGCCGACTTTGATTTTTTAATCTTTTTCTAATTTTAATCATCTGTAAATTGTTAAGAGATTATTGTTAGAATAAATTAAACGTTTGTTAGATAAGCGTATAGGTGGAAAATGAACAAAAAACAATGAGCGTTAAGTTAGCTCCCCTGTTTTTTTTACTTTAATGCTTAAAGAGTAGTTGGAAATTGTTTGCAGGTGACGAATATCATAATTAAAACGTTTATCAAATCGTTGCTTGTGTAAAAATGATCAGAATTAGAAAACATTTTAAAAGTCAATGTCACGGGGAGCCAAGTTCACCTAGCTAAGATCCAAAACAAAGATCCCCAATCCCCATCTCCTGTCTCAATATAAACATTACGTTTCCCCTGGCTTCCCTCGGCCCTAATCGACTCGCATAATGTTTTGTTTGTCGATACAAGTGTTAAGGTTCATAAATATCGCATTGGAGCTCGGAACGTGACAGTGAATGTTTTTTTCTCTGTGTTTCAATCAAATCTATGTGTACTCGCAAATAAAAAAAGTTTCACTATTTCGTCAGCTGTTTTTGCTCGTCTGGAGCGTTGTGTGTGGGCTTATGCGTGTGTACATAGAGATTTGGTGTTACAAAAAGGATATTAGGAAGGTTTAAAGGGAACGAGAGAGGGAAAATAAAAAAATAAAAAAACGGTAAAATGGAAGCAAGCGTCACGGTGCAGGGACAAAATCCCAACAATCCTGACAACGACAATGTTGGCAGGTAAACGAATTGTAGTTTTTTGTTTTCCTTAGAAAAGAAAAATGTTTGCGAAATAAAAACGTTCAAACGTCTCTGGATTATGTACTTTTGGGTCCAAAGAACGTCGATTCTTTCAAGTTTCATGTTTTGATTAAGAAATATTTTTGTCATTAGATGTAAAATAGTGATAATTCCGAAATTTCATATCTTTTAAACTCATGCAACAGTGTACTTGTTGTCATGCAATATTGTGTGGCTTAGGCAAACAACGTAGCCCCATATCTCTAATACAAAACCTATGACAGCTTTGATTAGTCAGTAAATAACAATGTTATTTACAGTAGTGGGACGCAAGAAAAATTATTTTCTTCATTTAACAATTGCTTCATTTTCTTAATTATTTATACTTTTTTGGCAAATTAATTTTATTTTGATTTCCTCATAAAGGTTCTCGAAATGCCTAATTTTTTTTGTAGCTGTAAAATGCAAAACATGCCAAATAACAACAAAAGATAAGAAATAAAACATGTTTGAGTAAAATAAAAAAAAAAATTGAATTTTGTCATGAGTCTGTAGTATTGTCTACTAGACCATATTTGTTCTGGAGTTTTTACTATTTGACCCATGACTTAAGATTTCTTTATACATCCATTGATAAATATTGACGTCCTTAATAACCTTTTTTTTTAAAGTTGCTTGTTGCTCCGCTATGCCAGTCAAAATTCTCTTGACGAGAGTTCCCAAAAGCATGTACCAAGAGAAAGTGGAAAAGATAAGCCGCCCTATAGAAATCATCATCATACAAACAGGGCGTTTGACGTCATGAATGCCATGAGAAAGTATGTTTACAATTCACATTGATTCTACTTGTTTCTTTTTTTCAAAACACAGTGTTGTTTGTTTTTTTCAACTTGAAATATTATAGTTTAAATTTTTTGCAGAAAATTACATTTATTTCAACTTGGAAGCAGAAATGAGTAAATTTGTTGAAATTTTCCTTTTGTAGTAAACAGTTTTCTTCAATTTATCTTCAAATATAACAAAAATTATGAAATTCGTTTGTATTTTTTTTTTTTGTAAAAAATTATGTTTGTTTTTATTGCGGAGTATCGTACTGAAAACTTTTTGTAAAAAATTGCTATTGATTCACTATTAAATAAAAATAACGAAAATGGGTAATTTCTTGTGTATTCATTTTTGTAAAAAGTATTTTTTCTTTTATCTAAATATTTTGGTGTCACAATTTATTTGAAAAAATTGCTTTCCATTAGTTTCAAATGAAACGAACATAAATTGATTCTACTGCAACAAAACTAATAACTTTTTTGCACAAAAAAAATTCTGCTGATTCACCTTCGGATGAAACGAGAATGAATAAATTTTTTTGCATTTATTTCCTCTAAAAAATACTTAATGAGGATGAGTTCTGTGCTTGAAAATTTTTTTTTCTACTTGACAATCCGTTTGAATAACCTTTTCTTAGTAAAGAAATAAATAAAATTTTTTATGATTCAGGCAAAATTTTTTGTGCGATGTAACTCTCATGGCGGACGGAGGAAGCGATGTTCCTGCTCACAAAATGGTCCTCGCTGCCTGCAGTCCATACTTTTATGCCATGTTCACGAGTTTTGAAGAGCGAGATCAGCAGCGAATAAAGCTGCAAGGTGTCGACCATTCGGCGCTTGAATTATTAGTCGACTACGTTTATTCCGCAGAGGTTCACGTTACTGAGGAAAACGTACAAGTTTTATTACCCGCGGCGAATCTCCTTCAACTCACGGATGTCAGGGACGCTTGCTGCGATTTTTTACAAGCTCAATTACATCCCTCAAATTGTTTAGGAATCAGAGCCTTCGCTGACCTTCATGGATGTCTGGAATTACTATCCCATGCTGACAGCTACATAGAACAACATTTTTCGTAAGATTTTTTTACAAATTATGAAGTCTAGCATTTCCCCCTTTTTCTATAGGATTAATCGATATAAAAATAAAATATATAATAAACATATATAATATAATAAACAATAAATAAATAAAATATATAAAATAAATAAACTTTTTACCAAAAAAAAAACCGACTTCAAAACAGCCCTAAAAAGTACTAAAAGTATTTTAAAAGCCAATACTGCGGAATCTTCGTTATTTAAAAAAAAAATTGAAGTCGGTGCCATAGAAATTGAACAAATCCCCTATCTCCAATCGTCAATTCGTATGAGTTTGTAGTTAATAGTTTCAGTGTTCATAATTTCGAATTTGTTTGAAAAAAAAATTAAAATTCTAGTCAGACATGAACTGTTGATAAAAATATTGAAGTTATCATTGGAACGTCACGAAATTAATATGAGTCCTTCTCGAAAGTTCCTGCTTTGAAACAATAAAAGATTCATCCAAATCGGTGAACTTTATAAAAAGTTATGCGTGTATATACATAATAAAAAAAAGAAACAGGTTGAATCGAGAACCTCCTCCTTTTGTGAAGTTGGTTTAAAATGTTATTTAATCAAAATTTTGACAATTGATAAATGTTTCTAATATCAATTTTCCAGAATAATGCTGCCAAAAAGTCATTAACAAATTTCTTAAACAAAAGTTATTTTACAAACAATCCGATTTTTTTGTCTTTTTAAGTCTTTTAAATTTGTTCATTTTTTTAAGCCTGCATTCATTGGAATTTTTTTTTCAAGTTTTCTTTGTGTAATCCGAAATGTGAATAAATATTTTGTGTTGGGGATATTGTGTCCCGCGGATATTTTTTCTTCGGGTAAAAGTTACGTAGCCGAATTATCCATATACAGCCATTGATGAAATTGGAAAGGGAAAAATAATATATTAAATTTTTTATTTCAATTGATTTATAAAACAATATGGTCATTTTTGTAAAAAAAATTGTAGACAAAATGAAATTTTTAAGTCTGAGAAGTTTCTTATTTTCCTCTGACTATTTATCATAAGAACTTTTCTCCGTTAGTTCCAAATTTATGACTCATTTTTCTCACGATAAGATTTTTTTCCGAATCAAGTCTGATTCGACTTTACAAAGTCTGTGTGTATATTAAACAAAAAGTCATTCGGTACAACGAACCAGAGTCAATGACCAAATATTTAAAAACACGAGTGATATCGAACGCTTATCCAAATTTTGTTTTTTTTTTTTTTTCAGTGAGGTTGTCGAGGGTGAAGAATTTTTGACACTGGCTCCACAACAAGTGGCTGCTCTGATATGCAGCGATCGTCTGACCGTTCCATCAGAGGAGAAAGTTTTCGAATGTGTTATTTCGTGGGTACATTCAGATTTGGAAAAACGTCAAAGCTTTTTGGCCCAATTGATGGAACACGTGAGAT